>OX638272.1:0-1235000 GCA_951806755.1 Brenthis hecate | reverse complement strand
TGTAATATAAAGTAGTGTATGTACATATGCAGTTGTTGTGTCACTAAGTTCGTACGTTACGTAGGTACTTTATGATGTAAAAAGATGAAAGATCTAATGTTTAACTTTTTACTAGAGAACGATCACCTAATATACCTATAAATATCTCGTGTCACGGTGTTTGTGGTCGCAATTCTTTGAAATGGCTCGACCGATTTTAATGATTTTTTTTTGTGTATTTGGTAGGTATCAGAATAGGTCGTAAAGTATTTTTCACCCTCCTACCTCCACCCACCATTTTTTAATCGAGATTTTAGTACTTTTGTATAAACAATATTATATAACTAGCGGCTCACCCTCGCTTCGCTCGGATTCGCCTCTAGACAAACAAAAAACAAATCTATCCCGCGGGATCCGTACATTTTTCCCGAATAAATAATAACCTATTTGTTATTCTGATGTATGAAATATATTATTGTAAAGTTTCAATTAAATCTTTTCAATAGTTTTTGTGTACTAAGCTGTATAAATTACTATAGTTTTTTAACTATCCCACGAGAACCCTTTTAATTTTCCGGGATGAAAAGTATCTAAAATGTTGACCGGGGATATAAGGTATCACCATGCCAAATTCAATTTAAATCGGTCCAACAGTTTTGGAGATTAGCCCGTACAAACAGACAAACAGACAGATAAACAAAATAATTGAAAAAAAAAACTGGATTTGTTCTATTTCTCTTCTTACATACCCCTGATTCATTCATTTTTTGTCTACACATTCAACCTCTACAGTTTTATTATATATATATATATATATATATATATATATATATATATATATATATATATATATATATATATATATATAAATACATAGTTGCTGTATAACATAAAGCCAAAGAGTTTTTTTGTAGATTGAGCGCGGGCGCAACCGCTGGTTGTGCTGTTTTATATAAAAATGATAAAAACCCCCATAGTTTTATGATTCGCCATAGTTTTCTGATTTAATTATTTATACCATATTAATAATCGTTTTTACAAAATTAAATGCAACTTAGTTCTTTTGACGCCAGCCGTAAGAAGTCTGAATCTGAACAAACGTAAACATTTTCCATTTTGTTAAAATTAATTTAATTTAAAAGTATGTTTATTTACTTAAAAAATATATATTATTTTAAGTCACTCTTAAAAAGTAAAAATAGCAAAAAGACGGTTATTGTCACTCTTGTATTGATTTTAATTTCAGTGTAAAAGTTGAGGATCAAGTTTCCAAACAAGTTCCTAAGTTGTTTTCCACGCTCCCTCGAATTGTTTGAAAATTCAAAGTATTTAAAAACAATTTACTTTGTGCTAAGTCTCTAATCTTACATCTCTTGTTAGGTATTTTTTTTAATTAATTGAATGCAGCGCTGATCATATTTAACAAGTACAATATATTCTTAAAGTCGAGCCGTGGACGTAATTTGCCACATAACGATGCACTATTAATCATATTAAAATGAACTATTGAACCTCAGTTTACATAAAACTAACAAAACAATATCAAAACTAGCCAACTCTTAAAATGTGAATTTGTTTATTTAAGTACATTATACCTACGCGTAATTAATCAACCCTATCAAATTTCAAATTTTTCGTGTAGAAAGTAATAAAAAAATCGGATAAGTGTGAGTCTGACTTTCACACCGAGGGTTCCGTAGCATGAAACATTAAAATAAGTTTATAATTTAAAGCTTATATTAATATTTTTTTTGTGATGTAACAAACTATAAATTTTCGGTTTGACTTGAGTGTCAAAATATGCGGCATAAACGGCCGTATAACAACGTAAGTTTGATTTTTTTTACAGTTCCAAGGGATTGCAGACTTAAGTATTTGATATTATCTTTTCAGGAAGACGATGCTATTGAACTTGGTACCTCAACGCGTTCCTGAGAAGAAATAGACGGACAAACAAGTGATCCTATACTGATTTTTTTTCCTTCTGAGGTACGGGATCCTAAAAATAAACTGTGATAGTAAAACAGATAGACTGAAATGCGCGCGATCCTATAAGTGTTTCTTTAAGTCACTCGATGTACGATACTTAGAAAATGGAACATTTAATTTATTTGAGTCGTAAAACTAATACCGTTTGAGATAAACAATAATCATGTGTATTCGCTACAAGGAAAAGCACAGACAGAAACGGACAATTGCTTTGTCTATCCTGTTTGAACAATAGATCCATAAAAGAAAACATATCATTAAACTATATATAAAGGCACGTTCATACAAATATTTCATTAAAAATGCTCTAAAGGAATTGATTTTTTAAATCTTAAGTTGCTGGTTCAATTTTTATTGATATACACACACACACACACAATAAAATCTCGAAGAACAAAATTATTTATGAAAACTTTTGAAGTGAAACTTCTTTAGAATCGTTGTAATTTGAAACTCGATGAAACGGAAATGCGACACTAAAAACAGACAAACACATAAATATATAGGATTAAACCGGCGAGAGAATGAGATAGAATACATTGCCATATTGCCATGGTAACCGTTGTTGTTGTCTGACAAATATATAATATTATATACTTTCCGTGTATGATATTCTATAAATATATGATTGTAATATGCCTAACATGCCTTATTTAATTATTTGAGATGAATACATTACAAACTTTTTTTTTAAATATAAAAAAATCTTACTGTATAAAGCTAGCAGCCTGTCGCAGCTTCACTCAGGTGTTGTTTTAATTTGACACTTTTCTGTTATTTCTCACACAAAGGACGTACCGCTAAGCCGTTTAATTAGAAAAGCATTGAAATACGTGTTAAATTAACGGTGTCAAAGAGCATTAATTAATACAAGATGAAAATGGATAGTGACATATTATTTCCATTATAAACTCGTCCACTTCTTTTTACCCAAGAATTTACTTAATAGGCATTTTTCTTTCACAAAAAAGGTTTTCATTTCAAGTTATGTATATATATTATTTGCTACCAGCTCACCCTCGATTCACTCGGGTTCGTCTCTAGAAAAACATAAACAAATCCATCCCACTGGAACCGTACGTTTTTCGGGGATAAAAAGTAGCAAAGTGCTATTTCAGACTATAATCTATATCTGTGCCAAATTTCATCGCGATCCGATTAGCCGTTCTGGTGTGATTGAATAACAAACATCTAAGCATCTAAACCTTCACATTCATTACTAAGATTAAATTTAATTCAATGCAGTTACATGGAATTAAATTGAAAATTTGGCAGCCTATTTCAAATTCAGTCTTAGTATTTAGGAATCAGACAAGACAAGTAAATTTAGGTACCTATACATATATAGATAGGTACATTGATTGTAAATCAATAAGTACGCTATAATCCTGCTCTTACTATAAATACATCTTTCCCATACGAATGACTTTTTTATTCCATGTGATTTACAAACTATTTGAAAGTTCAATCGAGACACGAGATCAGAATTTAAAAAAGATTCAGATTTTTTATTTCTTTAATCAAAATTTATATAGTACAAAAAAGTAGAATTATTTGTTCATAAACTTATTACTTTAATATTGTATTTATTGTAGCATCTAAGAATCGAATTTTAATAAATTTAACGGCCTCATATTGGCCGTTAAGTTATAACCTTTGAAAGAAAATCTGGTTGACTAGAGTACGAGTCGACACACAAAGACTGTTTGTCTGAAGATAATATTACAGATGTAATTTACTCTTAAAAGGATTTCTTTCCGAGAGAGTAAACATAATATTTTTATTACTAATATTATTTATATTTTTTGTAATATATACCTTGATTTTTAGATTAATAAATATATTTAAAAAAATTCACCATAGTTGTTTTATTATTGTTAGTATGGCGTTATTTGGCAAAAATATTTTAACACAATGGGAATGTGGAATGGTAACATTCTTACAAAATATGTAGATATTTATGTTTAAGGTTACTGTAAAATGGTAAGGCACAAAAGATACAAAACAGTAAAGATTGCCAAAAATTAATGGAAAAAGAACTAAAGTGAAACAAAACATAATAAAAACTGGCCAAGTTTGAGTTAAACTTGCTTCAATACAAGATTCTATTTGTTAATTTATATATATGTAATACAACTGTATTGAGATGAAATAACAGTTTATTAAGTAGTATTCCGGTACATCGCAGGCTTCCTATAAGTTATTATTGAACTGCAAAACGTTACTAAAGGAAGCATGGGATGTGGCTACTAGTATTTAGGCTAACAAGGCGAAGTGTTTCATAACATGAACATGAAATACATACATTTAACGGTTTTTATGCTTAAAAATCCATAAAAACTTATTATATTAATATAGTTTATATCCGTCCCCATTTTCACCACCTTTAGGGATGATTTCCGGGGTAAAAAAATATCCTATGTCCTTCCCAAGCTCTCAAACTATCTTATTACCAAATTTCATCTAAATTGGTTCAGTAGATCTAGAGATTACCCCCTAGTCACAAACTCACAAACTTTACCTCTTTATAATATTAGTACAGAAGTATAAATAACATAGAAAATATTAAGATTTTTTTAATCTGACAGCTTCGTATAGATATTCGCTGAAACCATTTAAAAACGGACAAAAAAAAGATAGATAAGTACGAGTATAATTGAAAAGCTTTTACGTCGAGTTAAAGACCGTCAAGAATTCAGATATGCTTATTCTGAATATTACAGGTATTTAAGCTTATTGTCTGGTGTTATTTCAAACGAACTTCGCGTTGAAAGTTTCATTACGATATTTAATATTTAGTAGTGATATGGTTGAAATCGTTACATATCAAGCAATTATTACAATTTTTATTTTATATTGTTAATCACTTTTTTCCATTCATATAGAGTTTAAACTCACTTAAAGGCACTTTAAAAATTATAGATTGCTATTTGGCTATCCAAGTATGTATATATCAAACTAGACTAACGATAGGTACTAATTCTTTGGGTTAAAATGGAATGAAAATATATACGTATCGAATTTGTATGTATATTTGGTAAATACAAGTATACAATAACTTAAGAACTAGTTCAATATTATAGTATAACAAACAGGAAAAAGCCATGTGATAAAACTTAGTATATTCATGGCCCAATAAATGAGTAAATTTATACTAGCACTATAAAGCCTAAGATTGTTCTTTGTTTATTTTATCAACACACTAATATCTGGCACATTTTATATTTATGCGTTGCCCATTTATTTTTATACCCCAGCCGTTCGATCTCCGACCTGTTGAATGTTTGAACTAACTATCCAGATTATTTCTAGAGGTTAACCTTTTGTTTTCCAGAACCAACTCTAGGTTTTTGTTAATAACTCTAATGAAAATCGTAAAGTGTGATTTATTAACCCCAACTAGCAAAAATGACGAGGTGTTGTGATAAGTTTGATGTGTGTGTGTGTGTCTGTCTGTGGCATAGCTCCCGAACGAATGAACCGATTTTGATTTAGCTTTTTTTTGCTTGAAAGGTAAATTAGTCGGGAGTGTTCTTAGCTATGTTTGAAGAAAATCGGTCCAAAACCACCTAGTCCTTTTCGGCCTAAACTGGAACCGGTTGCGTGAAAGTAGAACAGATCAATAAATATACCTACATCCCATTGAAAAATTAGTAAATAAACGATTCTAGGATAAAAAATATCCTTTATTTTACGTGAAGCATGAATTCAGTCAAAAGTAATTAATCACGTTAACATTAGGTGATAAATCAATTACACTCCGGGATACAATGTGTCAATGCCATTCTCGTTGGCCGACGGATATATTACGAGCTTAAACACATTAAACCTTTTTATATAAGCCTCCATACCAAATTACGGATAAATAAAGTCGGGTGAATAATTTAAATGCACATATTAAGTAAATAACATTAAGTATGAACGATAAATTAATTATTTTTATTCAATATTGGTATTTTAGAAATACACTTATAGTTTGTCAAAAAATTTACCATCTGTTAACTAAAATGCCTCAGTCTTTAGATGTACTGCCAAAAGCAGGTCATTGTGACCATAGAAGTAAAAGTAAATATAATTTTGTATAGAATTAAAAGTTTTATCTAATAGCCAAAAATACCATTTTCAAGGTGTGGTTCCCTCTAAGTGCTTTCACTTTATATAAATACACATATGAATATACGCAACTCACAGCGACAAAACGAGACATTATCTATGGTAAGAGTTAAAAACAATGTTCGATTTACATTACATTTCTTTAATGTTTGGAGTATTTGTGGACTAAATCATAAACAATGAGCTCAATCACAAAATGCTTTAGAATTTAGATAAAAATAGTTTAATCAATAATTTTGTCTTTTTATGATATGGGTAATTCTATTTATTTTAAAATTCGGCTCTTTTCTATAAATATACCTATGGGTATGTAAGTGATCTGTGATGGGAATTTCAAGAAGACCTTTTTATCAAAAACTAAATTGTTTTAAAGATTTAAGACATCCAAAATTAATCTATGATTTAACAATTTCAACGAAGTTAAAAATATTTAACCTTACGAAGTATAGATTCTTACAGATGGTTTCAGTATAAATATTACTGAAAGTACATAAGAGACCTTCATTTTTTATGAAGCTCGTCGTATCACAAAGTCTAAAGTCATGTCTTTTAACTAACTAAGTAACATTCCTATTAGGATAAAAATCAGTTTCTTTCAAAAATTTTGGTACTGTAATTTAGATTTCATAAACAATACACAAATCTAGTCGGACAGAGAATGTTTGCACTGCTTTTTACATATACATCGATATAATACTATTATTAGAATTTGAGCGTAGCCGGTGTATTTCCAAGGTATTCCAGCAGTGTTTTAAAAAATCCACTTTTTGAAATAGATTACAAGAGATTTTAAGAAAATATTAAATAATTAAATATTTATTTTAAATAGCTATTTGACTTTTGCTCTTGAGGTGTAGGAGGGTGGATTTTTTTCCTTAATATATTTATGTAGGCAGTGATAGCCCAGTGGTAACGCGCTCGCTTGGGAAACCGATTGAAGCGGTTTCAAATCACGAGTCTCGCACCTCTGATATTTTTTTTTCATGTGCGAATTATTTCTAACATGGTTAGCCCATGTCGTACTTTGAAGGAAAACGTCGTGAGAAAACCTGCATGTCTGAGAGAACCTAACAAGTTTTCGAATGACATGTGAAGTTCGCCAACCCGCACTTGGCCAGCGTGATGAACTATGGCCTGATTTCCCTCCTACTGAAGGGAGGCCCGTGCCCAGCAGTGGAACATTAAAAAGGGCTGAATACAATATTTATACCTATAATTTTAGTGTCAAATGTGTATAAAAATCTAAGGTAAAACATAAGATTTGCAAAAATTTGCAGTAGCATATTCAAGTATAAATCGTATGATCAATTTAAATAGATTGAAATTTATAGAGAGAGAACTACATACATATTTCAACATTTTTCAGATTTATAGAAAGACAATAGTAACATCACTGTATGTTTTATGCATGAGGCGAATGTATGTATCTTATATATCTTCCTTATACAGCATTAAATGTGCATTTTACTGTGAGCAACATAAATTCTTTTTGATAATAAACTAAGTTAATTTTATTTAATAAGTTGATCCAATATATAATAATATTTTAAGTAATAAGTTGATCCAACTTATATTTTTATATATTTATATCTATAATCCAATCTGCCCAACAATAAATTTAAAATTTTACAGTTTACTAGCGACCTGCCTTCTCTCTCCATGGATCCACTTTATATCCTGTGACAATGCTCACAAAATCGATCATCGAGTGGAGTGATAACCTCCTTTTCTTAGATCAAAATTATTTACGAACGAATCCTTTAGGAGCCAGGAAAGTTTCAATAAAAACGGGTTTACTATAATTCGCCAGTGAAAGTATTGTCAGAATTAGTTTAACCATTCCTGAGATAAGACGGTAGACAAAATACATTCTAACGGTTGTTTGGGCTCTGTTATCAAGTAATAACTATATTATGAGTTCAATGTGGTGCTGCTTCTTTAAAAGACATTGACACACTTTTATAGTGTAAAATATAAACTTAAAGTATTGATAATAACTTAAAAATATGTCATAGAATTTCGTTATTATTTAAATAAAACTACTCTCTCTTTCTCTCTCTCTCTCTCTCTCTCTCTCTCTCTCTGTGTGTGTGTGTGTGTGTTTGTCTGTCAAACTGTCAGCTATAAATTATAATAATTTATAGTTTTTGAAAATTGTATACATCTAGATTCTAGAGTGTTGAAAATGTTTTAAATTGTTTTACAAAAAATATTTAGGTACTATCGCAACAGTGTAAAACACAAAGGAACATAATTCTTTAAAAACTTCCAAACGTAATTAAACCGTTGATGTTAAATCCAAATAACCATATATTTTCGTGTCAAAATTTCGCTACACGTAGATTCTGAAATAGAAATGTTACGAGCGAAGAGAACTGCCAGCGCTTATAAACGGCGAAGTTCTTATTTGTACGAAAATAGCACGTGGTACGTTAAGTGGTATAAAGCACATAACATAAATACACAATAGAGTTACAGTTTTATCAAAGATCAAAGTGAAAATTGTTTATTCATATTCACCTTTTGCACTCGTGTTCCATATTGAGTTGAATACGGACATTTTAATATACATCTATCCATACTAATATTATAAATGTGAAAGTGTGTTTGTTGTTTGTATGTTTGTCCTTCTTTCATGTCGAAACGAAGAGACGGATTGGCGTGTTTTTTTGTTTGGAGATAGTTGGAGGGCTGGAGAGTGACATAGGCTACTTTTTACCGCGGGAGTTTACCTAATTCCCACAGGAAAACACTTCATAATACAATCCAAAAAAATATTTTTGATCAGAATTACTGGAAACGTGGTATTAATGCTCTTCAATAAAATTAAATAAGTACGTGTTTTAGTATTTTTCGAAATTCATCCTACAAAAATAAAGGATGAAAGTTTGTAAGCAACTACCTTTTTAGAGTTTTTTTTTGTAGTTTTGGCGCGAGCGAAGCCGCGGATACTGCTAGTAAATATATTAATTATATGTAAATTTTATAAGTATATATAAATAAAGTATAACCTATACTATAATAAAACAGTAGAGGTCGAACGTCTGTATATAGCAAAAAAATGCTTAAAACCGACTCAGGGGGATGTAAGAAGACAAATAGAACAAATACAGATTTTTTCAAATTTTTTGTTTCTCTGTCTGTTTGTACGTGCTAATTTCCGAATCTATTGGACCGATTTATATGAAATTTTGCATGGTGGTACCTTATATCCCCAGGCAACATCTTAGATACTTTTTATCCTGGAAAATTAAATAGTTCCCGTGGGATAGTTAAAAAACTATAATAACTTATACAACTTATGCACCTAATTTAGTTAAATTTAGCATACTGATACCTTATATTGCCGGTCAAACAACAGGTTACTTTTCATTTAGGAAAAATGAACGGTTCCCGTGGGAAATAATAGATCTCTATTAGTGTTTTTCTAGAGGCGAACCCGAGCGAAGCTAGGGTGAGCCGCTAGTATAATATATATAAGTAGTATTTTTGTGATTTAGGTTTATTATTACATTTCTTTTTTTTTTGTTAGACCTCCTTGTATGTAATAACTTATTCTTTTATTATTGTCATGTAAACCATATAAAGAAGGAAGATGGCTCCTTCACAACTACAGAGAAAGAGACCCTCGAGTTGCTGGCCACGGCACACTTCCCTGGGTGTCTTTTAGAGAATATTAATAATCAGCAGGCAGGCTATCATAGACCTCGCAGTGAGGACTGGTGCAAAGCTGCCAAGATCATAAGACCCAACCATGTTCGGTGGGCCGTAGACTCCTTTAAGCCCTACAAGGCGAGAGGGGAAGACGGGATACCACCAATCTTACTGCAGCAAGGGGTGGACATCCTCCTTCCTCACCTGATCAAAATCTTCAGAGCGAGCTTCGCCTGGGGATATGTACCAGATATATGGACACTTGTTAGGGTCATATTTATACCTAAAACTGGTAAAAAAGACTATAGCCAACCAAAGTCTTTTAGACCAATAAGCCTCTCTTCATTCTTACTCAAAGCAATGGAGAAGGTACTGGATAGGTATATAAGAGATGAAGTCTTGACTAAAAGTCCAATCCACTTTAACCAACATGCATATCGTAAAGGTAAATCAACCGAGACTGCCCTTACAAGTCTTATAGACCAAGTGGAAAAGGCGTTAGAAGACAAGGAAATAGCACTATGTGCATTTCTAGATATCGAAGGTGCTTTTGACAACTTTTCTACCTCGCTGTTGATAAATGGGTTGATAACTAAAAATGTCGACCCAACAACGGTAAAGTGGGTGAAATCTATGCTCACTAGCAGGAGAGCAAAACTAGCCCTCCGCGATACAACTATCTATATATCCACAGCAAGAGGATGTCCGCAAGGGGGAGTTCTATCCCCATTACTGTGGACACTTGCTGTGGATGAATTACTACACAAACTGGCAGAACTCCGCATTGATGCGCAAGGCTATGCTGATGACTTGGTAATCATAGCAAGGGGCTTCTGCCAATCCACACTCTCAAGTATAATGCAGAAGGGTCTGAACATTGTCAGTGACTGGTGTGTTAGAAGTAACCTATCAGTTAACGTTGACAAAACTGTCATTGTACCCTTTACAAACAAGCGAAGGTTAGACAAACTAGTCATGCCAAAGCTTAATGGCAAACAAATCACATTTTCCACGCAAGTCAAATACCTGGGACTAGTATTAGACCAAAAACTGACGTGGAACCCGCATCTAACTGCAGTCTTAAGTAAAGCCAAGATGGCATTGGAAATGAGCGGCCGCCTGTTGGGTAATAATTGGGGGTTAAGTCCCAAAAACACACTTTGGACTTACCCTGCTATTGTGAGGCCAATTATCACCTATGCATCGGTAGCCTGGTCCAATAAGGCCAAGCAGACGACAGCCATTCAAAAACTAGACAGCCTAAAAAGAACAGCCTGTCTAATGACCACAGGAGCCATGTCTACATGCCCTGGTCAGGCACTAAATGCATTACTCGGGTTGCCACCTTTAGACCTATTCATACAAAAGGAGGTACAAGCCTGTATACTCAGAGCTAAAATCCAAGGCAGAACTCATTGGCTCTCACGAAAAATGAGGACTCTACAGGACTCATTGCAAGAAATGCCGCTACTTGGTATGACGACTGATGCCATGTTAATTCGGCACTTACTTGTAAAGTATTATACAATTGAATTTCCGTCAAGGGAAGACTGGTCTAAAAGCCAGATAATCCATAAAAACGGATCTCTAATCTGGTTCACAGATGGCTCAAAGATAGAAGCAAAGGTTGGCTGTGGGATACATGGAGAGCGACCGAGGTTCAGCAAAAGCATACACCTCGGACAATTTGCCTCTATTTTCCAAGCAGAAGTCTATGCTATTCTAGAATGTGTAGAAGCTAATCTGTCTAAGCACTACACAAATCAAACTATCTATATATATTCAGATAGCCAAGCTGCACTACTAGCGCTGGACTCAAACACAGTCTCATCAAAGCTAGTGGAGCAGTGCATGGACCGATTAAACCTCTTAGCAAAAAGCAACAAAGTAGTGCTAAGATGGGTACCGGGTCATGCAGGGGTAATTGGACACGAATGCGCCGATAAGCTCGCTAGAGGGGGAGCTCTTGGCATGCAGCAGGGCCCTGAGCCCTTCTGTGGAATACCTAAGAGCCTAGCTCAAAGAACCCTAATGATAGCATGTCTCAAGACTGCAAACAAGGCTTGGACTGAATCAAAGGGAATGAGTCACTCCAAGGCACTAATTAAAGCCTATGACAAAAGGTTCAACAATCTCATGCTAGGGCTAAACAGAAAAACCTTACGAATACTGGTAAGGGCTTTTACTAGACACTGCTGCTTAAATAAGCACATGTTCAACCTGGGACTGAGCGAAACGCGAACCTGCAGAATTTGTAGAGAGGCAGACGAAACGCCACTTAATCTTCTGTGGGAATGTGGACCGCTCATGCACAAACGCAGTATTCATCTAGGAAAACAATTTCCAAGCCTTGGTGAAATAAAAGAGTGCAACCCTAAGAAAATCCTGCAGTTCTTAACATCAGCAGGGTTTAGCGGCTCACTCTAGTACAAATAGCGGCGATCACAATAGACCAGAAATGGTCGCAGTGATACCAAATAGCCGCAAAATAGAAATAAAAAAAAAAAATAAACCATATAAGCAAACTAGAGACTCACCCTCGCTCCGCTCGGGTTCGTCCCTGGTTACGTATTAGCGTTTAGTATACATTTCTCAGAGATGAGATATTTTCCCGCTGTAAAAAGTACCCTATATGTTGACCCGGATAACCAGCTATCATCATACCAAATTTCATCAAAATCTTTCCAGTGGTTTTCTCATGATGCGGTAATTGACAGACAGACAGACAAAATTCTAAAAACTATAGATTCGGATTCTCTATCGATAATAATGACTATTTCAATAAGATTTTCCAAACAGTATTTAATGTACAGATTCGGCTTAGTTACAATTTTTTTATATATAGGTTAAATTTTTTATATATAGGTTAAAAAAATAACATTCATATATATGAATGTTATTTTTTTGAAATGTCACTAAAAAATAATATTTACGTCATAACAAATGTTTGAACATTAGTTTCGACGTTGTAACTTGTCCACTGACCACAGCCAAATGCATTTCGCTGGAGATGAAAGCAGCTTATTATCTATAAGAAGGGTGAGGTCAGGGCGGCCTAAGTGGACTTTGACACTTTGTAGCACTTTAAAGCGAAAAGTTATTTTAGACCAATGAACATATTAAGCCCTGTATGAGTATATAGTGAACATATATTATGTACGTAGTCAGTATTCACATGACTGAAAAAATATTTTAATTAGTTTCAGACCAAATTGTCCGCTAGATGGAGGAACGATACTTTCTTTACTTAATTCTAATCTGTTTTTTTCCTCTTCTACGATGATACAGACATGAAAGATGGTTCTTTACATCTTAATTAAAGCCTTTATGTTCTATATGATAATTACCCTACATGATAATAAATTACTCTAACATGTTAAAAACATGGAATAAGCTTTACACCACACATAACAAAAGTTGTAAATATCCAAGAATGAAGATATTATCAAATTCTTTTAGGTTCAATCATCGATCAAAAAAGTACTAAATACACAATCCCATGCAAAAGTTCTCTTAAAACTGTCACCAATTGTGTTTAGGTAATTATTCTAGTTGAAATAAATTAAATGCAATGTTTAAAGTTGTTTTAACAGAAAAAAAAATTAAAAGCGCGCTCAAATGTTCATATAAGCGCTCATTCGGTGAGGACATTTTTGAGTGTATCTAGTATTTTTATGATCAATGGAATTAATAATAGAATACACATTTGTCGTTTTGTGAAAAAATAAACTAAATAATAGATTATAGAACTAAATACAGTAATGCTTCATAATAAAACAACTTGGCACGGTCAATACTGTCTAGTTTGTCAACACATATTTTATACTGACGATATTCCCGTAAATTATGTACATCTTAAACATCAAATAGACTATATGATGATTATACATATTTACGGGTAGTAATAAAACTAATATAAGATTGGTAATAAACTGATTAAAATTTAATTTTTAGTTGTAACGGCGTATCCGTCAGATCTATGTGTAATTAAATCCCGTGCTCGAAAAACGTAAATAATGTCTTTGAATCGTAGTCATTAAAGTATTCTTAGGTTCTCTTCTTAGTAGTTTGGTATACTTGGTGCTTTTATATTATTTCTGGATAAAACTTAACGAAATGTATAAAAATGCATATAAAATTAAAAAGTCAAAATATAGCATTGCTTTTGATTGAAAAAGTATTAATTGCTTGTAATGAATAAATATTTTTAACCGACTTCCAAAAAGGAGGAAGTTCTCAATTCGTCGATATCTTTTTTTATGTATGATCACCGATTACTCGAAGACGCCTGAACCGATTTAGAATTTTTTTTGTTTCAAAGGGTATATAGTAAAAAGTTTTAAACTAAAACTTTTTTTAAATCTATTATAATTTGACAATAATATGATAAAGTTGAGTTAAGAGTTGTTTTTAATGAATGAAACTTTATTTCAGACTATTTATTACAAATTAGATTGCGCATTAGTATGGTATCAATGAAGAGAAAGTTGTTGAACTATTAAATGTTACATAAACATGTATTTATATAATACTTTAGTAAGCTCTTGGCAAACTTCGACATGGGAATTTAATATATATACATATAAGGTACATAATACATAAAGCTCGAACACTTCTGATGTAATGGATTCACAAGTCTTGAAATTATAAAGAGTTTTGTGGCTTGCTTTCATCGAAGCTCTTGAGTGTAAAACTGGTTAAGTCTTTTATATGCTCCATTGTTAAAAGCCTGCGATTATCGGCAAGTTAAGCGTCAGCAATACATTATTTCTTAGATTATTTATATGTGTACGTCTAATCTAAGTATGATTTATTGCACTTTAAAATATACTTAGAGTGTACGTTGAACGTGAACTTTTATTATATTCGTTATGTATATGAAAATTGAATTTTAAATTATGCCCAAACTGTTTTTAATGTCGAAATAACAGCTTTTTACTGAATGCATATGATATGTACTCTGATAAGAAAAAACACAATTTTTAACAATTTTTGTCTGTCTGTCTGTTTATTCCGGCTAATCTCCGAAACGGCTGGACTGATTCACTGGCAGATAGTAGATGTCATGAGGAGTAACTTAAGCTCCTTTTATTTTAGAAAAAGAATTAGAGATCCGCTCAAAAAAACTAAAACGTACCTAAGGACGCACCCGAGCGAAGTGAGTGTAAGTCGCTAGTTAATAATATATTAAATGCAATGTGACAGGAAATTAAAGAGTATTTTATATTTTTATTATGACATTGAAGAATAAAGTTTATAGGTAATATATTCAATAATTAATTGTGAAAACAATTACCTATCACGAGCATTTTGTGTTATATCAACACATAATTAATCTTAAATCATTCTCGCCGCAACCTGGTTCATACGTATCAGATTATGAATTTCGACCAATAACTGAATACAAATTATTGTTTGGTTTTTGTTTATTTCATTTATCGATTACATTTCTTAACAACACCAAATACCACCATAACCGTTATTTAGACTGAGTTATGAGTCTGCCTGTGACCACGGCTGGTGCAACCCAGTCGAAACGTCGGGTTACTTATTAACAATAAATATTCTATAAATATTTGTATTTTGTTATAAAAAATTATATATACATTTAATTCATTATTCTTTGGCATCATGTTTAGTTCTATGGCACTCTGTCTATATTATTCTTTAGTCTGAGATTAAAAAAAATAATATCAGAGAAGTAGTTTAAAAAGCTAGAACAACTCAAAGTGTTATGTTATATTATTACTAGCATTGCCCGCGGCTCCGCCCGCGTTCAGATGACCAAAAACCAAATTCTTAGGTTTTACATAGTATACTCTTACAGTGCAGTTTTTGTATTTTTTCTCAAAAATGAAATATTTTCCCGCGGTAAAAAGTATCCTATATGTTGACCCGGATAACCAGCTATCATCATACCAAATTTGATCAAAATCCCTCCAGTGGTTTTCTCGTGATGCGGTAACAGACAGCCAGACAGACAGACAGACAGATAAAAATTCTAAAAACTATAGATTTGGACTCTGTATCGATAATAATGTCTATTTCAATTAGATTTTCCAAAAAATATTTAATGTACAGATTCGACTTAGTTACAATTTTATTATATGTATAGACGAGTATAAATATAAAAATATAAGTATCTTAGCGAGACGTCACAGACATCGGTTCGTAAAATAATGAAAACTAGGCTGTGAGTTTTCTTGTAAGTAACCATGAATAGCTGAAAAGAATTTGAATGGTTGGTTGACATTCATACTTAACATTATAAATGTGAAAGTGTGTTTGTTTGTTTGTTTATTATTCTTTCACGTCGAAACATAGTGACAGATCGGCGTGTTTTGTGGAGATAGTTGTAGGGCTGGAGAGTGACATAGGCTACTTTTTACCACGGGATATTATCTCATTCGGGAAAACACGTTGTAATATAAACCACAATAACTCACCATACAGGTCTATCTATGTATATTATATACTAATATATAGTCCATCATACTATATATATATATATATATATATATATATATATATATATATATATATATATATATATATATATATATATATATATATATATCTTCTTCTAAGTCGCTACACTCTTGACAGAGTGGTCGTGGTCGTCACTTGAGCGTTGTGGCACGCTTGACTACTCGTCGCCACTCCTCTCTAACAGCCGCTTTCTTCGTGCATTCGTGTAAGGGAACATTCATCGCAGCCCTCACTTGGTCTGTCCACCTCATGGGCGTTCTGCCACGTGCTCTAGTGCCCTCTACTCTTCCTTGAACCACTAAACGTTCAATCGAAACATCATCACGTCTTGTTACATGACCAAAGAAAGTGAGAATGCGAGACTTTACAGTGGAGGATAGACGTTGCTTGACGCCAAGTTCTTCGAGAATGGACTTATTAGTCCGGAATTCGTTCCAAGACACTCTCAACATTCTTCTCCAGCACCACATCTCAAGAGCGTCTATTCTCTTCTTCTCGCTTTCTCGCAGGGTCCACGTCTCCGAAGCGTAAAGGAATATGGGGAACACAAGCGCTTTTACTAGCCGGATCTTAGTGGCCTTGGTTACGTTGCGGTTCTTCCATATTTTCTGCAACTTATCCATGGCTGATCTAGATATCGCCATACGTCGTTTAATTTCGTCTATGCAGCCCCCGTTGTTCGAAATTAACGCTCCTAAATAGATATGATTGGACTACTTGACAGTTCGCGATTTGAGTCACTTCTGGCGAGTTATTGTTGATGCGGTCGACAATCATAACTTTAGTCTTGCTGCGATTAATCTTAAGACCAAATTCAAGGCTGACATTTTCCATTTTTTTTAGAAGTTCCTCCATATGGCCGATACTGGTTGCGAATAAGGTGGTATCATCATCATATATATATATCATACTAATCCTTAAAACGTACCTAGGGACGAACCTGAGCGAAGCGAGGATGAGTCGCTAGTTAAAAAAAAACATATAATGTATCCAAAAATATACCCCTTGATATTCATTGAAATATAACTAATATTCAATGTTTGTTGTAGTTCACAACTCGAGTTATAACGGCTAGACAAATATAGATCATAATACACTGTTTTTAGATTCCCCACTCGAAATTTCGTGTGCGAGATTTTATTTAGTAACAAGAAACTTTAATATACATGTTTCATATGAATTTTGATTTTACCATTTAAAGTTTATTTATAAAGCAAATTTAATCCATGCTATGCCTGATAGAACTTTATTAAGTGACTAGCTTTTACCAGCGGCCTCAATACCTGGCCTTATAGCACAATAAGTTTAAGCTTATCTTGAGCGCATTTAAAGGAAACTCAGCATTTCATATGGTTCCCACGCATACAGACAAAAAATTATTATAAAATTTTCTATGTAAGTAATATAATTTTTGATAAATATTCATTATGTGAAAACTTAACCCCAATATTGTGTATTAAATAAATAAAACTTATCCCCTTAAACCATCTAACAAGTTTTGATTGATGAATATATGTATATGTAGAATAAATATGTATGTAGAATAAGAAATGTTAAAGATTATATAATATGAACGGTCTCTGAATATGAGTTTCTAAACTAATAAAGAACTTCTGTTGCGTACAAGAATTTTCTCGAGTTATTCACACTTTGTCTATTTTGTACTTCACATGGTAACGCGCTTGATGAAGCGGGTTCCAATTAGGGTTTCGCCCTAAGGGGCGAATGTAAGATATGCGAATCACTTTCAACATAATTACTATTTATTGGTAAATGATGAAAAAATAGTATACAAAACCATGCTTATGTATACCTACTAATTTATTACCTAAGTAATATTATTGGTAATTACGAGTTCACAGAATTCGCAGAGGAGGCCCGAGCACAGCTTTAGTATCTTAAATAAGCTGGAAGATTATTATTATGACACATAATTATTTTTATATCCTCCAGTATTTACATGTTCTTTTATTGCTTTGTCGTTCTTATAGATATACACACATTTTAATACTGGGGTAATGTTCATTCAAACAGCAATAGTAGTCCATTAGGTACACCCGCTAGCTTGAAAAAACTCATTGAAGCGGGTTGGGATTTAGGAATTGAGATTACACTAGTGTGGTGCACTGTTGCTCGTATATCCCGAACCCCAATCCCTTGGGATGAGACCGTGCTCAATATTGGGACGATAAAAAAATATAATTATTTATTGTATAATAACAACATTCGAACAGATCAAGCAGATTTATTTTTCAATAGCAATAACATTAAATTAAAAATGCAATATGCGTGTATATTGAAGTATTACGTCTGAAACTGAATTGCCTCATCTCAGCCATGTATTAGAACTTCAAATCGAATTGAGATAATCTATGTATGTGTATGAGAACTAGTATTTATAGCGAATTATTTCTATATTGTAATGAAAAAATGTTACAGAAAAAATGAAGCGTGGAACACGCCTTAGACGTGCATGATTCATACTTGTTTTTCTACGAGGTATGTGTAACTCGAAGATGTATAATGCAGGGCGATTTGCTGGAGCTCGTAAGGGTTAATAGGACACACCCATTGACGTCAAAGCTTTATATTCACACGTATTAAGTCTTGTTCCACCTTAACAATAAAACCTAGCTGGCTAACAAAGCTATTATTTTATAATATATATGTAGAAGAAATCATATAAGCGATGCATTTTGTATTTAAAATATATAAGCTAGTTAATATTTTTAAATATTATAACAATTATTGAAATTCAAACATTAAAATGTATCTATATTTCAATAATTAATAATAATACAAATTGTATTTCTTTTATCATTCTAGTTTGCTCGTTTATTTTATTTGGCAACTTATTTATTATTCTATGTCAAAACACAATCCATCACTTTTGATGAAAAGCAGTAAGCGAGTGACACAAAGTCGAAGCGATGTGCCTTCACAGTCGAGGGGTTCGAATCAAGCGTGAAATTAAAAAAGTTCCATATTCCAAGTGCGGACATAAAAGTAAATATGGGTTTGCGGCACCCACTTTCCTCGCCTCGATGATTAGTATATTACAAAGTTTCCCAGCTGACGCAGTTTACGATAATATTAAATATATTATTTCTTCCGTACATATAATAAAATTCTGAGTCAAATGTGTACATTAAATATTTTTTTGGAAAATCTTATTGAAATAGACATTAGAGGCTGAATCTATAGTTTTTAGAATTTTCGTCTGTCTGTCTGTCTTTCTGTCTGTCTGTCTGTCTATCTGTCTATTACCGCATCACGAAAAAAACACTGGAGTGATTTGGATGAAATTTGGTATGGTGATAATTGGTTATCCGGGTCAACATATAGGATACTTTTTACCGCGGAAATATATCTCATTTCTGAGAAAAAAATACAAAAACTGCATTCTAAGAGTACCTATACTAATATGTAAAACCTAAGAATTTGGTTTTTGGTCATCTGAACGCGGGCGGAGCCGCGGGACATGCAAGTCATATATAATAATTAAAAAGAGCACTAACATAATTCTTATGTATCTCGCATTATTCGAGGTTAGTAGATATTACTGAAACATTATTATACCAGTTTAATGATATACTAGCAAGTCGCCTTTATTTCTAAATTACATTTCCATAGAAACCACTTGATATGAGCGTACCGGAGTAATAAGCGTTTAATTTATAATATCCGGTAATAGCGCTAATGGAAAATGTAGTATGTTAGTGAAAGATTTTTCATAATTAGATTACTGATCTGATTCATTCTCTATACTATTTTTAAATATTAATGTAGACTACACAGACTGTAGTCTGTAGACTAAACAATACTAATGAAAGTTACAATTAGATTTTACCTTATTTTGTATCATAAATATTAAATATATTTTTTCACAGAAACAATAGACTGTGCATTAAAATAGGTCGGTCAAATATCAGTATTCATAAAAGTAAGTGAGATGTGATAGAAAACATTGAAAGTTTAGATTAGATACCTTTCATACAAGTTTGGTGAATGAACAAGATCCGGAACATAAAATGGAGGTTAATCGCTCACTTTTAAAATTTTACTTTTTCTATACATATAATAAAATTGTAACTAAGCCGAATCTGTACATTAGATATTTTTTGGAAAATCTAATTGAAATAGACATTATTATCGATACAGAGTGCGAATCTATAGTTTTTAGAATTTTTGACTGTCTGTCTGTTACCGCATCACGAGAAAGCCACTGGACAGATTTTAATGAAATTTGGTATAATGATAGCTGGTTATCCAGGTCAACATATAGGATACTTTATACCGCGGGAAAATATATCATTTCTGAGAAAAAATACAAAAACTGCAATGTAAGAGTATACTTATATGTAAAACCTAAGAATTTGGTTTTTGGTCATCTGAACGCGGGCGGAGCCGCGGGCAGTGCTATTCAACTATAAAATTACCTAATTAACATTGATGAATATAGTGCCTAATTTTTGAGTGAAGAAGCCTGTCTTATATACATCTTGCCTTAAACGGCATTTATAAAATTAAGCTGTTCCTTATGTCATTTCCATTATTGTTTACTAATTTGGTAGCTACGAGAAAAAAATAATTTTGTACCCATTAAATGTTAATAACATTTATTTACGTCACTGACCTATTTCAGCACGAGATGCACCTTTTTAAAGTTTCTTACATGTCGTCGTACGCTCAGCAAGAATTTCAGCGTTTTTAGCATTTTTGCTTTTTTAATCGTTCGAGTTTTACCTCTCGCAACAGTGTTTATTTTAGATAAAATTTCAAATTCCTCTCATTTATTAGAATCCGCTGACTCACCTTTACATTAAATTTATTTCGTATTTAAATCTAACCTCGTTTGTATAAAAACAGTTTATAGTACTTATTGAAAGTAATATTTAGGTATGTTTATACGTGAACTGAATACATTAAACATTATATTGTATCAATAATCAAGAACAAGTCAACCTGTTGCTGGAAAACCTAGCTTGGCAAAGTGCCTAAACTGTGTGTAAAGATTACCCTGTACGTTCCCAACAACTTCGCTCTATATGTCCGTAGAGAAAATTAAATGCTTTTGTTTTGTTAAAAGATTCGCTATTTTTGTATAAACACGAAAGAGTTACTTTATTAATATACATATATCAAACCAATAATAATCTATCTATACATATAATAAAATTGTAACTAATCCGAATCTGTACATTAAATATTTTTTTGTAAAATCTTATTGAAATAGACATTATTATCGATACAGACGCCGAATCTATAGTTTTTAGAATTTTTGTCTGTCTGTCTGTTACCGCATCACAGAAAAACCACTAGAGGGATTTTTGTGAAGCTTGGTATGATGATAGCTGGTTATCCGGGTCAACATATAGGATACTTTTTACCGCGGGAAAATATCTCATTTTTGAGAAAAAATACAAAAACTGCAATGTAAGAGTATACTAATATGTAAAACCTAAGAATTTGGTTTTTGGTCATCTAAACGCGGGCGGAGCTGCGGGTAATGCAGTTGTAATATAATTTTAAAACTCATTTTTAAATCGAGCCTCATATCATGGTGTACCTATTCAATATGCATGTACTTTATATTTAGAATCGAGAAGGTCCAGCTTATTTAATTAACATAAACATGGTTTGCAATTTCGTTAGTGAGTTTTAAGAAACGCCTAATACAACAGTTGTAAAAGTAAGCAATCTGTTGGTTTAATGCCAATTTTTTTCCTCTACATGTTAATAAATATGTAGGTTATAGTAGGTAGGCATATATTTTTTGCTTGTAGACGTATTGAATCAAAAAGTTATCAAAAAGCCTTACGTGTGATTCTTTTGTAAAAACTAACACAATTCGCTCTTTTACAATTTATTGCACCGTTTAAAGCGAATTTTATTGAAGCTTCAAAATAAAATTTTGAAGAAAATAAAAGATCGAAGCTTTATAGGACGTAATTGTTCTGAAAAGTGTAACTTTAAATATCTATACAACTTTATTTAGATAAAATTGTTTTATTTTTATTACATTAACTACGTTTGAAAGTATTTTAACAGAAAAAAGCACTTTTGACCTTTAAACATCACGAGAAAGAAGTACAATAAAAAAAAGTTCCGTTATGTACCAGCGGCTCTCCATTGATTACATTAAAAAATAGCAGACAAAAAAGTTTATAAATGTATTGGTCTTTGGTCGATTTTGTACATTAAGAATTTATTTTCATATACGCAAAACTGCCGGCATAACGATTAAGTTAAATTCAGATTGCATTTATTTAATACATAATATAATATTAGCATTTAAAAACCTTTCATTTAAATTATTTATGATATTTGAATAAGTATACTTACCTAAATAAAATTTCTAAAATTGTAATTCAAAATACTTCAAGAATTCAATAAATCTACATACATAAAAGAAGAATCGAATCGATAAAAATTTTAGAAATAAAATAATTTGACACACTATAACTGCGGTTATGTTTTCGTTACATGCAGTTGTTATTATTTTTGAAAATAAAATATTTTTTCCTTAAGTGAAGCTTAATTGATGAATATCTTCAAAAAGGTTTAAGGTGCTTTTATTCCATGTCCAATTCATTTTCATCCTTTACATATTCGTGACTAATTCGAATGTATTTTATTATATAGAGTTGTACATTTTATATTTTAAGACCTATATATACTCTTTGAAATTATCATTTTTTGGTATTATTTATACCAAGAATATAATGTTAGCTGCACGAGGCGCGAAGTAAAGCTTCAAGTAGATCTGACAGTAACATATTAGGTTCTACGTCATGCAAATTAATTACTTCTACATCACAAGTCAAGTACCGCCTTGACAAAAGACACGTAGTACGCCGCGCCGTCTAAGTATGTAATACTCGTATAAGATTATTACTATAAAATGTCATTAATCTATACATATAATAAAATTCTAACTGAGCCGAATCTGTACATTAAATATTTTTTGGAAAATCTTATTGCAATAGACATTACTATCGATACAGAGGCCGAATTTATAGTTTTTAGAATTTTTGTCTATCTGTCTGTCTGTTACCGCATCACGGCAAAACCACTGGAGGGATTTTGATGAAATTTGGTATGGTGATAGCTGATTATCCGGGTCAACATATAGGATACTTTTTACCGCGGGAAAATGTCTCACTTCTAAGAAAAAGTGCAAAAACTGCAATGTAAGAGTATACTAATATGTAAAACCTAAGAATTAGGTTTTTGGTCATCTGAACGCGGGCAGAGCCGCGGGCAATGCTAGTATGATAATATTTTAGGACACAGGCTATTTCGTCTACGCTGATAATGCACTAAGGGGTGGTAAGTGACTCCGTTTTCTTTTTCACTTAACCCTCTAAATTATATAGTATATACTTTTTTAATTGCATATACTTTTTCCATTTTAAATTTTTATTCCCTTTTATGTGTTAGTTCGGTGGTTTCGTCCTCAACTAATCATGTCCCTAGCTTTTTATTGGAGCGTATATAACATGGGGTTTAAACTGTTTTCTACTCGGCCGATTGAAATAAATCTTAGCTTTTATTTTAACTTATAATTGTGCAAATAAACCTCATTTAAATTCTTTCAACCACCGCGAAACGGTGCACGAATTAACCGACAGACAGACTAAAATTAAAAAAACTGTTAGAAAGGTTGAACACTTTTAAAAGTTAACAAATGTATATCATTGTTTAACAACTTGAGTTTTTAATATACGTTGTAAGTACGATAGGAATAATAACAAAGAATCTGCTTAATTAATAAAAACATTCGCCAAAGACGATAGTCGAACTCATAAAATATTATATATATTAGTTTTGTTGTTATGTTAGTGTTGTTGTATATAATAGGATGCATTATATATTAGTGTCAGTCTGTACACTATGTACCGTCATATTCTTTTAGGAATATTGGCTAAATAAATCTATACATTTCATAATTCTTACCGAGTAGAATTTGTACATCAAATATTTTTTGGAAAATCTTATTGAAATAGTCATTATTATCGATACAGAGGCCAAATCTATAGTTTTTAGAATTTTTATCTGTCTGTCTGGGAACGTATCACGAGAAAAATACTGGATAGATTTTGATGAAATTTGATATGATGATAGCTGGTTATCCGGGTGAACATATAGGATACTTTTTACTGCGGGAAAATACCTCAGCGCTGAGAAGTCTATACTAACCATTAATACGTACCTAGTTACGAACCCGAGCTGAGCGAGAGTGAGTCGCAAGTAAAGCAATATAAAATATAATATATTACTGCATCAAATGTATATTATCTTTAAAATACAATTTTAATAGTAAAAAAAGCATACAAACATAAAAATCTTAAGCATTTTCAGCTGGTGCGTCCGGTCGACTCGGAAATTACTTTCGTAAAAAAAACAATCGAAAATTTCTCTAGAGACTGCTACTGGTGTATGCTGGTGTAATTCTTACGGTGGGTAGAAGGATTTAATGAGAGGAGGTAATACTTTTGTTTATGTTGTTAAGAGTTTATTTAAGCTTCATTTTTTTTAAAAAAGCTAATGATACATATTTGTATAATACGATAAAATAAATGACATGCAACATTTTACTACACGTTTGGCTCAGTTTTGTAGTGACCCTTGCTGTGCTAGCGGTCGCAGATTCGATTCCCGCTGGGAGCATTCATTTGTGAGATGAACACAAATGTTTGTACTCCAGTCATGGGTGTTTATGTTTATAATATGTATTTAAACTTATATATGTGTAGTGTACATTTATTTATTTATTATTTATTTTTGCCCTGTTTAAAGTGTCATACATATAAACACTCACAGGCTGATGAATACGACATACATAAATGAGTACGACGTGTACAACTGTACACTGTACAGAACTCTCTTGTGAGAGACTGAAGAGTTATCATCTTAACTTTTCAAAATGAGTAGTATTTATAAACTTTAAAACAACGTTAACAAACAATTAGATGTCTATGTTAATACTTTCTTTTTTATTTTATAAGAACTTCTACCGAGTCCAAGGCCAACAAAATAATCTTCTACTTATAGTGTGATTGCTTTATGGTTATACTGAACTATAATATTAAACATTTACATGTAGATATGACTTGTATAGTAATTAATTAAGTACACTTATATTTGTAATTTTACAGTATTTTTCCTTTTAATTTTTTTTTTATTAAAGCATTTATTTAAAGGACAACTAACATATGTAAACAGAGGCCCATAACATATATACCTTAAAACTAACATATATTTTAAGTAGGTGTACAGATTATTTAGCTTTTAAATAGCTCACGTTTTATTGATTTACACATTTTATGAAATTTATAAAGTTATAGATTTCATGTATTTCAAAAATAACAAGCATTCATTCTGGAAAGTGTCAGCATTTTTATATATACTAAATTTGAAAACACCTCGGAAATGTATTTACTTAATATCTTGCTTAAAATCCTTCTTGTTACTTAAATAGATTTTTTTTGTCTTCCTGTGTTTATTTTTTGTTTAAAAAATTTTTTGTTGTTGACAATAAAAAAATTCTGTCAGTTACTATTTTAGAGCTGTTCAATAATCGAACTTGTTAAATATAACTTAAATGTCTTATAGGTAAAAACTAAAAAGCTGTAAATAAAAAAAATACAGTCGAATTGAGAACCTCCTCCTTTTTGAAGTCGGTTGAAAATATATTATAAAAATAAAAAAAACCGACTGCATAAAAGCTAAACTATAAATATGCATACAAGTTGACGAAGGAATATGGTATTATGCAGTCGGCGACGTATATACATAGTTATTTATACATCTCTTGGCAAGGATAAACGTGATGTCTCCGACTGTATAATATGATATATCCTTTTTTTAACGTTGGGAATGTTTTTATGCATACCACCTGTCGACATACAAGTGGTTATGTGGGACTCACCGGCTAGAATAGCCAGTACAGCCCACTTAACCTTCCCCGTCTTAACCATTTCCCTGTCCCATGAGTCATATATGAACATTTCAATTGTTTTTCTACTGTGTCTATTTTGCGGACAGTTAATCTGTTAATGTGGCGTTACAGGATCGCTTGCGCACGCAGCCACGACGCGTCTACGGCAGGTCTGCCGAAACAGACCATAACAACCAGGGGGTTGCTCCAACAGTTCACTCTGCTTTCAGAAGTATCAGGGGCGACCAGCATGGTACACCGCCCACCGAAGTAGGCCAACTCCTGTGCGTTTCTTGGCTTCGCCGGACTGCCGGAAGCTAATATCCCCCTACCACGACAAGGTGAACACACGCTTGGGAGACTAATATTATTTTCATTGTCAACTTGTTTTCATCTTTTTAGTTAGCTTTTATGCTGTCTGGTTTTTTTTATTTTTATAATCTTCGATCGATTCTTTAATTCATTCACAAATTCATATTTTAAAGTAAACGACATTTTTTTTTATATTCACATATTAATGAAACGCTTGTAATAACTGTGGTCTACACAGTACCAATTGTTTATGTGAAGTAATGAAACTGTTTTCATTTAATTGGTTAAAGCGTTTTGTATCGGGAAATCATGTGTGCTCACTTTATTTTTCCAGACAATAATTGTTTGCACAGGTCTATGGTACCTCACGTATCATATAAGTTTTATTATCCTCCATTGGTAATAAAAGGCTATAAAATATAATAAAATTATCGTGTATTCAGAATTCATATAAAGATATAGGAAATAGATATTTTACGTACACCAGATGTACACCTACATTTATTGGGTATTTAGTAGTTTCCATGATATTTTTGTTTCAAAATAATGAGACATAATATGTACAGATGTACTCGTATGTTAAAAATAAGGCCGTTCACATTCGTTTTAGCCACTTACCTATTTTTAATTCACAGAATTTTTAGAATGTTATTATTTATATAATGTGTAGAAAAATCATTTTAAAAGTATTCTAGTTTACTAGCCTATATAATTGAGATATTAAATTGTGTCTACATTATATTAACGATGCGTGCCGTAAAAAGGAGATTCTTACGTCAGTATGTTTATGGGGTACGTAAACAAAGCAACCACATCCTCCCAAGCATGTTCATGTGCTAAAATAAATTTGAAAATCTCTGTAAAATTCTTTTTAAAATTTTGTACTAAGCAATAGTTATTTATTTATGATTCTAATAGCAATTGTTAAAAAACCAAAAGCAATTAAGAAATCTTCTTCTACATTCTATATAAATAAAAATGAATGTTCGTATTGTCCTCTATGCGTTCTTAAACCATTGTTCCTATTATAATGCAGTTCTGATGGGTTATTGTGTATACTCAACTCGTTCCTGGCGCAAAAAAAAAAAGATTTTTTTGACGTTTGTCTTTTATTTATCACTAAACCATTCAAGCTTAGGTAAGCCGGGCGAGGCAAAGGTAAGTCGCTAGTGTTATATGAAGTGCACAGCAAGTTATATTGAAAAGTATCAAAATCCAGTGTTACTTTTAATAAATAACGCTTAGTTTAAATGTATTAGCGTATGCATAAATAACTTAGATAAAGTCTAATATAAAATTAGAGATTACTAGCATTGCCCGCATCTCCGCCCGCGTTCAGATGATCAAAAACCAAATTTTGAGGTTTTACATAGATTTTAATATACTCTTATATGCAGTTTTTGTATTTTTTCTCAGAAATGAGATATTTTCCCGCGATAAAAAGTATCCTATATGTTGACCCGGGTAACCAGCTACCATCATACCCATCAAAATCCCTCCAGTGGTTTTTGCGTGATGCGGTAACAGACAGACAGACAGACAAAAATTCTAAGAACTATAGATTCAGCCTCTGTTTCGATAATAATGTCTATTAACTATTTCAATAAGATTTTCCAAAAAATATTTAATGTACAGATTCGACTTAGTTAGAATTTCATTATATGTGTTGTGCCCTCGACTTCGTTCGCGTGGAATTCAGTAAAAGAAAAATGTGTTACGTAGATAGATGTGCCACCTATTTATTATATATGTAACACGTAATAACTTTTTTGAATTTTTATGCTCGCTAGCACCACAGACGGCGCAGTACAATGTTATTAAAGTTACAGCTGACTATAAATTGTAATACTTTTGATATAGTTAATCTATTTTAATGAAAACAGTTTTATCAGCTAATAATATTAATGAATACAGCAATCAATTAGATTACAATAATTTAGATTTTTTATTATTATTAAAATATTGTACATGTAATAAATATTTCATTAAATATTTAATATCTTCGTCTAAGACTATAAGCCCATAATATTATTCAATGAGCTTCAAACAACAAAATAGGATTAAACAAACTCGTATGCTCGCGATATACTAAGTAAGCGCTTTTATTGTATATTGTAAAAGATTTTTGCAACCCTTTCAATTTAACAGATATATTTCACATTGACAAAGCTTTCTATAAGCTTTTGTTCACACTGCAGCCAACAATTAATAGAAAATTAAATTAAAAAATAAAAGATTGTACTCAGAACTTTATTCTTATATACTTTTAAATTCCAAATTATGCAAATGTTTTTAAATAATTCTAAAAAGTATTAATCAAGCGTGTCTTATAAAGCTTATTTAGGCACATACATATATTCTCGTAAGTTACTAAATATGTATTAATATTTGATTTTAACGTGCTTTTTTTTTTAAATGAAAAATGTTTTTTTTTTTAATAAAAGAGTTTTTCAAATACATAAAGTCCGTTGTTGAGACATCCTTTTAAGTAAATATACCTACACCTGTGCCAGGATGTCCCAACTTCAAATCTTCGATGGCTATTAGTTTGGATAAAACTTTTACTTTTAATTTGGGGCTCATTTGATTCACTTATAATTAGCAAAATGTCAAACAAGAATTTGGTAAAATAAAGCAGATTTTCGTAGATTATATTATGCTATTTAAATTAACTAGCTATTTATGCTATTTAAATTAACTGCGAAAGCGACCGCAAGCAACTATTTGCGGGAAATCCGAGGATTCTCAACTATGTGTCCTTATTTTAATATTTAAATAATTACATATTAAAATTATCAATCAATATTTTTTTCATATGCCCTAGATTTTTGTTATTATTTTTAACACCTGAAACGTATTTTATATAAACCTTCCAAATCATGTTAGAAATTAATGACGTATTTAAAGTAGATGGCTATGTATATAAAATTATAAATAATTTTATAACTCAGACTAAGGAATGATATAGACAGAGTTTCGTAGAACTAAACGTGAAAGCACACAATGTTTTAAAACAATATAGGTACCTATACCTAATGTTTTAAAACAGAATAATAATAATAATAGAAAGATAGAATAACAATAGCATTCCCAAGGAGGGTTTACGTCAGGCAGGCGGCCGGTCGTAAAACTTTTGCCAAATCCTATCAGCAGTACCAAAGATGTACTGCGCCGATCCGATGTGATTGGGAAATGGGCAGGGAGATGACGATGAAAAATAATAATAGAATATTCATTATTTTGATAAGTAAATAAATGTTAAAAAATATAAATAGCTGACGGATTTTATTATAATATTTAATTTAAAAAACATAATAAGCTAATATATACTATCTCTCTTTTAAGAAAAAGAGAGAGGGAGAGAGAGAGAGAGAGAATAGAGCTAATGCTTATAAATACAAAGGAATATAGTTTTTTTTAATAGTTCATATTCTTCTCAAAAGTCTATATTGACGGTTAATACCTATATAATTCCGTTATTTTTGGAAGAAACTAAAACTAAACCTGTATGGCAAAATCGAGAAGAGCAGCATAAACAGAAAACAACGCTACTATTTTTGACTTGACGTTTTTTTGCCGGGTTTCGTCTGTATAATTCTTTAGTCTGAGTATTATAATAATTTAACAATTTTACTAACACGTCACGTCTATTATATACTAATCATGCAGAAGTAAAGGGGGTTGCGAACGTGCGAGCGTGTAAGTTTTCTGTGCATCAATTAAAATTATTGACAGAGTCTTAACGATCATATTATTATGACTTATTTTATGTCCTTACTTTTTATTACTTAATAAATGTGTTATTGCATTGAGAAGAATAGATCGCTAGACTCATATCAAGGAATAGTCCAGAAATTTGTCTAAATGAATACTGATATATACCGCAAAAGACGGCGGTGGAGAGCACACGTTTGAAGATTGGTAGCACGATGACGTTCGCAGCCCCTGGAACTCGGGGTCGGAGACAGTCGCATGCGAAGCGGGAAGGGCGACGGTGGGGCAACATGAACGGGGCTCACTGAGAGGATGGTGCGGCGGCACGGAGAACGTGTAGTACTTGGCTGTTTGGTTGTGAGCGCGGAGGACCGAGCTGTGCGTCAGCGTGACCACCACCACGAGGACTGACGCAAGCGCCAACGCGAAGAAGGAGGCTGCGACGGCGGCAACCACGCGTCGTCTCCGCGCCTCCTTTCCAGCGTCTTCCGACGGTGCCTCAGGCTCTGGGACTGGTGGCGGAGGCTCCGGAGACCGGCTACGTACGCTGGGCCCGCGGCTGTTCGGTAGTTCCAAGGTGTGGCGACGCGAGCGACGAGCTCGTTCACATTCCGCTGCAGAGGAGTGGTGGCGACGCAAGCGGTGAGGAGCTCCGGGAGCCACCCGACACGAAGCTGACCTCAACGTGCGCACTGGGACCATTAAATCATCGCTAGCTACACGCGGAACACGGCCAGAATGAACGGATCGGAAAGAGTGATCCCGCGCAGACCCGCTCGGGAAAGCGAGATCGACTGAAGCGCGGGAAGAATGTCTTGAAAAGCGATCGCGATCGCGATGGTCTACGCGTACCGACATGTTGCGAGCGTAGCGCGCGGCGGCGGCCGCCCGAGTGACGGAGTGACGCCGTCCCTCCCCGCGTGGTCACGCCGCCGTCGTGTCGTGTCGCCGTCGTGCCGTAGACACATCTTAGCCGCGTCCAACACACCGTGCTAACGTGTTTACACTTGTCCTCAATAACACAAAGTCCTCTTAACTATAATATATTTATTTCCCTTGGAGGAAAAACGAAATTCGAATCACTATTTACAGGCTTTAACGTGTTCGAAATTGACATAGAATGTAGAATATATGTAAATGTCTGCAAAGATTTACTTTGTCGAGATGTTTATTGTAACTTTGAATGTAAGTAAAGTAATTTAAATCTTATTGTTAAAAAGATGAACTTTAAAGTTTTGTATATCTTTAATTAAGTTGAAAGGTTTGCGATATTTTAAAATGCATTTTTCTTATAGGTTTTTTTATATATAAAAACTAAGAGATAAACGATGTTTCAATTTTTTTTTATTTCAAAAGCTTTTCTTGTTATGAGAGCTTCCTCCAATCTCAAGCAGCACAATATGAATGAATTCCCGAGAAATATAAAATTATCTAATGACATAATTAATTTAACTAATATGAATTATTTTTCTCGAATGAAATAGTGTGTTAGATACACCAGTGTTCGCGTTCTCTTTTGTTGCGTCGATGTCGTCAAGCTTAATTGTCTCGTAGGCGGGAAACGTAACAGATAGTAGAAGTTGTGGCAAGGCCGCTACATCGACACCATTCAGTAGACTAGGACACTTTGGTTATAGCCATTAATCATTCTGTTTACTTTATTTAAAAAATGTAAAATAAACTAAATAAATAAACTAATTATTAAAGTAACATTAACGTAAATCTCATTATTTAAAGAATTATCTCATATGTAGTAACTAAATAACTACATAAATCCATACATATAATAAAATTGTAACTAAGTGGAATCTGTACATTAAATATTTTTTGTAAAATCTTATTGAAATAGACATTATTATCGATACAGAGGCCGAATCTATAGTTTTAAGAATTTTTGTCTGTCTATCTATCTGTCTGTTACCGCACCAGAGAAAAACCACTGCAGAGATTTTGATGAAATTTGGTATGGTGATAGTTGGTTATCCAGGTATATAGGATACTTTTTACCGCAGGAAAATATCTCATTTCTGAGAAAAAATACAAAAGCTGCATTGTAAGAATATACTAATATTTAAAACCTGAGAATTTGGTTTTTAGTCATCTGAACGCGGGCGGAGCCGCGGGCAATGCTAGTAGTTATATAAATTAGTAATTTAGATAAAAGTACTTCGAATATTTATTAATAAGTATAATAGGGATTCGTACAATTTAAAATAGCAACGAATACAAAATGCTCAATAATAACCAGTGACAAGGGTTCGGGATACCTAAAAAAGCCAACAACAGTGTGAGGTCGAAGATGACAATGCTTCATTTAAATATTAGTAATATGGTATAAAATGAACGGTATTTTACAAGAGTTTTGCTACAACGTACATGTTATGATGTGTATTTTATATTGTTTTACAGAACAGTATTAAAATAAACATAATAAAAAACAAAATATGACATAGGTAGTATCTAAAGTTAAAAGTAAAAAAACTATGATAGATCCTTTTATAGAAATATTAGTTAAATTTATAAAATTAGTAATTACTCTTTAATCTACTGTGCTTACATTAAATGCTAAGATATTGATAATAATATATATATATATATATAATATATATATATATATATATATATATATATATATATATATATATATATATATATATATATATATATATATGGTCAAAGTTCGACCACTCGGCGAACTCTAGTAATAAAAAAATCTTTATTGAAATAAAATTTGCTTTAAAATTATATTACTAATTTAGTTTTGTCTAGATTGAAATATATCATCAAAATTATGAAAATAAGATTAAAGTCCTTCTCCGTAGGGGGTTCATAGTTTAAACTGCTTTAAACTTTCCTAAAAATGTTAAAATTATCCGAATTTTGTTATGAATGAAAAATAAAAAAAAAACCGTACGCTAAATTCAAAAACATTTCAAAAGTTCCTGATTATTCAATCCTTATGGACGGATTCTTCCTTGAAGTTTATATGGGACAGTTCATAACGTATAATTTTAATCTTTAAAAAAAGAATTACGAAAGTTTAATATACGAAAAAATATATAGTCGAACTGAGTACCAACATCTTGATTTTTTGAAACATTTCTTTGAACCATACTTTTAAGTAGAAGAGAACTTTTAAGATAGTTTAAAGCATCCAGAAATTATTTTAAAACAAAGTTTGAATAAAACTTCTGCGAAGGCACGCAATCAAACATTTAGCCTTTTAGCTCAAATTATAATTTATGACTTTTTAAATAAAATAATACATTATAAAGGTTATTAAAGTTAATAGACATTTTTTGCTTATAATTTCATGATTTATAATTTTTGTTTAAAATGTTATTCCCGTACTCATATTCCTTTTGATTTATTTTTAAAACATATTTCCTCATTTATCGACTAGAATCGATAAGTGATAAAATTGAAAAAGTTTATTCAAATAAAACAGATAAAAATTGGAAATATGTACATATGTACAAGTAAATGTTTTATATATGTACTAGCTGCGAGTCTTGATACTTGTATCGTACATAATATGTCTCCGACTGCATAATACTGTGTTCTTTCGTCAATTTGTTCTCAGTTTTTTGGTTCGTTTTTTACGCGGTCGGTTTTTCTATTTTTGTAATTTCTAGAACTTTATTTTGCAAATCTTTTTTGATAATTAGGTTTATGACGTATAAAATGAATTAGCTTTTCATGCCATTTTCATTTTTCAACAGCTAACCTTTTGACACTTGTTATTTATTAGTAAGTCTTATTTAAAAATACTCGTAAAAAAGATAACTGCGAGTCACTGCCGTAAACGGACATCATCGAAATTCGAAGTAAAATATTTTCTATTAGTCGACATTTCCAAAGCGTCTAGAAAAATTAAATTCCCCGGAGGAAATTAAAGTAGCCTTTTAACATAGCGAAGAACATTTTATGACATACATACGTCAAGATTTTTCACGTGATTTTGATTTGACATTTTTACTATATTAATAAATATTTAAAATATATAATTGCTTATATATAGCAGTGAGCATGTTGGTATCAACTTTGAATTATTATAATATACGTAATCATTTTACGCTTTTTACCAGTTACTTTAAAGAACTGTAATATCTATGTTCTAAATTCATTTATGCAAATAAAATTTCGTATTACTCTCATTTCGTCGTTCAGCAAATAAAAAAAAAGCAATGGCAACGAGATGAGAGGGCTCTCAAGATTTTCAACAACCACTGTTAACACAGTGACACTTATTGAGATCGGGGTCATGAATAATGCATTCTAGAGACGATCCTTTGTAAAGGATACTTATGTAGGGGAAAACTACGCTAAGCTTACCTCATATCGATAAATAAAAAACTTTCTACAGTTAATAATAAGCAAGCAAATCTTTATGATATATAGATATCAATAAATTTTTCGTTATCTTTGAAAATATGTACCTATCTAGAACCAATGTTATTGACGATTTAACTATGATATTTTTTTATTTTTTCTAAGAAAAATACATTTTTTGAATTATATTTTTATTATAAACATTCATTTACTTAATTAATTTATTTAATTAATTGGAAATACAAAATGGGTATCAATGATAATTAATATAGAAGATAAAAGGTTTTTTAGCTTTGGAGTTGTCATTATTCAAATAGTCATTCTGTTATTGAAAAAAAAATCACAGAAATGTGATTTTGTACTCAAGTCGTACTAATGTTTTGATGAAGAGTTATTCCAAAAGAAAGAGCAAGTGTTGCAATGCATGTAGATTGCAGAGCGCGTTTTATTACCTACCATCCCGCAATGAATGATATTGTACGTCAATTGATGATACCTTTACTAATCGAGGTTTTAATTAATTTTAAAACAAAATTGTTTAGAGGCACTAAAACAACTGTTGCACAATTTCATCGCTTCATAAAATTTCGTTCTTGGTATCGTTTAGTACATTCAACTCAAGGTTATTATTTATTTAGGTCCTTCTAATGATAAGTAAGCTAAAATTCTTAGAAAATATATATTAAGGGGACTAAGTTTAACGGTCGTCTGTCTTTCACTAAATTATTATTAAATATAAATTAAAATAAATAAATAAATAAAAAATAAATAAATAAAACAAACAGTAAGCCGAAACCAATTTATAATGAAATCCAATGCAATCAAATATATTGAAGACGGTTAGGTATGAGATATTAATAAATGAAAAGAAGCAAGCTTTGAAATAGATAGCTACTGTCGAGTAACATCGCTGGAAGAATTTATTGAAACGAGGCGTTTCTACAACTATTATAATATTCAGCAAGTTTTAAGAACAAAAGCCAGTCATATAAAAGTACCTTAAACCTACTAAAGACAAAAATCTATGTGCAAATAACTAAATCGTTTCCTCAAAAGCTGTATATAGCCCAAGATGAGAAATAAAAGTCGTATGTTGAAATTCTTATGTCTCTTGATTTTTTTTTTGAGTTTCGTACATTCGATAAAAAATTAATCCTTTCTAGAATCAATCTTGTCGGTCTGTTCACCTTATTAATATAAAATAATGTAAATAATTTTGATATTGTTTTGGTTTTTATTAAATTTTAAGAAAAAAAATTTCATTATTCATTTTTCGCTTTTATTTAAATAATTACTACTTGGTTTTAATTATATTTACAGTAAACTTCAAATTACAGCATTTCTGCCGAGTTGTTTCAGTTTTGTTTTTTCACGCATAAGACATGGCAGATGATGAAGATGGACACAGACAACACTTATTCTGATAATATATCAAGAGGATAAAATTATTAGCTTTAAGTCTCACTAGTACATTATTGACTTAAAAAAAACTATTTTCTAAGCATTCGTGGTATTAATGCTTAGATTAGGTATTATTTTTGCAAATAAGGAAAAATTAGATAACCCTACTAAAAAAAAATTTCAAATCATTTGCAAGCGCTCTGTCTTAATACGAAACTGCAAAAGGAATTAATTTTTATATAATCATATTTTTAATATCATTGTTTTGTTTTAAATATTAAGAGAAAACTCAAACCAATGTCTATTATTCAACTTTCCTGTTATGACGTATCGCCTTGTATAAAAGTTTACAAACAGAGTCCAAAGCGGTGCGGTTATCATTTCTTGGAAATGAAAAAAAAAAACAAAATAAAACTTTTCAGATAATGAGGATAAAGTGAAGTTCGAAGGTTTTTTTTTAAATTTTCAATAGGATTAGATATTTATTTTTGTAAAAAGAATATGACAAGCGAAAAGGAAGTAATCTAAAAATATACATTTGTTAAAATCATGACGTGTCTAACATATTATGTCTAACTGCTATTAATTTGTCTATCTAAGACCAGCATTCGTCACTCCAGATTATATTAAGAATATTTTACAACCAGAAATTAGTGATTACATACAATTATGTAAAATTGAAATCTCATTAAAATGCGTTGAACCGTACTTAAGTAAAGCGCGATTAAATATATATGTATACTTGACTTTGACTGTTTTGCTTGTATTATACACATACATAAAATATTTAGGTATTTCCACGATAAGACTGAAGAAAACTTTATTTGGACATATACCTGTAGAAGACAGATTTATAACAAAGCAATAAAATCATACAAAATAAAAAAAACGGAGATGTTTGTAGAACACAGCGCTATCACAAATACAAAAGCCACTCAGCCAATGTTGGGACCTGGTCTCTCAGGTTTAGGTCAGCGCTGATTTTAGTTGGCTGCCATGTTGGTTTGTCTTGAAACGATCCACGATTCATCCGAATGAACCACAAATCAAGAAAAATAAGAATAAGAAGAATTCTTTTTCTAATTAATATAATAAGAATTTTTAAGCTATTAAAGAATTTGACGACACTTTTGGCTCAGTTTGTAGTACTTGTTGTGCCAGCGGTCGCAGGTTCGAGTCCCGCTGGGGGCATTCATTTGTGTGATGAGCACGAATGCTTGTACTCCAGTCATGGGTGTTTATATTTATAATATGTATGTATTTAAAGTTATATATATGTAGTGTATCAACTATTTGGTATCCATAACACAAGCCTCGTAGCTTACTATGGAACTAGATGGTGCTGTGTGTTAATATGTCCCAACATATTTATTTATTTATTTATTATTAATAATTATCATCGTATCTATTCTGCTGTCAATCAGATTACATGATCGGATAAACCGATAGAGATAAACCACTGCAATAATTGTAATACTAATATTAAACTAGGGACTGAATATTGAGCAAATTATTCTTTATATTTCAAATCTTAATAGAAACTTTAATATATAAAACACATTATTTGAAAATCTTAACAGTCAAATATTTATATAAGTTTATTTAAAACATATTTATTAAATAAGAAAATTTATCTATTTATTCAATTTCCTTTCGTTTCGTACAGACGTGAACGATTTATTAAAACCTCGATAATTTCTTAAGATTAATTATTCATAGAGCAAGGTTTTTTAATCAGCTCTCACGGAAGTAGCCAATTGAAATCTACAAAATATTGAAATTTACATATTTTAATATTCAATTATTGCCATAATCTGTAGGTTTATATCACGCTTAATAATGATTGGCTGCTCCTTTAGATCTAATAATCCTATACACGCATATTTATTTATTTATTATATAAGGTTTTTTGAACTTGCAATTATGTAAAAAACTAAAATTCTTTACGTAAAAACTAACCTCAACCTGTTGTTGCATGAAAGATGGACAAATCTTAAACACACACTTTCGCATATATAAAATTGGTAAAATGTTTTCACTATTTTAGTTTACAGAGAATCATCAATATGGCCGCTGCAACCGCAGCCATCGATATACTCGTATGTATATCGAGAGAATTCGTGTTGAGTTTAGCGACATTTAATACCATACGAGCATCAAACCCGCGAATTTCGGTGCAACAGCGCTAATACAGGTGCCACGACTGCCAGATAAATAATTTTTATACCTATATTTTTGAAAATTTAAAGATTGCAAAAAAGTCTTATATCTAACGATAAACATTTATAATCTGTAATTCTTATACGAGTATATTGCACCATAGATTTAGAACACACTCAAGTCGTAAAGTCCGGTAAATGTGAAAAAATCTTTCCCATAAAATCTATTTAGGCGCGACTTAAGTAAAGACAATAAAGTACATTAGACCTAGAGAGTCGGGCCAAACGATGTAGTGAAAGTTAAAACTTTATACCATTTACAACTAAGAGTGGGGAAGCCAATATCTAGGAGTCCATCTGGAATTGAAAAAATTGATTAAATGTCAGTTGGAGTAGCGTGAGAAAGAGTTTCGCATAATATGTGATTTTTAATAATATATAATATTTTTTTAATAAGGTTGAGTAAAAACGTAGTAATGGGACTGTTTCTTTAATAGGTATTTTAATAAACTTAATTAAAACAATTTTTTCCCATCCAGTAATAGATTCAGGAAATAGGGTGTGACATTTGATATTTTTTTTTATTTTGGAGTACGGATTTCTTTATAGGTAGTTAAAAATGAAAATACTATTGTAAATTTTTACGAGGTGAAGTCGATTTTTTTTTATGGAGTAAAACAAATTTTAGTACTACTTTTTCTTCGAGCGGCTCTTCTTGAACTTTATTCATTTGTGAATATAATTAATACATGATAGTAATAAATACTACTTTTATTTTACTCGAACTTTCAAACAGATCAAATAGACTTCGTACTTTCTTCTTTGAATTTATATCTTGAAGTTTCGGAACATGAGACACTATTTTGTATTAATATACCCTTAAAAGTTGTTAAAGAACTTTACTTTAGGCATAATTGTTAAAAGCAACCGTGTAATATGACACTATGAGACTTTTATTACAAATCGATACGTATAATTTTGACAAAATCCCTTTCTAATGCAATGGACGTACGAGAGATTCGTTCAGAAATTTGATCATTTCAATTCTTAAGGGGGCAACGAGGCAATTACGAAACAATTGCGTTCGTTTGATCCCTTGTTGTATTGTTATTACTAAAACTTTAATTATGCAATTAATATGCAGATACTACTCTTTGGCTAAGTAATTAAAGCCTACCTATTAAATACATACCTAATCAAATATTTTCAAAATCGGTGCCAGCACATACAAAGCAAAGCACACCGATTTCGAAAATATTTGATTAGGTATGTATAGTAAATGAAAACTACCAATCAGTTATTCTTTACTTTTTAGTGCTTTTGTTTGAAGTCGGTTTTTATTTCTTTGTTAAAAAGTTTATTTTTCTCAGTTTTATATCTAGGTATTGGTATCGTCTTTACCTAAATCGTCTAGAACTTAATGAACCCACTAAGCTTTATTAGTTTAAGCTTATTTTAAAACGTATATATTAAATTGTTTTTTTTATTTTACCTACAACTACAACTAGGTACTACTATATTCGATAAATCATTATTTATGTTTCTTTCACTAATAAATAGTAAGTAGACTAGAACTATTTCTTATTAAATCCTAGGAAAGTTATAAGGCAGATAGTTGCCTTATCGGTATCCATACCGTAGAGAGGTATTTCATTATATCCACCACTCTGTCCTAAACACTTTAACTTAATATACATTTAATAATACTGATGATAACATGATAATTAATAAATCATGATGTAGCCAGAATGAATCTGCAGTCATAATCTAAGTCTACTTAGACGTACGGAGTTCTGTTGATCAATTGGTATGACCACTTTTGGGCAGTTTTATCAGATTGGACAAAGTAAAAGCAATCGATATAGTCATAAAATCGCAAGTAGATTGAAACATGCTAGTGACTTTAGTGGTTAGGAGTTTATATTTCTCTAATATTCTGCTCACCTCCCATTTGTATAAAGTAAGTCAAAGTTTTTAACGGAACTACTCAATTTAGTATTGCCAAATTGCAATGACAAAATGCACTTAACTCAATTCTAATAGGACTTATAAAAATTCGCTTAAGTTGTGTACAGAGACAGAAAATAAAGGTTAAAAGATCAAAGGACCGTAATCTTGAGGACGGTCTTGAGAGAGAAAAGTAAAAAAATGGTTTCTTATTAACACGTACACCGCGTACACACTGTTTGCGGCCAAAGAAATAACTACTTAACCAATCTATCAACCAATATAACTAATTCAAGAACAATAAAAATATAATAGAATTTCACTATATACTGCGCGAGATGCATTGCTAAAACCAAACAAGACTCCAAACACGAGCAAAAGAAACCAAGGTGATTGTACTGAACTTATAAACAACAAACAAGATTAGTATATACAGCGCATGTTAAAAATTATTTAAGATTTATCGAAATTTTAAAGAAAGTTGATGACAAACGGTTGTCATAATGCTTCAAACAAAAATAAAAGGACATAGGGCGACGACGGATCGGTGAATTTAGAGTCAAGTCACGTCATATATCGTTTGCTCATAGCCAGCTTTTGATTAACAAAAAGATATAATATTAATCTGTCTTTTTTCCTGGGCGGGAAATAAAATCCGTGACGTTTAAACCCACACCTTGTCCGCCACGGCGTTTAAATTTTACAAAAAAAAAACATTTTCAATATTTCACTATATTTTTGGAAACCCACTTAAGCCTGTAGACAAGAAACCTATATAAAATATAGGTTAGTAACATTTATAAATGCAACATGGCGAAGCGGTGGAACTTAGTGGTGAATAGCAGAGTACTCTTCGTTAGGTTTAATTTAAATGCTAGCTTTTGTTCTCTTAGGCAACTCGGAATTTGTATCATTACTTACTAGTACCATTGTAACTAAAGTAGGTGAAAAAACTAAACTAACTGGAAAAAATTGATTGTTGAAACTGGTAAACACTATAGCAAACCTATTTTCTGATTTCTGGGAAAATCCAACTATGAAGATTTACCTCGGTATAGGGAAAAGGAAATACACATAAATTTGATTTAAGTGGTATCATAACCGTAAAACCGCTCTTATCGTAGCTGGCTATTACACTATGTGTATTCAGCCCTTTTTAACGTCCCACTGCTGGGTACAGGCCTCCCTTCAGTACGAGGGAAATCAGGCCATAGTCCACCACGCTGGCCAAGTGCGGGTTGGCGGACTTCACATGTCTTTTGAAAACTTGCTGGGTTCTCTCAGACATGCAGGTTTCCGCACAATGTTTTCCTTCGCCGTTAAGACAAGTGGTAATCATGTTGGAAATGATGCGCACATGAAAATATCAGAGGTGCGAGACCCGGGATTTGAACTCGTTTCACTCGGTTTCCCAAGCGAGCGCGTTTCCACTGGGCTACCACTTCTCTTACACTATACTGAACGCTAAATGACTTTAAGTTTCTTTCTCAACAAAACAAAGATAAATGATTTAATAAAAGTATTTATAATAAATCCTTTAGAAAGTGTAATGTTTTCGTTTACATTATATTATAAAATAATTCTGCTACCTAAATACGGTGTTATAAAAATCTTGGATATTTTTGCATGTTATCATGGAAAATGTGTCAGATAAGGTATAGCACTTGTCTCATGTCGTCAAGATACCATAAACGCGATTCGACACGCTCTGTACATTATTAACTGACTTAGATCAGTGATTTTAAAAATTGATAGATCAATATTACTGCACTAATACTGCATATACGTGTACTATATACACTATAAATCCCAACTAAATAAAAATTCAGAGTTTGCATTTTAGTTTTGATAAATAAACATTTTGTATACTTAGTTACAACAACCGTTTATAGCTGGTGGTTGGTTATGGTTATTAGTTTATCACTGTTAACTTTTAAAATGATGATGTTCTCCTGACCGATTCCGGCCACGGCGGCCAATCTCATTGAGACTAGCCAACTGCGCAGGAGATATTATAGTGCACAAGTGTACGCGCAGACACGACGTGCACTCTCTATTCCTGTCACTCTCATACTCCGGTGGGACGACTGCTCGACACGACCAGTGAGAGTTAAGGCGCAGGACCGACGGCTTTACGTGCTCTCCGAGGCACGGGAGTGAAACACCGCCAACTTCCCAACTCCGGGCTGTTACTGAGGCTTACTATACAGAGAGACTCAATAACTAAACTTGGCCCGACCCGGGACTCGAACCCAGGACCTCCGGGTGTGTAGCAGTACATGCTAGCCAATACACCATTGAAGCAGTTTACTTTTATAAATATAACATTAAAAGGTAAGTGTAGTTAAAGTTAAAAACAAACAGTAGGTAACTACACAGAACGCAAGTCGACATAGGTTTATTTTCAGTAAGTACTAAAATAACTTAAGTGCTATTAAACTATTATGTACTATAAAGTACACGTCAAACATATTATCAACTGCGACCACGAAACCACACAAACTTTCCTCACGTATATTGAATGTTCGAGTTCCATTAAAATCTGCTGAGTACATTAGAACCCTTCATAAGGTCAAATAAGCGGCGTGTCATGTTTACATTTAACAAATCGACTAACTCTATTAAAAAGTTTAATAACAAGTTGCATCTGTAATATTGTTATGTTTACCATATCCGAGGGCTTATGAAAGTTTCTCTTTACTTATATTTATTCTAAAAAAGAAGTACATAATAGAAGTTTAATAAATGTAGAACAATGATGTATTTTTTTTTTAATATATTGGGACATTAACACACTGCACCAGCTAGTTTCATGGTAAGCACAAAGCTTGTGTTATGGATACCAGATGGTTGATACACTATATATATAACTTTAAATACATAAACATTATAAATATAAACACCCATGACTGGAGTACAAACATTCGTGCTCATCACAAAAACGAATGCCCCCAGCAGGACTTGAACCCGCGACCGCTAGCACAACAAGTAGGGTCACTACAAACTGAGCCAAACGTGTCGTCATTTGACTGAAAATTAATGTTATACCTATAGCTTTTAGCTAGTTTACAAATAATCTACATGGTTCATTTTGGTTTAAAAGGTGATTTTTATTCTAAAAATAGAAACAGTTCCATTGGAATAAATATGTGAGTATTATAAATGTTTTGTTTTATGCAGAAAACTCGTGTGTTCAATTACCAATTTAATAACAAATTCCCGTTATCATATGTAAACTGATTTTTCCATTTTTATAAAACGGTTAACGTTCGCCAGCGATTCCTCTCGTTTAATTTAATTACTAATAATTGTACCACTGGGATGTTAGAAATAGTAGTCATCTATAATATTTCTCAATAAATATGAGAATATGATGCAAAGTTATTTTAAAACCCAATATATTGAATGTATGTTTACATACGCCGTTCGCAAGCTAATAATACTTAAGAAGTTCTAGAAACCACTAAAACTATTACGATCCTTGAATGACGTAGTATAAAGTGGCAAGGCACGGAAAATGGAATTATAGTCTTATAGATATTGAATTGTTAGTGTAGCATATCTAAAGGCGGCTATACATTTCAGAGTATAGCTACACAGTTAAACTCGAGCATGTGCGGCCATCACCCGAATAATTTTTAATGTTTGCTCGGGCTTACACGCGCTCTTTACGAGTAAATGTGTGTACATATATCGTGTATGTCTGCCTTTACATATGCAATAACTATTAAAGTCATAAGGTAGAGTAATAAATTTTATTTTTTGTTTTTATGAGAAAAAATATTTTATTATAAGACCCATTAAGTTTCGAGTTCTGTCTGCCAGAGGAATACCAAGCATCGCGCATTCCGTTGCTCGCTGAACGACCTTAAATTTGTGGACCAACAATACGATGAGTGTCCACATTTTGGCTCCTACGTCATCACGATTTACAGGTAGAGCGTACTAATTAAAGACCCTGGTCTTAAGGAATTGTGGGATAGATGAATCTATATATTTTTCCATTTATACCCTTTAAATAGTAGGGCAATATCAGAGATTACTACAAACCAATATAGTACCTACCAATAAGATTGTATCATGTATACTTAACTGGTTGTGAACATGGATGGCACAGTGACATTTTTAAAAGCATTACAAAATATACATTCTGATATTTCAGTGTTCATAGGAAAGACTGGAGCCATGGCGACACAACGTCGCCCCACGTAATGGATCTACGTGACGTGACTTCATCAACAACCGCTAATGAGAGACGAATGACATTTACACTATTATATTATATTCGTATTATCTTCACACGATCAAAATCACCATCTAAATTGGATTGCCATTGCTTTAATGTAGAACATTAATTTGCTATTAACACGCTATGCAAAATGTGTATATATTATGTACATTTTTGAGTCAATTATTATTGCATTAAAATATATTTCTCATTAATAAGTTTATTAAAATTATATTCAAGGAAGAAATAAATTTTAATGTTCTATCATAATGGTTTTAGTTGTAGAATGGAACACGTGTAAAAAGTCCTGGACTGTAACAGGTATGGATATAAATTTAACTTGAGCACAACCACCATCATGGTTGAGATCATTGAAAATCTCAACGATGCTAAATGACCTAAACATAGCATCTGAATAAGTGGGTATAAAAATATATTATTAATTAAATTTAAAAAAAAACCCAGACCATCTTGTACCGATTTTCATCAAACATTAAGAACACTCCCAACTAATTCACCTTTCAAACAAAAACAAAACAAAATCAAAATCGGTTCATCCGTTCGGGAGCTACGATGCCACAGATAGACACACACACATACAGAGACACATCAAAATTATAACTCCCGTCGTTTAGCGTCGGGGGTTAATAATATATTTTTGTGAGTTCCTGGCAAATTAAAAGATAAACGGAAAAGTACTAAAGAATACAGCGCATCGATTAAAATCAGGTACACAGACAAATTAACCCACAGTAGCTGAACAGCTTTGGAACTCGCAAAGTAATCACTGGAACATGCTTGGTATCTAAAAGGTTCTCTTGACGAAAAAACACTACTGTCGGTTACCACGAGAAGTAATTGAAATAGAGGAACATTTTAATTACGATGGTGGTTTTACATTGTCATTTACATGGAAGGTATCCAGTAATACTTAAATTTAAGAAATAACGATCAAGCAAACAATATTATATTTTATTATTATTATAAGAAGAGTTCTACCTTCACTTCGAGTGGCGTAAATAACTGAGGGACTAACAGACCAATCTTAGATGGGCATGGGCTGCCAGAGAGAGATTCAAGGGAGTGCACTTGCACCCTCATTCCATGAATGAGAATATATAGAAAAAGTTAAAGAAATATAATTGATATTATATTAGTGAAACCTAATGAAATTGATATTATATTAATGAAATTATATTAGTGAAATCCCTGTTTAAAATTTAGTTTCTGCGAAAAAAAAGATAAAAAATATTCCTCACAAATTTTTAAAAACAATATAACGTTTCTAAAAAAAGGTAAAGTTAATCATTTAAAGATTTATTAGCACTTTAATTAGGATCTATCCCACTATAGCCCCCTCGGACTACCCCCACCACGATAAGGAACGCACGTTGGGGAAGGGGCAGGCGAGGGGGGTGGGGGGTATATTATAAAGCCTTACTTTAAGTCGTTTAGCGGATACATGGTACAATGTTGTTTATTTATATCCATACATGGTACAAAGGTGGGTACAATGATGGTGTAAGAAGCCTTAAATAAAAAGTATTATGCAATTATAGTATTAACATATTCACTAAAAATATAGAAGGAAATTCAAAGTCAAGCAACCCAGCCCAGCCAGTCCACACCGTTGTCCCGTCGAATTAAAATACCCAAGTAATTTTACGGTTAGCTTACTCCCTTAGAAATTCTGTTAACAGTGTTTGTATAAATCTACTGCGAATAATTATCCTGTACTATAACAAAAAAAATTACACTCCTATAACTGAATTGTTATGTACTTTAATAATTTTGATTAGCAATTTTCCATGAGTTTGCACGAGTAGAATTCAAATTCACAAGAAATTCTTTATGGTAATTAATATTCAACCTGAAAGGGAAATTAATCGTTGCCCTCTGCCTTGGGAGCGTGTATTGCATAGTTTAACGTCTGATTTTAGTGGGGATTTAGATTTGATTAAGGTGATTTATAAAAATTAAAAAATGGTTTACTGTGTTTACCTTAATATGTATACATATATATGTACGTGTACATATAATAGTAAAATAATCTTTCAATAGAATCCAAGTTGTACCGTGTATATTAAGTAAATCCTAAAAAAATATGTTTTATTACACATATATGTAAGTATGTAATAACTCCAGAACTGTACAAAATATTCAACAAAATAAAAGATTACATATATTAATTTAATTCATAGTGTACTATGTGACGTAAAAAATTATGAAAATATGATTTCTCTTATCAAATATTAGCACTTGTCCTAAAAAAAAATTTTTCCCAAAAATAACTATTTTCTAGAATTTGACTCTTATAAGCGATTAGTATCGCCGTCCTATGTTTAATTTTAAAATCTAAAATATATGTACAATCTTCGACCAACATGTTGATCGAAGTATAGAATCGTGTAATTTTTACATTTATACGCTCTCTTTCATTTTAATCTATCTTTATCAGCTAGTAACCTATTTGCGACCACTTTTACAAAGGCAAGTATTTTTGTATGTACAGAAAAAAATTAGCTTTAATTTCATATATAAATGATGAATATACGCCATGAACGTATAGTAAATGTAAAAAAATTTACTTGCAAGTTCCCAACGGCAGCTATTACTTTCAAGTTTTCCACTCATGTTTCTGTGAGATGGAGTATAATTTTTAAAAATAAGTTTTTATATTAAATCCCTAAAAAGAAAAAAAATACCTTTAAAAGACGTTTTAAAAAATATATTTTTTATATTAATTTATTTATAAATATACTAGCCTTGAGACTACTAGTAGGTACAACATAGCGACTTATAACTATCCCAATTAATTGAATTAAAACTGTGTTTTAAAGTTAATTCATTAGTAAGAATTATTTTTTTCCCCCAACTTCATTATATTAGATCTATTTTCAAATAGACGTACAAAAAGATTGAGAGGTAGATAGAAATTTTGTGTACAATGTAGTATGTCCTAACGTAACTTATAAAAGCTTTCATAGAGTATTGAAAACATTTTATCATAGATTGTGTAAGGTTCTAAAGGGAATATAAGCGATAATAAAAAAGCCATTTAAACCATTATACCGTCTTGTATGACATTTCTGTAGACGACGATAAATCTATACTTACAAATCCTTTTAAATAGATAGCTTTGAAATACAATTCATGCATATAACATTTGAACAAATTCGCATTTACATTAATGCTAAGGATTTCACACAATATTTAATGCTTTGAAGATATAGTCAACGGCGTATTTTCGAAGTTTTCCATTAGATCTGTCATTTTTTATGGTTGTATCTATAAAATAGAAAAAAAGGTGGCTTATTCCTATATAAACTATATTCAATGAAAGGAAAGACGGAAAAAGAAATTTAAACATTTTCCAAGCCAAATACAATATAAATAATAAATAGGTATTAGGTAATCAATATTTAGCAAAAAATATACCTAGGTAGTTGAAAATTGTATTACGAAAAATTATATGAAATATGCGTAAGTCCTCTGCAGGTACACGAAATGAAAATAGTTCTTTCAAAACCCTCTGACATACAGTGAATGGTTAACTAACCTACAATATGAAGTCAAATATTTTATTTGTTTTGGCTCATGGTTTATTTTACTTCAAACAGCTTTAGTGAAAACTTTCAGTGTTACATTTGAAAATACTACACAAAAGGTGTAGGTACATGTATATTGCTCACACACACAACAGTTAAGCTCAGGTTTTTTTGCTGAAAAATATATTGTTCTGTACCCGATATGTATTTCCTATTAGATAGAAGCCTAACTTTAATCTCTAAATAGTGATAAGATTTCACCGGGAAAATGTACGGTTCCCGTCGAATAGGTTTGTTTTTGTTTTCCTAGTTAAACATATAGGAAACGAGTGTAATAAGGTTCTATGAATCCAATGAAAACGGATTTGTATACACATCTATCGCGTGTATCTATAACAGTATATGATAAATAGATAGTCAGGTGACCCAAATATGACACGTAGCGCACATAAAAGGGTGCTGCTTTTAGTGTTTATTTTGGGCTAGGTAAATAGACTAATCAGATACTCTCAGGAACTGTGAAGTCTATCGAATCCAGAATCTATCCTTAAACAGATACAAGAGGGTTAAATTATATCAAAAACTTCTATGTTCTCTAATTCAGTTTTAATTTATCCAATCTAAGCGGTATTTAAAAGCATAAAGCAAATGTTAATTTTCACAACATCAATCATAATACATATATTCACATAATATATAGAAACCACATTTCAAATGATTCAATTCAATTCTTTATTATTTGGCTTTTATGCGTGCCAGATTTCAAATTATGAAGCATTATTAATAAAGGTTGTCGTAGATATATTTATCGTACTTCTTCAAAATGTAAAGTTGGAAAGCGATATGAAACCTCATTTTTATTTGAAATTCAAGTAAATACTTGGATTATACAGCGCAAGTGTGAATGACGTTATCTAAGCGGGTGACTTGCAGGTTACAGCCGAGAGTACGATTTTAGGGTAAGCCGCAAATAAATTATCGGTACAATCTGTTTGCGAGTTTTTTAATTAATCCAATTTTCGTGCGCCTCCTTTTCTATAACGTATTTCGTGTTTGTCCCAACTCATAATGGACTAAAGAGATTACAGCTAGCAGGTATTCACTTTGTTCTGATACCACTTTTACTTTTCCGTATTTGACTACATTATTATCTTATTTATTCAGTTCAAACTGCCTCTGTGGTCTAGTGATAAACATGTAAGTCTGTAGATCCAGAGGTCATAAGTTCGAGTTCCGGGTCGGGCCTAATTTAGTAATTAAGTTTGTTAAACTCTCAGTAAAAGCCCGAAGTTGGAAAGTTTGAACCCCATGCCTTAAAGCCATAAAGCACGTGAAGCCGATCCCTCGGTCTTGCGCCTGATCTCTCACTGGTTTTACTGAATTATCATGCCACCAGAGTATGAGAGTGACAGTAATAAAGAGTGCATTTGTGTCTGCGTAAATATTTGTGCACAAATATATCTCCTACGCAGGCGACCTTCAGTCAGATTGGCCAAAATCACTTAGGAGGGCGTTATATTAACTGCCTCGGTGGTGTAGTGGCTAGCATGTACGGCTGCACACTCGGAGGTCCTGGGTTCGAGTCCCGGGTCGGGCCAAGTTTAGTTATTGAGTCTTTCTGTACCGTAAGTCTCGGTAACAGCCCGGAGTTGGGAAGTTGGCGGTGTTTCACCCCCGTGCCTAGGAGAGCACGTAAAGCCGTCGGTCCTGCGCCTTAACTCTCATTGGTCGTGTCGAGCAGTCGTCCCACCAGAGTATGAGAGTGACAGGAACAGAGAGTGCACGTTGTGTCTGCGCGCACACCTGTGCACTATAATATCTCCTGCGCAGTTGGCTAGTCTCAATGAGATTGGCCGCCGTGGCCGGAATCGGCTAGGAGAACATCATCATCATATTACGAGTATTTATTCAGTACTGTATTGAGCACTTTTCAACGTGCCACTGCCGAGCACGGGCCTCCCTTTAGTGCGAAGGGGATCAGGCATTATTATAGTCCACCACGCTGGCCAATGTTGGAAATTATTCGCACATAAAAATACCAGCTTCTCAAGCGAGCACGCTACCACTGTGCTACCAGCACTACTTTATTCAGTATTTTAGTATAATTTTATATACTCAATAAATAATCACACTAATATTACAAATAATTGAAGTTTGAAAATATTATAGATATTAATAGTTGAAGTTTCATTACCGCCGAGGGTTGTATTTTTAACCGACTTCAAAAAGATGGAAGTTCTTAATTGTTCTGTATTTTTTTTATGTTTGTTACCTCAGAACTCCGTCATTTATTAACCGATTTGGACATTTTTTGTTTTGTTTGAAAGTGTTTTTGTGTTGTTCGAAAGTTTTGTTTTAATAGCCTTTATTTTAAATTATTTGTCCTAAGAGTAAACTTTTATTCTTAATAAACTTTTATTTGCATTACTTTTAGGTATAGGAATAAATTATGTTGCAATTTCTATTTTAATGAAAATACGACAAATTTTAAAATTAGAACAATAAATATTTTATTTACAATGAATAAATTGTAATAAAGTTGTATACAACTGTTTTAACTATACTAAAAAAATATATGCTAAAATGAAAGACAGTAGACAATTTTTGAAGTTATACTTCTTTTGGCACGTCCGGAAAAAAATATGAGAGTAAAATTTTTACGATACGCGCGCACACCGACAGCCAAAAAACGACATGATGAAGTTAGCTGCATTCCTTTTACAAACAGAGAGTTATGACATATCTTTAGCTATTTACTTATTTGGCTGTTACGCCAAAGAATTATAACTTCTTACGTGCGTACATAAGTACACACACACGTTTTTTTTTCTCTTTCTACTACTTAGTAAAAAAATACTAGGATTTGCACTAAAATAAAGTGCAAGTTTACGATAAATTACACTACTGGAATAAGTGGAATAACAAAGACTTGTTGTACCAGACATCTGATGCCTATTGCGACCGTCATAATCACAGTGTTATTCAAGATTAATAATCTTGAATATTAATATAATCTTGAATATTTATTATTCTTCAACTACTTGAATCGCACTGTACTTTGTCGACTAATGCTAAAGTTGAAATAACATTTCCTACTTGATAAAAGGGTCATACTATTTTTCACAGATTCGGTTGATTTGAATTTGATGTACTATTACTTCGGTGATATTTCCAAGGCATGCTAACTTTGAGCTGATGCTGTTGTAGCATCAAATAGGCAGCAGGATCAATTCGTCAGAAACTTACAGCAGTTGTAGCGTGTTTGAATCCATAAAACTCTAAAAAATCTATAAAAAGTAAAAAAAATAAAATTTGTCTCTTGGCATTTTTACTTGATTATTCATTAAATGTACCTATTAATATTTTGATAATAAGCGTTGGCGCGTCGCGGAAATTCTGTGTACTGAGAAGAGAATGGCCGAAATATAGATCCCAAAACAATAGTTATTTAAAATTTTTGTCTGTTTTTCTATTTGTCTGTTTGTGTGCGCGTTCCACACAAAAAATAATGAACCGATTTCAACAAAATTTGGTGAATTGATCATTTATTACTCGGGTCAACATTTATGAAACCTATGAATATTTATCATAAGATTTTGTCCTAAATTTTATGGACGATTTTTGCCTCTTCGGCTTGTGGAAATCGACAGATTATTGAACTGCACACTTTTCAGCATGTAACTAGCCCACCACACCTTAATCTGACGGTTTGAAGTTTTTCTAATTTATCCAATTATTTTTTAAATATTTTGATCGGCTGCCCTAGATGCGCGACCTTATACCGAGGACTTATATATGGTGGAGGTACTCGACAGAGTGCTAGGTATCCCCCCTTATGTTAATCTGCCGCGCTTGAGTAAATTCTAAAATCCCCTCTTCGGCTCCTCTACTACTACTAAGTAGAGTACTTATAACGTCAGTAATTTTCATATTCTAATTTAAATTAATAATTTCTAAATACTAATCTTCATCATCTTACGGTTTTTTATTTCGAATATTATCACATAATATATAAAGTATACCTATAAGACTATTTTTTAGGTATACTTACTCAACTTATGTGTATCTGCCATATTTTTCTATTCAAAACTGGCAAACAAAAAGGTAACCCCACCTTGATAAATAAATATAGGATGGCTTATTCTGATTTTATAAATCGTTCCTTCTTGGCATTGAGTAATGATTATACTATCCAATACCAGTCTTCTTTATTAAGGATTTTTATACGCTCTAAGAATATAATATTTTCTACAAAAGTACTTTAGGTAAGTTAAATTAGGTTTTCATTTATTTTAGATTTTGCTGTAGTTTTTATCTAAATCAAATTGTTATAAGGCTAAAAAAATAGTATTATAATAATTTTGTCAAACATTGGATTACGTTCTATAATATAAGAGATACTTAAAAGAAGCCAAATCAATAGTTTATAGAAACTTTAATTTCTATTGCGCTTGAAAACAGCTGCACGAGTTTTAATGAGACATTTTTAAATGTACATTTTATTCAACAGATTGATGCCAATGTATAAGCACTATTATCATAAAAGCGGGGACTTATTGGTTATAGGATAAAGAGAAAATCACGTATTAGGACGAAGGCAGTAAGTATAGGATTAAATAAAGTAAATGAAGTACTCGTGGCTCCAAAGAAAAAGAATTATTTATACTGGCCACAAAAAAATATTTTAACCTTTACATTTTGTACCTACTGGCAACATTTTTTGAGCCGACGTTAAATTATCTTCGGAGCAGCCAAGGATTATGTTAAACTGAAGAATGTGATGCTACTAGATATGACACTTAAATATACTGTAAACATTTGGACTAGGATTACCTTCCTAAATTATACTTAAAAAGTATTTTTATATTTAAGATTTTATTTACAACACAGACGACATAAAACTACACTAGTACTGAGCTAGTATTTACGATATTCGACTTTCATATTAAAATTTCTTATATTTCACCCCTTTTTTTTACATTTATACAGCTGGTGTTTGTTTCGTCACGAAATGACTACTGATCATTTATTAAGGACCACCTTAAAACACTTTTCCAGGGACCGCGTCCCATATACTAAACTTGTGCCAGTTTTTTTTTTTGAGATTTTGCGACGTTTTCAAATACCGAATTTTCCCTCAACTAGACTGTAAATAATATTAAAAATAATGTTGAATAGTTTGCTTTACCTGCATCTAAGCAGATTGAACTTGTGACCACCATAAACGGTATGACATGATGTTGTACATAGACATAGCCCCTGCTATCATTAGTGTTTTATGATTTTTAATTCGGTTATAGATCTGACTCGTTTATTTTAAGATCATTTTCATTAAAAGACGATCGGTCTAGTCACTAATGCATAGAACATAATTAAGTTTACGCCAAGCGCACCGCAAACCCTGAATATATTAGTGGTACTGGGGCTATAATATCGTTTACAACGAACAACAATACGTTAATAATTAGTCTGAACTAAAACACCACAAAATAATGTCTGCTTAACTTTATGCGTATTTAATTTATTAAATTGGTAGTTGCTCATATTATTTCGCTTTCGCCAGTTCTTCTCAGGTCTGAGGCTTCTTCTTTCCGAACTGGTAGTAGATTCATGATGTATATATGATATAATAAAATCAAATAATAAATCTAAACATAACAGACAGGTAGATGTAGTAAGTTCTGAATTCAGTTTCAGAATTCCAATGAAATTTATAATAAATTGACAAAGATGCTTCTAATCGGCTGTAGTGTTACTAGGTCTTCTTGCTACACTCAAATATAATGCAATGCGTACTGAATAGCATACATCATTATTTTAAAACAAAATGGGAGAAAGACTATTTTCCTTTATTCATCTTTCGTCTTTTTGTACTGTGCTTATGTTTTATTATTATGAAATGATTTAGAAATCAAATCAAGTCATCCTTGAAATTAAAATGAGACTAAATTAAAATTTTAACTCTAAATGGGCATAATTTTTTATATCTTACTTTACTAAATAATATAAATGCGAAAGTTTGGATGGATGGATGTTTGTTACTTAATCGCGCCAAAACAGCTAAACGGATCTGGATAAAATTTGGCACAGAGATAGATTATCGTCCGGAATAGCACATTGACTTTTTATCCTAAAAATATACGGTTCCCGTGGGATATATTTGTTTTTATTTTTCACTAGCGATGAATTCGAGCGAAGCGAGCGTGAGGCGCTAGTATCCATATAACAGAAAGAAGAAAATAATTCAAAATATAGCTCAATTATAGTATAATAATATTTATGTATAGTATAGTCTATATCCATACTATCCATACTAATATATATATATGTGAAAGTGTGTTTGTTTGTTTGTCCCTCTTTCACGTCAAAACGAATTGACAGATTGGCGTGATTTTTTGTGTGGCGATAGTTGGAGAGCTCTAGAATGATATAGGCTACTGCGGGACTACTTTTTACTGCGGGAGATTATCTCATTGCCACGGGAAAACACGTTATAATGCAACCCAAAAAGTTATTTATGATCGGAATTACTTCAAACTTGGTATTAATACTCTTCAATACAATTAAATAAATACGTGTTTTAGCATTTTTCGAAATTCATACCATAAGAGGGTAAAATAGGGGATGAGTTTTAGCGCGAGAGAAGCCGCGGGTTCTGCTAGTATTATAATAAAAATAATTAATGAGTATAAATCAATAATAACCATAAATTACCGTATAAATGAATGATACCCCTTTTATCGATTTATAGGATGTTAACTTAAAATATGTCTTCATATATTGTTGTATAAATGCTTAATATTGTAGAGAGTTTGATCTATACAAAAACATTGGGCAATCCGTTACTCAAGGCTTACTCAAGTTCAAGTAATGAATCCCATTATCCACAACACAATTAGATTAGGCGAACTGCTGAAAACGAGCTCGGCATACTATTGAGAACTTAATAAGATTTTAAATAAGCTGTAAGATTTAAAGCTTTATATATGTTAATAATTTTTAACCGACTTCCAAAAGGAGGAGGTTCTCAATTAGTCAGAATCTTTTTTTTTCCGACAATATTTTAAGATATGAATATCTAATAGGTAAATAAATATATACATATTTTACGTATCGAAATATATTAGGTTTCAAATCTAAACAAACTTCGAAAATATCTGATTAGAGGTATCTATTCTAAATGAAAATCTCAGTTTAGTTATTTTTTACATTTTAATGCCTGGAAGTTGGTTTTTATTATTATTTTTTTAATTTTTATTATAAAATATAACTACGCTAATATATCATTTTAAGTTAAGTCATTTAACATATACATACTTTCCTCTCCGTATAATAAGAGGGGATTCGCTTCAATGTGAAGAAGCATTAGTATGGTTTTATGAGCAATCTGTAAAACGCTTGGGGGTTAATTAAAGCCTAAATTACACGCGTAGAGTTACATGCCGCCCACTATATGACATACCTACATACATAATAAAACAGATCTTAACCATAATAATGATGTTAACTGATATTAATATAATTTATTTATAAAAATCCATACTGATATTATAAGCGTGAAAGTGTGTTTGTTTGTTTATTTGTATGTTTGTCCTTCTTTCACGTCGAAACGAAGAGACTTATTGGCCTGATTTTTTGTATGAGATTGTAGAAGGGCTGCAGAGTCACTTAGGCTAGATTTCTCATAGGCGATATTATCTCATTCCTGCAAGAAGACATGTTATAATACAACCCAAAAAATATTTATCATCAGAACTACTTGAAACTTGGTATTAATGCTCTTCAATACAATTAAATAAATACGCGTTTTGGCATTTCTTGAAATTCATTCCATAAGGGGGTAAAATAGGGGACGAAAGTTTGTATGTATAAACTCTAGGTACGTGAATTTCATGGGTTTTTTTTTTTTTTTTGCGCCGAACCATAATTAGCGAGCGCCCAGTCTTATCTGAACGCTATTTAAATCTATACATGTAATAAAAGTGTAACTGATCGCCGTCTGTACATGGGAGATATGTGAGAAAAACTATTATTGAGGGTCTTTAATAATAAAAACAGTAGAACCCAAAACAATATTTTTTTTTGTCTTTTTATCTGTGTGCTTGAGCGCGCTAAATTCAAAAACGGCTTAACAATTTGGCCGTCGGTGATTTTCATTAGCACCTCCAGGTAAATTTCTAAGAAATTAATTAAATTTCTAAGAAATCTATTGTTAACTGTAACGCCGGAATATCCGCGGTCGTTCTGGGATTAATGTATGTATTGTGGTAAGCTTCACTTAACATTCAGTATTCGTTTTATGTCAATCGGTTCATAATTTATAAAAAAGTTATATCAATTTAAAGAATCACATGAACCATTAATTGGAAAAAAATGCTATAAAATACTATTTATTTCATTATACTAAAACTTTAGTTAACTATATTATAGTTAGTAAGACGATTATGATTGAAAGTTTATATGAACACAACAGAGTTAAAAAATTGATAGTTTCGGAAATTTAGAAGCTTCCAATGTTAACTAAGCTCATATCTATATCGAGCATATTAAATTTAATTTACTGAGAACATATTGGCGTGTAAGATTCGTAAACTGATGTACATATGCATGATGAATTTTTATGAAAAAAATTTATACCATTTATTGTGCATTCTTATATTAAAATAATTCAATACGTTAGATACAAACATTTAAATGTTTTTTGTTTACGTACAAGTTGCGATATTTTATTACTACAAGCACAAACTTTCATAGCATTATAACATTGTAAACATAAACACTTTATTTATTAAGTTTATAAAATGGAAATTTTTAATCAAAATAATTAAAAATTGTTTTTTTTTTTTAGATACGCGAAGCTGTAAGCGACATCTAAAAGGCAAAAACAAAGTAACTCTGTCATTTATGATTTACGGCAGTTTTTCTTCCTGAAGACGTAAACTTGAAACAGTATCTTATATCTTTAAACGAGCAATTCTTGTATATCATCTGAATCTCGGAAACGGCTCCAACGATTTTTATGAAATTTAGTATACAGAGGGTTCCGGGGCGATAAATCGATCTAGATTAGTCTTATGTCTGGGAAAACGCGTGTTTTCGAATTTCCATGCGGGTTTCGCATTATTCCACGCAAAATATATTCGATAATTTCGCACGCTGAGGCATAAACATCATGGTCAAGCGGCCAAGGCGCAAGATTGACAATCATAGGTGTCCGGGTTCGAATCCCGGTTGGATACAAAGGTATAATTTTTATTGTTTTTTTTTTTGTATTTTTGACAAAGAAAATTGTACTTTTAACCAAAAATTCTGAGCAAAGCTCGGTGACCCAGGTACTGAATACTATAAAATAATAAAGCCATATTAAAATTTATCTTACTCGTTTGATATTTAAATCTATAATTTACATTTATAAAACATGAGTATATGGATTTATAAAAGTGTAACCCATGTAACTACCAAAGCTATAACAATAATTAAAAATAAAACATTTATCTGTTTGTAGCCATGAATATTCGGATTGAGGATTTTGGGTTCAAGTGACGTCAGCTATATTCAATGTCAAAACATGGTAAGTATCCTGTTTTACCGTCATAAGAAAATGACTTAACCACTTTTAACGAATCGTTTACCGTTACTGGAATCCTCTAATTAATTTTTTTTCGTTGTAATATGAAAAGTTAGTAGGTACTTGCCTCTATTAACACATTTTCTTAGTTGTAGACTCGTACGCCTACTGTTTTTTAACCTGACACCAGGGACCCATTTGGTTACCCTTTAAAGGGTTTTAACCTGGGTTTTTTTAAAGGGTTTTAACAAGAAACCCTTTTCATAGGGTTACCCAGTCAACAGGCTTAATTAAATCATATGTTTAATAGGGTTAACCCTATCTGTTGGGTTAGGTATTAGGTTACCCAATAAATAATGGGTTACTCCATATATAACGTGTTATCTAACAAATATAATGGTACAATTTTAGTCTCTAAAATTATTAAGAAACATTACATATTAGAGTGTAGTATAGAAAGCATAAAAAGGCGGCAAACGAACACCTACGAGTATTAACGTGTACGGACATGTTTCTTTCGTTGTTTAGGTCTCTAGGCCTGAAGAAATGCAATTTTATTTTATTCGACAACACGCGAGTGATATGAAAAGTGCTCTTAGTCTTGTTATTTTAAAATGCCTCCAATTAAAACTGATGCTGTTCATCGATACTTTAATTATGACAACATCGAGAACAAGAGTAAATGTTTGATATGTGGGAATAATTTAAAGGTAAGTTACATAATTATTATATTTAAAATTTAATAATTATTTATGAATCATTTACTACCTTCCAAAAGTTATGATTACGAGTACTACTAACGTTGCACTTATTTATATGAGCGTTTTAATGAAAGAAATCCATATATTTCACTAATTTATATTAAGAATGTATTTTTAAAAGTAAAAAGAGCGCGAATTTTGATATTTTTTCCTACTTATGAATTATTTGTAATATTGTAAATTATAGTTATAAATTCTGTAATTCAATATTTAATGAGTAAAAGTTGAGTTTTTCTCACGCTTTTCTCCGTAGAACTACTTTTTGAGTCGGTAGTGTAGTAGCACACGGATAAACTACTGACGAATGACGATTCTTCTTCTTCCTCGTTCCCTCACTGATGAGGATCGTGACCACTTAGGTATGATTTTTTTCCAGTTAGTTCGGTTCAACGATGCCTGGACTGCGACATGGAGAGTAGCGCCCACTGCCTTCTTTATCGCGTCCGACCACCTTATAGGTGTCCTTCCCCTTGCGCGTTTACCTTCAATTTGGCCTAAGATAATAAGTTTCTCTAAACTATGCTTGGATGATCGCATAATATGTCCAAAAAAACTTAGGGCTTTTTTTTGACAGACAGTGGAGAGCCGCCCCGTGATCTTAAGTTCGGCAAGAATAGATATATTCGTTCTTTTAGCGGTCCACGGTACGCGCAACAGCCTACGCCAGCACCACATTTCAAACGCATCAATTTTCTTGATATCGTGGCTCTTGATGCACCAAGTTTCAGCACCATACAAAAATATGGAAAAGACTAGGGCTCTTACCAGCCGCACTTTTGTCACGCGTTTTATACCACGATTCTTCCATATTTTGTCGAGTGTTGCCATCGCCTTTTTGGCCATTCCAGCTCGCCGGCAGATTTCACCTGTACAACTGCCATCGTTGGATATCAATGAGCCTAGATAAATTAACTGTTTGACTTTTTCGTACTCTTTGAGTGCGTCATCAGGCTGAAGGAGTTGAGCGCGATCTATTACCATAACTTTGGTCTTCGTTTTGTTGACTTTAAGACCTAGCTTGGCACTCTCTACTTCAATTTTCTTCAGTAGTGTTGCCATTTCCGATTCATTTAACACAGTCAAACGCTTTAGCATAGTCAATGAAACACATGACCATTGGCTTGTTAAATTCCTTGCACTTTTCAATGAGGAGGCGTATGTTCAGAATGTGTTCTCGAGTTCCTTTGCCGGTTACAAAACCAGCCTGTTCCCTCAGTATTTGATGTTCTACGAAAGATGTTAAACGAGCATTTATGATATGCAGCATGATTTTGCTTGCGTGAGACATGAGAGATAAAGTACGGAAATTTTCGCATTTACTAGTGGATCCCTTCTTGTGTAATGGAATGATAGCCGACTGGGTCCAATCGTTAGGCCATTCGCCAGTTATCCAGATTTTATTACAGATTTGGTGGATGATCTTTGTACCTTTATATCCTAGGTGTTGTAGCATTATCGCTGTGATACCATCTGGGCCCACCGCCTTGTTTTTAAGTTTTTTAATAGCATTTTATAAGTGTCATCCTTGATCCTACACTATACTTATTCAGAAATACAATGTGGGCGTGTTTTTATGGTTATTGTGTATGTATGTGTTTGTGTGTACAAACGTGTGTGCGTGTGTGTTGATGTGTTCGTCACTTCTTCTCACTGAAACAGTTGGAAGGATTTGGATGAAATTAACTGTGACTAATTATGTACTTGGAGTAACTATATACTTATTTTTATATCTAATCTTTTTTGTTTGTTTTAGGGTAAACATACTACTAATTTAAAAAATCATTTATCGTTGAAACATTATAATGAGTACAAGAGTATTATGACCATGAATAAAGAAAATAGCAAGCCACAATCAAAGGTGTCTTTAGAGCGAATTAAACAATTAAAACACAATTGTGTTAAATTAGTGACCATTCATGGAAGACCTTTTGCTATTTTACAAGACCAAGCTTTTCAAGACATTATTAAAATGGTAACACCCTCAAACGCTCACGAAATATCTATTGGATCCATTAAAAAACTTGTAATAGATAAAGTATATGAAGTCAAATTAAAAATAAGCAAAGAAGTTAGACATAAAATGATTAGCCTTAAACTAGACTCCGCTACGTATATGGATAGAAATTTTTTAGGAATTAATATGCAATATGTTAAAGACGGAGAAATAAAAGTTAGAAATTTAGCTATTGTTGAAACGGTTGAAAGGCAAACTGGTGATTTTTTAAAAGAGAAGCTTATCGAAATTTTGAATGATTTTATGATCGACATTTCACAAATATATTCCATAACTACGGACAACGGCAAGAATTTTAAAAGAATGACTACCCTATTAGGCTGTAAGTTATATACTGAGAATGAAGATGAAACTAATAAAGAAAATGAAGACGCAGGTGATACAAGTGATGATGAGGAAATGGAGGAAGAAAATGAACGCACACAAGAAATACATGAATTTGAAAATATGAATATTAATTCTTTTTTAGACCATATTAATAATAGCACCATGCCACCATATAAATATAAGCCTCGCGTAATGCTTTGTGCTGCGCATACGCTGCAATTAGCAGTAAGAGACGCTATAAATGTAAACATTGAAACACAAAGTATAATAGAATTGGCAAGAAAAGTGGTACGTATTTTACGTAGACCCACCATAAAAAATATTCTCAGAGTATCAAATTTAAAAAAACCCATCATTGATTGCACAACGCGTTGGACATCTACTTATAAAATGTTGGAACGTCTATTTGCTCTTAAATCGGTATGTGATAGTAATTCCGACATTGCTAATTTGTTGTCGACAAAGTTTTGGGATGAACTTTCATTAACTATTAGTTGTTTAAAACTAATAAATGAAGCGACTTTAAGCTTACAAAAACAACAAATCACTATTGGCGATTTTTTTATTATATGGTTGACGTGCAAATCTCGTATGGAGATTTTTTCTATACCTTTTGCTCAAGATTTGCTTAAATCTATGAAGGCAAGAGAAAAAAATCTTTTGAATAATAATTTAGTTTTAGAAAACATATATCTAGATAGACGATTGAACGTCATTTTGTCCAATGAAGAGTGTGCAAAAGCACAATCTTTGCTCCAAGAGACCTATACACAGCTACAGCATATAAAAGAATCTCAAATTGATGAGAATATACTTTATAAGGATCCCCATTTAATTGAACAAAATCAAAATACCTCTACTTCACAGACATTTACCACAGACATAGAAAGAATATTAAAGCAAACAGAAGAAGAAAGAGGATTGCACTCTGCAAAGACAGCTTCTTCTTTTGAAATTACATTGAAAGAATTAAGATTTGCACCAAGATTAGCCCCAACTGAAAATATTATTAAAGATTGGGCAAATAAAGGAACTGTTTCTTCTACATTAGCTGCAGTTGCTAATACAGTTTTAGCAGCACCTGCGACTCAAGTGTCTGTTGAACGTTTATTTTCATCATTAAATTTTATTTTATCTCCTTTAAGAAGTAACATGGACGGTCATTTATTGCAAAATGTAATTCTTTTAAGATCAAATCACGATTTATATGACGATAACTTGGACTCCCATTCTTAATACTCTTCTCTTACTTTACACGCACGTACGCGCACACATAAGCACGCATGCACACGCACACACACATACATATACCGATACACGAACGCGCACACACACACACACACACACACACACACACACACACACACACACACACACACACACACACACACACACACACACACACACACACACATGACTAGAAAAATTGAAACTTCTTTAAAAACTTATAATTTATAATAAAAAATAAAATCTTATGTAAATATTTATGTCTTTTTATTTTAAGAAATATGTAGAATAATAATTTAATTTAAAATAATTTATTCATAACATTTATGAATTATTTTCTATAATTTTAATTATTTGGTACATAACGTAACGCCTCTTCAGAACCGGTATATTAGCCAATTCCAGCCCAACGAATGTTCCAAAAGCATTATTTGCAAATTCCATCTTTTTAATGTTTTCTTCGGCATACGTTTGGGTACTGCTTTCAGTAAATTCAATTGTTTTTAAAGTATCACGGGCTTCGTAATCCTTGTATTGGTCCAAATTTTGAGAGTTTGGCTCAAATATATTATACGAGTCTTCATCAACTCGGTATTCTGTAATATATAAAAACACAAATTTGTAATTAGTAAGAACCTAGACTTTAAAAAAATAGTTTATATAATATATGTACATAATAATATGTGTGTAACATTCTCATTTATTTATTTTTTCTTTTTAGTAGGTAAGTTTAGAATTTAGATGAATGTTCTATTAAACCGATAATATATTTTTTTTTAAAGAAAAATAGAATCGTGAAGAAAATATCGATTTTTTATTTATTTTATCACTAATAGTGATTTTATATTGTTTAAATGGATACACGAATATTCATATCAAAAGATACACATTTAAAGATATAAAAGACACCCGGCGTGAACTAATAATAGCAGTCTGCTAGTTTTTCTCAAGTATGTAAAAACATACTTGAGAAAGAGGCTGCTATTATCCTTTGAAAAACCAAAAAAATCAAGAGAAAAATAAAGATTTTAACAAGTATATGTAAACAGATTAATTACCGCCTTCATTGAGTCGTTTTTCTGAAGAGGGGCTATCACATTGGGTTTCATCGTTATTCGGCTCCGTTTCTGGTACTATTTCAGCTTTTGCTAAAATTAATTAAAAATAAAAGTAAATGTAAAATAGTTATCTATATATAAAACGTTACTAAAATCAATTTTTAAATAAAATATACAATAATCATATAAAGAAAAATAAATACTTACGTTTGTGACGGTTCATTAGGTATATATTTTAATAAGTAAACGTGCACAGGTAGGAGTATGAAACTTTAAATTAACATTGTTTTGCAGTGCTACACGAATTTAGAAACAAATAGGTATATTTCCCCACCCTTTCTTCATCACCAGTTAAAAAGTAAGTTTCGGGATAATCACGTAAAAGGATGTGGTAACCCTTTCGATAGGGTTAATTCTATAGTAGGGCTATCATTACAAATGATTAACACATTCCATTTGGTGGAAGGTAGGTTACACATTTAATGGGTAACAAGGTTTTTCTACATTCATTTTTAATGGGTAACCGTTTTTTTTGGCTTAACTCTAAACCCGGGTTTTACGGTCCCTGCCTGACACTATCAATACAAATATTCGATTCATGCGGGCTTTTACCATAAACATTTTACAAAAGGAAAGGTATAATGGGTCATATCTTTTGATCACGGCATTTTTGATAGTTATTTAAAAGCAAGTGTTTTTTGAAATATCTAAACAAAATTTTTTGATCAACCGTACTAAAAAATCAGGAAAACCGAGTTACAGTACTATCAATAAGATTTTTTTTTTGAAACTTTTAAAGACAGATAAAATGCCATACATTTAATAATTAACATACCCTTAAGAATGAATAATGAATATTAATATTAATATTATTTGAGTACACTCAATTCGGTTCTATATTTTTACGTAGCGATCCGTTTTTCATAAACATTATTATAAGTAAAAATATTTACATATATGTATATATGTGTATGTTTAAGTTACCAACCAAGTGTAATTATTATTGCAAATGGCAGGTAAGTGTGCCAACTTTTTCATTTTAAAGAGACGACAAGTCAGTTTCCTTAAACGTAGCACTTGTAACTTTTTTTATCCTATACTAGCTGACCCGACAGCAGGTGTCCTGTCCAAATTTAAAAAAATAGTGTGATGAAAATGAACCCCAACCCACACAAAATTCAAAGAAGCAGCAAATGCGTCCAAACTATATCTAGCTAAATACCTTAATATGCTAGAAATAACAGTAGATCATATATACTCTTGTAAATTCTTGCTCAATAATACTTAATATTTACTTATTACTAGGAACTCATATACATATATTATGTACTAGTAGGTACAGATGCCCCATCAAAATGCCCCATACAAAGAAATTTAGAAATCTTTATGGGTGTTTTTGTCTTATTGTATAGTCGATAGATGGCGTTGATGCGAAATAATCCGAACACATACATAATATGTACATGTAAAATAAATACAAACTATGTCATCAATCGTACTTTGATAAAACTGTGTACGTGTATGTTAGAAAACTTCACAAATTCGAGTCCAACTTAAGTACTTGTATCTTTAAAATTTTAGTAAATAATAATTTTCTTTTAAAAACTCTCTTTTTCGGTAGTTATAAATCCAAGTGCTAATTAAATTAGACAGAAAATATATTACCTTCACTCGTTTTTGGAGACTTTGATCTATACTTTTAAAAATATTTTCCAGTGTTGCTATAATACAAAATGAAATTGAATTTAACATTACTTCTTACACATTTAATACACTTATGCCCGATTTCACCAACGTCACCTAAGTTTAAGGGATCCCCTAAGCATTGTTTGGGGACTGTTAGGGGATAGTTTCTGTTTCACTGACACTTAGGGGTCACCTAAATATTAAAAGACCCCTAAATTTAGGTGCTCGAAATATGGGCTTAAAAACGATCGTAAAACGAAATTTAATTTAGGGGCTAGTTTAGGGGACTTTTAAGCTAGGGATCCCATACGTAGGTGGTAACTTATGGGTTGTTGGTGAAATCGGGCATTATTCTATCTCTTCCGTAAGTAAGACCTGGAACATGCAGATGCAGGAATCCTGTCACCGCCGAAACAAGCTCTACTTTCTATCACATCTAAAGATTCAACTAACATCTGTCATTTTTCTTTTTAATGTATATAGGAATGCTTCTTTTCTACTTCTCTAATGAGAGACCTTGAGAAGTAAGTATTAATAACATAAAATCATTAGGTAATAATAATGAAAGTATATCATGAAATAAATAATAATATATTTATTTTTAGTCTCAAAAGATTGAAAGATTAAAACTCTAATTATCAGGTGAGGTATTAGCTGTAATGAAACCCTTTAGTGGCTTAAAATAATATGTAATAATGTGTAAACATAAATCGTGATGATAAGGATTGGTAGAAAAAAGTTTAATTATCGAATAAAACAATAACTTCTACTTCTCTCACTCTCCTTTCCACATGAGTGCAATTAAATAAAAAAATAATAAAAAAAAGAGACACTCTTGCACTAGCCCTAAGTTATTTCGGGACCTAGCCGCGTTATAATTCTCGGGCTATGTCTCAGACCTTCTTCGACCTTCCATGAACTTATTCCTTATTTCTAGAGTTGGACTACTTTAATTATCCCTGGTATTGACAAAATATAATAATAAATAAATATGTTCGGACATTAACACACAACGCCATCTAGTTCCATGGTAAGCTACGAGGCTTGTGTTATGGATACATTTAGTTGATACACTACACATATATATTATTAAATACATACATATTATAAATGTAAACAACCATGACTAGAGTATAGACATTCGTGCTCATCACACAAATGAATGCCTCCAGCGGGATTCCAACCCGCGGCCGCTGGCACAGCAAGTACAAACTAGAAACTGAGCCAAACGTGTCGTCAAAATATATAAATACAATATTCACAGAAGCAGCAAACAGCAACAATATAATTTTACTGCTTTACACAAAAAAATCTTTATGTATATTGTATACCTAATGTTTTCATAATAGCTATTTTATTATAACAGATATAATAATTTATTCATTGGTATAATTCAATAACAAAAATATAGTCTTACCCATGTCATCAATAAGTGGCGCCATGCGGAGCGTAACTCCAACCAGCAACAAACAAAGGAAAAGTAGCAAACACGCTGTCACCATGATCGTATACCTCGCACGCCGTGGTAGCTCATCGGGATCTAGCACCTAGCAAGCAAAGCATAAATCAGACTACTATTATAAGAGCGAAAGTTTGTATGTGTGTGTGTTTATTTTTGTTATTTCTTCACGCCGCGCTGACATTTCAACGTCTGGATTTGGATGAGTACACATAGTGACATCTATACAGATAAATAAAATTGAAGTGTCTGTCTTTAATGTCAAAATAACAGCATATGAAATTATATACGTTACCTATAAAAAAATAGGCTTTTGCAATTTTTGTCTGTCTACCTGTCTGTTTATCACGGCTAATCTCTGAAATGGCTGAACTGATTTTGATGGGACTTGCACTGGCAGATAGCTAATATTTTAAGGAATAACTTAGACTACTTTTGTTTTAGAAAAAAATAAAACGTACCTAGGGACGCACCCGAACGAAGCGAAGGTAAGTCACTAGTATAGAAAATGGGGAGTAATATATAGGCTACTGTTGATCGCTTACGGATGGACCCGCGCGAAGCAAGAGTATGTTGCTAGTAAAATTATAATTGGTAGGTTAATCAGTGGGTTTTTTTATAATTCATTCATAATACAATAAAATATATTTCAAACAACTCATACTTTCCTAATGTATATTGTATGGGGTCTCATCACGAACAAATAAAAAATAGTTCAAATAAATGTCAATAGATGACGTCATATGTTTTGATTTCTTACTGCAGTTGTGTTAAATTAACAAAAATGAAAAAAAAATAATATCACAAAAAAGTATAGGTACTATGATTTTAAAAAATATTAAGTGAAGGAAAACGAAATAATGCGCCAGCAAATCAATCTAACGTAATTTTACTGATTGTTGAAAAAATCAGCTTTCCAATACCTATTTCTTTTTATGTTTTTTTTTTATCACGGTTAAAAACGAATAGTAACTTAAATTTGTTTAATTAAATGCAAGATGAATTTTACAATATTTTAAATATTTTTATTTATAGTTTTTACAAAATAACATATTTCGACATTTTGCGGATCAACGACATCTGTTATCTATTCAAGTAAACAAAAATAACCCGAATTAGCTCTAGTATGGGATGAAACATCTGTACTAGTATTTTTGTATTCTCCTAATAATTTTCCTATTTTACTTTTGAATTTCTGTTGTACAAAGTTAAAAAAAAACTAAACAAAGTATATTTTTAATGCCTGTAAAGACGCAAATAATAATTAATATAAGTAATAGTAGAATAATTTAGTAAAAGTTTTGCTCATGAAAAATAAACATCACAGGATAATCTGACCCTGATAATTAAATAAAACCTAAATCATTGAGGTATTAATTATATCAAATCATTCATATTATCAATCTCAATTCATACATCAATTCATAACTTTATATACAAACAAACTCTTGTGGTTGATTTCTCGATATTATCAGTAAAAATGCGTTTTGATTTAAGAACGCATTATTTCATTTTATTTAAAGTATTTTTTTTTTAAGTAAAAGTATTTTTACAACAACAATAGCACATCCATATACAGAACGCCATCCATTGACATTTATGTGAACTATTTTTTCTTTATTTCTAATATGAGAGGCTTTGTTTCAGATATAATGTATGATAATATCCTCTTCGACTTCATGGCTGCCAACACTAATCGCGTACGTGTGCAAACATCTTCAGACCGTCGATGCAACTAATATATATATATATATGTGTGTGTATTAATTCTAATTCCGAATACATACAGAATGATTAAATGTTTGTAGTGAAAATGAGTATACTTACATGTATAACTTTAGCTTGTTCGTCAATTGCAGAAACAAGCAGCGTGCGATGTTTTCTGGGCTTGGGTGCGTGTGCGTGCGCGTGTCGCCTGCGCTTGCGACGACGCCTTTCCATTTCTAATTGCTCTGGACTCTTTAGCTCGTCCCTAATCAACAAATATATAATAAATAACAGTAATAAGTGTAAATGAGGTAAGCTCATAAATTATATCTAGTCTGAGACTTTAAGGTTTATTTTTAGAAATAAATACAAATAAACATTTTAAAAATCACACAAGTGCAAATGTGTCTTTCTCGAACTGCTTTATAATTAGTTACGGAACCCTTTCTGTACCACTAAATATTGAAATAATGGTCTCCGCCATCAGAGTTCTTAGTGCTTTCTTCGTTCATACATTCACTTATTTTAAAAAGTCTAATGCTGGTAAATATGAATCCCTAGATGTTAGATTCGGACCTTATTCAAATTCTGCATGACTCTGTAGTGTTGGTTATTTCAAAATACTTTATTTGAATACAGTATATATGAAGTGTAGTTAACAAAGACAATATTATATAGAAATCCACACTAATATTATAAAGAAATAAAATTTGTAAGCTTAGATGTAGGAGGTAATCTCTTGAACTACTAATCTGATTCTGAAAATTATTTAATTACCGCCGAATGCTTTTTATTCCGATAAAAATGTGTTTTTAATTTTTCGAGAAGTCGAAAAAAATTACCATTGAGTTGCTTTATCGGCGTGCGCTGCTTAAACGGTTTGCATAAAAGAAATAAAATTTATGGCAAAAGACACCCAGGGACTCTCATCAACTACTCCCGAATAACTTTGAAGAACCTTATCAAAAGTAAACAAAATTTTATTTGAATTAATTAATTACAAAATATTAAAAACAATATTTAGAATAACATGAAAATTTCATTTAGCTTCACTGCTCAATATACTTCGTCTATTCTGAGGCATTTGCATACTTTATTGTTTTAACGGCATTATACACGTATAATTATTCTCAAACGTCGCAGCGTGATGTTACGTAGTCTATATATTCATATTATTATATGCTATTACAAATAAAAGATTTTTTCATATCATGTTATGTAACGTGCCATAAATCAGCCCTTTCTTAACGTCCCACTCCTAAGCACGGCCTCCCTTCAGTACGAGGGGAATCAGTCCATAATCTGCCACGCCGGCCAAGTGCGGGTTGGCGAAGTTCACATATCATTCAAAACTTACTAAGTTCTCTCAGACATGCAGGTTTCCTCACATTTTTTTCCTTCGCCTTAAGGCAAGTGGTAATCGTATTGTAAATGATTCGCACGTTAAAATATTAGAGATGCGTGATCAGGGATTTGAACCCGCTTCACTCGGTTTCCCAAGCGAGCGCGTTACTACTGAGCTACCACTGCCTCTTTCAAATCATACTGAAATCTTTAAAAAACAAACAAAAAAGTAGCGATCCTTGCAGCCTAATAATCTATACTATAATAAAACAGTAGAGGTCGAATGTTTGTACATAGCAAAAAATGCTAAAAACCGAGTCAGGGGGAAGACAAATAGAATAAATCCAGATTTTTTTCAATTTTTTTGTTTCTCTGTCTGTCTGTTTGTACGTGCTAATCTCCAGAACTATTGGACCGATTTAAATGAAATTTTGCATGGTGGTACCTTATATCCCCGGGCAATATCTTAGATACTTTTTATCCCAGGAAGTTAAAGAGTTCCCGTGGGATAGTTAAAAAACTATAGTATCTTATACAGCTTAGTACACAACAACTTTTGCACCTAATTTAGTAAAATTTAACATTCTGATACCTTATATTGCCGGTCAAACAACAGGTTACTTTTCATCCCGGAAAAATGAACGGTTCCCGTGGAAACTAATAGATCTCTATTAGTGTTTTTCTAGAGGCGAACCCGAGCGAAGCGAGGGTGAGCCACTAGTATTAGTATATATCAATACATATAATAAAATTGTAACCAAGCCGAATCTGTCCATTAGATATTTTTTGGAAAATCTTATTGAAATAAACATTATTATCGATACAGAGGCCGAATCTATAGTTTTTAGAATTTTTGTCTGTCTGTTACCGCATCACAGAAAAACCACTGGAGAGATTTTGATGAAATTTAGTATGATGATAGCTGGTTATCTGAGCCAACATATTGGATACTTTTTACCGCGGTAAAATATCTCATTTTTGAGAAAAAATACAAAAGCTGTAATGTAAGAGTATACTAATATGTAAAACCTAAGAATTTGGTTTTTGGTTATTTGAACGCGAGCGGAGCCGCGGGCAATGCTAGTAAATTATAAATTATATAAAATGTAAACAACATAACAAAATAAATGACTGTAGATTTACGATTTTCCTAGTCAATGTTAAAAAAATACCAACCCATGATGCGTGTGTAATTTAAGTTTCTTTTTCTTGTATTGCTTCTCGAATTCATTCTCACACCAATGCGACGGAAGTCTCTCGCCGGAACTGCCAACGATGGACGCCTCTTCTGGAAAAATGAAAGGTATTTTGTTACTATAGATACAAGATTAAAATTATAATAAGGTCAAAGTTGTGCTTCTACCATTATTTGGTAAAAAGTATTTGTGAGATATTTGAGATGTGATGGTAGATAGTATTTAAAAATTATAATTTGTAAATAATTATTGTTTGTAACTCAAAATTTTGTTTAAAAAATTAAACTAAATGGTCTCTATTACATCAAATATTCCGAAAGTAATGTTTTCACAGAATATTAAATGTGCAGATGTTGGAAGTATATTTTTATTTTATAACAATTATAAACTGCAGGATACAATGTAAACGAACAAACTTTCATGTTATTCTACAAGGGAACTGCGATATGTAATCTTCTAGTGATTAAAACTGTGAAACTTCTTTATCTTTGAAAACAATCACATTATAATTTTTAATGAAACTTCAAGTTATAGTGCTGTATTGTTTGTTACGGTTGATTCTCCTTCCGCTTTGTCTACGGCGCTACGGATGTTGTTTTCTTTTATTATTTATTTTATCTAGTTGCATTTTAGTCGTCATGCAATTGTAATGCATACCACTAGGGTATACGGCAAAGGAAACTATAATAAGGAAACCTACATGTCTTAGAGAACATATCCGAAAGACGTGTAAAGTCCGCCAAACTGTAATAACCCAGCGTAATACTTGGTTTATGGCCTGATCTCCCTTCGTTGAGAGGAAGCCTGGTCCCAACAATGGAAAATTAAACAAAACTAAATTATTACAATAATATTTTTTAACATTATATTGTCTTTCATTGTAGATCTATATTGTTATTAAATTAAATAATATTCTACTCTCTCAACTGACTGTACAAGGTTGCCATGAATTGGGGATACATATAAAACTAACACAAAAAAGAAGAACATACAGCCTGGTTGTGACTTATAAGATCAATGCAAAATATTTGTTCCGAACGAGACTAGAACCCAACTTTAGTCGAAAGACAGTTACAACGAGATTAATACAGAAAGCGGTTAATATTTTATTATTATTGTAGATATCTACAATTCAGTTTAAATCTACAGTTTAATTAGAGCTAGTTTTAATTTTAGTTAAGTTTTAACCATACAGCCGAAAATGCCAAATGTTAACTATAACGTAACTCTAGGCACTTCCTGTAGTGGTTTGTAAAAGTAGTTACCGTGACGTCATGACCTGGGGCAATTAACTTTGACAGTTGTCTCGGCTTACACGACGGCACGATAAACTCAAAAAAGCTTTTAAATTAAACCGTGACAGTTCTAAATGGCAACAAAATAAATGGTGAAATGTCTATTTTTATATAGGGACACATTTTCATCCCATCTGAGCATATTATTTATTTTAATTAACCGACTTCAAAAAAGGTAGAATATCAATTTGACACGTATGTATTTAATATTATTGGAACTGCAAAATATTCTCATACGATAATCTATTAGGGCTTCAAAACAAATATACAAAATTTTATGGGTGTATGTATGTATATTCGGCCCCGCATTTCTCTAAAACTAGTTATCGGATCGTTATCATTCTTTTTTTATTTACTTACATTTATTTCAACTTAGGAAATACCTAGTAAATTATAATAATTCATCAAAATCGGTTCAGTAGTTTTTATGATATGGACTAAAACGTGATACTAAAACTGAAATAGTTTTTGTAATTACTACTTATTACAAAAACTATTTCAGTTTTTACCTATATCTAAAAATTACGTAATTGAAAAATCATTTAAAAAATTAAACAGACTTCAAAAAAATACTAAAAAGTATAAAATAAGTGAACAGGGGTTTTCGTTTGTGCCAGCCGATGCAAAGCAAAGCAAATCTATTTCGATTAGCATAAATATGGAATACATCACTAATTGATGTATAATATTTTAACTTTAATTAGAGTACATACCTTGTCACATTTACCTATTAGATATGAATATGTTAAAGCATTGTCGGCTGGCACCGACTTCGAAAATATATGATTAGGTATCTATAGTAAATTAAAACCGCGTTCACATAATACTTTCTTAGATTTACGCGAATATTTGAAATTTTAAATAAAACTATGTTTTCGGAAAATTATAAAAATGTTTAAAATTAAAATTTACAAATATTGTAAGATACTTTGATGCCATTTTTGAATGTTTTTAATTCATTATTATTAATTTGTGGGTAGGCTGTCCGTAACAACTATATAATACTTTTAAGGCATCTTAAACCTCAGTCTCTCCCGTGACCATCATTGCTGTAAAGCATTCGAAACGTCGGGAACCAAAAATCAAAATAAATTCGCGAAAAAATCAAAATAAATTCGCGAAAAGATAGTTTAAATTAAGATACCACGGGCAATGCTAGTACATATATATACGAGCCAGAAATTCATCACACGCTACATTTTACCCGCAAAATCCGTAACAATTTTAATTATCTACTCTTTCACATCCAGATGAGTGTATCTACTTGCAGGTACTCAGGTTAATACTCAACTTTCAACGTTCTCTTGCTACTATCCCTCATGAGTCCATATCTCAACTATTTTATAACTGTGTATAAGCACTTCAGCGTACAAATATGAAGTCAACTTTTATTCTTCTAATATAATTGCAGCACTAAAATGGTAGTCAAAAGGAAAATATTTTACAGAAAAATAAATTGATTATGTTATTTTATGATATTTATAATATGTAACATAATTTTTAGTTGTATTCTAAGTATAGTCCGTACCACCTTGTAAAATATCCAGAACCCCAAAAAATATATTTATATTACATATTTTTTTCTCAAAGTGCAGTTACGAGTACCTTGTTTTTTGTTGTGTGTTATGCAAATGGTATTATTGGCTTTTGAAGACGTCACGTTACTATTAGCATTTAAATAATATGCTATTGTATTTAATACCTCCAGGTAAATTTCTAAGAAATTAATTAAAATTCTAAGAAATCTATTGTTAACTGACACGCCGGCGTGTCCGCGGTCGTGGAGGGATTAACATGTAATGTAATATCCCATATTGAGTATTCGTATGTCATATAGGTATTAAGTGTTATTATCTTTAACATATTAGAGCTGTAACGTGTAAATGTGTACAGGTTAATAAAACTAACCGTCGGATACATGGCTGCGCAGTAGCAAGAGCAGCGGGTGTGTGCGTGCGCGCCGCCTCGCCTGCTCGGCGTGCAGGGCACGAGCCTTGCGCTCGACCAGCGCCACCAGCACCGCCTCCAGCCGCGCCGCTCCCGACTCCTCTGTGCAAACCGCTTTGTCGACCGTCTGTAACATAATGATCTGTCTCTTACCAACCTATCAACTATACTAAAAATATTATAAACATCTATAGTTTGGAAGTTTGGATGTATTTATCCCCTACATCTAAACTTACAAATTTTACTCGTGAAAACTCTCTAAAAGTACTGATCTGAGATATCTCAGTATATTCTGAAAATTCTTTCACTATAATCGCCTATTACGCTATTTTATTATTATGATAAAAATGTGTTTACTCTCAAAAATCATAATAACTTTAATTGAAGTCGGAAAAAAATGGCCGATGAGATACTTTATCGACGTGCGCTGCTTAAACGGTTTAAAATAAAGCAGTTTGTATTCGTAGTATAAAAAATAACTTTCTGCCCAAATGCTTTGCGTTCTTGCGTCAAACGTTTTTGTTACATGGTCGTTTCTAAACTAAAATAAGATTTAATTTAAACTGTTTCCCTACAGTAATTCATCGTACTAGTATGTCTTAGTCCAAGATATTATGGTCTATATTTGTGTTTATGGTCTATATTTTAATTTGTGTTTATATTATGGTCTATATTTGTGAGATTTAATAAAAAAAATTCAGTAAAAACCTATAAATCATTGTAAGAGGTATAATATAATAAAGTTTAAAATCGTGTAAGAGTAAGATGGGAAATAAGCGATCACAGAAATACATATATTTTTGAGTGTTATTATTCTCGTATATAATAATAATTATAATTTACTTCCGTCGGCATTGTCTCCTCCAATTAAAAGTTAAAATTATTTGTATCTAACTGTAAACTACACTCGCATTGCGACAGATCCGCTGCGGAAAACTTTACAAGTGTCTTGCAATTTGACAATTTAAATCGATAATGTCTATAAGACGTTTGAGGATAAATATTTTTAACGGTAAATTGATTGATAGAGCTATAATATCCGCTGTAGAATTTTCCGATACTGCCTTTTCTAAAATACACACAGCTGGGTGCTATCAAAAACAGATAAACTCTAAATGATGTTGCTTAAACATTGTGCCCTCAATTTTCTTCAGGCTTACGATTAATGTATTGTAATGATACGCCCAAATCTTAGGAAAAGGGAGCGATGAACATTCTCCAATCTTTGATCTAATAAAATATTAATAACGAAAGTTGTTTTTCGGCAAAAACATCGTATTTTTATATAACTCTGAATATTTTATATGACATCTATAAATATAATACATACATTGTACCAGGGATAACTTGGACTATATTTGGAAAATACGTATACGAGGCACGTAACTTTATTAATAGGTACACGTAAAATCAACAACAAACAATATTGTTTTTTTTTTCTTCTTCTAATATACATATATATGCCTATAGATATCAATGGAACTTTTAGTAGTTGTTCATGTTATATTTATAATTTCAAGATAAGTGCTATTTCAAAAGATCAAAATGAATTGAAAGAAAGTACTCGTACCTACCCAACCCTATAACCAAGGCCTTGATGCTAACAATTTAATGTACAAAGCCGGCAATCAATCTTATCAATTTCAGAATCAATCACAAGTCATGATGATTATTGCAGAGATAGCTATATCTAATATTTTTTTTCTTTTTCCATCGTATCTGAAATATACTTTAAAGTCTTGCCTTAAAATTCATGGTTTTTATTTATATATTTAGTGTATTTGGGGCATTCCACACCAAATCGGACGGTTTAAAAAAAAATATTTTTGATATTCATATTATTTGGATATTTTCTAGTACCCTTCGAAAGGGGCTTCCTGACAAATTTGGTATTTTTTTTTTGATCAGTGGTTCAAAACTGCCGTTTTCTTGGTTTTTTGCTCATAATTTTCTTAATATATTTTTTTTTTCAAAATTTTTGCTTTGAGATGACTTTTACAAAAAATATATAAAAAAACATTTAAATGTTTTTAATGGAGATTTTTGAATTTTAAGATTTCAATCGTGTTTTTAAAACTGTGTGTATCCTTCGATTTTTGTGAAAATTTTCTGTTTTAAACTTCTATCCATTATGCAACTTTTAAGCCCAGTCCGGTGGTGGACCTTCCATAATTACTATACGTATTTTTCGAATTTTAAAAATGAAATTTTTTAAATATATTTCTTTATATTTTTCTATGTAAAGTAATACAAAACCAAAATTTAAAAAAATAATATAATTAAACTTCGACCATTATTATGAGCAAAAAACCAAAAAAGAGCAATTTTTTGAAAATTCTTTATAAATTTTTTTTAACCGCTGATCAAAAAAATCACAAGATTTACGAGGAAGCCTCTTTTGAGTGGTACTAAAAATACTAAAATATTAAGAAAATCAAAAATAAAAGTTTTTGCAATCCGTCCGATTTGGCGTGTAATGCTCCATTTATACCTACTATATTATAATCTTTTTCTTGTTTCATTTTAATAAGCATGTTATGTTTTAAGCTAATCGGAATTTGTCTGTAACATAATAGGAAAAAGCTGATAAAATTTCGATATTCCTAGGTTTTATGTAGGTGTTGATAAACCAATCGAAACCAAAAAACCACGACAAACAAAATTAAGTAGCAACTACGAAATAATAACTAACTACTATTCAATATATACGCAATTTCATTTAAAAAATGAAGATACTTCTAAATAATTTTCGTGGCACGCCAAGATTAATTGAATAATGCCATTTCGAAAATAAAAGTTAATAAACATGTTCAAATATGAAGTTGCGCTTTATAATCTAAACATATAATAAAATTCTAACTAAGTCAAATCTGTACATTAAATATTTTTTGGGACATCTAATTGAAATAGACATTATTATCGATACATAGTCCTAATCTAGAGTTTTTAGATTTTTTATCTGTCTGTCTTTCTGTCTGTCTGTCTGTCTGTCTGTCTGTCTATTACCGCATCACGAGAAAACCACTGGACAGATTTTGATGAAATTTGGTATGATATGATAGCTGGTAATCCGGGTCAACATATAGGCTACTTTTTACCGCGGAAAAATATTCTTTTCTCATTTCTGAGAAAAAATACAAAAACACAAAAACTGCATTGTAAGAGTATACTAATATGTAAAACCTAAGAATCTGGTTTTTGGTCATCTGACGGACGGAGCCGCGGGCAATGCTAGTATTAAAAATAAAAAACAAGACAAAACTCAAATTATGGCCAAAATAAAAATTGCAAAATGGGATACAAGAGAATGGTTCCAACGATTGCCAATTCAAATATAGTGGGAGCTATGATAGTAATCTCACTTCCACTTTGCTCTTGTTACCACATATTTTATGGTCGCAATAACTATCGAGTGCAAGCTTGCATCGATTGGTTTTTTGGTTTTTTCCAATCTATTTATTTATTGAACTACCAACAAAAGTTACGATATTATAATACTCAAACCTAGGTTACATATAATTTACCATGATAATTGCACTTTTAATTATAGGTAGTTACAACTTGCTGCTGTTACAGGCTATCACATTAGTATTAAATAATATACAATAGTTTCAATTTAATTTTTTAAATAATTAATGAGTTACAATTACAAATATATAATTATAAAAAATATATAATTTTATAACAAATATAATAAATAATTAAACAATTATACTATTTATTGTAAACCAAACTGAACTGTGCTCACAAAAAGTGTGGAATTAATATTCGCTTTGCACTTACAACTAATACAAAAGAAAAGCAAAAAAATTTTATAAAAAGAGGATAAGCGGATTTTTGGGTTCGTACCCAAGAATAAGGACTTTACTGTCTGTCTGTTCGTCTGTTATATTTTGAACAGCCGTATTATTTAAACTTTAATAAATAGCTAGTTAAATGCTTACAGAGAATATGATATTATTACAGTGAATATCATACAGTAAGAAAATATAAAAAATAAAGAATTAAAAGCAGTACTAAATGTTGCCAAATGTAATACCGCTCATTAAAATGTAATACAAAAACACAATAAGTTCGAATGTAGATATAGTTCTTCTTGGAATAATTGTAAATGAAATGGACCAAAACAGGATAATGCCTGTACAAAAATGGCGCCAACTGAGCCCGAGTTAATATGGCGCTCTGTCATCACTATGTTTGTCAGTGCAGTCGAACATAAAAAAAAACAAATAAAAATATCATAAATTAGTGCATAGATAATTACAATCAATCGACAATATTACCATAGTAATATTGACAATCACTTCGCATCAATAAGTTTCAATCACATAAATATTCCTTTCGGGTGAAAGGTAGACAGTGGAAGTCTTCACTACCCTGCGTATAACAATACAATACGATGTCTTCTGATTTTTATGTTGTTTTGTAAATTTTTACATCTGATACTTAAAATGAATAAAAATACATGTAGGTATATATTTTAAGGCAGTGGTAGCCTAGTGGTAACGTAATCGCTTGGGAAACCGAGCGAAGCGAGTTCAAATCCCGGATCTCGCACCTCTAATATTTTCATGTGCGGATCATTTCCAACATGATTACCACTAGTCTTAAAAGTGTAGGAAAACGTATTGAGGAAACCTGCATGTCTGAGAGAACCTAGCAAGTTTTCAAGACATGCAAAGTGAAGTGAAGTCCGCCAACCCGCCCTTGGCCAGCGTGGTGGACTATGGCCTGATTCCCCTCGTACCGAAGGGACGCCCGTGCCCAGCAGTGGGGCATTAAATAAAGGGCTGAATGCCTATATTTTAAATTTTTAAACTTTATTTTCTGCTAGAAATAATAAAATTGTAGCTATAATATTATCGAAATCTTTGACAAGCAAAAGCAATGTGACTGGCCGACATTCAATGGGTCGAGCTTTATTAGGTCAAAGCAGAACATACGGAAATTCATATTTCAATTTATAAAACATAGAAATTTCACACAGTTTTAAATCAATTATTATAAAAGATATATTTTTGGTTACCGTCTGGTACAGAAAATCCATCCACGAAACCCACGCTTTCATATAAATATCGTTGTAAATGTAAGTAAAAGTGTGTTTGCTTGTCTTTCTCTAACGGTGGAAGTAATATGAGGACTACAAAAAAAGCTCATTTCCGGAGAAAAAGCTGCTTTAATTTTTTTACCATGATAGTCTTATTTAATATTAAAAATGCGATATAATAGAAGTAGACAAAATATAATTAGTATTAAATAAACTTAAGGTACAAAAAATCATCAGTATTTGAGATTAATACATGCATATTTCAGTCACAAAATCAGTTCAAAGTGTGGAGTTGGGGACATGATACTTTAATAGTAAAGTGACAACCATTTTTTTCTGATGAAATGAAGCGTGCTAGGGTGAAGATTAAAAATGAATAAAATATTACTTATAATGCAAAAGTTACTTCTATACTGAACATACACATATGTACGAATTGCATTATTTTATGGTTTTTAGTTTTATGGTTGTTTGAAGAAAGATAAATTTTAAAATTTGCCATTTTTAGGATTTTATTATTATTATGATGTATGGGGCATTATACCAGAACAATGGACTAAGGTCAAGGTTACCTTTATACCGAAGATCGGTAAAAACGACTACTCTCAGCCCAAATCCTTTAGACCTATTAGTCTTACTTCTTTCCTACTAAAAACAATGGAAAAAGTAATCGATCAGCACATTAGAACAAGGTATCTTGTGGCTAGACCACTCTCCTGCAATCAACATGCTTACCAAAAGGGTAAATCCACAGAATCTGCCTTAGTAGCTCTGATCGACAAGGCAGAAAGGTCCCTAGAGGATAAGCAGACAGCTCTATGTGCGTTTAATAATATTATTATGATGTAAACGGGATATCATTATACCCGTTTTATATCATAATAATATTGTGAATGAGCATGAAAGTTTAAAGACAAACAGTCTGGGAACTATAATTTAAGCAACACAACATAGTAGCACGTAACTTGTTAATTCATAATGATTGTCATACTTCTAAAATTTACCACCGAATAGGTAGTTCGGAAACGTGGCATTTTAGGAAACCATGTGGCTTATATATTTTTGTTTTTCTAGAAGTCCTCTATTCATACATACCATGTACATTGTACAGCTCCATCGTGCGCTTCTACCAAAAAAAAATAGCGACGGGTGAATATGAAAAAACTTGTCTTGGTTGTTGACTAGTCTTCTATCACGCAAGTAATAGAACGAGGGATCAACGTAATTTCATATAAGATAAAAGTTATGGCCTGAAAAGTGACATACTCTACTTTTTATGGATCATTTGGGTTTATTATAAAAAACCATTCGAAAATAAATATACAGAATGTAGTTAGATCCAGAGTAAAGACAGAGTTTGTTACTAGTTTTATATAGAAAATGTGGATATAAGTTTATATACGAGTATTTATGTTTATAAAAAAATACGAATCACCGAAATGTATGTACTCGCATAACTTCGGATCGACTGCACCAAATTGGATAATTTTTTTTTTTGTGTTTTTTGTTTATTTGTAAATTAAATAAAATAAGTTTTTTTATCTCATGATCTGATTTAGATAGTGGTAAGAATATAGTTTTGAGATCCTGGGAAGGACATAGCATACTTTATCCCGGAATCATCCCTCAAGGGGGTGAAAATGGAGATGAAAGTTTTTATTGGGAGGGAAGCTAGGGACGAACCCGAGCAAAGCGAGAGAAATTCTCTAGTATTCAATAAAAAATAGAATTAACTAATCTGAAAGCCGAAGTATCCGTCAGTTTTCCATTTGTTATATAATTTGACACAAAAAACCGAGTGGTGTGTTATAAGACAAAGATTTATTGCGCAGAGTAAAGTAAAATATAAATAAATTGATTGATTGAATTAATATAAAATCATAAAATAAATAATTATTCGTCTAAACTATGTTTGATGAAGATATGCAGGGTAACTTACGTCGGTCGACTGCTGGCGCATGGTGAGCGCGCGGCCAGCCCATGTGGCCGATCATCGCCTCACGCCCACCGCTACCGCGCGCCACATTTCACCTAAACAAAAAACCCTGATAAGAAACTAGTTATGGTTACACCTCGTCCATCCGCTCTAGATTAAGATTTACATAGAATAAGAGAGACGCAAACTCAGCGTCTGGTCGGCCCACCCGGCATCCGCCCGCCGAGAATGTATTCAAACAATAAAGAAGCTTCAAATCGGCTACATGTGTATGATTTTTTCATTTTTTTTTTCTTAATTTAATTTTAAGTTAGTATAAATAGTTTTCGAAACGTTCCGAAACCAAAAGTAACTTTATTTTTTTTATTTATTTAAATTTACATGACATTTGTTCACACACTAATGAAAACACAAACAGCGCAACAAAAACCATGTAAGATTTCCCTGCGCACTGCAATTTCTATAATTAAACTTTTAATTCATTAAAATATATTTACTGATATAAATTGCACTTCTATTGCCTTAACTAATAGACAAACTATTTATTTAGATGTTTTGGTGTTAAACACCGCTATTAACTATACTAGTTACCCAGCAGCTTAATGATTTCTATCTTAAATATTGTATGATATTAAGTATCAATGTAGTTTTCAAGTTTTGTAACTATATAATACACAGTATCTAAGCTACTTAAAATAGGTTAAACTCAGTCAAGTGAAAGCGATATATATGTCACACTGTACGTTTTAAATTAAAATGGATATAGTATGTTATCCTTAAGAGATAGACATATGCCATCGCGGACTTTTCTGTAGACCTATACAAAATACACAATTCCACGATAAATTATTTTGTTATATCTCAATAGGGCTTAGGCAGCGTTTTCGTTGAAAGCTCCCAGACGGCTTATTTTTTTCCGACACCTCCAACAAATATCGTCATATTTTAGCCAATATAAACAAAAAAATAACAAATTATATACTAAATCTTTCCTTTTGAATTACTCTATCTATTAAAAAAAACCGCATCAAAATCCGTTGCGTAGGTAATTTTAAAGAACTAAACATACATAGGGAAAGACAGACAGACAGCGGGATAACTTTCCAGTTTATGCTGTTTTCTAATATTACATTTTTTAGGAAAAGCTTTTAAGACATTATACAGTGTACATATATATAATATATAGGTACCTTACTTTCTGGTTGTATCAATTCTATCCAGATATGTTATAAAATTCATTGCAATAAAATTCGCGGTAAAGGAATATGTCGAGTCATACAAATAAACATACATTCATTTTTACAACTAAAAAGAAATCTAAATTTTAAACATTTTCTGTGCGTACATTTTAAGTCTTTAAAAATGCAAACACAAAACTAATTTTCTATTTAATAATAAATGTAAATAAGTAAATCATTATAATAAAAATTATATATTGAAAAAAATGAGTGTATACCCGAGTATTTTCATGCGCAAATATTTTCCAATATGATTACCACTTGCTAATACTGTAAAAGAAAACACCTGAGAAACCCTGTATGTTTGAAATAACCTAACAAGTATTCGAATAACATGTGAAATTCGCCAATCTTCAAACGGCCAGCGTGTCGGACTATAGCATAATTCCTATCGCATTGAGGGCCCGTAGCCGTGAGACGTTGAAAAGGGTGAATACATCTACTTACACTTCATAAATTTTTCTATCTGCTTGAACTTTATTCGAAGAAACAATAATTTTGTTCTGAGTCCGAGCTATGTAAATATCTGTACCTACCTACTATTCATGTTCATTCCGTTAAAACCTCGGTCAACGACCGACGCGATATTTAAATACGGGTATATCATGATATATAGGATACTAGCAGAACCCGCGGCTTCGCTCGCGCTAAAACTACAAAAAAATCCTAATAAGGTAGTTTCATATAAACTTTTATCCCCTATTTTACCCCTCATAGGATGAATTTCAAAAAATGCTAAAACACATATTTATTTAATTGAAGAGCATTAATACTAAGTTTCAAGTAATTCTGATCATAAATATTTTTTTGGATTGTATTATAACGTATTTTCCCCTGGGACCCGCGATAAAAAGTATCCTTCCAACTATCTCCACGCAAAAAACTACGCCAATCCGTCACTCCGTTTCAACGTGAAAGAAGGACAAACAAACAAACAAATAAACAAACACACTTTCACATTTATAATATTAGTATGGATGATATATAGGAAATATGTGTGAAATAATATTTGTTTAGTTCACTAGATATTACACAAAGCTTTGCGCAAACATTAAAGATACATACATCAGATTAATATTTCATCAGTTTTGTTAAGTACAAGAAGACTCCACACTCCCGATGAACGATTATGTACACACATAGGTACATATTATGTATATTCCGAAACTTTTAAAGGTGTTTTTCTGTAAAATGTGAGTAACATCCAGTAACTCGCATTATGTATCAAATTTTAATTATTGCAAAAATATTTTGATGTCTGATCACAAGACCATTACATAATGCGCTTAAAAATGTTATTATTTTTTTAATTTTTACCCTGGCCTTGGAACTACAAATTAAGAATTCTTTATTTACACCGGTGCGAGACCTCGACTGAGTCTCCTAACCACCCGTAGATACGAAAACCTTTTTATCTTTTAAAGGTTTAATATATTTTATATCTTTATCTACCTACATAAAAAAACATAAAATATTACAAGTTGGCTAGAAAAGTATTATCTTTATCTCGGACATATATGGCCAAAGCAAACTATTATTATAGGTAATATCGTCTGCCTATAAAGGGTTTGACGAGAGTTAACCGCACTGTCTGAATATTACATAGCAGATATTAGCGCATAACTCTACTAACAGCCATTTAATATGTAATCGTATCGTTACAGTGTTGGAACATTACCATATAAGTACACTAGCATTAACAGATGACCAAAAACCAGATTCTTAGGTTTTACATATTTGTGTACTCTTACAATGCAGTTTTTGTGTTTTTGTATTTTTTCTCAGAAATGAGATATTTTCCCGCGGTAAAAAGTATCCTATATGTTGACCCGAATGACCAGCTATCATCATACTAAATTTCATCAAAATCTGTCCAGTGCTTTTCTCGTGATGCGGTAACAGACAGACAGACAGACAAAAATTCTAAAAACTATAGATTCGGACTCTGTGCCGATAATAATGTCTATTTCAATTAGATTTCCAAAAAAATATTTAATGTACAGATTCGACTTAGAATCTTTTTATATGTATAGATTTTTTTTTTTTTTTTTTTTAAATCTTTATTTATAAAGCCATACACCTATATAAGGTTAAGTCAGCTTATTGTTACATAATTACAAATTATACATTTAGAAAGAGATCAGTTGTTTCCTTAATTCTAGAGAATGTATATAAAACCAAATTATGTGTTTACTATTATTGCTAGCGAATTTAGAACTAAGTACAGAGTGAAACAGGAACATAATATCTTGTCTTGGACATCGGGTATCTGTTAATAGCTTTGTTCTAAGTGATTCATTAATTTTACATTCTATCAAAAGGTGCATTAGGTCCTCCTTCGTATTACACACAACACAATTGGGACTTTCTGTTTTACTCATGAGATAGCCAAAATTGTTCAATGGAACATGTCCTGACCGAAGTCTAAAACAAGCAACCAGTTCTTTATATGTCATCCTAGTATTACTGAACCAAGGAATTTGTGGAGGCTCAGCAGTAAGGGATTTGTACCAAATGCCTTTTTCGCAAGAGATCACATTATAATGTGTCTTCCACTGATCATAGCAAAGCTTCTTTACAATTGGGATATAATCTGAAGACTGTAGCGATACACGAAGAGGAAATCCATCAGATTGGGCTACTTTGGCGAGCTCATCAGCGACCTCATTACCAAAAACTCCCACATGGGAGGGTACCCATTGTAGGTAGACGTTAATCCCATTACGTATCATTGTTTGGATACTTTCAATAATAAGATAAGCCTCCTTTCTTCCTAACTTTCCTCTGTTGCATGCAAGAAGGTGATATAAACTACTTTTAGAATCAGTGAATATGACTATTTTTGTATAGTTAGTTGACGTTAAATAATGTAGGGCCTCAGTAATAGCCAAAAGTTCCAAGCACATGATGTTAACATTTGGATCATCTACGTTGAATTTGGCCGCCACCAGGGCGACTGGATCATAAAATGAACATCCATTGTGGTTCCCAGTCTTGGATCCGTCTGTATAAATTTGAACAAAATCTGCGTAATTTGCTTGTATCATTGACACTGTGGCATCTTTAAGTTCTTTAATTGACAGTTTTGCTTTTGAAGACGTTATGTTTTTGATATCAATCTTTATTATACTTGTCAAATCAATTTTATAAATAATGAAAGGGAGTTGGTGGGATGGCCAGTTCTGGAATTTATAAATGTTTAAATCTTGATATTGACGGTGACTTGACTGCAACAGAGGAAGTTGGTTTTTTCGCCAGTAAGGTACATTAGACTTTATCAGATTTTCAAAAACAGATAATCGTTCATGACAGTAATCATTTTGCCTAGCAGATATTTTAAGAAAGTATTTGTGGCTCAAGTAATTTCTACGTATAAAAAGAGGAGGTATGCACATCTCAGCTTGCATGACATGAGTGGGTGTAGAACGGATGAAACCTCCACAAATTCTTAAACACTGGTTCTGTATGACTTCGAGTTTCTGAAGTAACCTCGGGCTCGCGTTCCCGAAAAGAAAACATCCATAATCGAGTCTACTTCTTACTATACTTATGTATAATCGTCGTAGATGTGTCGAATGTATACCAAAGGACAAGCCACTAACACAACTCAATATGTTAATGAAGGGTATACATTTTTGAGTTAATTCATTGATATGCTTTGTCCATTTAAGGCGACTGTCTATCCACATACCCAAAAACTTAATACATTGTACGACCTCAATGTCACAGTTATTAATATTTATGGAAATAAGTGGTAATTTGTATTTCCTTGATATAACGCACAGCTTGGTCTTAGAAGGTGAGATACTGAGTCCTATTGGTGTAATAAGTTCACAAAAATTATGTAGTACATTACGAATAACGTCAATACGCATCTGGATACTGTCGTGTGAATAGTAAAAGGAAAAGTCATCTGTATACTGTGATATTTTAACGTCATATCTTATATCTCTACAGGCTTTTATTGTGACAATATTGAATAAAATAGGAGACATAGGGTCCCCCTGTGCCAAACCCTGACGAGTGGTTCTAACCAATTCACCGCCATTGCTGAGTTTATATACAATATGACGCTCCTTCAGAAACTCGTGTATATACCTACATATGTACCGATCCACCTTGAAATGAACCAGAGCTTCTATAAGAGATCTAATTAAAACGTTATTATACGCATCGGTAACATCTACAAAACTGCAGAGTGTAAACTCTTTTTTAGTGAGCGCTATTTCCGAGTCTACAATAAAACGAGATAAATTATCGTGACAAGAGTAGCCTCGACGGAAACCCAGGGTCCCCTCATGAAAAAACTTATTCTTTTCAAAAAAATAATCCAACCGTCTTGCTATAACACTATTGAATATTTTACACATGCAACTTATTAAAGAAATGGGTCTATATTTTTTGGTATTATTGTCTTTTTTCGGAATTGCAATTACTTTGATTTTTCGCCATTGTATTGGAACTATACCAGTTTCATAAATGGAATTATAAATCTGTAGTAGAATTTCCATAGCTTTCTGAGGTAAGTTATAAATCATTGAGTATACGATATTATCAAGCCCGGCTGAAGTATCCTTCCTTTTTAGAATATTTATTATCTCCGCCATCGAAAATAATTCAGGAGATGTAAGAGATTGACCCAGAGTACACGGTGGTAAGGTGACACTGTCCGGGGCTAGTTTCGTTATAAATTCACTCGCTTCACTTTCAAGTAAGAGACCCGATGTACCATATTTACCTTTCATCCATCCAAGCTTTCGCCACATTTCAAAACTAGAAGTTGAACCATCCACACTGTCACAAAATTCCTGCCACGATTTTCTTTTCGCTTGCTTTATTAATTTCCTAGCTATAACTACCTTTTCTCTGTATACCTGATAGGACTCTGGGTTCCGATTCCTTCGAAAAAACTTAAGAGCCAGTCTTCTCTCCGCGACTGCTTTGGATAAACTTGGATTCCACCAGGGCTTAGGTTTAAATTTTGAACACATTTTAAAGTTAGGTTTTATATATGGAATGCTTAAATGTGCTGAATCATTAATTATACGCAAAAAATTATCATAATTTTCTTGTATATTATTGCTATTAAAACTAAAATCATTACATTTGGTTTCTATTTCAATCCTATATTTATTCCAATCAGCTTTCTTTAAATTTCTCTTATGATATAAGTAAACCATTTGCGATTGATGTAATTTAATACTTAACAATAGATGATCACTCCCTAATGTTTCATTAGTAGTCGACCATTCACAATCTAATACCAAGTCTGAGCTAACGAAAGTGACATCAGGTGACGTACAAACTGTATTCATATCTACCTGAGCTATGCGCGTCGGCGAGCCGTCGTTTAGGTAAACAAACCCATAGTCACAGCTACTCTCGGCTAACAGGCGACCGCGCGTATCTGTGTGATAAGACCAGTGTATGTGATGGGCATCGAAGTCACCGGCTATTAAAGTTTTATTATTAAATTGACTAAATAACGTATCGCAATCTGTTCTATTTAAATGCATACTTTGAGGACAATATATACCAACGATATACTGAAGTTTATTATTGTTAATTAGTTCTATACACAAATATTCAAATGAGTTAAATTGGAATGAAGTATCTTTTATACGCGATGATAATGTTTTATGAACTAATATCGCGAGCCCACCGTAACTGTCGCTTCGGTCCTTTCTAAAAATCCGGTAACTAGAAAAGTTCACATTCTTATCTTCAGACAGCCAAGTCTCCGATAGTATGCAAATATGAACATTACTACCTATTAAATAAGACTCCAGTTCATGTCGTTTATTATATAAACTGCGGCAGTTCCATTGAACAATATTAAGTCCTATACATTCACTCATAGGATGATTCAAGGTCATGCCGATTATGTGTTTAGAATACCTATTTATTTATTTATATTTATGTGATTGTTACAATTGAATAATAATTAAAAAATAATAATAACACACGGTGTAATTATGAAGTTGAGAATTCTAGTTTTAGTTACGTTTTTATATTTACTGTTTTTAACTTAACAATCAAGCGAGTAACCCTATTTTTAAGTCTTCGATTAGTAATCAATGGTATGATGTCCTTTAACATATCTATGAGTGTATGTATGTTTTCTGTATAAGTAAGTGTAATTTCTTTAATGTTGGTGACACCGAAAGTACTTTCTAAATATTCCTTGAGTTCAATTGAGGTCAGGGGGTACATTTCCTGAGAATGCTGAATATGTTCTTCGATCGCATGCCAGCTGGATGAATGTATATCAATTGTTGGTGATTTACGCAGTTTTTTGGAACTATTTCTTTTCTCATAAACTATACTGGAGCTAGATTGGGAAACATCACTGTCGTCGATATTTTCGTCCCCTATAAGTGAGGCCCTGTCGTCACAGCGCTGAACCGGGGGGTTTGCGGCAGTAACGGCGGGGATGGCGGCGGCACCGACGTCAAGAGAAGCGGCGGCATCGATGTCAGCAGAAGTAACGTCACTGAAGGCAATCGACTGAGAGTAGTTCTCTCTGGTTGATTCTGTCGGGGGGTGAGGCCTTTTGAAGTAAGGTAGAACAGCGCCATCATCTTCATATGCTTGAGAGCTGTCGATGTCAAACTGAGGTGGGGCTTGAGGGCACTTTTGTGCTACATGTCCTTCCTTTTTACACAAAAAACAGGTCATTGTGTCTGACGATAGGTATATCCAATAATTGGTTTCATCAAATTCAACCTGTATACGCTCTGGTAGGTGGTTGAAGTCTTCCGGGGAAACATAAACTTGCCGTCTGAAGCTTAAGATGTGGTTGTAGCCAGGATCATTCAGTCCTGCACGTAGAAATGTTATTGGAGACACAGGAGTAATACTCATTTCTTTTAGTTTAGATTCAATCACTGTGTGTGGGATAATCGGGCACACATTGGATAAGATAACTCGTCTGTTTCTACTAATCAATGGCCGTATAGTTAATTTTGTTCCAGCGATAGTTATCTGTTTCCGATTATCGACCAGGTCATTAACTATGGATTTTGTTGCTAAAAAAATACATATACGGTTATTTGAAATACGTGACAAGAATCTAATCATTTTCGGGTCAATAACTTTTCCTAAGGCTTGAGCATAGTCTTTATTTTGGACATTGTCGATGGCATCTATCACAATAGCTTGATCCTTCGAAGGAAACATCGGATTTTGTGTGACATTTGCATAGCTTTTCGTGGAATTATTCGTTGTAGTGGTCATTTTGTCCCCGTAGTCAGAGACAAAAAGTTATTTTGGAACAAAAGATCATATGTTTTTATAACATGCTAGCACCAGCTTACAACGCGAGCAGGAAATATAACAATAACGATTTAATTTATTGCACTCGTACGTAACTAAGATAGTAAACGCGTTAAACGTGCGCTCTCATCGAATGCGCAAATGCAACTGATATGTATAGATTAATAAACTAAAATATATACACTTTTTAAATCTAACTAGTGCTCGCAAAGTAGTCGAATTTCGACAATTATACATTAATGAATAGGATTTATAAAAAAAACTATCTATATAAAAAAAACTCCCAAAAATATTGATAACACTAAAGCTCGTCAATAGCTACAAAAAAATGAAAATCGCTTAACAAACAGAGAAGAAAAAGGTACTGAAATATTTTCTCTTTGCCTATTTATATACATATTTTGCCAACCCGCACTTGGCCAGCGTGGTGAACTATGGCCTGACCCCCCTCGTATTGAAGGGAGGCCCACCCCCAGCAGTGGGACGTTAAAAAGGGCTGAATACAATCCAATACATATTTTTAAGTAGCGTCTAATCCTCGCACCGCTTGGGTGCGTCCCTGCTAGCAATAGCTTATCTGCTACTTCAGGTCATAGTATCTGTTCAGATGTCCCGTTGTTTCGGATTGAAGGCATAACAAATGTACACACACTACATACTCGTACAAGCGTTCGCATTTATAATATCATTCCAATAGTACAACATACATACGAATAATGAACAATTGTTACATTTGATATTTGAATGATATATGTATATATGAATGAATATATTGCAATATGTTAGAGAAAGAACCTTTATATTTTTGTGTTGGTAAGACTGAAGAAAAGTGAAGTCAGATCTCTTATTTTATTTTGTATGGGTATTGACAAATCTATACATATAATAAAATTCTAAGTCGAATATGTACATGAAATATTTTTTGAAAAATCTTATTGAAATATTAATTATTACTGCAGATGCGAATACAGAGTCTGAATATGTTGTTTTTAAGATTTATGGCTATCCGAACACTATTAAACAGATTTTGATGAAATTTGGAATGGTCATAGCTGGTTATTCGGGTCAACTTATAGGATACTCTTTACTGCGGGAAAATATCTCTGAAAAATCTATACTAACCGCTAAAACGCACCTAGTGACGAACCCGAGCGGAGCGAGAGTGAGTCGCTAGTAATATATTTATAAATTGGTTTAACAATTTTATACTTCAATTATATTATATCGTTCACGTATATTATACTTCAATTAAGCAAATTATCTTTTTAATGATACAGAATTAGGTCATTCATATTAAACATAACAAACGACATATGTATAATTACATACCAATAGTGTCATGAGGCTGCACATTAATTAAAGTGATTTGCAAAATAAACTTTCGCTGAATATTCGCATATATTGCTTCGACGGATTTCATCTGTCAATATTATTCGTAGGATGGTTTAATTTTGGAAGCATTATTACAAATAAGACGAATTAAAAAAAGTCATTTGCATTAAAGTAGAAAAAAATTTCAACTTTTAAAAATATTCTACTAATCATATGAGCTGACACTTCTGCTGATGGGCACTTCTATAAACAAGTTTTAGTTAAGTTAGTTGAAAATTACGTTACACCTCATATAGCTATTATATCCATACCAATATTTATAGTGACCATAGACTAAGGAAACTACACTAGTAAAACCAGATGGCTACATAAAAAATTACCATGCAGTTTGTATAATAATTGACATTAAATACCTGTAAAAGAAAGGTTTATGTACTTTCACTATTACCACACAATACATATATAGTATGTATTATTATTTAAGAAGTGGGCGTGGCGACGAGAACGGCTCCACATCGACCAGTTATGATCCTTTGTAGAAAACACACATAAATATATATTAACAGAATTAGTTATTCAGAAAAATAGATATATCAGTAAAATAAACTATTAAAAGCTAGTTTTTAATTAATTTGAGTTTGTCAATTCAGAATTAGAGAGAGGCCTGTAGAGCTATCTATAGGTGCTACGAGCTACGAGCTTTTACTGGTGCACGCTACGGCTCTATAAATAATGTGTCAAAGAGCGTAGCACAAACGCAATACGATACACGTTGGTTATCATTGAGTGAGAGAGCGGGTTTTCAATTAGGTAGTATTAGCGACTCACCCTCGCTTCGCTCGGGTTCGTCCCTAGATGCATTTTAACGGTTAATAAGAAATACACATCTTTGAATTTCTCGGCGTTTCTGTACTATAATATGCATGTATTATACATATAAACCTTCCTCTTGAATCACTCTATCTATTAAAAAAACCGCATCAAAATCCGTTGCGTAGTTTTAAAGATTTAAGCATACATAAGGATATATGGACAGAGAAAACGACTTTGTTTTATACTATGTAGTGATTAGCTTATTAAAACTTTGCCTTAGTTACAATATAGATGTAAAATATGACATTGGCTTGACCTCGTTTTCTCCTTACATTTTATTAATGTATGCTCTAAATAAGTTAATATGTACTTAATAAATTATGAAATATTCTAAAAGTGATACTCTAAAAGTAATTAGACCCTAATATTATGAAATATCAAAGGCAACTTCATTTCTATCAAACTCGTGACTGTTACCAATTAACCGGTTGGAGTTAATAAACGTAACTATGTAGGTCGTGAACTTTCAAAAAGCTGTGCACGGTGAAGGGCAGACAATTATCATGAAGAAAAACATAATGCAAATTTAAAAAATATATAAAAAATAGGTCATTTAACTATTTTTAAAGTAGATCTTTCTTATTGATCATAAAATCTTAATTGAACACTTGAACTACAATTAGAACGACACGGCTTTTAGCAACAATTTGTACTAGTTTAAATATACCTTGTTTTCGCCGCATTGCAGTTGCTTTATGATTTTGCGGTTTTATACAATATGCAAACACCAGGCCTACTCACTGACTGACCAATCCTCACGAGAGATTCATTTGCATAGAAATTCGTATAAACTGCTAACCGTGCCGTAAAAGGTTCCAATGTTTGGCATAAATTAAATTTAATTCTATTATCCTAAAATATTTGCTTTGACATTTTTAAAGAAAAGTTTTAATGTTAAGACCGCAGTTAGTTGTAATAATTGTATAAGTTTCTATACGATAAGTTAAGACTGGCATAGTATAAAAGCGCGTTCCATTGTATTCAAAATTTAAATGTTTAAATGTTTGTACATATATTTTAATATATGGCATTGGGGGTAACCTAAAACGCGCTATTGTTTGGTTAAGATGATATGTATATAAGGTATGGAACAAAATAAATTTTTAACCACAATCCAATCACTGGAGTTTTATTATAAACCCAGAGGGAACCCTACTCCCAAGGACAACATTGGATTGTACATTTGGTCCTTCGAGAGTCGGATCAGGGAAGACTCTACGCCATCACATCACTTTGGCCGAATCGCTTGTGCGAACTGGTCGAACTTCAGCAGCAGCCAAGTTGCAAGGGTGCAACTCGCCACTGCAGACGGTGCCTGGAGAAGGCGCCTGTCAGGAGAGGACAACTGTTGGCGCAAGGGAAGGAGCGGAGCACGAGACTCGTCACGTGGGACAGTCAGTGCAGTATACAGTCCATTGAGGTGATCAACAAGAAACTGTAAGTGTTTCAAAGTTATAAGTAGTGGAAAAATAATCTAACAAAATTGAACTTTAAGTCAATTGGTGATTTAACTCTAACGAATTCTCTATGAAGAAACTATATTAGTGAAATTGAACTTTATTGCTAGGAGTGTATTAACTTAGTAAATATTACTAGTGAAGAAATTTGGACTTAGAACATTTTCATAGTTTTAACATTTAGTGTAATTTAGAATAAGAGCTAAATTAAAAGACTTGTAAAATTTGAAACTTTGTACTTGAGGTGAAATATTAGAAATTCAATTATAATGGATAGTTTAATTAAAGTTCAAATAAATTTATATGATCGTATGCATAAAGCGCGGATAAATTACAAAAAGTCTCCTAAGGATCGCATAACTGTTCAGTATGTAGAGATCCGAATGGAAACTCTAAACCAATTATGGTCTCAGTTTAGTGATAACCATAATAATATAATTAAGTTATCTCAAGGTTTTGACAATAACTATTTTAAAGAGGATATAGCGGGAAGTGTGGAAGAATTGTATATCGATCATATGACTGAATTAAAACAAACACTTGCCTCATTTGATCGTTCAAGTAATGATGTTTCAGTTACAAATGTAAATAATGCTAATTCATCTAACATTAAATTACCCCGTATAGTTATTCCAACATTCAATGGTCAATATGCCGAATGGACCACTTTTAGGGATTTATTTGTATCACTTGTGCACACTAATAAACAACTAGACAATGTCCAAAAGATGCATTATCTAAAAGGTTATTTATCTGGTGAGGCCGAACAGCTGCTCAGACAGATACCTATAGCAGATTCAAATTATGAAAGGTGTTGGTCATTACTTAATTCTAGATATAATAATAAAAGATATTTGTCACATTTTATTTTAAAACGTTTATTAAGTCAAAGAAACATTACTTCTGAGTCAGCTAATTGTTTAAAAATCTTATTGATACAACTAATGATTGTTTAAGTTCATTAACTAATTTAGGTATAAATGTAAGCACTTGGGATATTATTATTATTCATATACTTACCTTAAAGCTCGATTCGGAGTCCAGGAAACAGTGGGAATTTTCTGTAACAAATAATAATTCATCTGAAGAACTACCAACCTTTAACCAATTTTCTGAATTCCTTACAAATCGTTATCGAGCCTTAGAGTTCTTGGACACCAAATCAGCTACTGTAACCAAAAATTCTCAATATAATAATAATGTAAATAAATTTAGAACTTTTGTAGCTTCAGCTAATAAGATTCAATGTGCATTTTGTTCTGAGGATCATAGGATTATACATTGTAAGCGTTTTTCTAATGAAACTGTAGACGCTCGACGCAATTTTGTCCAAACCCATAACATATGTTTCAACTGCTTAGGTAATAATCACTCTGCCAAATCCTGCCAAAGTTCAAACAAATGCCGTATTTGCAAACGTCATCATCACTCGCTATTACATCCACCAAGTTCAGGTATTTCTGGAGCCAACGCTGAAACAACTAAAAATAATAATGGTAACATTGGTTCATCAAGTTCAGAATCAAAGAACGAGATGGAGACAACTCCTTTAGCAACGTTCTTTTCGACAGGACTAGTTCGTAATCAGGTGTTGCTAGCCACTGCGTTAGTCAAAGCCGCGTCGAAAACGGGAGAACATTATACAATTCGAGCGTTGTTAGATCAGGGGTCACAGACGTCATTCGTAACTGAAGCGACAGTCCAATATCTGGGACTAAAGAAAATTCCTATAAGGGAACAAGTTTCAGTCTTAGGGGGTAATAGTAATGTGTCACCAAAAGCAATGGTCTTTATTCAACTTAAGTCAATGATTGATCCAAATTATAATATCACTGTAAAGGCTTATGTTTTGAAAACAATCACTAGTTTTCTTCCAGCCAAGAGAATAACTGCATTGGAATGGCTTGAAGCCCTTGAAATAGAATTAGCAGATCCGAATTATCACACTCCAAACAAAATAGACGTTTTGTTAGGTGCTGAAGTTTATGACAAGATAATTCAGGAGGGTATTAGAAAGGGACCTCAAGGTTCACCGGTAGTCCAGAACACATCGTTTGGATGGATTGTCTCGGGTGAAGTAACTACATCAACCAGGGAGGAAAATCATACAGAGTTTAATACGTTTCATTGTCGAACTGACGACAATGACTTGCTAAAACAATTTTGGGAACTCGAATCTGACCTGGAACTAACAAAGCAACAAAGAATGACACATGAAGAACAAGTCTGCGAAGAACTATTTGCTCATACTACTGAAAGAGATGAAAACGGTAGATATATAGTTCGCTTACCTTTCAGGACGGAAAACCCAGATTGCATGTTCAGTTCTTCTAAGGAAGTAGCTGAAAAAAGATGGAATACATTAAAATTAAAGCTAAAAAGAAATCTAGAATTCAGTAATCAATATGAAGCAGTAATGGAAGAATATCTACAGTTAGGTCATATGGAAAAGATACCAGAATCAGAAGTAAATAAGCCAAATACAGTATACTTACCTCATCATGCTGTGATACGAGAAGACAAGGACACTACAAAGTTAAGGGTAGTTTTCGATGCTTCTGCAAAAGGAAAGAATGGAGTTTCACTAAATGATTGTTTGTTAGTTGGTCCGCGTCTGCAATCAGATCTGCGTCATATTATGATTCGTTGGAGGCAGCATCCTATTTGCTTAGTAGCAGATATCGAGAAAATGTACCGGCAAATAAAAGTCGCTAATTAAGATACTGACTTCCAGCGTATTCTGTGGAAAGATAGTGCTGGTAATGATAAACACTTCAGACTGCTCACTGTTACTTTTGGGACTGCTTCAGCTCCATATCTTGCGGTTAAGGCTCTTCAGCAAGTTGTAATCGATGAAGGCGATTGTTATCCGTTAGCAGCTCAAGTAACAATGAATGATTTCTATGTAGATGATTTAATAACTGGAGGTGAATCTGTGGAAAAGGGGCTTAAAATATACAGTGAAATGAATTCTATGTTAAGCAAAGGTGGTTTCAAATTACGAAAATGGTCAAGCAATAGTATTGTTCTATTAGAAAAGATAAAAAAGGAAAATGAAGATGAAGAAATAGCAGAAGAATTGCAGCTAAAATTAGACAATATCATGAAAATACTAGGACTTACCTGGAACCGCACCAGTGACTCCTTCGGGTACTCGGTAAATCTTCCAGCGTTGCAGCAACCTGTGAAAAAAAGAAAAATATTAGCGGATGTTTCTCGTTTATATGATCCATTGGGTTGGTTAGCACCAAGCATCGTTATAGCAAAAATAATGATACAAAAGCTATGGCTAGCTGGTTTAGCTTGGGATGAGGAAGTACCTACAAATTTATTAAATGAATGGATTACTTACCGTGAAGAATTTCAAAATTTATCCAAATTTCACATACCCAGATGGCTAGGCATGACTCCAGATAAGGCATCTATTGAGTTGCACGGATTCTGCGATGCTTCTAAGATGGCCAACTCGGCAGTTGTTTATGTGCGCGTGGTGAATCATGACGGAACCATTCACAGCTCCTTGGTAACTGCTCGCACGAAGGTAGCTCCAGTAAAGCAGGTATCAATACCAAGACTAGAATTATGTGGTGCAGTTCTATTAACCAGATTACTTCTAGAAATAGCTAAGGTCATGGGTATTGATAAAATGAATTTGCATGCGTGGACTGACTCAACAATTGTTCTTGCGTGGCTCAACAGTCATCCTAGCAGGTGGAAGGTATTTGTAGCATATCGTGTGTCAGAGATTTTGTGTTCTTTGGATTCGCATCAATGGGCACACATAACATCAAAGCAGAACCCAGCAGACTGTCCTTCCAGAGGTCTGCATCCTTCGGAATTGACCAATCTTCAATTGATTGGTCACACCTACATCCAACGAAAGCTGCAGGAGTTATGGCGAAATTGGTCTCAGGAATACCTGACTAAATTCCTTCAAAGATATAAGTGGACTACACAATCGTCACAGCCTTCCATTGGTGACATTGTAGTTGTGAAGGAACATGGTTTAGCACCTTGCAAATGGGTATACGGAAAGATTATTGATACTCATCCGGGTTTGGATAGAATTGTTAGAGTAGTCACAATTAAAACAAACAAAAATGTTATGTTAAAACGACCAACATCTAGACTATGTGTTCTTCCAATTACAAAATAAATGTAGCTTTTTCTCTCAAAGCATTCATGGTGAGCAATGCTTTATAAGGACAAAATGTCCTTATGGTGGGCGGTATGTATAAGTTTCTATACGATAAGTTAAGACTGGCATAGTATAAAAGCGCGTTCCATTGTATTCAAAATTTAAATGTTTAAATGTTTGTACATATATTTTAATAGATGGCATTGGGGGTAACCTAAAACGCGCTATTGTTTGGTTAAGATGATATGTATATAAGGTATGGAACAAAATAAATTTTTAACCACAATCCAATCACTGGAGTTTTATTATAAACCCAGAGGGAACCCTACTCCCAAGGACAACATTGGATTGTACTATAATGATCTTCGCGACTAAATATTTTATATTAAATTTTACTTCTAGTATAGAAAAATAATCCTTAACTATATAATTTTTACCAAAAGACGTGCATAAAAATAATTTGATTTACAAAAGTAGGCATATGTATGTAAATGTTATAAGATTTTAAGCACATTATTTGAAAGAATGAAAAAAAAATATCTAAGTTATTGTGTATAAAATTTTAAAAATATGCTAAATTTTATAAACTAGGTTTGTTACCGACCGAATACTTGGATTAAAAATTAGTGAATATTATGTACATATTGCTGAAGAAACGTGGAATGGAAAATCTACAATAGAACTCCCTTCTAAGACAATATGAATATATTTACAAATCTCGGTTCAAAGATGCTTTATTTATTTCTCAAAAGAATAACATTCATTTAATGAGAAAAATTTACAAGTAGGTAGTTGAATATTATTTACATCGTAAAAATCTAGTACATCAAACATATTTTACAGCGGTAAAATGATTAATTATTGATCTAAAGGCTTTAAATAATAATACCATTTAATAATACTATAGTGTAGTGTAAGCAACTTTACTTAAAAAGTGTTTGTATCAAAAATTAGCTATCGACCCAAAGACATAAGACATGTGTTGGGCGAGGACAAAACTTTCATAATCATAGTTAGAAACAATTTCGAAAGTTTTTCTACTCGAACTGTTCTTACATCGTCTATATAAACGTGCGATTTTGTATTAAAGAGACAGTGCGAGTAAAGAGACGGTAAGCTATGAACAGTGATAGGAAAGTGATAGCGCTAGTCGTCAATTAGAGTTTATTTAAGTTGCTATACACCACTTTTCATAAGACCACGGACATGTACTTCTATGTTATACATTTAGTATCCATCCGCATATCAAACAAATATAATTTGTCAGATATAGAGTAAATATATTTGTAAACTAGCGTCTCACCCTCGCTTCGCTCATGTTCGCCTCTAGAAAAAAAAACAAATCTATCTCACGGGAACCGTATATTTTTCCAGGATAAAAAGTAGTCTATGTGTTATTGTCTGACGTATGAGCTATGATATTGTAAAGTTTTATCAAAATCCATTTAGTAGTTTTTGCGTGAAAGAGTAACAAACATACATTCTTACAAACTTTCGCGTTTATAATATTAGTAGGATGATATTAATAGGACAGTAAAAGATATCATACTCTAAAATATATAAATGTATATCTGATGTCCTCCCGATCGATTTCGTTCACGGCAGCCAATATCACTGAGACTAGCCGACTGCACAGGAGATATTATAGTGATAAATGTACGCTCAGATACAAGTGTAATCTCTATTTCTGTTACTCGTCTATTCCGATAAGGCGACAATTCAACATGACCGATAAGAGATCAAGCGCAAGACCGACGGCTTTACGTGCTCTCGAGGCACGGGAGTGAAACACCGCCAACTTTCAAACTATAGACTTTTACTGGGACTTTCTTAACAGAAAGACTCAATAAATAAACTTGGCCCGACCTGGGACTCGAACTCAGGACCTACGGATGTACAACTGTGCAAAATTCTAGCCACTACACCACCGAGGTAGTTTATATCTAAATAACTAAAGTAAGCGGAAATACTTATCACTCGTAAGGAAATATGAAAAATAAAAATTAGAAGAGCAAATTGTAAAGTTAATTATATTGTTTTGCATTCAGATGTTTCCGAGGAATAGATGTACATTTTTCAAATAATTCAGGAAATTTAGTAACGAAGAAAGAAAGAAAATTAATATTGCCGCAAAAATAAAAATAATATGTAATTTTTCCCGAAAGATCAGCTATTTAGTGGATGAGTTGATGAATCAGTGAACATATTATATAGATTAGTTCGATCGTGCGAACCGATGCGGAAGAGCAACACATATCAAAACATTCACATTTTTTATACATAAACGTACGGCTGCACACTAGGAGGTCCTGGGTTCGAGTCCCGGGTCGGGTCAAGTTTAGTTATTGAGTCTCTCTGTATAGTAAGTCTCAGTAACAGCCCGGAGTTGGGAAGTTGGCGGTGTTTCACCCCCGTGCCTCGGAGAGCACGTAAAGCCGTCGGTTCTGCGCCTTAACTCTCACTGGTCGTGTCGAGTGGTCGTCCCACCAGAGTATGAGAGTGACAGGAATAGAGAGTGCACGTTGTGCCTGCGCGTACACTTGTGCATTATAATATCTCCTGCGCAGTTGGCTAGTCTCAATGAGATGGGTCGCCGTGACCGAAATCGATCAGGAGAACATCAATGCAGATGTATTGCATTAATTTTAGGGTTTGCAAATTTGCCATTTGTTTTAGACATAAAATTAAACATATTTATCAGCATCAGCTAATGTTCAATTCATTTTTTTATTTCAAATAATTCACCTATTTACTTTTTATAACAAAGTAAGTTTTATTTTATATATAAAATATAAGAAACATAATACTTCCTTATATTATTTTTTTATACCATTGTACCATACGTATTTTATTTTTTCAGTGTACGTATTAATTAATGATGTGAAGTATTTTATTATGTAAAAACTTATCCAAAGTATGAAATTGTAATTTTACAATTAACTACTACCTACATTTTGTAAGCATTGGCCTAATCCAATTATTTGCAATTTCTAAAGTGAAAATCTAGCAGTTGTAATAATTAAATTTTCCTTTCATAGCGTTCAGCTCTTACAAACATACTCAATAATTATATTTAAACGTTTAAGACAACTAGATATTTATAATTTTGCCCTTTTATAATAATAGGCGGCACTTTTTAAGTTTTCTTTTCCATTTTTTTTTAAATATATGTATATTAAAATAATATTTTATGTATTAGCTTTAGATAAAATATTATTTGAATTGAACATCTCAATAAAATATAATTATATAATATATTTTATAATATTTATTATATCATATTTTACGAACCAAGATTTATTTAAAACTTGCCAAATATATATTATCAAGTAACCCACTCGAATCTTTCGTTCATAATAAAATATAAAGACTCTAATAAAACGAGCTTTGAATATAAATTATTATCACAAATGTAAGTTAGCTACCCTCGACCAAGAAATTGAAAGATTTTTATATTACTTTTGGGAATTTTCATTCCTTACGTACAGAATGTCGACTGAAATACATTGGGCACTAAAAGGCCATATCATGCAAATACTCCAAATATTATTATTTAGTAATTGCTTGACTACTCGAACAAATTTTTAGATTTCTGATTAAATAATAGATCGTTGAAAAGGTAATAGACGATGAATATTATGAATTCTAAATCATACCTTCAAGCAAAACTACAAAAATTGTTTTGGAAAAAATATATTATAATAAACGTACCTACTATATATTTTGATTGGTAATTCATATACTTAATACTTATACATTAAAATTCCATTTCTTATTGAAAATATAACTTAGATTTATATTTTATAATAAAGTTAATTCCCTTATAAGCCTTTTCCTTCTATATTTTTATTATTTATTATTCCTTCTATAACTAATTTTAAAAATACGACCACGGACAATATGAATAAACTTTGTATTTCAAAATTATTTACGAAAACGTTAAACGTTAAAACTTAAAATTATACGTCACTAGCGACTCACCCTCGCTTCGCTCGGGTTCGTCCCTAGGTACGTTTTAAATTGAAATGGATATAGTATGTTATCCTTAAGAGATAGACATACGCCATCGCGGACTTTTCTGTAGACCTACATAAGAGACATAATTCCACCATACATTATTTTGTTATATCTCAAAGGGTTTAGGCAGCGCTTTCGTTGACAGCTCCCAGACGTCTTATTTTTTCCGACACCTCCAACAAATATCGTTATATTTTAGCCAATGTATACGAAAACTTAACAAATTATATACTAAAACCTTTCTCTCGAATCACTCTATCTATTAAAAAAACCGCATCAAAATCCGTTGCGTAGTTTTAAAGATTTAAGCATACATAGGGATATAGGGACAGAGAAAGCGACTTTGTTTTATACTATGTAGTGATAGTGATATACAACCGTATGAATTTTGTAGTATAATTAATGTCTTACTTTTTTAATTTTCTTTTCAGACATCTGTTGGAAAAGACAGAAATACTCGTTCATAGTAACATATGTACTTTTTATAACTTAAAATTACAGATGTGTTAGTATTCTCGTTTGTAACGACGCGACGCGACGGTCCCTACGGAAAGATGAAGAATGTAAAACTTTTATATCATGTCATCTCATAAACAAATTCAATTTTCAATTGTTAATAAATCAAAAGTATTTATTAATTCTACAGAAACAATACAATATTAAGAAATACATGTTTTTTTTTATAGAATAAAATAACCATAACAATAAAAAACTTGAAACTTTTACTTATCCGAGAATAAGATAGTTTAATTTAAATTTTTTAACGACCATACAAATAATTATATCTTATTATTCTAAAAGTTTATGTGAGCACCAGTTTTCCAGTAATTTATCGATAAGGTTTTTATTATTAAAGATATACCTAATTCACCGTGTCTATATAAAATATCTACATATATTTATAACTTATTGGTAATAGTAATATTATATGTATAGTGTACACATATGTGTATATGTACATATAATATTACTATTACCAATATATGTGTACATATATAATGAACGCATCATATGAAGAGTGTGTAACATCATTGCACCAAAAATCTATAAATAAAATAAAATTGTGACTGAGCCGAATCTGTACATTAAATATTTTTTGGAAAATCTTATTGAAATAGCTATTATTATCGATACAGGGGCCGAATCTATAGTTTTTAGAATTTTTGTCTATCTGTCTGTCTGTTTGTTACAGCATCACGGAAAAACCAATGGAGGGATTTTAATGAAATTTGGTATGGTGATAGCCGGTTATTCGGGTCAGCATATATGATACTTTTTACCGCGGGAAAATGTCTCATTTCTGAGAAAAAATACAAAAATTGCAATGTAAGAGTATAACTAATATGTAAAACCTAAGAATTTGGTTTTTGGTCATCTGAACGCGGGCGGAGCCGCGAGCAATGCTAGCAATAATTAAAAATGACACGTCTGAATTCTATAGCATGTATTAAACATCCTAAGATAGTTGTCAAATAACGACAAGTACAGTTAATTGTAAATTGCCCTGTATAAGAGAGGGATATTAACATTTTCCACAAATCGAATCTTTTCTATTAATTTCAATTTTTAAAAGATAAAATAATAAATTATTAGAAAATATTCTAAGTTGCAAACACTCGAATGTTTTTTGTTTCTACGTATAAAAAGGAGTAGGTCGAGATCAGTTGAATTTTGGACATAAGAGAAGACTGAGAAGAAATAGAGAAATTCAAAAAGTGAATAAAATTGGATTAAAGTGAAAGATAGCGTTCAGAGGCTGAATCTAACTGAACTGTGCGTGTCGTGAAACGCTTTAAGTTCCTCTTAATCTTCAATGCTAAAGACGTGCTTTATTTTCCGATCCCCGAACCCATAGAACGTAACAATATCAAGTTTTAATTTCAGGTTTCAGATAGTAATTAATTTTTAATATGAAATGTTTTTCAAAGTGATATGATGTTCTCCTAGCCGATTCCGGCTACGGCGGCCAATCTCATTGAGACTAGCCAACTGCGCAGGAGATATTATAGTGCACAAGTGTACGCGCAGACACAACGTGCACTCTCTATTCCTGTCACACTCATACTCCGGCGGGACGACACGACACACGACCAGTGAGAGTGTCGGCGCAGGACCGACGGCTTTACGTGCTCTCCGAGGCACGGGGGTGAAACACCGCCAACTTCCCAACTCCAGGCTGTTACTGAGGCTTACTATACAGAAATACTATACTAAACTATAACTAAACTTGGCCCAACCCGGGACTCGAACCCAGGACCTCCGAGTGTGCAGCCGTACATGCTAGCCACTACACCACCGAGGCCGTTATCAGTTTTCACAGTAATACTTATTACATTATACTGTTACATCTTCACACTATAACGGATCCAAGAATTAGAGTGTAATTTGGAACGGAGATAGCTTATATCCTGGAGTAACACATCAGCTACTCTTTTTGACGTACCTATTGAAACAACTAAGACTAAGCTGCGAGCAAAAAGTTAATTATAATAATACATTAACTTTTAAGTGATAACTGACAGTATTCATCAATAGTTTTAATACTAAGTAAATCCGTAAATCCATTTCTTTATGCTTAGGTGCACGATTTTACTTTAAAAGGAAATTATTTTAAACTTCTAAGCAAATTAAAATAGGACAAGTACAAAGTTGAAGGTTCACATGCAAAGAGCGAGAGCTTGTGTGTGACATGGGCTGATTGTTTCTTTTATACTCTGTGGTGAAAAAATGTCGGCGCTACAGACCGGTGAGATTCCGTCCGGTGCTTTTAAACCGGCGAACGAAATATTTTTTAGTTTCTTTTTAAATATAACATAAACAAAGTAAAAAATAAAAAAAGTGATCAAATATCCTTCATAAATAATAATACTTTACATGCTACGCTTTGACAACTACATTCATTTAACTGAATATTTCGAATAGTAATCGCATTTTTATAAAAATCAGTCAAGTGCAAGTTGAATTCGCACACGAACCGTACCATCGTTCATGTACTTTTTATTAATGTTACTTTTACTTTACGCACGTAATATATTAACTTCGATGATCGATTACGAACAATAAAAAAATATTCTTATAATTTTTATTTATTCTTATTATTTGTTGTTATAGCGGCAATAGAAATACATACTCTGTGAAAAAATCAACTCTCTACATATTACGGTACATGAGATACAGCCCTCTGACAGACGAACGGATGGACAGACAGCGGAGGCATAATAATAGGGATCTCTTGTCACCCTTCGGGAACGGAACCCTAAAAATCAGTAAAAAATAATAAAACGAAAAATAACTGTAACTCTTCTACATTCATAGAATCGTCCAGATTTCATAGAATCCCGAAATATTTACAGGACGAGATACTTAATAAAACTGACATAAAAGTTGATGCGTGGATCGCTATCGTTAAACCAACGCTAGGTAGTAACATAAAATATTTAAAAACTTGAACCCTAAATAGCATAAATAGCTCATATTACCAGTATTGTTTATATATATATATATATATATATATACATACATATATATAATTCTCATTACTGCTATGCTACACCCTTTTTAAAATTCTTATTTCAAATTTGTAATAAAAATGAAAAACCATCTACCCACTAAATTATAACAGCAGTTTCACTTGCATGGTACTAGGGGCGGGGTTAACGGAAGCCAACATTAACCTTCGGGCTACAATCTATGTCCTTGCCAAAATTCATCGGAATCTTTTCTGCGTTTTAATCGTAAAAAATAAGAGACTTCACGTACTTTTACATTTATATGGATGTAGAGTTACTGTATAGTAAAGACCATCTCACAGAAAGAAGAGAATAAATAATTCAAACCGAGAAATTGAAAACTGACCAATTTGCTGCACTCTCGATGTGCGATTCCGTTCATCACTCCAAAGACCCTCGTTAGATCATCATCAAATTTCTCTAGAACTACATACTATATACTCATAAAAAAAGAATTTATGCCCGAACATCCACAAAAATATAATATACAGTCGAATTGATAACATATTCTTTTTTTGAAGTCGGTTAAAAACGGACAATTATTCTCATTTATTATTCTTTGTAAATCTCAAGTAATAATTGTTTATTATATACCTACCTACTAGCGCCTACTAGACCTGTTCTATATGGTAGTATGTAGAATGAGGAGCTTATGCTATATATTTTTAATTTAAAGTTTATTTGTTCAATAAAAAAGCTCTACTCATGTGCATACTCATATGATAAACAAATATTAAGTATTTTAAATAGTTTATTTAATTCATTCCAAAAAAAAAACAAGTTTAAAGATTATCAACCATATATAAAACTATATATTATGGTCGAATATATAAAACGTTAAGTATTTATTGATAACAAAGGATCTAAATTATAATTCAAGAAAAAGTAATTCCACAAATACTTGGAGCGAAAAATACGCTTAAGCTTCTACAATATTACCAACGTTGAAAGTAAATCGTCTTAATGTTTAATTGATATTGATTTTTCAGGCTTGTCTGTATTCACCATTTAGATTTGTTTAATGTGATATTCAGTGAGCATTTAAATCCTGCTTTAATTTATAATACTTTCTCTTGATGAAACGTCTGGCTAAATGGAACAGTTTCGGCCAGTTTTTTATACAACTAGTGGCCCACCCTCGTATCGCTCGGGTTCGCCTCTAGATAAATAAATACAAATCTATCCCACGGCAACCGTATATTTTTCCGGGATTAAAAGTTGCCTATTTGTTATTCCGATGTATGAACTATATTATTGTAGTTTCGTTAAAATCCAGTCAGTAGTTTTTGTGTACTAAGCTATATAAGTTACTATAGTTTTTTAACTATCCCACGGAAACTCTTTAATTTTCCGGGATAAAAAGTATCTAAAATGTTGACCGGGGATATAAGGTACCACCATGCAAAATTAAAATGTAAATCGAAAAAAAATATAAATCAGTCCAACAGTTTCGGAGATCAGCCCGTACAAACAGACAAATAAACAAACAAACAGACAGAGAAACAAAAAAATTGAAAAAAATCTCGATTTGTTCTATTTGTCTTCTAACATCCCCCTGACTCGGTTTTTAACTTTTCTTTTTCTATGTACAGACAATCGACCTCTACAGTTTTATTATATGTATAAATGTCTTAGGACTATAGAGGGCAAAGCGTTATTAACTAATTGACAAACAAACCCTATACTAAGTCTACCTCAACCAAACCAAATGATGTACCGAGAGATCTCTTGCATATCAGTCGTCTATGGGCTATATTCTTTTAATTTAAGAAAGGTTTTGAAATGCGTACCCAACACATACTAGACTTGTGGACCTCAATAAAGAAAATATGGAAAAATAAGTAAATTATTCTGATTTCATCGTAGTTTATTTTTTCTTATTACATTTCTAAAATCTATTATAGTTAATTGACTAATATATAAAACTTATACGCCTACCTGAAAAAAGTTGCATTTTTGAATTACTTATAATCTACATAGAATTATTACATAATATTATGTGCTTTCATTGATCAATTACAATTTTGTAATTACACATAGGAATGCTTTTTTTATTTAGTAAATGCAGTGGTGTTTTAGAATTTTCGTGTGAACGAAAAAGTTTCATTTGGAAAGCTATATGAAAACTTAAAAATAATTCTTATCGTTGAAATTTTAAATTTATTGTCTGCAACAAAACGTGGCACCATATTGGCACCGTCTACTTTTAAAGGTAATATATTGTGGTATATATTCACAAATCCATAGCACTGCAAATGTTGGAAATCCGCTAGTTTTGATAGCTGCATCTATTGGCAAACTTAGCAAATTGAATAACTTTATAATATAAACAACATTAAACTTTGTCCATATCAGAGTTTTTTTGGTATATAAAAGAATTTGGAGAATAACAGCTACCATTTTAGTATAAATAAATATTAAAAGTGTAATCTAATAAAAAACTTTTTATTAATGTACGTAAGTTGGAATGAAAAGCTAGATAATAGGTACCACACTTTAATACATGGGCTTAGTTATTTTTTTTAATAAAAACATCCAAACTTATAATATAAAAGTATAATAACGACATCGTTACTATGAATTACAATTTGAACGTCGTAAAAGTTGTCAAGAGGGTGATAAACAAATTTGTCAACAGAACAATAATACTTTCTTAGATACAGCCCAAATATAATATTGGAACTTTTTTGCATAACAAATATACGAATGCGCTAGAATATTATTAAATGTTTACATATTCCTACACTTTGCAATATTACTGGGATTCGATGCTCGAATTATAATAAACGAATATACCTATAAGCTTCATATTGCCTTCCTAAAAATTGAATTTTACCCAATAAAAGGTACACCCAATTTTCTTATCACATCTGATTAAATCTCGCCGGGTTTCATTGATGCTCTGAATATTAAATAATTTTTTGGATCTTTTTATAACATTTTACGATTCACTTTTATTTGTCTTTATACAATTATTAAATAATGTTATTATATACTGTAAATAAAACTGTTGTTACATATAAATATAATAAAATGATATTACTTTATAATAAAGATATTATTTAGGTACTAAAGTTACCATTACAACATGACTATATAGACGTATATATAGACGTATGTATTTATCTGTGTGTTTACAATAAAAGTTGTTTTATGTTCATAGACGTAGAGAGTGGACTGAGCAATACTATCAAGAAATTGACCACTCTCTAGAAAGAGAGAAAGTGAACGTGCGGCCATTACCTGTCTTTTATTCTAATTTGAATTTATAAATAGAATGTAAAAAAATATAATATCATTAAAAATTATAATATTATAATGAAATACAAAATGATTATAAATATCTATCTTCAATAATCGTCGAATTTAATTAATACAGAAAACTTCTGACCGCACATTCGTTTTGTCTCTGTTTGTAATTAAATTTTCCGTTCTAACTCTATCGACCTAAATTTTATTCAATCTGTTGTTGTGTTCAGGATTATTGATGGGGCTAATATAGCGATATATATGACACTACAATGGATCCCGGGAGATATCTTCCGTTCGACTCGAAACTCGGCCACACTTGCCGGAACTATAACCGAACGCCGATATTACACTTGTATGTTCACTCAGCCGAACCGACTGCACATGTGTAGCTTTGCTATACGGGAAAGCGAAACAGCAAAACTTATGTACTTAAATTATTACCGCTTGAAGTTTATTTTAATTTTATTTAAGGAAACTTTAATTTCTTTGAGAAACAGTTTAATTATAGCTATTGATATTTGCTTTATAAATATTTTGAGTAACTTATAATTACTTTGACCTAATAAATTATAATTTGTATGGTCGAGTGAACATAGCCACATAATGAAGTAGATTAGGAACCAAATTATTTTTCTCGGAATTGTTTTAGAACGCAAATCCAAATAATTTATAAAGGAAAATTGAGATTTTTTTATGTGCGCTTTAAACTTTACTATGATTCTATATATATAATATAAGTTCATATAAATTTGTTTGTTGAAAATATAATAATTGCAATTTGCAAGACACACATAATTAGATAAAACTATGGAGGGCGGAGGCAATTTTTATATACGTTCTATATTTGTTGTACGTATATTAAATTAAACTACAATCATAAAATGCTTACCGCGTGTGCTCTACAAAGTTAGCTTATGAAACCAGACAATATTGTCTGGTTTCATAAGCTAACTTTAATAACTACTTTGTAAATATTTACTACAACATGCGACCTACATTTTCAAAAAAAAAAATCAATTAATACAAGAGAAGCGTTGGTAATAATAATTAATCATCATATATATATATATATATATATATATATATATATAATTAGATCCATTTTTAAGGTCACTCGTTTCAATCAATAATATTTATAATATTCCTCAAGTCTTGTCTCGAACAAATAATGAATGTAAATGCTGTCGCCTTTATTTATTTCTCAATTACAAACTGCCGCCATTTTTTATCGCACCCGGTGGAATCGACCACAAAAAATAAAGATATATTATAAAAGTGTTATACGTTGTTTTATTTCCATGAACTTTAAGACTAATTATGTATTAATTTTCAGAAATCAGCAAACTCATATATATTCGTTGAATAGATAATATACATGTACAATGTTCATAATGTGTTTTTTTTAATATAATATCGAAATAACTTTAACGATAACTTTATGATCAATATATTATTATAAAATTTTAATGGAAATATATTGTGATTACAATATTATTAAGGAAATAAAAAGAGCGTGAGAGCGTTCATGATGAGAATGATAATAAAGGATAAAGCGAAAGAGGTTTGTAGCGATCGTAGCGCTTGGCACGCTGCTCTGTCTGCTTTCTCACGCAAGGCAGGGAGTGAGGATATATATATATATATATATATATATATATATATATATATATATATATATATATATATATATATATATATATATATATACATTACAGGTTCAATAAACCACCATTTCTATCGATCAGCCGAGTAACATAATATGCATCTCATAAAATTATAAAATATTATAAAATTAATATAATATATAAAATTTATGCGCGTTTGTAGGTACTATATATTACTTTTTTATTATATAACGAATGTGATAGCAACATTTATTTACAATCAAGATGAATTTGATTTTTTTTATTTACAAGAAAAACTTTTTATTTTTGCTACAACTGTCTCATATAATAACTTTAACACAAATGAGAACTCGTTTTATTTTACACATCATGAGGACCATGTTATTTATTGTAGGGGAGAGGGGGGCATAGTAGGGTACTTAACGTTTAAACAGTCCTAAAAACTAAAATAATGTGATTAAATTAAAATTTTTAACTTAAAATCACAGCTTAATTCATTGTGAATGCCTATGGATACATTTATGTTGATAACGTAATTAATCTACGAGATGTAAATACTTAAATGAAAAAAGGCATTTGACCCGCTATGCCCCGTGCATAGGGGTAAAGTGGGGTCTCCTATGGGGCATTGTGGGGTGGTCATAATAAGGAATGAAACACAACTTCCAAACGAAATAGTTTTATTTATTAGCAACATAACGACAGTTTAAAAAAATAAAACTACCACAACACTTTAGCATAAGAAGTTCACTACAAAAACTTCTCTCTATTATTATTTTTGTAAGTTAAAGAAATCAGAGATCACACAAAAAACTTTAACAAGTTTCTTTAATCTTTTATAAAACTTAAATATTAAAGGAAATACAGAACGTTGGTACAGTTAAGTAATGAATTACGGTTAGTTATAAACATCTCCTTTAAAACAAAACAAAAAAGAAGTTTAAGAGTATGAGTTTAAGAGTTTTAGAAAAAAACTTTCAACAGCTACTCTATTGAAACCCATAGCTCTAGCTGCTGATTTTGGTTGAGATTTTCTGTAGCTAATATTTTTGGATGCCTTTTAAGGAATCCTTTTAACCAATCTATACCAGCCAAACCACTCTCTGAATCAAATTTATGAGGAATTCCATTTTTTTAAGTCACTTCAAATGCAAGTTTGCGCAAATCACGTGAAGTCAGTCCATGAAACCATGCTTTCATCAGTTTTATGTAATTGGCAGAGGGAGAAAACACGCTTTGGAAATGACCCATTTTGTTTTGAAAGATGCTGTCGTCTGGATTGCCCCGATATTTAGAAACATAACGTTCTAATAAACGTTGTGCATATTTGCATATATTTGCTGCTTTTCTGTAGCCCATTTCTCCAGACACAACACTGTTGTACAACTTGTTTCATAGCTTCCACAGACCATGAATTCTGTTCAGTCTTCGTCTTGCATGTGCGGCCATGTTGGCTAAAAACGTAAAAAATAAATATATTAAACTTAGAAGTCTTTAAAACGAGGCAAAGTGGGGCACTTTGTGGGGTGCCCCACTTTGCCCCAGGTGCCACACCCCACTATGCCCTACCGGCTCGTTCAAAATTAAACACAAACTGACGGCATCTTACCGTTGATTCAATGTCCTTGTGCTTGTTGATTAAGAAATGCGGAAGAGTACTGATTCGTAATAAACTATAACACACCACAGTACACAAGTACGTTTAAGAAAGGTTTGCTGTTCAATTTCACTAATTTTTTTAAGAAAAACACTGCTTTTGATATTTTTGTTTACAACACACAAACGCATACCGAAATCGCGTGGCTCGCATATAGAGGTCACGCACCGACTAGCGACCAATCAAAGCGAGCCATTTGATAGTTTGCATAGCTTTCGTTTCGAGCTGCATAAGGCTCGCCCCGCTATGCCCCGTGGCCCCACTATGCCCCCTCCTCCCCTACATATACTAATGCTACGAATAAAGTAAACACTTATGTTGTTACATTTTGTTTCTGAAAGATCTTTGTTTATAGTTTTGTTTTTACGTCTAATCATCATCGTCATTTTTATATAATAATAATAAATATGTTGGTACATTGACTGTGTGTCAATGTACCAACATATTTATTATTATTATGGTTCCATGGTAAGCTCGAAGTTTGTGTTATGTATACCAAGATAGTTGATACACTATACAAATATAACTTTAAATACATACATATTATAAATATAAACACCCACGACTGGAGTACAAACATTCGTGCTCATCACACAAATGAATGCCCCCAGCGGGACTCGAACCCGCGACCGCTGGCATCGCAAGTAGGGTCACTACAGACTGAGCCACACGCGTCGTCAAAAAGTCGTCGATTTATTTCAATAGTTATATAATTTATAATGATAGATTAAAAGAAAAATTGGAAATGACATAAGTAACGTTAAATACGAATTACTCCTACTCGTACGTATGCATATAACATGAAAGCTATTGTGTCACTAATCTCCCTCACACGTAAATTCATTCCACTTTGTGCTTGCAATGAAGCTCTACTTTTTAAAAAGGTATAAGAACTCTTGAAATAAAATTGATGAGAATTACTGTTTCTATTTTATCTCATTGCTTATATCTGTTATGAGATGTGTGTACTACTTGAAATTGTTGGATTTACTTTTTTTTTGAAGTGAATACATCTATAGGCAGGTTTGGATGGGGAGTAAATTCATGTAAGTCGTCATCGACATGGTCACGTGACGTGTTAACGCTAACACTCAGAGCGTCGATAGATGTCAAAACCAGATAAATGTAAACAGTTTTAATTTACAAATTTTAATTTAAAATCAAACAAATAATTTGAATATCCAAAAATAACTGTTTGTTTATAGGTTTAAGTTTTAACTGTTTGTTTATAAGTTTAACTTATCACTTCTGTCGGTAGTCCTCATGACTGCTTATTTTTATTTATTTTCTTAATTAAAACCCAAATTCTAAAAAATATTATTTAGTAAGCTTTAGATATCTTTAACTATAAAGCTTTAACTTATGCCATTTGTTTTAATTATAGAAGTAAAATTTGGAATAAATAAATTTCTCTTATATAACACTGAACAACCAATGAGATGATATCGAGCTTCACTTCAGAGCGGAATCTCTTCTAATTAAATTATGCGGATTATTTTAATATGGCTTCAGGCATCTGATACAGAACGAGATTTAAAATTTTCAAGTGCTTTCTTTTAAGCTTAACAATAGAGAAATTCACAATTATTAACTTCAGTACTACCTGGAAATTTTTTATTGCAATTCAATGCTTCGGTCACACAAACACAATTTCACGTAAACCTTAGTACCCAAGCGCTACGATCTCTGCACACTTCTTTCGATTTCAGATGGAAATCTTCAATTGTATTATTCTCTACATACACACTCGTCGGGTGTCTGAAGAGTGTGTATGAGGGGTCCTCAGAATTTGACTTGGTCTTCTTTAAATATTATAAAATACTCGATCTTCGAAAGTCGCCTGAGGTCTTCTTCTATTTCGCCTTCCATCTGCTCATCCACAATATATGTTCTTAGCCATACTTTCACCATCACATCAGAGCATATAACATCTTCATTATTACTATCACACATTTCTGCGAATTTCTTCATTGTGAATTCACCCCGTCTTTAAAGACATTACTGTCATTAATCAATTTAAGTAGTTAAATTAACTAAGTCCAGCCAGTGGTAGCCCAGTGGTAACGCGCTTGCTTGGGAAATCGAGAGAGTGAGGTTTAAATCCCGTGTCTCACACCTCTGATATTTTCATGTGCGAATCATTTCTAACATGATTACCACTTGCCTTGTTGTGAAGGAAAGCATCGTTAGGAAGCCTATATGTCTGAGAAAATCTAGCAAGTTTTCAAAAGACATGTGAAGTCCGCCAATCCGCACTTGGCCAGCGTTGTGGAATATGGCCTGATCCCCGTCGTATTGAAGGAGGCCCGAGCCCAGCAGTGTGACGTTAAAAAGGACTGAATACATACATACATACAAATTAACTAAAAAGTTTAAAAGTTTATTTAGTTAATTTTTTTTAGATTTATATTATATCTATTTTTATTTTATATCTATTGATTTAGTTAAATAAATAGATATAATATAAAGTTATATCACATACGTTTTTTATCATTTACTACTTTTGTGATTTGATTGTGATTTACCCAAAAACCAACATATATATTTTTTTTATAAATAAATAAGTTTGGCAAAACACAGTTTTAGAAAGCTCTTAGTGTTTAGACTAAGAATAAGTAAAGTATATTCTTATTACTCGTTTCGCAACATTCTAAACGATATTACAATAGTTTCATTCTGGTTTCTTGCTGGTCGGACCGAAAAGCATTTTCAGCTAAGTACTCATTTAAAAAAGAGTATTTATATATATATATATATATATATATATATATATATATATATATATATATATATATATATATGAGATAACAAATGTGAGGAAAATCACAAAAAATGATTTTTTTATATCTAAATACTGTATGCTTAAATGTACCTCGATACACAATAAGAGTGTTACAGACGACTCTCTCTCTCTCTTGTATGTCAGTCTGTCTGTTTGTGGCGTCATAGTTCCGGAACGAATGGACGACGATGCGAACTACATTTTTAAATAGAATTCCTACTATCTAGCGATGAAGTCCTGATAAGTACTCGTATAGTGTACAGGCCTTCAAATGCAGTTAGCGATAATAGTCAAGTTTGCGCATTATGTTGGTACGTAAATATTTATTATTATTATATATTTATCTGACACAAATATTTTTATGGCTAATACGTGTTTACTTCCCTACCAAGGAACCAAACGAACGACCTTCGTCTTAGCATAAAATATTCTACCACCATCGTTTATCACAATTACATAGAAGGTTATATTTATAACAAAAGAAACTTCACTTCGAATATCGATATAAAATGACTAAAATATTATTAATCTTTATGATTGGCATGTTTATTGTTGTAGGTAGAGTACATATAAATGGACAATACGGAGTCAGACTCGCAAGGTTAACTATGAGTGTTAATATTGATTTAGATATCTATAGTTACAAAGACAAGCTATGGTTAAGCGCCACCATTTTGAATAAAAAAAGCTTTGTTTGTTAAAAATGTTTTCCATTCAAGCGGAGTGAATACGAATTGAAACGGGTGGTCACGTTCCGCGGTTCAAAATAAATATCTCTTCAGGCCGGAAACGTCTTGAAATTTTTTTATGTAATTTCTCGTTGAAAGCAAGTTTCACAAAAAATATTGAATATATTATATAAAAATTTATAATTTTGCTTATTTTATCTTTTTTTTTTTAATTTTGAAGAAAATACTTTTCTAATACGCTGTACCTTACTTGTAGAAAAGATAAAAATGTTAAAAATAAATACATTTACTCGCCTCCAAGGAAAACGTATAAAAGTCTTGCGAGCTTTTATTCCGACAACATTAATTATTTGGAAAGCAACTTATGTAAACCTATGTACGTCTTAATAAAAGGATTTAAAAATTTAACATTTGACAAAGCCATTTATTTTATTTGATACATAATCAAAAGAAGCAAAAACACTTCGACGTTAAATACTTTTTAGGTTCAAGGAAATATTTGACATTTAAAAAAAACTATCTTGTCTACTACTCAATAACTAACTTATAATTATTCAATTAATTAGGTAACAATTTTATATATCACACCATGCTTATTGTGTGTTTGGGAGCATCATAACTTCTATTTCAGCTTCACTTCAATAATAATAAGTAGCAAATATATTACTTATTTTTTTTATCTATACATATAATAAAACTGTAGAGATCCAATGTCTGTACATAGAAAAAAATTTTTTTTTCATTTTTTTTGAAATCCAACAAATCCAGTTTTTTTTTTGTTTTTCTGTCTGTTTGTCTGTTTGTACGGGCTAATCTCCGAAACTGTTGGAGCGATTTAAATGAAAATTTGCTTGGTGATACCTTATATCCCCTGTCAACATTTTAGATACTTTTCATCTAGTAAAATTGAAGATTTCCCGTGGGATAGTTAAAAAACTATAGTAAGTTATACAGCGTAGTCCACAAAAACTACTGATTGGATTTCAATGAAACTTTACAATAATATAGTTCATACATTAGAATAACAAATAGGTAACTTTTTATCCCGGAAAAATGTATGGTTACCGTGGGATAGCTTTGTATTTGTTTGTCTAGTACTAAAATAAAAAAATCATCTACCTTAATCCGCGCCTGTTTTTAACGAAACTGTGTATGTGAGAGTTGTTCTCACTTTGACCAGAGAGGCCTTGATACAGACATTTATTCCAGTTGAGCCCACAAGCATTTGAGCCCACAAATGGTATATTCACAGACGAATTATCAAAGCACAAGGTACTTACCAAAAGTACCTTTATCAAGATAAACTTACTATTTTACTTATATAAATGCTTATAAATATAGATTAATTTGTAATCAACTTATAAAAAACTGTATATAAATTCAAAATACTATTGGTTCAGAACTAACTTCCAAATAATCTCCATTTTACTGTCCATATTTTTGACTGCCCGTCCATCTGTTATTCTGTTTGTACCGGATAGTTTCCGGGAATCTGGAAGGAATATAGGCTTTTTATGGTAAAACGTGAACTTACCTAGTATTTTATTACAATACAATTAATTTCATAATGTGTTTATTAAACATGGTGTGTGTTACTGTTATACATTTGCTGTACACGTCGCTCTTTTTTCTTTTTACCGATTTTTCTTTATTACGCACTCTGTTGATATTCAAAAAAAATCTGCTTGGTAATTTCTGTTTGGTATATGAATTGAATAGTTTTAAAAAATAAGATATTTTAATGCATTTGTTGTATACCTAGCAGTCGCTAGTAAAGTTGTGTCCACATTAAGACCGACGAAGCTTAGCAGTTAGAACTGGCATCCTATTTAACTATTTATCTCGGTCTCCGCTTGTAAATCTCTATCACGACCGTTTCATGCATATCTAACCCATTTCTGTTTTATGTACCTTTACTGTCTCACTTAAGAGCGTTATTCTAATCTCAGTTCATCTCTTTATTCTTTGCTTCATAAATAAAGTACATAGCAACATTTCGTCCGCCTTGAACTCTACACGTAAATCATTTTTGGTTCCCGACGTTTCGAAAACTTTACAGCAAACATAGTCTCCGGTAAGTATTTCCCATACAAAAGATTTATTTAAAATGTCAAATATTCCCTTAAATATTTTTTTTTATAAAGACACAGAAATAAAGTTTTATTTGTTTACATAATAAATCTATAGGTATGTACATACAATAAAACAGTAACTTAGCGAAATCTGTACGTGAAATATTTTTAATAACAATGACTGTAACGTATTATGTACAGAATATAGACCCCAAAACAATAGTTATTAAATTTTTTGTTTGCTTTATGTCTGTTCGTCTGTTCGCCTTTCACGCAAAAAGTACTGAAACGATTTTAACTAAATTTTGTGTAGTGTGATAACTTATTACTCGGGTCAACATTTAGGATACCTTGTAGTAAAGAAAAATCTTTCATTCCCAGGGGAAAACACAATAACTAGTTCTACCAGTCGTTCTTAGTTTACATGTCTAACGCTGGCTTAACCTTAAGAGATACATCAAAATAATGTACTAGAAAATTGTAGGTCTTAATAAGGCCTACAGAAAAATCTGCAATAGCATAAGTCTACCTCCTAAGGTACACTCGCAATAACTAGCAATGTCTATTTAAAACGTTCCTAGGGACGCACCCGAGGGTCACTACTATTATATAATTTATCTATAATATAAAAATAAATCGCTGAATGTGTTGCTAATCGCAAATCTCGAGAGCAGCTGAACCGATTTCGCTAATTCTTTTTTTAGAATATTCCTTGAAGTACGAGGATGGTTCTTACGGAGAGAAAAATTTAATAAATTGCCTGAAAAAGTCTAAAAACAACACTTTTCTATACTCCCATAAACAAATATTCGTAATAATACTTAAAAGTCAATTTGAACTTTAATACCATACCATAAAGTTTAAGTGTTAGTGGAGAGGTTCCGGGAAGGCAAAACATTGATGGCAATTGAGTGACGTTAGAATCGTATAAATATTAATGTCAATATTTGTCAATATCATTAACAAAAAAAAATTTATATGGCTAACGCTGGCTCATAACTATTTGTATCTATTTAAAACGTACCTAGCGACGAACCCGAGCGAAGCAAGGGTGAGCCGCTAGTTTAAAATATATGTAGGTATGCACAATGTACATCTTAATAGTTTGTGCCAAATGTACAGGTAAATTGAGAACATTAATTTGTAATTCGTAATGCGATCTTGTTACGAGTACGAATCCTACTACAATATTATAAATACGAAAGTTTGTGAGTATATATGAATGTTTGGATGTATAGATGAATGGATGTTTGTTACTCTTTCACGCAAAAACTCCTCAATGGATTTTAATAAAACGTTGCAATATAATAACTCATATATCAGAATAAAACATAGGCTACTTTTTATTCTAGAAAAATGTACGGTTCCCGTGGGATAGATTTGTTTTTGTTTTTCTAGAGCCGAACCCGGACGAGCCGCTAGTATACATTTATATAAATATACGAGTAAGTATACATATCTACATAAAATAATAACAAAAAATGTTTTATTAATACCTGTTTTATTAGGACCTTTTCATTAAAAAGAATCATGATTTCGTATCCAATTCAATAAAATGAAATATTCTAATTTTAGAAAGATATTATGGGCCTTATGTATATGTTTGGAAAAGGACTCCTCTAAAACGATTCGCTACAGGTCCTTGCTTGCCCAATCTGATACCTTACCGGAACATGCTGTTTATATCTCTGAAGGCAAATAAAGTGAATTAGAAATTCACTTTCTCGTTTGATTCTTATGTCTTTGTTCTTTTTTGTTGGCTGATTCTCTGATTTCGATCCATTTTTAAGAAAATTTGTGAAATTTTAAGAAATTTTAGCTTCTACCTTCAAAGGTTTTTCAAAATGCTACTTTTTTAACAGGATTAACCTTAATTCGTTTAAGTCCAATAACCAATACGAAAAAATATTATATTTAAAAACTAAAATAATTTTTAAATTTCAACACCATCTGTTTAGAATCATTACCGTCATTTTAAAACTTGGCGGTGATGATATTTCGGAATATTTTTATTATTAGCTCTGTTACTTTTCATGCTATTCTCATGAGATAATCATATTTAGAGTAATCCTAAAAACAATTATTATAGAGTTAAAAATAAAACTAAATCGATTTACTTACACAACATTTAATAATTACGGATTATGACCAAAAAATCGTGACAAACGTAATTTCCAGCAATAATTTCTTAAATATGTTTAGATTTTTTTTATCACTTAAGTTCTCTGAAAAGGCTGAATGATACATAGGTGCGAAGCATGTGGGAAGAGGGATACTAGAGTAAGTTTACACTTTGGGAAAATGTTTGCACTCTTTCTCTTTTTCCGTTTAATTTTTTTTTTTTATTGACAAAGATAATTATATTTTTACAAAACAAACTAAATGATCTAACTGAATAAAATTACATGAAATAAGTCCAAATTTTATTAGCCTAATAAAATGAATAACGTACAGGTATACTAAACTGTAACTTCATAGAGATTTTAAATGGGTTTCTATAAAACTGGTAATAAGGACAGTGATGGCAGTGGCCAGTGACATTTGAATACTACCTCACCATCGCTTCGCTCGAGTTCGCTTCTAGGAAAACAAAAACAAACCTATCCCACGGAAACCGTACATTTTTCCGGGATAAAAGTAGCCTATGTGTTATTCCAGACTATAATCTAGCGCTATACCAAATTTTATCCGAATTCGTTTAGCTGTTTTTGCACCAAAGAGTAACAAACATCCATAAATACATACTCACAAACTTTCACATTTCTAATATTAGTATAGATGTAATTATTCTTATTGTTTTGACAGAATATTATAACACAATCGATTATTCTTGTTCAATATATGTATAATGCTTATAGACATATACATATGGTATATATAAATATACATATGGTAATCTGGTAAGAATTCAGGATATTGTTTTAGAAATTTTATAAAGATTACATGTTTTTAAATATATATATATATACATATATATATATATATATATATATATATATATATATATATATATATATATATATATATATATATATATATTTCACAAAACGCCGTAAGTCTTTAAGAAAAGCAACACAATGTTCCCTTTAATTAACCGTATCAATCTGGGGCTCTGTGTGATCTTGAATAATTGCTAATATGTATAAGAAAAGCAATTTACAGAAAGACAACTTCGTTTTCGACACATCCTTGCAATAAAGATTTGCAAAGTGTAATATGTTCATATATCTATTTTCATTATTAATATAATAATTTACCTACATTGAGACGTTAAATCCGGACTTGTACTAATATTACATGGATTCAAAGTTTATCTTATAGGTAAGCTAATTTAAAAAAATACCGATTTGTACAAAAAGCCATTGGGATAGATAGCCGCTTATTAAAAAATCTTATTAAAGTAATATATATATGTCCCTCTCATTGTTTGTTTTAATCGCGCTTCACTCGAACGTAGATGGAATAGTTCCAATGAGGTTTTTCATTGTAGGTACATATAATAATTTAAATTAAAGACAAGGTTAAATTGTATTCCAATTGATTGAGATCATCTAAAGATTCATCAAGCTCTCTTTTCTTCGAGAGGTTCATGTTACGTGTTTGTTGTCTTTTAACCGACTTCCAAAAAGGAACAGGTTCTCAATTCGTCGGAATATTTTTATTTTATGTATGTTCATCGATTACTCGAAGACGCCTGAACCGATTTGGATTTTTTTTTGTTTCAAAGGGTATACTTCCGAGTGGGTCCCATATAAATTTTATCGAAATCGGTGGAGCGGTTTTTTTAAAAATCAACAATAAATATTTTTTTAAATAAATTGTTTAGTCGAATATGTTATTACAAAACTTTCTTCTTACAAATTACCTGCTTATTAAGTCTACACTAAAAATAAAAAAATAAAAACTTTTTAAAATAAAATAAAAACCGACTTCCAGGCACTAAAATGTAAAAAATAACTAAAAGGAGGTTTTGATTTATAATAGATACCAAGTCAGATATTTTCGAAGTCGGTGCCAGGGTACAATGTTTTAAGATATGAATATATAATAGGTAAATATGTATATTGCGTATCGAAATATATTAGATTTGCTTTGCATTCGGCTAGCACCGACTTCGAAAATATCTGATTAGGTATCTATTCTAAATGAAAACCTCCGTTTAGTTTTTTTTTACATTTTAGTGCCTGGATTTCGGTTTTAATTTTTTTTACAAAATTTTTATATAGTACCTATTACAAAACGTGGGAAAGCCACAGGCAAAAGTTAGTATTTAGAAAATTCAAATCTTTATATTTATCCATTTTTACATAAATACGAGTACATATAATAAATGCAGTAAAAATGGAATATAAAAAGTTTCAACCTTTATTGAATGTTTCTTTACATTAACGGATACTTTAGCCACTAGCGGATTTTACAAGTTAGACATTCGCACATAATTAAATTGGCAAACTTAAACGAATCCGTTTAATTATAAATCCCAACTTTCAGTTCTAAGAGCTGACTAATTACGAAGCTCAGCTTGGTAATTTAGCTCTTGATAACAAGACCAATTTGTGCGATGCTCGCCTGTCTCCTAGGTATTCTCATAATAGATGTGAACAATAAACACACAAACAAAGAAGATATTTTCCTAACGTGTCAAGCTCAAAAGATTGATGTCATATGTGATCCACATAATATAAAATGAATGGGACAATAATCCTTTCTTAGATTAACGCGAAAATTTAACATTTTAAATATAACAATCTGTTCGGATTTTTTCTAGTTCTTTAAAATTCCATTTTTATTTCTTTAAAATAATTGTATAATTTGTGGGTACATACAGTCTTTAATAACTATGTAACAACTTTTGAGATGTCTACAATCTCATTCTCTCCCGTGAACATGATTTCTGTAAAGCATTCGAAACGTCAGGAACAATAAGTCAATATAAATCCACAAAAAAATTCGAAAATATAGTTTTCGTTTAAAATGAAAGGAATAAAACAAATGTACGTTAACGTTGGTACGTCATTTTTAAAAATAAATAATAAAAATAAAAGTTTATGCTGGCAACATCTGTCCCGGATAAACCTAATCTAAGAAGGGCAAATAATGCTCACTGAAGAGGGCTTCAGTGCCTTTGGTAATCCCATCGAGGATACTGGGGATTACCAAATTCCCATAAGTAGATAATCCCTTTATGTAGATACTGTGACATAGGCACAGGAATTACGGAATGATCAGATAAATTATAAAGGATGCTATAAAGTTAGATTTACTCTATAAATTTAATATACCTAAATACGTAAATAATTGTTTCCTTTTAGAAAAACATTATATAAATATGTATTTCAATTTCAACACCATGGAGCAATTAGTTATAAAATATATATTATTTATAGTTACATATTTTTCTATGTACTATACTGAAACCTTAGATAAATTCTTCTGAGACCATCCCTAAAGAATATGTCCCCAGGTGGATTGCTTACAAAAGCTCGGTAGCTCAGGTATCCTCGTAAATGGCACTTGAAGATAAGAATAAAACAAAAAACCTCTTACGAACTGAGAGGCCGGAAATGGATCCGCCTATAGCAAATCCCTACCTGTAATTGTAATTGCCGCAAGCATTGCTTGCAGTGTTGGAAAGCCAGGATATAAGGGTATAAATTTTGCTAATAACATATATTATAATACTAAATAGCATAATGAATTTATTAGATATACCGCCACATACATTTCTCAAAAATAACTTCATGGTTTTCATGTTGGTATTACTCAAATTTTTGTAAATAAGTATTCTAGACAATTTAATGAAAATAACTCATAATAGGGACTCCGATTATTTGTGACAATCAAAACATCTTGGTATTAAAGAAAGCTCGTGTCTACTTTAGAAGGATTAGATAGCCCAGACTAAAGGTCTGATAGAATGTAACAAATATTATTTTCAATTTATTCCAAGTTCAAGTCGACTCTTGGTAGAGTGTAGCATAGGTTATAATTTTTAGTATTTAAGTCCAGTCAGCGGTGTAACTATGCCAATGCCACCAATGCGGTCGCATGGGGCCCCTGATGCAAGGGGGCCCCAGTGGGTCACAAATGATTTTGTTATTTCAAAACATTTTTTCGAGGATGGTTCTCATAGAAGTTTATAAAACAACGTAAGAAGCAAGTGTCCTAAGCTTCCGCATATTATCATTTCTTACGAGGCCCACGAGGAATGTGATCGTACCTTTGTTCTATAAAACGATGAATGGTCCTCTAAGCTCAACTTTTTTACTAAATTTTACTCTACGCGTTCTTTCGTGAAAGCAGTTTGAAAAAAGTGAGTAATTCGAAAACTCTCTCTATCATATTCAAGTATATAAGAGTGCAACAAGGGTTCACGGGGCTGGTTTTAAGGGCGGTACTTCAATTTTTTTGTATTGGGGCCCAAAAAGGCTTGCTACGTCACTAAGTTCAGTATGTAATCATGCGTGACATGATAACGTATTAATAAACACAAGTGCAATAAAGTTTAAGAAGATGAGTGGCAACACAAATTATCTTACCTGAGAGCAACAAAGCTACTAAATCACGTTTATAGATTGCCTTTAGTAATGTGTAGGTCTGTACATGGATCAAAACCACTATTGAACCACGAGACACCGCATAAATAACTTGTGTTAGCTAATGTGATTAAAATGCTATGTGACAACCTGAGTCGTAGTCTTAATTAAAATCCCCTATGATTATGTCAGAGGCTATTGAAGGCTTTGATATACGTTTTGAACCATTCGTAACTCATCGACCGAGAGCTAGTGAAAAAATTTACACCACGCTAATTACCAAAGACCAGACGATTAATTACATTAACTAGATCATAATTCTTTGATTTAAATAAACAAGGAACGTACCCAGATACACAAATGTACGAGGAGAATGTGAGACAAAAAGAAAAATCTAAAATTTTATATGAAATAATGATAATCTTGTAAGTAATTTTAAACTGCCTTCCAGACTTTTTCATTTTTAGTCGATGATATATTTTATCAAGTTTTCAGTGAAAACAGCGTTTGTATTGTTGGCATAGTTTATGCTAATCCTACTGTTAGGATTTTCCAGCCTGAATATATATTAACAATAATTTATGAATGCTTTAATTATATACATAACACTAAAAACAAACAGCTCCTTTACGTATCTTAGAGCCAGATATATATTTCGTATTTCATTACTTCACCTTACATGATGTTGATACAAAATTGTCGGTAAACTAATATATAGTTTTATTTATAGTTTATATATAAGACCATTAGAACCCCTCTTTTTCATTCCAGCAGAGTTCGAAATCTTACTATATCTTTTTTACAGTAAACGTACGTTAAATTTTAACTTGATCCAATACAAATTTCTCAATTTGCCGTAACATGACAGATATTATGATAAATAATCCTATGTGCTTTGTCCTATTATAGTCAAATTTGCCTATTCCCAAAATGTAGTTCGAAATTCGGAAAAAGCTCTTTAAAAAACCTAGGTATAAGATAGAGAACATTACACTTACATTAACACTCAATGAAAAAATATTTCATAGGAATATCATCAATTTTAGAAACCTGAAAATAAAATTGAAACTCAAAAAAATTGAATCGAAAATTGTAATTAAATCGCTTTTTTTCTAAAATTACAATTTCTATTTATGACTAGGTATTGTATTCTAGTCGTATGAAACAGATTTTTCATAAAAATTACCAACTAGCTGTCTATTGTGTAGTTAGATATTAGACATTTTTGTAAACGTTATAATAAAAATAATACATTTATACTTACCAAAAATATTACGAGCACCAAATATAATTCTTCAAAAATTTTCGTTCACTCAAAACTCCCGGCACTTTGTGAAAGTAATTTAAACTTTTCTTAATATAATAACGATGGTAACATTAAAACATCATGTTTTTTCCAAAAACTCATTCAAACTGCCGTTTATTAAATATTTCAATTGAAAAACGAGCTTTTTAGTAAAAAAGTAAAAAGGCTTTCTCTATACCGATTAATATACAATTGGGAGACGAGATTAGGCAAATGATCACTGGAAAGTGGGTCGCGGGATTGACCACTCAGTTTCATGAGTATCATTGCTTAGTACTGAGTGCAAAGAGTGCGTTACGAAAGGGTTAGTGTTGATAGTGCTTACCATTTATCATGTTAACGCGACGTTTCGTAGCGGAGTCGCGAGTGGCTCACGCGAGCAGACTGTTGCTTTCGTCCGGGCCGGGACTGCGTGCGCAACCCAAGCTGGGAACCCCTCTCCCTCCTCCGCAGATCAAAAGCCGCCAACGCTATACCTTACGCTTCAGCCGATGTATCTCTTTGTCTTGAGACAATGACCGCCACTAATCAAACTATTAATGTTTCCACTTATCAAATTCAGATAGGTATGTATATTGTAAAGCCTTAAATAGGATACCTATTTAACAAATAAAAAGAGTGATTTGTCTAAAATCTTTATTTTTACGTTATATTATTAGCAAAAATGAAGAAAATAAGTATTATTTTATTAATAGTAATAAATATATATAGTTGTAAATATTATTCGGACTGCCATTTTTAATATTTTTATATTTTTATAATGGCAGCCACAACATTTCCACTTTTCGACGAATAATAAAAGACAAACTCGAATCATATAATTATTACTTATTGTCATAATCCTTATAACTAGTGCCGTTTAACCTAGAAAGTTGTAATCTAGAGCAGTTGCATTATGTTGACCTAAATTTTCGTTATAAAAAATGTAAAAATAACATATATGGACAAGTTATGATAAATATACAATGTTATAATAAACTAGCGGAACCCGCGGCTTCGCTCGCGCTAAAACTACAAAAAAAATCTCTAAAACGGTAGTTTCATACAAACTTTCATCCCCATTTTACCTCCTTATAGGATGAATTTCAAAAAATGCTAAAACACGTATTTATTTGATTTTATTGAAGACCATTAATACCAAATTTCAAGTAACTCTGATCGTAAATATTTTTTTGGATTGTATTATAACGTGTTTACCCGAGGGAGTTAGATGATCTCTCGCAGTAAAAAGTAACCTATGTTACTTTCCAGGCCTCTAACTATCTCGACACAAAAAATCACGCCAATCCGTCACTCCGTTTCGACGTAAAAGGAGGACAAACAAACAAACAAACAAACAAACAAACAAACAAACGAATAAATAAACAAACAAACAAACAAACAAACAAACAAACAAACAAACAAACAAACAAACAAACAAACAAACAAACAAACAAACAAACAAACAAACAAACAAACAAACAAACAAACAAACAAACAAACAAACAAACAAACAAACAAACAAACAAACAAACAAACAAACAAACAAACAAACAAACAAACAAACAAACAAACAAACAAACAAACAAACAAACAAACAAACAAACAAACAAACAAACAAACAAACAAACAAACAAACAAACAAACAAACAAACAAACAAACAAACAAAGAAATACATTTGCACATTTATAATATTAGTAGGATATTCATAAACCTTCAAATTATGACAAAGAAGAAAGTTTACTTATGTAATTATAATCCCATCAAAAACATTCTGTAAAAAATTGCAAGTCTCGCAACGCATTTCTTCTACCGCAAAAAGCTATGAGATGTAATGTAAAACCAAGTCGGTTAATTTATTCATTACCTATCTATGGAAGCATCTATCCGACAACTTTGTCATAAATCGTTACCGAATTAGTTAAGTTACAACATTTTATAGTGACCGTATTAATATTAGATATATTTATTTCTTTAATTAATAGAATGACTTGGCCATCGCACATGATAATAGAACCTACAAATAACAAAATTTACCTCATAATAGCGTTATGAGTGGATTATTTATATTAGTGTATGCATAAATTTGACCCGCTAGTGCTATGTTCAGTTCATCTCAGCCCAAACACGTCCACAGCTGGACATAGGCCTCCCCCAAAAAGTTCCACGACAACCAGTCTTGTGCCATCCGCATCCAGTGGGCTCCAGCGACTTTGACCAAATCGTCCGTCCACCTTGGTCATGATATGTTTAATTAGGACTATTTAAAGTAGTAGACTCATATGTGATTATGTTTCCGTGCGATGGCCAAGTCATTCTATTAATTAAAGAAATAAATATATCTAATATTAATACGGTCACTATAAAATGTTGTAACTTAACTAATTCGGTAACGATTTATGACAAAGTTGTCGGATAGATGCTTCCATAGATAGGTAATGAATAAATTAACCGACTTGGTTTTACATTACATCTCATAGCTTTTTGCGGTAGAAGAAATGCGTTGCGAGACTTGCAATTTTTTACAGAATGTTTTTGATGGGATCTCATTTCTTTTTGTAAATATTTCTTCTTTTTCTCTTTTCTTGTACTATTTCTTGTGTGTCAGCTAAGGACTTTTAAAAGCCCACTCCTTGTCTCTGTGGGCTTTTTTCAGAGGCTTTGATATAGGTAACAAATTTTGACAAGTCTGGATGATAAAAAATCTAAGTCTATTGTATTGGGAAATTACGGATTCCTGGACTTTAATACTACTATCTTATGCATTAAGTATAAATATGTATAGTTAATTTAACGAATATTTTAATTTCATTGTTGACCCTAAATACCTACCCCGATACTGATATTCGACTTACATAAGTTTAATAAGACGTGTAGATTTATGTGTCTATCTGCAGCATAGTAGTTAAATCCCGAAAGTTGTATTCCATTCCATTTTAAAAGTAATTTTCGAAGAGATTGATATTTCATGACCTCTATATTCCATGATCTAATAGGTGGGTACAATTACGAGCAATGAGATGTTGACAAGGTTTTTTTATTTTTAATTCATATCAACATCATACTTTGTAAAAGAAAATGTACGAGCTTTGTTTCAAAATTAAGTAATCGTCAAGTTGTTTCTTAATTAAGTATATATATTTTAATCAATTCATTATAAATAACAGTAATCGAATATTAGTAGGTATAAACTATACACGCTTCACGTTACATTTATGTACCCATTTGTATATGCATAAAAATTATACAGCTACTAAAACAGGTTAAAATATTATTTTCGCATTTAAAACATACTTTTCTAATACATATAGTTGCAAATATAAACATTAATAAATAGACGAATCGAAATTAGGTTAGTAATTACGAGGGAACATAGGATCGGACATACAAACATACATACCTATAGGTTAGAAGGTTTACAAACACTAACCTAACCACCCTTTACAGTGCAACTATTGTATAATTAATTAATTTACTATTAATTATAAATTTTATTACAATATATGTTTTAATTTATATATTAAACATATTATTTCTTAAAACTATATACAATATTGATAATTACATTTTAGTCATCACTAATACTTACAGTATATCCACTATTTACCCAGCTATCCATTTGGGTAGTTTAAGTGACGAAAAATGATATGTATGAACTGCAAAAATAACTTTGTAATCCCATATATCGCATATCTATTTGTATAGGAATACAAAGTTACTTATGCAGTTTGTATATCTCGAAAACAGGAGTGAAATTGCATGATGTTTGAGTTTTTCCTTGCGTTATAGCCTAAACACTAATTGTGTTAAAAATTTGAAGCTCCTATGTCTGCTAGAAGTACCTTAGAATTTTGATGATCGGTGAGTGAGTGAGTGAGTGTGTGAGTAACGATATTAGCGAATTTTGATCTGCAACAGTTCTTAAACTACAGGTTCAAATTGAATGTAATTTGGAAATATGCCTAGTATTATTATGTTCTTTTAGTCACTGAAAATTCAGGCTTCTAGCTTTATCCATAACGAAGTTATGGGGGGGTGGAAAATGCTCTGAATCGCTTCGAGAAAAGGATGGTACTGTCGTGCCCTTTTTTGCTCGACTTGGCGGGGGCACTCCGTGCCCCCCGATTGTATGAAATATATTAAAGTTAACATACGCTTTTACTATTCTATAAATATAGGTACTAGATGATAACCCGCGGATCCGCTTGCGTGGTAAAAACACTGATATAAAGTAGCCGATGTAAGAAATTCCGATAAACTAACAAGAATTAACGAAACACACCTGCACATGAACTTCTCATGTATAATGTTTGTGTGCGTGTTCGGTTTTTTTATTGACAATAATTAAAAAAGTATGATTTATATATTTTAAAAGCTCAACACATTAGACTAAGAAAAAAGACAAGTATTGCAAGTTTATTTATTTAATATAGTTAATATAAAAAAATATTATTCCATACTAATATAATAAAGCTGACTGTTTGTTTGTTTTTTTTTTTGGTTAGAAAGCGCTAATCTTTAGAAATACCAGTCGGATTTAAAAGATCTTTGCATTTAATAGCCTTTTTCCTCAGGAAAGCTAGGGTCGAAACAGTTATATATTCGTATATTTTTAATATATTAGGTAATTTTCATTTCGTTCAAAAGAACATTACTTTCATTAAACATAATATCTCTACATAGAGCGATGTCATTTGGATGATTCCAACCTCCTAAGCCTTCAAAAATGACATTTTCATCATCTTCCATTTCAATATTTGTGTATATTTCTATATAAGGAGGGAAAAGGGTTGTTTTTATTTTGTTATGCTTTGATAGAATTTCTATAATGTTGTCAATTTCATTACACCTTCTGAAAAAGCCATGAGAGCATACAGGTTTTATAGCTCTCGGAATTTGGCTGTGCAATACTTTGAATCTCTGGTTATGTTTTTGATTTATAGATAGATAAATATAATAATGAACGTGACCAAGAGTTATCGTCAACATTACAAAAAAGATTTTTTAAAATGATCTTCCAAACGGCTACATCAAATGCTATGGCACTTCTATGCAATTTTGGATCCCAACTTGTTAAATCAATGCTGTAAGCGTTCTCATAATCGTTTATTACATTTCCTAAAGATATAAATTCACATTGTGGTAAAGTTTTTGCAATATTTATCATATAAATAAACATATAAAAGAAATCCTGTATTAAAATTAAATCATCTTCTAAAAACATAACTACACCATTAAACCTTTTAGAAATGGTTAGATATGAAAATATTTTATTTGCCGTCCACCACCAGAAATGCTTCTTTTCATTTTTTATTGGTTCTCGGTATATTCTGCCAACACCTGGAGTAAACGCGCTGTATAATTAACTTTTTCAATGCTAGTGTCGTACAAGCAATCATTTTTAATATGCCCCGCCGATACATGTGTGAAGATTTGCAACGAATGCGGATAAAAGATTTGCAATACACGACAAAAATCTATACTTTGAATTAATCTATTCATATTCACATCAAAGTGCAAATGGGAGAATATAATAAGTGCTTCTTGAATCCCATTCAGATCGCACAATGATGCTAAAACATATTTAAAAGATTGTGAAAATTTACGTATTTGAAGCACTATAACAGTTGTATCATTTTTTATGGGTCCAAATTTATCTAAATTCAATATATTTGCTTCTCGATTATGATCATGAAGTAAATAATTTATTTCAGCTTTACTCAAACGTGTTGTCGATATTTCCTCAAATTGTATGTATCTCATGGCATTTTGTGAAAATATATTAAATATTTCTGTATTGTTAGTCATCCACGAACATATTATAAATATGAGTACAAATAGAATAACACTACACAGCATAAACCGCCCAATAACAAATGAACTATGTGTACTTCGAAACGTTATTTTCATAATGTAAGTAGGTACCTCAACAACTTGTAGTATCAACACTCAAGTAACTATTTTTGGAAGGATACAGGTTGTTTTGTTTTACATAAATATTATAAAAATATGTCATAATGATATTTCTGTCATTATTTACATTCTTGTTACAATATGTATTGTTACTCTATACTTCAATATATGTTTTTTTTTTTATAAAAAATTAACTATCTATCTGGCTACCGAATTTATAAAAAAAAACTGAATACGTAAATCTGTTCAAAAGTACATATATTAAATTCATTTGAATTAATGAATGTGTATAAAAGCTCATAAGATGATTATTACTTTGTAATATTCAATTATTTTTATACAATAACTTTTATACTTAAGATCCTACTCATACCAAATAGGCTACGTCTTTATACTTAGGTTGAAGTAACAGTGGGCCAAATAGCGTGTGTTAGATTGTTTGACAGGAGTGTGAGGAGGAGCCCTATGCATCTAGAGTAATTTGTCAAGAAGGCGACCCATGAACTCGATTCGGACATCTAATGTTCCTGCTCGTCACATGCATATTTAAAAATTAGACCTAGCTATCGCTTTTTGTGCCAATCTGCTGAATTAGTCCATTTGTGACTGGCAGCTGTTAGCTTTAAAAACTATGAAACATTACGCCAGGAACAAATTTTTTTATTTACAGATAGGTACACTAAAGGAGTAATAAAATAAAACATTAGCATTAAATAATACACTATGTAATTTTATCGCTTCGATTCCTAGTAGTATCTGTCTTATTTAAATTGGGTTAACTTAATAATATTAATATAGTAAATGTCTGGAATGATAATGTACAGCTGCACTAATATTATAAAATTACGGACAAGTGCGAGTCGGACTCGCCCATCGAGGGTTCCGTACAAATTTGTATTAAATCTGTTTAACTTTAATATTCAACTTTTTTTATTTTTTGGAATTTTTCCTTTATTTGTGCTGTAAGACCTTACTTAATACCTATAGGTTTAAAACCTATAGGTTTTCGACCCAAAACCTACAGGTTACTTCCGGTTGGTCTAGAATTGTCAATTTTGGTTAAAAACAAGGTCTTACAACACAAGTATAGGGATAATTCCGAAAAATAAAAAAAGTTGGAAATCAAGGTAAATTTTGGTACTTTCCAGTTTTCGCGAAAATATAAATTTGCCCATATCTTTTTATCGTGTTGACTCAGGACCTTTATTTTTATACACATAATAGAGACTATAGACCTAAGTATTTGGTATAAATTTCAACTTGTTTGGTCCACCCACCCGTTCCTGAGAAAATCGGTGTTGACACACGGACAGACGGACAAGAGAGCGATCTTATAAGGGTTCCTTTTTTACCTTTTGAGGTACGGAACCCTAAAAAGTAATAAAATGAAATCAGTGTAATAAATTATAATGTATATTGTATAGTGAATAGACCCCGAAACAATAGTTATTAAAAAAATTCTCTGTTTGTCTGTATATCTTTATGCATTGTAAGCGAAAAGTGCTGAACTGATTTTAACCAAATTGTGTAGTGATAATTTGTTACTTGGGTTAACATTTCGGATACTTTTTACAAGAGGAAAATCGGTCGTTCCCACGGGAAAATACAATAACCGGTTCTGCCGAGCGCCCTTACAAATTTACATGGCTAATACTGACTAAACCTTAAGATTTACATAGTATTTATGTACGTCAAAACAATGCACTAGAAAATTGTTTTGACGTACATACAATTGTAAATCACACCGACTTCGAAAATATTTGATTAGGTATGAATAGTAAATGAAAACTGTTGTTTGAAGTCGGTTTTTATTTTTTTGTTAAAAAGATTTTATTTTATGCGCGTTTCACGCAAGTGATGATGATGTTCTCCTGACCGATTCCGGCCACGGCGGCCAGTCTCATTGAGACTAGCCAACTGCGCAGGAGATATTATAGTGCACAAGTGTACGCGCAGACACAAGTGCACTCTCTATTCCTATCACTCTCATACTCCGGTGGGACGACCACTCGACACGACCGGTGAGAGTTAAGGCGCAGGACCGACGGCTTTACGTGCTCTCCGAGGCACGGGGGTGAAACACCGCCAACTTCCCAACTCCGGGCTGTTACTAAGGCTTACTATACAGAAAGACTCAATAACTAAACTTGGCCCGACCCGGGACTCCAACCCAGGACCTCCGGGTGTGCAGCCGTACATGCTAGCCACTACACCACCGAGGCAGTTATTAACTGCTTCACGCAAGTAATGAACCGATTTCAACCAAATTTGGTGAAGTGATAACTTATTACTCGAGTTAACGTTTAGGATACCTTTTACTTCAAGAAAATCATTCTTTCTCACGGGAAGATAAAATGACTGGTTTTATCGAGTTCTCCCTAGAAACCTTCCGCTGACTAAACCTTAAGACATACATACATCAAAACAATATACTAAAAAATTGTAGGTCTTGAAAAGTCCGACAGGAAAGTTCTGAATAGTATATGTATATCTCCTAAGCAATATCTGTCTTATCTATACCTATAATAAAACTAACTTAGTCAAATCGATGTGCGCGTTTCACGCAAAAAGTACTGAACCTGAAAGTTTTAACTAAATTTTGTATAGTGATAACTTAATACTCGGGTCAACATTTAGGATACCTTTTACGACAGGCAAATTATTCCTTCCTACGGGAAAACACAATAACTGGATCTGTCGAATTATCCTTAGAAATTTATGTGGCTAACGCTGGCCCAACCTTAAGAGATAGATCAAAACATTGTACAAGAAATAAATCTTAAAAAGGTCGATAGAAAAATTGTCAATAGTATATGTCTATCTCCTAAGGTACACTCGCTATAACTATTTTCATTATTATATATTACTGTTTTATTATACGTTATTTATTCTATCTATACATATAATAAAACTGTAGAGGTCGAATGTCTGTCTATCTGTACATAGAAAAAAATGCTAAAAACCGAGTCAGTTATCTTCTTATATCCCGTAAGAAGAAAAATAGCACAAATCCAGATTTTTTCAATTTTTTTGGTTCTCTGTCTGTTTGTCTGTTTGTATGGGCTAATCTCCGAAACTATTGGACCGATTTAAATAAAATTTTGCATGGTCGTACCGTATCGCTCCCCGGTCGATATGTAAGATACTTTTCATTCCGGAAAATTAAAGAGTTCCCGTGGGATAGTCAAAAATCTATAGTAACTTATACAGCTTAGTACACAACAACTTATGCACCTAATTTAGTAAAATTTAACATTCTGATACTTTATATTGCCGGTGTAACAACAGGTTACTTTTCATCCCGGAAAAATGAATGGTTCCCGTGGGAACTAATAGATCTTTATTAGTGTCTTTCTAGAGGCGAACCCGAGCGAAGCGAGGGTGAGCCGCTAGTCATGTATACATCATAAAGTTCATAAATCTGGATGGGGCGTTTTACAAAATATATTCGTATGACTCTATATTAATATTATAAAGTCTTTGTTGATAGTCTTTGATTATTTTTGTATATGCCCGCTAATATCTGTCTCTACCAGTACTATTTGTTAAAATAGTTTTTAATTCAATAGTTATTTATCTAATTATTTAGGAAGGCTATAATATGCTATCTAACATTAGCCTACGAACATTAAGTGAAGAACAATTACATATAAATAAAATACGCAAAAGCTGCCGGTGGTAAGTGCTATTTAAAAATAAATTATTATTTCATTCGGTTACATATATCTAAAGTTATAACTTTCAAGGTCCACCATTCTACGCACTCCCAAATAAAACGAGGATGTTATATGATTGTGAATTAAATAGAAATCTTGCGGGCAGAACATTGCCCCAGGCAGTTGCAAATAATCTAAGTGAATTGTAAGTATATTAGAAAATCGGTTAAGTGCGACTCAGATTCACACGCCGCTGATTCCGTATCATCTTAATATATTCCTCACAAATAACTTTCTACTATATTCCTCACATATACCTTAAGGCTCTACATGAATTCACAAACCCAGTCCGACTATGCTTAATCCTTGTAGCCGAGAGTCCGACTCCGATCGACTCACACTCTACCAGTTTTGTAATATTTACAAAATTTAATTATTACAGCAAAACAAAAAACACATATGACCGATTTCACCAACGTCACCTAAGTTTAAGGGATCCCCTAAACATGGTTAGGGGCCTGTTAGGGGACAGTTTCTGTTTCACCGACAGTTAGGGGTCACCTAAATATCAAAAGGCCCCCTAAATTTAGGTGCTCGAAATATGGGCTTAAAGATGATCGTAAAACGAAATTTAATTTAGAGACTAGTTTAGGGGGCTTTTAAGCTAGGGATCCCATACGTAGGTGGTAGCTTAAGGGTTGTTGGTGAAATCGGGCATTAGTATTCCGCTTAAGTTCTTTGCTAAGTATTGTGGTGAATGACAAATTAAAATAAATCCTGTAAAAATTCAATCAATCCATATTAAAAAATCTTTAAAGGATGGGCGGACGGATTTATTAAATAAATACATTATTTTATGTGTATATAAGTAATTTTAAATACAACAATGTGTCTGTTACCTAACGCACTTGAAGTAGTACATTTAATAACCCCCCTGGGAATTAATGAATATTATTATTGACCATATACGTTGCATTTAATTTATGCCATACAACACTATAACACGCAGCGTCTTGATAATGGCGGAGCGCGAAGAAAATAATGAGTAATTACTATTTAATTTTAACTCCGCAATTTTTTTTAAAACAATGTAATATAGCTCATAGCTATAAATTCTTAGTTAAATATTTGAAAAAATAAAATCTACTACATAATAAATAATAATGTTATAGAATATATTTTGTAGTAGATATTTTTTTTTTCAATTTATAATAATTATTATTAATCACGATTTATAAATAAATAAAAGCTCTACATTCTATATCTGTTATTTCCGAAACAAAATAATAGATATGTAACTAAAAAATAACACTGCAATTTTAACATTATAATAAAATATAATAAATATTATTTAAGAATTGTTATCAAAACTTTTTTTTATAACTTTAATTCCAGAATGTTAGTTTTCAAAAAGCATCAGTCTAAGTAGAAAAATCCCTACATCATTTCAGAAATGCCGGCTTTGATAGTAGGACAGCAAAGTTGCTATAAGTAGGACAAATTAAAAACCAATTTCATTTAATTTGTCACAAAAGCTAACTTTGTCTCGATGTAATAAAAAATTACAATATCTTAAATACAATTATATTTTTATAGTATTTTAAATTTTTATTTACACATTACACGAAGGATCTTTAAAAGAAATTATAAAATGAACTGCTAAACGACAACGTAGTATCCGGTTGCCACAATTGAACGCTAGGCGGCGCCGGTGGTATAACGTCAGTCGTGTGTAATGTGTATCTATAGTTTCCTTCTGTTTTGAAACCCAAGCTAGCTAAGTGATTTAGTTCCTTGAGCAATTAAAACGTTTTCAAGGTGTTTATAGTGTAAATTCTACCATATAAGAAGATGGAAAAGAGAGTCAATTTAGAAACTCTGGGAAGAGATCCCTCACAGGTAAATGAATTAGTTTTTTCGTTATATTGGAATGTTTTGTCGATACGTATTTCCCTGAGATACGTATTGTTTCTAGGACCCTTAAAACTTATTCATTTTTATTTAATTATGAATAATAGTAGTGCATTGCTTAAAAGCCGATACATATCCACATATACGTCCTTTTGAGATGTGGCGTTATTGTTTATAGCAGACGCAATTACCAAATGTTATGTGCGTTCTCGTACACGTTTTTAACAAAAGGTTAATCAAAATAATGTTTTTTATTTATTTCCATGTATAAGTCTTAAGACCCCCTAGTTCCATTTAGAAGAAATCTAGAATTCTGCCATTATTACATATTTGAGGTTAAGTGTTAAAATTACATTAGAAATTGTAAAAGGTTGCTTTCCAGAATATTACACCATTGATAGGCGTGCTATAGAGCATTACTTGTATAAATACTTAACATTTTTACAAAACATTGAAGTATTTTATGTCAAGCCGCTTATCATCGTATGTATCTCGATTATTGGTATTGTACATATTTGTTTCAGAAGTCTATAAAGCTATAATCAAGTTCAAATATTCTTAAATATTATGTTAGTATGATTTAGCATATTGAAATAGTTAAATAATATCGCTATAAAAGTAAGATTTGTTTAAAGCAAATAGGATTGCGTTTATATATCAAATGTACACTACTCTACGTAATTTCGCGCCCTTTCACTCAACCTCCTTTTTTCTAGATAAACACTATGATAGCTGCATTAAAAAATATTGTTTAATTTATTATTTTATTTGAGTTGTGTCGATTTTCTCCACTATATATTAACATACTGCAATTGTATTTTATTGACGCACGCCTTACCAATACAGCGGCCATTTTTATTGCGTCGCGATGATTCGTGTCATCCGCCATTGCAAGATGAAAACTATCATTCCATTTTCAGCTACAAAACACGTTTATCAATATTGATTATACAAACGATAGCATTTAACACATCCCTTCATGTTGAATTGAAGAAATACTTATTGTAAACACTGCGTTGTAAGATTTTTTAAACTACGTAAAGTCGCAACCTTTGACAACTTGCACCATTTTGACGTTTGCATAGCTTGACTTTCGAAATCCTTCACGAAAAGCCAATTGCAAAACTTTATTTCTATAAAATGATATTTTACCCCTTAATTATTTTTAAAATGGCTTGAGAAATCAACATTTATTTTTAAATTCATATTACATATGCCGTTTTCTATGAAATAAAAACATTTGACAATCACCATAATTTAAAGGAGACCATTTACGCACCATATACATACCTGATACATATATATCTTTATCGTACACACGATATAAATATTCTGTTTCGTATATTTATTACTAACTACTGCGTGCGTCTTCGCATATAATTATAATAGCATATATGTATTTCTGGTAATTCATATTGCGCTTTAAATTGAACCACAAAAATCGTGCAATTTAAGATATAAGTCTATAGCTATCTCTTAATTTAAAATATATAACAAAAAAAGTTCCATTAAAAACATATAGAGGGTTCATATCAAAGTTCTAAACCCTAGTACCTATTTTGGTTTATTTTATCTCAAATATAAATAAATAAATATAAAATTGTATATGTTCAATATACAATTTTATTTTGTATAGATTGGGTTTTACTATAGATATATTCTTAAAATTACAGATAAAAGAGCTTAACTTGGACAACTGTAGAAGCCCTCAAATTGTTGGTCTATCGGATGCCTATACCAACCTTGAAATTTTAAGTCTGAACAATGTTGGACTCATTCACCTTAAAGGATTTCCCACTCTACCTAAATTGCGAAAGTTGGAGCTGTCTGACAACAGAATATCAAATGGACTCAACTTTCTCAGTGGTTGCAAGAAATTAACACACTTAAATCTGTCTGGCAACAAAATAAAGGACTTAGAGACACTGAAGCCTCTTGAAGCATTTGAAAACCTGAGAAACTTAGATCTCTTTAACAATGATGTCACCAATATTGAAGATTACAGGAGTAAAGTATTTGCATTACATCCATCACTGAAATACTTAGATGGGTAAGTAGTACTTAACTAAATAGATCCAGAGATTACCCCCTACAACCTCACAATCTCACAAACTTTACCTCTTTATAATATTAGTATAGATTATTAAATGTAAGTATGAAATATCTCTAAATGATATGTGTATTTATTACATTACAGATATGACAAGCAAGATAGGGAAGGTGAAGACAGTGACACTGAAAAAGAAGATGGAGAAGAATTGAACGGAAACAACAGTGAAGAAGAAGGTTTGATATATACTAGCATAAATTTTTTGAAATTTGTACATCAATAACATGTTTGATTAATAATTGGTAAAGAAATACAAATTATTAGATTAAAATTAAACTAAATTAAATATTAAATACATTAAATTTAAAAATGGATTATAAAGGCTCTTTAAGTTAGTATTGAAATATAAATGCCATCTACAGTGTGAACTCCAAGAATACTAACAATAATATATCAATAGTTTTGTATACAAAATTAAACATTAGATAATCCTTTAGGCCCCAACTGCTTGGTTACTGACAAACTAAGATAATATGCAAATGACTGGACAAACAACAACACAACGCAGTATATCAAATAAATATTTAGTACTACACGTGTGTTATGTAATTTAAAAGTGACATTATACTGTCTTACAGATTTGGACATAGATTTGGGTCCTTTAGTTATTGACGATGAAACTTTGTCAGAGCGGTTACCGGAGGAGTCGTCCAGCCTCCTTATTTCATTATATACAGTTTATGGTCTGCTATTCCACATGGGTTATCTTACAAGAAGTAAGCATCATAATTTATAAACTAAAATGACAAGTTGATAACTCCATAATAATTATTTATTATTATGTGTGTAATACTCATACCTAGCGATTTACCTTCGCTTTGCTCGGGTGCGTTCCTAGGTACGCGGATCACAGTCACAATTTTCTAATTTTTTTTTCCAAAATAAAAGTAGCCTAATTTACTATTATAACATCAGCTATCTGCCATTGAAAGTCCCGTAAAAATAAGTAGCCGTTTTGGAGATTAGCCGGAACAAACAGACAGACAAACAAAAAGTTTAAAAATTGTTTTCTATATACTGTAAGTATACTTTCATACGCGTTTTGTAAAAAGCTGTTATTTTGACGTTACAAACAGACACTTCAGTTTTATTTATCTGTATAGATCATGATATTATATTAAATGTTAAAAAAAAAACATTTCCAATGTGAGAAGAATTTTACATTTAATAAGTAAAAATGTGTTTTCCAAATTTAAACCCAATGACATTTCATGTTACCGTAATTAAAGGACCCGAGGTAGGTGACCAATAAGCACTTATACTTAAGTAAAGAGCTTTGTTGTGGAAGTGTCAACTTATTATAAATAGTGCCTTTTTGTGATGCTTATTTACTCATTTTCCATGCGGCATCTCAAGGATATATGATGTTTTTTTTCTTTCAGCATAGTTTTTAGAGAGCATATTGAACAGAAATGCCTTGGACCTTTTTTGTAGGGTTCTATACCCGAAGGGTGACAACGGAACTCTATTACTAAGTTTCCGCTGTCCGCCCCTCCGTCTGTCAGCGGGGTGTATCCCATGAACCGTTATAAATAGAGAGTTTAGTTCTTATAGAGTATGTACTTCTATTGCCACTATAAGAACAAATAACAAAAATACAAGAACATTTTATTAACGTTCGTAATCCATCATCGAAGTTAACATACTACATACAAGTACATGTACGATGGTACGGAACCCTTCGTGTGCGAATTCGACTCGCACTTGACCAATTTTTCTTGTTTTATTGATTATATGTACCTACTAGTCTATTATTATTTAAAAATAATAATATTAATGACTAACATCTTTAAATTATTCCTTTTTTCATATAATGTATTTATTCTGAAATAGGTTTACTTCCAAATAATTCAATAATTCCATAAAAGTGTCTTTTTAAAAGTTCCTCTAAATAAGGACATTTTAATATATGTATACTATTTACTTTATCTCTTTAGATTTGTAGTGTATTTGTGATTATAAACATTCTAATCAACACCCACTTAAGTTTATGTGTCTATTGATTAAAGGTGCCTATCACTATCCTACAGCATGCTCTCATTTCATCACTATACATATATACATACATATTATGTATGTATGTGCCTCCCTCACATACTACGATAATAGAAATAGACCATGTCACATACGCAATCCCTTTACACTGGCGAATATGACATTTTTTTAGTGTCTACTTCACACGAACACTTCCGTTTTTAACCGACGAAAAAATAGGAGGATCTCAATTCAACACGTATATATATTTTTTTTCGTGTTGGACCAGGCATAACTTTTTACATTGTAGTCCGATTTCGATAAAAAAAAATATTGAATGGGGTATACCACAAACTTGGTTCCATTTCAATTTGAAAAAATAATCCACCCCTAAGTGTAGGTAATAGGGGATGATTGATTTTTCATCAGTTTTTTTTAAAATACTTCCTTCTTTGCTACTACTATGTCTACACTGAAAATTGAAAAATAAACACTTAACGAAAACACTACAGGTTGCCAGCTGATACAAATCAAAGCACACAAACTTCGAAAATATCTGATTAGGTATCTATAGCAAATGAAAACTACCAATCAGTTATTTTTTAATTTTAAGTTTTTATAATATATACTAGCATTGCCCGCGGCTCCGCCCGCGTTCAGATAACCAAAAACCAAACTTAGGTTTTACATATTAGTATACTCTTACATTGCAGCTTTTATATTTTTTCTCAGAAATGAGACTTTTTCCCGCGGTAAAAAGTATCCTATATGTTGACCCGGATAGCCAGCTAGCACCATACCAAATTTCATCAAAATCCCTCCAGTGGTTTTTCTGTGATGCGGTAACAGACAGACAGACAAAAATTCTAAAAACTATAGATTCGGCTTCTGTACCGATAACAATGTTTGTTTCAATAAGATTTTCCAAAAAATATTTAATGTACAGATTCAGCTTAGTTACAATTTTATTATATGTATAGATGAAACTCTAACTCGTATTATCTATCGTTTAATGACTTATTATTATTACCACTTCACTTCTGGAGATTAGTTAATACAACCTTAGAAACAAACATTTTGTGTTGTGTTAATACACAAACTCAACGTGCCGTAGTTATTTTAAAATTACAAGCATGCACTGTAATGTTACTGTATTTATTAAATATGGATAACTTTTGTTTTTGTTTCAGGGTCTGAATTGGAGGATGAGGAGGATGATGATCAGTTGTCCTTGAGTGCAGTCTATAAAGCAGATCTAGGTGAGAAATTTTGATCTATTTCATCATATACTACTATAGAGTTAACTGTCTCGGTGATCTAGTGGCTAGCATGTACGGCCGCAGATCCGGAGGCCCTGGGATCGAGTCCCGAGTCGAACCAAGTTTAATTACTAAGTTTTTCTGTTAAGATATTCTCAGTAATAACACGAAGTGAAAAGTTGGCGGTGTTTAACCCCCGTGCCTCAAAAAGCACGTGTCGCGTCGGTCCTGCGCCTTAACTCACTGTGAGTGTCGAAGTAACTTCGTCCCTTGGTACTATGAGTGTAAAAGGACACACAGACACGAGTGCAAGTTTCTATGAGTGCACTTGTGTCTGCGGGTACACCAAAATCAAACCAAAGGATAAAACCCAAAAATCTTAAGTTTTGATTATATTTACTTAAATTAAAATAATGTGTGTCACGTCACGTTTCATATCTGTCTTCCGAAAAACAATCACCAACGGGAGTCGGGCAGAATAAAAGCTACATAGAGTAGAGTTGTTGTTATACTTTTTTCATTTATTCAGTTTAATAATATTGTCGTAAAAAATCATATGAGCAATTAGGATAGTGTATTAAAGTTAATGAAAATAGGCTTCCTATAAAATAATTAAAATTATGTTAAGGTAAAAATGAAACTCAATAGTGCATTTATTCCTACCAAATAAAACTAGGTAATGAATTCGCTATTTTTTTTTTTACATAAATGAAATTAGGACCTACTAAATAAAAAAAAATAATAGTTTAAAAAGTTAAAGGCTCCATTTAAATAAGAACAGAGTCATCTTATTAGGCGAAGTATAGAACGAGATAGTAATATACTGATCTCAAAGCAAATATTTATTCCATTCTTTTGTTATTTTAGTTCCAAGTGTATAAAATTTTGTAACGAACACTGGTATTAACACGTCCGCTCTGTAGTTCACGCAATTCGAAACTATTTGAAAAAAATGCACAATTTCGATTTGTGGGTTTTTTTTATTGAGGTCACTTTTGAGATGCTAATTGTGTATCTTTAGTTTTTGTTATTAATGGATACAATGGTTATTTATGTAAATGTTGATTCTTAAAATACATATATAAAGATCCGACTCACGTTCGCTTTGCTCGGGTTCTACTATAGGGACCTAACAGTAGCTTATGTGATACTCCATGGGTTTGTGTAGTAAATTTCGTCCAAACACTGTGTTGGATTTGAATGAAAATGACGATGCCGTTTCAACGTGAAGGGGTCACAAACACTGTATGTTAAACACACACATAAAAACTTTTAGATTTATAAGTAACTAGCGACTCACCCTCGCTTCGCTCGGGTTCGTCCCTAGGTACGTTTTAAATTAAAATGGATATAGTATGTTATCCTTAAGAGATAGACATATGCCATCGCGGACTTTTCTGTAGACCTATATAAAATACACAATTCCACAATATGTACATTATTTTGTTATATGTCAAAGGGTTTAGGCAGCGTTTTCGTTAAAAGCTCCCAGACGGCTTATTTTTTTTCGACACCTTCAACAAATATCATTATATTTTAGCCAATGTATACAAAAACTTAACAAATTATATACACATAAAAACCTTCCTTTCGAATCTATTAAAAAAAATCTATTAAAAAAACCGCATCAAAATCCGTTGTGTAGTTTTAAAGATCTAAGCATACATAGCAGGGTATGAAATTATCAAGATAATTATCCGATAATTATCAAACTGATATAAACTTAGCAATCCTTGTGTAGGTATTAGTATTTGACTATTTACCTATCATAATTTATGTTAGAATGAATTATACACTTTTAACAATCAAGGTAATCTTTTATTATTAATGGAACTTGGAAACAACTTGGAAATAAAAAACAGAATAAATTTAACCAACTATATAGACACTACTTAATTAAATTAAAGGTTTAATTTAAGTTTTTTGAGCTGATTGAGAGAGTTCAGTTAGCTGATCGACAATTTGAAGAGTTACAAATTAAATATTTTCAATTACATTTATCAAAGATAATTATCAACCCATATTAATGATAATTATCGTTTCAAACCCTGATACATACTATGTAGTGATAGTTTTCCAATATGTTTATACTATATACAGAGGAAGAAAGTTCAGCCAGCTCGCTGTACGTAGGCAGCGACGTTGAGGAGGAGGAAGATGAAGAAGATGAGGAGGCGGAAAATGAAGACGCCGACCAAAACTTTAAGCCACAAGGTATTGTATATTGCACTATTTATTATATATTTACATAATTCACTTCAACCCTAGTAGAAGTCAATTTTATAGGATGAAAAGTAGCCCTTCTTTTTTTATTGATCCTGTACTCAGAAAAAAGTATGGGCGTTTACAAAACAAAATGAAATACATAGCTGGATAAATAATATATATTAGTCGTACAGTAACTGGATTAAAAGTTAACTCTTGATATATTCTCCATTTCACATAAACCCTTTAACATTACCCTGGAAAAAATAAGATCCACTAAAAAGAATACTTCGTATCATGTACAAAGTACTCTCTGCACCAGATAATTACAGTAACATATCAACTCCTTTTAACATTGCCAAGGGTCTCTACACAATGAAAGAAGAAACGTGTTTTGTCTGCAAAATTTCTGAATCTTTTTAATGATTAGGGGGCACATACAAACCGTTGTTTGAGCTATAGATATTGGTCGTAAATAACAATATTTGGTAGCTTTTTTTTAAATCATATATTTTTAAATCATATATTTGCGCCTGAAACCCTGAAGTCGGTTATCGAATAAAGAGAGATTGCTCATGATAAAATAAAATATCTTCACATTTCCTAGTCATGAGTATTCCAAGTCAAGTCTTAAAGTTGATAATCGTCAGTCACAATCTTCACACATCTTTTGTGTCGTTTTAGTTGAATTTTATTATTTAGGTACATTTTAATTTTTTTGAGCGGAACCCTAATTCTTTTACTGAAATAAAAGTAGCCTAAGTTACTCCTTATAACATCAACTACCTGCCAGTTAAAGTCCCGTCAAAATCGGCCCAGCCGTTTCGGAGATTGCCCGGAACAAACAGACAGACAGACAAAAAAATTAAAAATTGTATTTTTCTTATAGATACCATATATAATTATTTCATATGCATTTAATAAAAAATGTTATTTTAACATTACAAACAGACGCTTCAATTTTATTTATCTGTATATATTGAAACCTTCAAAGAGCAATATGACAGTGTTACGAATGTAATATTCCAGACGGCGTGGACACGCACGAGGAGAGCACTCGGGGGAAGAAACGGAAACACGACGACGACGACAACTGAGTTGCCTTACCTATCTTACTAGCTCTGTAAGTGTACAGCCGGTACTTCGGACAATAAAACCGATCATTGCGACAAGGCAATGTACTACATGCTTTATTTCTATGGTATGTCAGTTTCATTTTTAACATTTCTTCAATGAATTTATTTAGCTTTGATCACTAAAGTTGTTACATATACTGTATGTGTAACATATTATGTTTTAAATAAAACTTAATTTTCTTTTAGACTCTTCTTTATATTTAAACGTAATTTATCCAATAAAATGACACATATAATATAGAAATACTGCAATGGAAATAAAGCAAGTGGTATGTTGAGGTAGAAAATGGCGCACATCTGCCTCCAAGCCAGAGCCAATGTATGGGTCCAGCGGAAAGTCAAACCTTATCTCAATAGACATCGGATATATTACATATAGTTAAATCATAATGTAAATTTACAAACATATTAACAACAGGGCATTATGTCTATGCCAAGTGTAATGTTATGAATAACATCAAATTTTATATTATAAAGAACATTTATATTTTTAACATATTTTAAAATAGTTAGCTTTATTAAGACTTTGTTTTCAACTGTCAAAGTTTTAAGATTTTTCCTTAAAATTGAAATTTACTCTATAAATCATATTTTGTTATTAGGTTATTGTCACACTATGTATAAATATTCGAAGCGACTGTTCGTCCGATCTACTGGTCTACGGAAAGCTTTCCCATAGCTGAGCACGGATCCACGGGAAAACTTCCCATACTTTTCAGTATTTTTTCAGTATTTGTTTTCATTTTAAATTTACCTATAAATAAGATTTCAGAAATAAATTAGTAGTGATATTTGTTTTCATTTTGGGTTTTTTTTTTATTTGTTGGGTTTTTTGACTGGTGATAAAGACGTCATACGTGTACAGGACACGGATACAGGTTAATTACAAAAAGCTTCTCATAGACCCGTAGATCGAGCGAAGAGTTGCATATATGAATATAATTTCCATTTCTCTACACGATTAAATGAATGTTACTAGCGCCAATTTGCGTTAGCATTATGTTATTTCTGTTTGATAAATAATCTATTATTAGATCCGTAAATATATTAGACATTTTATTATTATAATAACTCCATATTGTTGTTGTAAAATGTGCATATTTTTTGAAATTGTTGTCCTGAAGTTTCCGTCACAGAAACTTGGGTTTTATCAACTAAAACAAACTTCAAGTCGATCCGATGTCTAGTTATCAAGTTTATTACAATTGATGTGTTTTGTGTGGAATCTGTAGTTTGTTGTCCGACAAGTTGATATTTCAATTAAATTGTTTATGTAATAACTATTTTTTATTCTATTGACATGCTTTTTTTACTTTAATCAATGAATGCGATTGCATGGTTTTAGATTTAAATTAGCTCTCGGAAACTTAAATTACATTATAATTGATTAGCTATAAGTGATATTTTGGGTGAAATTGAGAATATATCAGATCTTGTCATTTTGATTTCTAATCTGACGGTGTTCCGCCTGGTGTTGTCGCGACCAATTGAACCAACTCGTAAGACTATATTTAAACTTAAAACCCAACACATTGCTCGTTTTACATGTTGATGTACAAAAAATTCTTAATAAACTGTGTAAGAGCGATGAATTCCCTCATTAAATTAATTTTTGTCTTTTTAGTTTATTATTTAATAATTAATTATGATTCAGTTTATTCACTTCAATATACATTAAAATACAAAAATGGATACAATAAATATTGTCAATTGCTTCATACATACGAAGTTAAATAACGTAGTCTATACAAATTAAAATTGCGCACCCTGAAATGTGTAATGAATATTGAATATATATTAAAGAAATATATCAAAAAGAAACAATATATTGTATGGCGCTTTTGGTCGCTCGGATTATACGAAGTCATATACATAGGTAGTAACCATATGTTGCGCAACTGCTACTGTCTACACACAAAATTTGAGCTAAACAGCTGAGGTTTTGGGTGAGAAATTATATAGAAATAAATGAAATAAGGGTTAGGTGTTGGTGTTACTTTGGACCTCCCAAAAACTTGTGGCAGAAAGTGCGATACACCTCGCATATCTAGTATTGTTGGTAATTTAAAAAAATACATGGATTAATAAAAATTCTGTTGAAATAAAGTTGATTTTTTTTATAGCAAATGTGAAAATGATCGATGTTGTTTTTCATAGAAAAAATATTCCCCTACAAGTTTGAGAATAAACGTGATTATTTTGTTTATTTCTCTTCTATCAACACAGCTTATGGCGCCCTCTGCCATGAGTTTTTGTGTGTTAAAGCGGCGCCTGAATTTCGGCAGCATTTCCCTTAAAATTATCGTAATGTATAAAATAATTTGATTAAATTAGATAAAATTCTTTGATATCTGATGATTTCAGAGAATATTTTTCTACAATCTTTTTAAATTTTAAAAGAGCGATTTATGCACTAAGTATATCGATGATAATTTATGAAGTTTGGTTGATACATCGTGGTGAATGTGCCAGATATGTTGAAGAGAATTTTAGTTAATAATTTTATTGTATTGTGTAAGTCATTAAGTTTAAGTAATTTACAACCTGGCCTGTTGAAATATATTATAATCCTATTAAGACTTTATTTCTGGGATTGTAAAATAAAAACTACATACAAAAATATTTCTTTTATTAATCCACTTTGTTTTAGAATAACAAGAGAACATTGTACAATATGTCACAAACATGATCCATTTTGTTTAAAAAAATGCAAATTCTAATATGTAATAAACACCAAGTACGGTTTAGAGTTCTTTCTTAAAAAAATATATTCATTTTTTAACTTTGAAACGCAAGCAAGCAAATATATACAGGTAAAATAAATTAGCTGAATTAAAATAAAACTACTATAAGGGCAAGGTTTTGTAAGACGACAAAACCCAAAGTTTTGATTTAGATCAAAGTTTACTATCACTGCATAATACTTTGCTGATCCAAAAACTGCTGCAACAATCCACTCTCTATGGGTATGACGAGGTTCTCACTGCCATCACAAGTCCTTTTTATTTTCACCAGTTTATGATCTAAAAATTCAGTAAGCTGAGCTCGCAGCGCCAGGTCGGAGCTGACGAGGAAGTGCTCACGAGCCTTCGAATATAAGTCCTTGAATGGCAGCCCTGAAATGTAGAAGTATTAAACAATTATGGAAAATATTTAAATCTTACATTTTTGTTGATATGAAGAAAGTCCAGAGTTCAAGTATAATTTATTTTTAGTATATTTTATGCAATGTCAAAATGTTTGATTGCTAAAAAAAATCGTTTTATTTTTAACCCACTTCCAAAAAAGAAAAAGTTCTATAGTTGTTGTCTGTACTTTTTTTTATGTATGTTCACCGATTTTTCGGAGACGGCTTGACGGAATTTGCTCATTCAAATTATATTTTTATTAAGGTATGTCCCGATCCGGTCCTATAAAATTTTCTTTGACATAGAGCCGTTTTCAAGAAAATCAGGAAAACCTATGAAATTAGAAGGATAAACGACAGATCTAATTAGACTACTATAAAAATAATATACCTATATTGACTTGAAAGTCTGCAAGTGTTTGTATTTCCAATGATAATACAGTGATTTGGTATAATCGAGCTGATCTGACGGTGAGACCAGAAGGTGGATAGTGGAACTCTTCAAGGACTGTAGGTAAATACTTTAAGAGTATAGGCTTATTTGGTTTCACTTATGCACAATTGACAAGCACAATACATTAGAATTGGATTTGTAAGTCAGATTTTTACTGTTACTAATAAAAGTAAGTTTTTTGGTTCGTTAGTCATCATATAAAAATTGGCATCAAACTTAAATGGCTTAAGCCATTTAAGTACTTAAGTGAATACTTTTTTCTTAGTTTGCTTACTAATACATCTACACTAAAAACGAAAAAAATAACCTACACTAAAAAGTAAAAAAATAACTAAACGGAGATTCCATTTACTATAGATACCTAATCAGATATTTTCGAAGTCGCCACTATATCAACGAGTAAAGTTTGACCGATACATCGATCTGGGTTCCACTCATTCTCGGCTAAACATCGGGCCGAGTTCTCGGCATATAAACGCCAAGAATATCGGCCATGGCCGAGACTTCTTGTGGTCCGATAAATTAGTATTAGATTTTGACGTTATCGCTCCATCTATCGACGCGTGAAAGAATTATATGCTCGTTACTCGCGTTTTTGTTTACGATTGCCGATTGGCTTAACGTCAACAAGAGCCGGCTGGTCGGGGAAATGGAAATGAATACCTATCGTATTTAATTAATAACTAACATTGCCCGCGGCTCCGCCCGCGTACCGATGACCAAAAACCAAATTCTTAGGTTTTACATATTAGTATACTCTTACAATGCAGTTTTTGTATTTTTTCTCAGAAATGAGATATTTTCCCGCGGTAAAAAGTATCCTATATGTTGACCTGGATAACTAGCTATTATTATACCAAATTTGATCAAAATCTGTCCAGTAGTTTTTCTGTGATGCGGTTACAGACAGACAGACAAAAATTGTATCAATAATAATGTCTATTTCAATTAGATTTTACAAAAAATATTTAATGTACAGATTCGACTTAGTTACAATTTTATTATATGTATAGATTTGTTTTGAAACATATGTCAATTGTCAATAATTGAAATAGCGTTAAGTCAGAATATTTCTAAAGATTTTTTGCTTGAAAATAACTTTTTGGTATTATTTTCAGATATTTTAACATACTAAGTGTTGTGTGCGAAAATTTGTTTCGTTCTCAGTCTCGGCCGAGACAAAAAAACAAAGTCCGACCTTACAACGAGCCTATATACTATATGCAATAATATACCTTGATAATGAGTTTGTTTATGATTTTCCAACTGATATTCAATAATGATTTGGAATATTCCTTTGGCGTTAGTAGTGAGTGACTGGAATACGCTCTTGAGAGACGACAGTTGTAAGGCGCCACTCCGTTGCGTCATCAGAGAGTTCTCAAATGAAGTTTCTTCGATATATGGCAGAAATGTGGTGACGTCCCACCACGTAAAGTTGAACTTACTTAGTTTGTTGTGGTCCCATACTAGAATGTTACAATATTTTATTTACATACATACACACATTTCAGAGCCTATTCGATTCGAACAAACAAAAAAAAAACAAATTTTTCCTCTTTATAATATTAAAATAGACAAGAATACAACATTTTTTTACAATTATAATATGTACATTTTAGTTATCTACATCCACTTCAGTTGAAGTAAAAACAAAATTTTATAAAAAGATATTAGAAATATTATTTTTTAAGAAATTCAATAAATTATAGCCACCTCATCAACAAGGGTGTAACTAGCTAACAAAATGGAAACATTTTTCAATCATTTCTTTTTTTTGGATTTTGGATAAACTTTTAACTGCATGTAAAAAAATACTTACACAATGGTGCATTTATATGATCTATTGTAGCAATCAAATGTATATTTTTCAACTCAGCTAAATTAGCCAAAACAGACTGAGCCTTGGAACTCCTCAGCATTATCCCATCAATATTATGCACTATTAAAAATAATTCCACACTATATTCTATTAATTGTGAATCAATTAAGCTCACTACATCTCCTATATTAGATGAGACATGAGTGTTTTCTAATAGATCTATGACAATTGTTTCTAGAATATTCTTCACAGTTAAACTAGGAAAGAAACCATTAACTACAATACATGGCATATTTTGAATTTTCTCCATTTGAAATCTTTGTAATACAGTCTTTTTTGATCCAATTCCATACAGAATGACGTTGAAATTTTCACTCAATACATATAACCATCTATTAAATAATTGGTCGTATGATTGTATTAAATCGGTAATTTTATCTTTATGTTCATTTGACATGTGAATGTCCACTTCTTTTATATTATTGTTGAGATTCAAATTTTTAAGCCTAGCGAGAGTGTGGTCTGATGTTGTAATCTGGAAATGAGTTATGAGAATTTAAATAATTTTAATATTATTACTATTGGATTTCTTTTACTAGTTGTATATGCAAAACGAATTAAGTTTGTTTTTTTTTTCATCTTAGAAATATAGTATACTATATATTATATTAGAGTATGTAGCATGGAGATGATCACAAACAATATTTTGTTTTTTTAGTGTTTTTAAGTTATTAGCAAAGATATAAATATTGCTGTAAGATACTGCTGAACCTATTGCACTTAAGAGTTTGTGTAAAAGGATGAATTTTAGGACAAAATATATGTATGTACCTGTATATTAAATATATGTGTTATTTAAATACGCACAAAACGATACACTGATACTGATGAAATTTGATACAGATAGTTTTGATTGTTCACAAAATAAGCAACAGTGAACACTTTTTGTGCTTATTATTGGTCTAATACGCATTCTGTGGTATGTTTGAAAATTTGTTACAAAAAATCAAATGATAAGATCAAGTTATGTATACGAAACATTGACATTATAAAGAGCAACACAAAACAGAATTACAAACACAGCAACCATTTCGACATCATTCAATGCAATATCTAATCAAGATTTGTTCAGTGGTTTTGGTGATAAAACATAATAAATAGACAGGTACGTATAATATAATAGTACTCATACATATAATAATAATAATATAACCTATATTACCATCTAAGGATATGGATACTTTCATTTTTAGTTATGTTATAATGACATATTCCTTCTAAGTTAGCATATGTTGTAATATGGTTTATTGTGTCTTGGCATGATGGCAATATAGATATATATTGCTATGATAGCAAAATAAAATATAAATCTATTGGTAATATTTGATCTGAAACATAATAATTATTCTTTACCTTTTTACTAGAATTCATCATAAAATAATTATCTGGAGTAACAAAATATTCAGTGTGTTTTTGTCTAACTTTGCTTTTGGTTGCTATAATTTGAGTGGTTGGTTTCTTTGGTTCCCTCTCCTCTTCTGCACCAGATTCACTGTCGCCGTGAGATGAATCACTCTACAATCATTTTCTTTTTTATAAGAAAAAGTTTCTGCCCTTATACTATACTATAAAACAATTAAGGCCCATTTAATAAGCTATGTTTTATGTTTCTTTTTCTTTGGTATGACATTATCATTGTATTTTACATATCAGATATTAAACATCAAAAAAAGATTTCTTATCGTAAATTCCATTCTACATCACAAGCATTCTACTAATTGATGTGAACAGCAAAAGTGGTCTTAACAATTGCATTCAAACATAACAAATTAAAGCACAATTTTTGAATTTAGTTTCACAATGAGGAATTTAATAATTTATTTAAATATTATATTTTTTTTTATTATTTTAATTCATATAGCTATCAGTCTTTATAAATCCTTAATGTTAAATGTATCCAAATGAAATTTTGTATCAAAATCCTTCAATTATAACAAAAATATTTTTTACTATAACTTTATATGCTAGTAAAATAAAACGCCATTATTATGTAAATTGTGATTTTATATCATTAACTTGAAATCATTTATAACATACCTCTTCATCACTTTTGTCTGGGACAAAATCACTGCTACTTCCAGAAAATTCACTCTCAGAACTGTCACTATCTACTGCCTGAATGATTTCTGAAAAAATATATATTATCCCAGTAAAATTACAAATACAAACACTTGTAACTGAGTTACTCAATCTTTTAATATTATAATTATATAAATTCATATCTAATTAGGTATGTTGTACATTTCTTCTTTCATCTGAAGTCTAGTTTGCTAAAAACTTGAATGTTCCATGTGTATCAAGAATTTATTAATCAAATAGAAATATATAAAATTGCAATTGTCTGTTTGTTATGTCAAAATAACAGCTTTTTACTAAATGCATATGAAAGTATATATGTACAGAACTAATAAGAAAAAAAAACAATTTTTATAATTTTCACCTGTCTATCTGTTGGCTGATCTCCAAAACTGCTGGACCGATTTGGCAGGACTTTCACTGGCAGATGTTATAAGGAGTAACTTAGGCTACTTTTATTACTTTTATTTTAGAAAAATGATTAAGAAATATAATTAAAAGTTCTGGGCAAAAAGATTAAAAACCATGAAATTATTAACAAAATCCACATACCTAGGTTGCCCCTGAGTGAAGCAAGGGTAAGTTGATATAATATAATAAAAATAATGAAATTTTGCGCTTGATGTACCTGCATAATTTCAAGAGACCAATCACTCAACTGCATCTAAGTTTTGCATGAATTACAATAAGCTAAACTGTTACCTGCTACTGAACAAACACAGGATACTAACTTTTTTTCATAATATTAACAACATGTTTTGGGGTAGCCTCATCTATTTTTAGGAGTAGGTTCTTTTTTGGTGTTTTCATTGGTGAGTTAGTTAAATTAATAACAGCTGCTTTGACTTTATTTTGAAGATCATTTTTTGTGTGACGAGATTTGAATTTAAAAATATCTTGCCCGTCCACATCATCATTTCCAAAAAGTGCTAAAATAAAGAATTAATAGCTAATAAGTCATTCTTGATAATCAAATATCAAAATAATACACCAAAATAATCCAAAGGATAGTTTTTTACTTATCAAATATACCCATAAATGTAAAAAAGTATTATGATACATGTAAGTATATAAAATTAAATGTTATATAAAAAATAATTATAATTTATATGATACCTTTAGGCTTATGTGCAGATTCTTCATCAAGAGTAAATTCTTCATCAGAACTTTCATTATGTTTATAAGTTTTTCTTTTCACTGGTGTTGTATCAAGATATTCATCATATTTTTTTGGCTTTGTCCTATGTCTAGTGGCTCTCCTAGGTGTAAAGTCAGGACTCACAAAATCTTTATCTGTAAATTATTATTTCATGTTTAACTTTAAATTGTTTAACTTTATGTTGTAAGAATAGTTTTTATACATTGACTAAAATTATAGAAAGTACATTCCTTCTATTACTAATTTAAATAACAAGTTATTACGAGGTAAAATTAAGGGCGGATAGTAAAACAAAACCATCTAAGGCTTTGTAAGATGCACATAGTTAATTTATGAAGCTATGAAAAATATAGGAATGCATATTAGAATATTTTTATTGCAATGAAATACGATAATACGTACCACTTTCACTTCTATCTTCTACGGAATTATGCATTTTATGAAATTTCAAACAATGCAGTGATATTTTTAACCAATTGTGATTTCTTAAACACTATGCAATTATTATCTATAACTGTTTTTTTCTGTGGACCATAAATTAACCTAAAAACTTTAAATACAAATTAACCGCCAGATATATTTACGGTGTTCCTTGAAAATATATAATAATTAATAAATTAAATTTAAATTTATACAACTGTTGAACTGTCAATTATTCGCTTTGCTGTCAATTGTCATGTCAATTTTATTATACGATCATAGATAAGCAAGACTTTCGAGACTACTTCAAAACCTTAATAGAGTATAAATATTAGCTACGTATACTCTAAGTTTCATACCATGGATGACAAATAAATTTCATACTTAGAGTATACATATGTATACTCTAAGATTTCATACTTATAGGCTAGGCAGTAAGCAGTCGACACAAGGTATTTCAATAAAGTACTTTATTAATCTTACTGTTACAAACTCAAATACAAGTAAAATTAACAATTATTTATGATTTTTTTTTTCATTTTACAGTGCACACGAAAAACAAAGATTATTTATTGGACTTTCATTCGATTTCATAACAAAAGTAAGCCGTGTTAGAAAAAGCCCTCTCGGCTTCTACGCTAGTAATAAAAAGGGAATGGATATTAAATAGTTAGGAAATAGATAATATAGTAAAGGTTAAGCATTTCCCTCTGTTGTCTTATCGTAAGTTTCACTTCACAGGGTTAACAATGGCCCACGTAACCGGAATAAAAAAAGACTGGTGGCTTAGTAGATTTTTGAATGATGGTAATTAATTGACTTAATTCTCGTTATTCTAGAGACTGGACGTAGCAGTCTCGAAAATTCGAAAAAAATGCTCCCGGGATAAAAGCCTTAGCAGCATCCCTCCCTGTTTTATACAGAATATAATGCCGCACTTTGGCGCACAAACACGAACAGCGGGAAAAAACACTTCATAAATTTTCTGCTACTGAGTTCCACGCATCACGCCAAAGCAGTAATTTACTAAGTGCTCGATTATGCGCCGATTGCTGTAGTTGAAAAATTCGAAGTTGAGCATTAAGTCACATAGTGCGCTTTAGTGCTCTAATTGGAAAACGCCCTCTATATAGTTTGTGACCCTAGTGCACACTCAACACTGTGTAGTTTATACCAAAATATTTCCATACGTGAATAATATTTTTCTTATTTTATAATATTTACTTTTAATAAACGTTATAAAAAATATTAAAACCAATTTATTACAATAAGCTGTAGTTATCGGTAAGCCGGTAGTTTCCGGTTCCAAGGATACGCATTTTAACTACATAATATGTAGATATATAAATAAAAGAAACTAGTTTTACTATAAACACAGTAAAAGTTAAGTTACCAATAAAATAAAAAGAACGTTTGATAAATACTAATGTTTCAATAATACTATTTTGGTGCTAAAATCTAAATCTTTCTTTTCGCGTTAACAGATTTTACTAGGTAGCAACTTACTAAATATTTGACAGCAATAGATTTCATTAGTTTAAAAATGAACAAGTTTTCATGATACTTGTTAAATAAACATCACTGCATAAACAGTTGTTTACATGGATTCTTCGGTGATCTGTAAAACATATACACTTTTTTCACTCTCTATTGTATATTCTCCTTTATGTGGAAATTAGGATTAATCAATTGATTTAAATACCTACAGGAATTTGTAAACTAATCTATACATATAATAAAATTGTAACTAAGCCGAATCTGTAAATTAAACATTATTGTCGATACAGAGGCCGAATCTATAGTTTTTAAAATTTTTGTCTGTCTGTCTGTGTGTCTGTTACCGCATCACAGAAAAACCACTGGAGGGATTTTTCATGAAATTTGGTATGGTGATAGCTGGTTATCCGGGTCAACATATAGGATACTTTTACCGCGGGGAAATGTCTCATTTCTGAGAAAAAATACAAAAACTGCAGTGTGAGAGTATACTAATATGTAAAACCTAAGAATTTGGTTTTTGGTCATCTGAACACGGGCGGAGCCGCGGGCAATGCGAGTAATATATGTTAGTGTAGACTAATAATATACTGTACTTCATATACTACTGAATAACAAATTAAACGTATAGTACTAACTGTTAATTGCAGGACAAAATTTATACATGAATTTTTTTCAAAGAATTGATACATAAGAGTTATTTACGTGTATACTGATTGCACTGTATAAAAATGTGTACAATGTTGCCTTTTCTTTTTATTGATATGTATCGATATTAATGGAAAATTTTCCAGAATATTTCAGTAGGTTTAAATTTTACCATAAATATAGAGCATTAATAATAACACAAGAGATTTTTAATAAAACTAAATTTGACAAAATATTCATGTATTATCTGAATTAATTTACCACAATAGCACAATTTCAGTACTTTGACCAATCGGAAACTATGTTAATTATACAATGATATAAGTACTTATATCATTGTATAATTAATTATCTTATCTTAATAATAAGACATTAAACCTTTAAAAATTATATGTCAAAAGATATTCATTCTATATTGCTCTCGCTGCGGCCCACACTACTAATAACACTGCATTTATCATATTGAACACACGTTGGGAAGTTATAAGAAGACTAGCGACTCACCCTCGCTTCGTTCGGCTTCGACCATAGGTACGATTTAACGGTTACTTTAGAATAGATAGACTATGTATTGTATGATATATAGCCTATAGCCTTCCTCAATAAACGGGCTATCTAATGCAAAAATAATTTTTCAAATCGGATTAGTAGTTCCTGAGATTAGCGCGTTCAAACAAACAAACTCTGCCTCTTTATAATATAATTATAGACTAGCATTGCCCGCGGCTCCGCCCGCGTTCCGATGACCAAAAACCAAGTACTTAGGTTTTACATATTAGTATAATTCTTACATTACAGTTTTTGTATTTTTTTCTCAGAAATGAAATATTTTCATGCGATAAAAAGTACCCTATATGTTGACCCGGATAACCAGCTATCACCATACCAAGTTTCATCAAAATCCCTCCAGTGGTTTTTCCGTGATGCGGTAACAGACAGACAGACGAAAATTCTAAAAACTATAGATTTGGCCTCTGTATCGATAATAATAACTATTTCTATAACATTTTACAAAAAATATTTAATGTACAGATTCGACTTAGTTAGAATTTTATTATATGTATAGATAATTTTATAAGTCTCACTAAAAACTGTGCACTTTTTTCAATTCAACTTAAAACACTATCGAAAGCATGGATGAGTATTAAAAAATTGAAAGTAACAGAATTGGCACAACACGATAAGGGACGGCAATAGTGATCATTTTGTCTTGTTCTATCACATCAAAGTTGTAGTAAGCTTTTTCTTTTCTCACGAATATCACGTGACCTACGGCTCTATTTGGAGTGTAGATAAATTAATCTAAGGCCCTTACTTATTTTTATTTGAAAGAGACACTAAAATTTGACAAGCCACATTTAAGATCCATCTGGTGATTTACAGCTAAACAGCGAATATATATTATATGCCTGTGGTTTAGCGAAAAACATGTTCCACATCTGCACGTCATGGGTTCAAATCCAGAGTCGAGCCGAGTTTAGTTACAGAGTTTTTGTTTATGACAAAAACTCGATAACTAAACTGGCTCGAATTATCCAGGGAAATATGCCCGTGAGTCGGGGGGCACGTGAAGCCGTCGCCCGTCAGCCTTGTGCCTGTTCTCTCAACTTGTCTCGTCTTCCCATCGGAGAATGAGTGACAGGAATAGAATTAACGTTGTGCTTGAGCGTGTGCCTCTAGTTATTACATTTATAAACAAAAAAAGACGGTTCAAACTTTTAAATCAGATTTTAAACGAACGGATTTAGATAAAATTTAGTACACAGATAAGAATTTGATCTGAAGTAACATATATATAGTCTACTATTAGATATCTAGGAATGCACTCGAATGAATTGAGGGTAAATCGCTAAGTATTTTATATATTGCATTTTTTGCTTCCATAATATTGATATGAGAATCAAAAAATGAAACTTGAGAGGATATTTTTAGGTGCTTCAAAGATGCGCTCTTTGTATACATTGTTTAAGTTATTTTTGATAACGAACAGTGTGGGGTGTATTTGAGGTACATACAATAACATACAAATTACATTACATTATTTCATTTATTTGCTCAACTTACTGACAATTTCGAAAATCACAGTTAATATATCTGACAATTGTTTTGTAACTATCATATTACGCGACAACAGCTGCCAGTATGTAAATGGGAAGTGGGTATAAAATGGTATTATAAATATTAATTTATTGGCCACAGTATATTTCTATTTATTTATATATTTTAGTTACACATTGAAATTGGTACATTTCTTTACGAAAATTATACAGTAAGAATACTCAAGTAGTATATATGACAATAGATACTGATATAAATCGAATTCGAATTTTAAAAATAACAATACACGTTACATCAACAAGATGAATATAAGTGAACCACAGATTATACTCACTCCGATGAAGTAATTTATTTTGCTATAAAGACATGTAATACATTGACGAAGCAAACCAATGACTATTAACCATTACTAAAAATATTTTTAAATAAGGACAATTTGTCAATTGAAATAAAATTTTATTATTTTTTTAAATATACAGAAAAATCACAATATTTCATTGGAATATCACCCTATGTGTAATAAAAATGAATGGTGTTTCAAAGTGATACCGCTTAAAATTTAGTACTTAGATATATTGTAATGGTGGGATCATAGCTCATCTATATACAACACCAACAATTGAATAGACTTATTACAATCACTCGAGTCACCTACGACGACTAAATTAATGTCACAGAGCTTTGTACAGAAAACCACACGGCGAGCCCGTCAGGGGACGAGGTCACCCCGCTCGGGACTCTTAAATATTTGTACAAAACTATGTTACACAACTTTACAAACACTTATTGCATTCAATTTACCACACTACTTCGAGTAGATCAAAAGTGCTACTTTAAACGTCTACCGGGAATATTCTGAAAGCGGCTTACGATTCCTCGAATCATCGGTGAACATCGATATGTCACTATTAACGAAGACACTCATCCCGTTCCGTTCTCTTCATCCGACGATCGTTCTCAACAATTCATGACACCGAACGTCCGTTTAAATATGAGGTTTATATCGAATACATTGCAATAATTTACATAAACATAACGATAAAAGAACGTTCACAGAAACGACATACACAAAAAATTTACTCCGAGCCTACTCCGTGACTACGTAAACGCGCAAAAAGCGTCCATCATACCGTACCGTAACATACATACTAAAGTAATCATTTAAAAGCGGCAGACGACCGCGAGAGACAAACGTTAGGATCGAATATCGTCTTGAGATCAATAATAGTGAACGAAGCGTCCGCCCGAACCCGAGCCCGCCCCCGCCCGCGCCCGCCCGCCCCCGCCCGCCCCCGCCCGCGCCCGCCCGCGCCCGCCCGCCCCCGCCCGCCCCCGCCCGCGCCCGCCCGCGCCCGCCCGCGGGCACGTCGCCCGGCGAATAGTATATATAAAAAAACATGCAAAAATACCGTCTATTATAATCTATGGCTATCGTGCATACGTTGATATGACCAGGGCTGCCAGTACTCGGTAGAGACGACTGCCACCAGTCGAGCCGACTTATTTTGTACAGTTGGGTCACTCGAATTATACCAAATCAAATTTTATTATCCAAATTAACAAAACTGTTGAGAAATAGTCTGTGATGAATTAAAAATTTCAATAATAATTCGTAATAACTTAAAATGAAATATACTTAAAATAACCATATTTTATCATTTACGTACCCAATTATACGATCTGGTAGCCCTGGATATGACTAAATGCCAATTTTACACGACTGCAATTTTAAAGTTTATTAGGTTAAAACACATACAAGTTATTTATTAATATTTCATTTTCATCGTTATCTGCGGGCAATAAAAATAACATTTTGATAAATAACTCGTGTGACAAACCTGTCGAAACTATAAAATTGACGCCCTGTCAAACAGATATAGTTATACCGACATCACGACAGGCACCCATCTAGCAGATTTAACTATACCTATTAGTAATTATCGCTCGTTACCTACAAATCGCCACTCGCAACCGACAACATCGTAAGTCCGTGTTGAATAAAATTGAAACGGAAAGGTGACATGAACTATAGTTACTAACTTTACAGACGTCTAAATCCTCACCGTTTCCCGTGTCCACGTATGTCGTAATCGAAACGTCGGAAACAAAAATATAAAATAGGGCCGTGACAATATTGGAAAAAATAATTTCAATTTAAAATATTAAACATCGGCTATATTTCGAGTACATACAATCAAAAATTCAAAATAGCTACAATACTAAGTTACAATGTTGTCGTCAAAAGTGCCGAAATGTATCCGTGTGTGGCGCGTGTGCCCGAGCGAGGCACGCCTGTAGCTGTGCGAGGAGGGCGGGGGCGGGGGCGGGGGAAGGCCGCGCGCACTTTGGATACGTTTTCGTCCGAATTTAAGTGTGCGAACACGCGCGGACACGCACGCTCCCGACCTTCTAGTACCGCGGGGCGCGGGCCGGCGCGGGTCGGCCCGTACTCCGTAGGTACATACGTGCGTGTAGTTCCGACGTCAGAAAACAATCCAAACTCGTTGCGATTTAAAAAAAAAAACACACATTCGCGAATTGAAAATTAAAAAATGAACGGAACTACCTACTCGACGGGGAAAAACGTATTCAATGCGCGCACTTAACTCGCCGCACGAGCACGAGGATAGTCCGAGCGCGGCGGCGCCTACGCCTGCTTGGCGCGCTTGCGCGGCGGCCCGATGGGCGGGATCTGCTGCTGCTGCGTGGCGAGCGCGCGGAAGGCCTCGGCGATGAGGTGCGGGTGCGACGAGATCATGTTCTTCCACCCCGCCGTGTCCATCACGTCCGTCGCGTGACTCCTGGAACATATATTCGCACTCAAACGATATGATTTAACGTTAGCTAGACTCTAGTTGTCTAGTCGCTCATCGCAGGGATCAGCACTTTTGTGTTAATTTACATTAAAAATATTGTCATATCGTTGGAACCGGATCACTATTATAAAGTCGAAAGTCGGTGTGTGCGCAAGTTTGTAATGTATGCAAATTCTAAATAGTTTGTACCGCTTTAATTTGGATGAAATTTAATACACACATAAACTATGGTATAAGAATTTCGTCCCGTGATGAAGAGGAATGACACCACGTGACGAAACGGGACGTTTAGTAGTGTCATTCTTATATAATTACTAGCGACTCAACCTCGCTCCGTTCGGATTCGTATCCCTAGTGAACATTTAGATTTGTATGTATTTTTAATGTCGAACCACAAAAAAAAATCGTCCAAAAATAGTTTACGTCCTATTTTCATACCTACTGAATATACACACAAAATTTCATAAGAATCGGTCAAGCCGTTTCAGAGGAGTTTTGTTACAAACAATATGACACGAGAATTTTATATACTCGTATTAGATGAAACACGAAAATTTAAAAAGCTATAAAGACAGCTGTTGTGACTTGGAGTATAACATAGGCTATATGGACGCGTCCTTTTTTTAACGTCGCGGGATGCATTTACGCATACCAACTTAGAAACGCGCCCTATTTCAATGAGAGAATTAGTCCCCAGCATATATAATATCATATGATATCCCTAATATATCCTCGCTTGTCGTGCCATAGTATTTTCACAAATATATATACATTACTGAAAACTTTTCACTTAATAAAAAACAAAATATTCCTATAAAAAAATACGGCTGGACGGAATTGGATGAAATGTAGTAACAAATAAACAATAACATGCTACCTAGTCGGAATGGTGTATCTACAAACGTAGGTGCCACCAACAGACCGACAATAGACATATAACAAGTGCGAACTAACGTGTTAATGAAGTCTATCGTCTGCGCTTTGAGTTGGTCGGCAGAATGCAGGTCGGCGAGTATGAGCGTGTCGGCCGCCGTCTCCACCGACAGGCTGAGGCAGAGAGCTTCCTCACACATCACCTTTAATCTGTCTAGCGCGTACTGGAAAAAGAAAAAAAAAGAAAAATTAATAAATTGTATAAATGTATTTTTTTATGTCGTTTCTATTAAAACTAAGGCCTTTTACTACATAAAAAACTAATTCTAATTTTTACCAACTACGCGGTACATGCCGACCTTTTCGTTACGTACGAAATAGCACACTTACAAAACAGAAAAAAAATACGAGTTTTTAGCCTTGCCTGTATCTCTTAGAACCTAATTAGTTTTCGAAAGACTCATAATGACGTTCAATAAAAGAATGTAGTATTTTTTTTTATTAATTTAATAATTATTAATTAATTATTAAAATTACCGAATTCGATAAACAATGTGATATGTCTATAAAAAAATGGATTTGAATGGAAATCAGGTGAAAAATTATTCTGTATACTATACATATATGTATTATAGGATTTTAAAGACTTCATTTGTTTGACTTTGTTGTTTTCGTTATACATTTCCTGTACATTGTGCATCTAATTATTTATTGCTATTGCATCCATTAATTATTGCTGCAAATATCAGACTTGAATGACAAGAGGGTAATTCCATACATTATGTATATGTATATTGTATACCTATATAGGTCTTTATAATATATTCGTTATACCTATAACCTATATTATACTTCCAATTAGACTATGACTAGAAACAGACAAGTGATATCATAAAGGTTCTGTTTTAAAAATAACCTTATTAATGTGTCGGTGAATATTTTAACATTCATGATTGAGTGAATTATTTAGTAAAAAATACTAACCTAACAATTTAATTTTCACAATACAGATTCTTTTTCCAGCTGTTCGTATTGACGGTATTCGAATAAGTTTTTTTTTTATTTCAGATAATATTTTAAAGTACGACAACTGGTACCGATTTACTGATTGAGACGATCATCAAATAATATATGGGGCCATTCATTAAGTAATTACTTAAGGGTGACCAACGGGGGTTTACAAAATCTATACATGCCCTCATCTGGGAGGGGAGAGGGGTAAAACCCATGCTTACGTAATATTTTACAAGTCGCAATTTATTATTAAAAAAATCTACTTCTATTTCGTATGCGAGATTCGAGAAAACTTATGTATTCTTACATGGGGGTAGGCGGGGTCAAAATCGTCAAAATCATCCTTAAGTAATTAATGTATGGCCCCTGACGTCAAATGAAGCTAGTTATACATAATTAGTAAGAATAATCACAATAATTGAATAGAACTGCTAATCGATATAGACAGAGAAACAATCATATTGATAATACTGTAAAATAAAACCAAGAATCATTTTAATTAGTTGAGGCTAGTTAAGTATGGCCTTGATAATATTTTAATTTTCAATACATTTAAACTTTAACGCCATACTCAATTATGAAAACTAAAAATTTCGAGACTTAATGTTGATTGAGAACTTCATAAACAATATTAAGTATATATATTAAGTATATATATGTATATATAATAGGTTTTACATATTAGTATATGTACTCTTACATTGCAGTTTTTGTATTTTTTCTCTTAAATGAGATATTTTCCCGCGGTAAAAAGTATCCTATATGTTGACCCGGATAACCAGTTACTATCATAACAAAATTTCATCAAAATCCAAAATCCCTCCAGTGGTTTTTCCGTGATGCGGTAACAGACAGACAAAAATTCTAAAAATTATAGATTCGGCCTCTGTATCGATAATAATGTCTATTTCAATAAAATTTTCCAAAAAATATCTAATGTACAGATTCGACTTAGTTACAATTTTATTATACGTATAGATTTTTATCACAAAAACGAAACATTGATAAGTATTTTAAAAATATTAAGCTAATTATTATTCAGAAACTTACGAGTAAGATAAGCCAATATCATTTTAAAGTCAATGTTTTTTAAAATATAATGCGAAATTACATGTGTATTGTTATTTTACACACAGAACAAACAATAATTGATACATTAATTAACGCTTTTGGTAAAATGTCTTAATATCATTTCTTAGGTTTTTTTGTAATAATTTTTTAACATATTCGTTGACCTTCCAGTTCAGTAGTTCAGCACGAACATTTACATTTCCGATAGTGATAAAAAATATAAGATAAAATTAAAAAAAGAACAGTTTAAATTATAATACCTTGTCTGCGGCCGCTAATAAATCGTCTGCCATTTTGTCGAGATTTGGCGCACGATCTGTGTATATAAATCTTAACATTTCTCGTAACACTTCGTGGTCTACGTCAGTGATGTCCACTCGATTTCTTTTTCTTTCTTCCATTTCGTGTTCGAACATGGCCGCAAACACGGGACTCCGCGCTAAGAACAACATTATTCTTGATATTTATATGTTCATTATAAAAATAAACATCGCAACAAGCACTGAAAAGTCGGCCAATTCAATACGATAACCCAGTAACGAAGCGATTGCATTATTCCCATGACATATTTTTCCACGAGCTAAATTAGGTTTCAGCGATTTTATCAAATAGGTATTTTCAAATTAATTAGGAATTGAAATTGTTGATATTATTCATCTCGAAACGGAAACAATGCACACCATGCAACCATGTTAATTACGCAGTTATCGTGTCAGCACGTTGTGTACACAAAGCTAATAATTGTTGTTTTACAATAATCGATTGCTTGTTATGTTAGATGAAGACCTCAACAGCCACAGAACTGCGCTAGTTATTGTATAGTCAAGGTTATTTATTAATATATGTATAATGTACAATACACACGACTCAAACAAAACGACGGCTTTTGTTACGCATTGTGGCAAATTTTCGACTAATCAAAGTTGGGTACATTTCTAGATTTTCGATACTAATATAGAAAATATCATCATCTAAAAATGTACACCGTCTCAACTCGAACCCACGAATTGGGCAGCATTTGTTTTTGACCATAGAGATATTAGTCTCAGACAGGTTATAATAAAGTCACACGATAGGCAATTTAAATATTATGAACACAACACATTGTCGCGCGACACTGACGCATACCATAAAACGGAGTGAGATTTCACATATCACGTTTTATTAGATATTAATATAAATGCGAAAGTTTGTGATTTAATGAGTAAATGGCCGTGTTTACACTATAACGGCTCAACTGATTTTAGTGAAATTCGGAATGGAGATAGCTTACATCCTGTAATTAAGCCATCGGCCATTTTTTATCGACACATGAGCAGATTCACCCTTGTGCTCGTACACCAATGTACTCTTAAATATTAATATTTTTAAACAAAATAATACCTGTTTATAAGCGTAAAATTCTCAACTCAGTCCTGAGTCCGGTACTTTCTACAAGGTTCCATTTAAATTACTAATATCGCATATATTTAGTGAATGCCTTACAATGTAACAACCAAAACGAGTGAAAGCAAATAAATTGTTTCTAATACAACGGGTAGGCGTAGTTACCTGCTAATATAGCTTTATGCGCCTGGAACTCCCTGCCGCCTACTGCTAACGTGACGTCCGAGAACCTTTCATTGTCGAACAACGCACCCAAATCGTCCGATAAGCGACACTCCGGGACTTTGAACTGAACGACGTTACTCTGCCCGCTAATATTAATGCTGTCTGCGACAACTGACACTTCACAAAATATGGTCAGTTTGTCTTCGGGTAATAGTCCGTTCGCTTCGTCCAATAGGAAATCTCTGGAATTAAAAAGTATATATATATACTCTTTATTGCACATAAAAAAAAATACAAATGTTAAAAGAAAATTGAAGGCAAAGGTGGACTTATCTCTAAAAGAGATGTCTTCCAGTCAACCTAGGAGGTGAGAAAGATTGTCATTTAGCGGAGCAGAAAAGCGCAATGTAATTTGGAAATAAAGTACAAAAAAACCAATTAAAGTAAAAAGTAACCAAGTATTTAACCAATTAATCATATTTATAGCGAACGAACTCTTACAATGTAAAGAGAGATGTGGGTATTTTTTTTATTATTTACATTTATATATGTACTAAGTAATTCAAATTTAGGAACATGAAGCATCCCATCATAATTATTCAGTTAGCATTTAATTTTTAACTAATTTTGCTAACGACAGGATTTAACGTCGTAGTGTATAGGCAATCTTTATTTATTAGTATAAAGGAGCTACCATGCTGTTAGCAGAATGGGTATGTTATCAATATTCTAAGAACGAATCAAGTGCGGAAGTTTTACAATGCACTTGCCGATCGCAGCCATTTGAAATATGATTTTTTTTTTACCATAGAGATCTCAGACAGACAGGTTATAATTACATCAAATTAAACATTGAGATTGTTACTTATAGTTAATTTAAAAGAAGTAATAAGATATATAAATAAGTACCTATATTTAATAAAAATATACATATACATTCTCTATTGGACACACAGACATGCATTGTTCCTTAACGAGAAGAGTAAAGTATTATACGTACTATCAATAAACAAGTTCTTAGTATATCACTCATACACACATGCGTCACAATAAATACAGCCATACTTATAAACTATTCTTTATGTCATATTATCTGATTAGGTTCGAGTTAGGTACGATATAATAAATATGTTAATATATTTATAATATTATTCGATTCTTATTAATATACAGAACATGTACATAAAATTTAAATACTAAAATTTAATAAAACTACAAACTAAAGTGTGTATTTGTGATATTCACATATTTTAAATTTAATTCAATTATTATTTAAAAAATACGATATATGGAATATATTTTGCAGTCATTTACAACTTACGACGACTAACATGACTTATGTATTTGTAAAAACTAGGAAATACTAAGATTTTATTTTTTGTTTGTATAAAAGATTTCAATAATAATATAATGTAATATGAATAGGTAGTGAAGAAACTTTAGTTAAAGATTTTTATAAAATATATTGTTTTACGCAAATTAATTTAGCGTATAATATTTAAATAATAATTACCTTCTTATAAATTTTTTGAATCCCCAATCTTTGCCCTGAACAAATCTGTAAGCACGTTGTGATTCCATCGCCTTTGTTTCTTCTCTTTTCGCGTTTAATATAGAAAACTTAAACTTTGCACGGACTTCTGATTTATTACACGACACTAATAATAAATATAACGATAAATAGTCTTTACTCTCTTCATCGAGTCCTTTAGGATTTACGCGAAGACACCACTTTAATTTGTCACTAGCACCGGCTGAGAATGTCGATGATTTTAACACTTCTCCCATCTCTTCTCTACAAAAACTAAAATTGTTTATTGTCCACATATAACTGAACTTGACCACTTTAACCTGGAAGAAAGAAACAAAAATGTTAAAACAGGTAAAATATCACATTATATACTTTAACTGCTATTTTTGAGTACAATATAAATGGACCCAGTAATGCAAAAAACAGCCATGTGCGTAAAAGTACCAACTGAGTTATAAGCATTTTATTATAAAAAATAAAATAATTATAAAAAATAAACAATACTTATATAAATATTGTTCAATTTTAAAATAACCAGAAAAATAAAACATAATCCAAGTGCAACTATCGACAGAAAAATGCTTATAACTCAAGTTAGTTACTTTTACGGACATGGCTGTTTTTTGCATAACTGGGTCCAAATTTAAGTTTCGTAATGTTTATTCTTAAAAGAAGATCCACCTATTAATATTTTTATATTAATATATGTACGAGTATATGTTAAACCTCTTTTCTAATAAATATGATATCATAAGTAAACAGTTCCCGAGTCACTGACTATGACACCACATCCTTTATGATGTGGTAAATTTTTATCGCCCATGACAGCCACGGAACAAGTAACCGTATAGACTATAGACGTTAACTGTGTGTTTACGATAAATTTAACCATTGTATAAACAGAATATATCTACTGTGTATTTTCTTTAGTTATGTCTTTACATAAGTATTATGTGGCGAGATTATCCATTTATGGGACTGAAATAAAGACGAGGTGTAATGCTAATTTCATAATATATGCGTAATTTGTTTTCAGGAACATTTGATCGATCACACTAGTATTTTATCGGTAATATGTTATTAAATAATCAAGCTTTACCACTGTTGAAGTAAAGTTTATTAAATAACGTTTATTCTTGAAGTGCTATAAATGAATAAACTGCAAACGAGATGATATATAAATTATAGAATAATGTAAGTTTGCGCTTTGACCACAGCTCTATACGGTTGAGTAGCACGTGTTGGGGCCCACGTTTGCTTGAGGTGTGTACATGAGTAACCGGAGGTCAGGACTAGGCGGCCGGCACTTGGGACCTGGTCGTTGCCCCCGACCGTTGCTTGGCTTGCCGTCTTGCGGTGCTGTTGAGGTCTTCGCCCGGTCACCGACCCGTTCCAAGGCCGCCCGCATCATCTTCATCGCATATTCTTGGACACCTTTACCGATCGCGAAAACCCGACCCCCGACTAGATTGTCAATGTTTATTATATAATTTAATATGACGAAATAATTTAACTTTTCATTTGAATTATTGGTAAAAATATAAGTATTTCATTTCACAGAGCTACATAAATGTTTATATAACCTTGATGTGACGACGCGAAGTAAATCTGTTGATATTATTAATTTCCTATATGGACGGATAATATTTATTTAATTATATATTGTTTCAACAAATGCTGTATATATATATATATATATATATATATATATATATATATATATAGAGAGAGAGAGAGAGAGAGAGAGAGAGAAATACGTATTGACAATAATTATGAAGTACCCAACTGTAGAAATAAATTCGAATTTGCATATTTTAAATCAGAAAAACAGTTTAAATAAACTTTTTAAAGTAACTAACAATCTACACTTTGTTTTTTAATATCATTCATTGCATCTTAAAAACGTGTAAATCACAAAGCCCACGTGAGTCGTGTTAGTTTTCGTTATACCTATTGCACGTGCTCTTACGAGCTATGTTACCATAGCTTAGTACTTTTCCAACAGTGTGATGACGAAACAATTATTCAATTAATAAAACATTTAATAACACATTTTCCAAAGTATGGTATATTATTACCAATCTATACATATAATAAAATTCTAACTGAGCCGAATCTGTACATTAAATATTTATTGGAAAATCTTATTGAAATAGACATTATTATCGATACAGAGGCCGAATCTATAGTTTTTAGAATTTTTGTCTGTCTGTCTATCTGTCTGTTTGTCTGTTACCGCATCACAGAAAAACCACTGGAGGGATTTTGATGAAATTTGGTATGGTGATAGCTGGTTATCCGCGTCAACTACACAAACAAATATAGGGTACTTTTTACTGCGGGAAAATATCTCATTTCTGAGCAAAAATACAAAAACTGCATTGTAAGAGTATATTAATATGTTGAACCTAAGAATTTGGTTTTTGTCATCTGAACGCAGGCGGAGCCGCGGGCAATGCTAGTGCAATATATGTAACATTGAAATGGCTTTAGTACTTGTATAAAATTTAAGGACCGTTACAATACTATTGAAATCGAGTGAAACCTTAATATGTAAACGTACCACTGCACTGTTGGTAACGAGTTTAAAATACCGTTATTTTCACGAACTAAATAGATTTTGGCAAAAAAAAATATTAAAAAATAACACCCGGCCGCGATCTATAGTCTGTCCAACAGTTGCTCTGATTTTCTTAAAAATAAAAGTAAGTTTTCTACTTGTAATCTAATGTTTTATAAGAGTGTGTAAGTTGTCTAGCACTTGAAAAATAATCTACGTCCTAGGTTCTATTGCTTTGTTCAGGATTCTCAGTTTAACTATTCTATCAAGGAAATCTAGATTATTTTTTGTTTCTGTCAACCTTATAAGTTATAATTCTGCACTCTATGTTCAATATCACCTTCCTCTAGTATATTTATTTCATATTCTGTTTCGAATGTAACGTAGGATTGCAATCATACATTAACTCAAATTCAATGTAATGTAAAAATCTACAAATAGCCGTGAAGCGCCCGGCATAGAATAGGGCTATCGCCTATCCCATATCCTCCTGTAGATGTTGTAGAAGACGACTAAAGGATCTAAGCAGTAGGCACATCGCACCTAAGTCCCGTACTCGTTGACGGGCAAACGACAGCATTCCAAAGCAAAGAGGGTTGACGTCAGGCAGGCAGCCGATAAGATTTTTTTTGGTAAAACCAATAAGCAGTACGGACGTACTGCGCCGATCCCAAGTAATTTGGGAAATGCACAGGGAGATGATGTAGATATCTACAAAACATTGTCATACAACTATAACTTCTTAAATAAAATAATATATTTTGTTTCATATTATGATCGTTAAATTGCCGCATTAGCATTTTTGTTTCTTAACTTAATACACATTAGCATTAAAAATATAGAAAGAACTGTAATGATGACATCTCACCTACGTTGTCTTTTTCTGCCTACGTTTGAAGTGGGATGTACATTAAAAATTAGAAGGAGCACAAATATCTATATGCAAAATACAAACATGCCTCACCTGTAGGAATTGAACCTTTGATCTTAAGGCTAAGACACACGCCACAGTTACAATTATAGACCAACCAGTAGGTTCAACATAAATATAACCAATTTATATAATACGTATGTATATCTATATACTCCTATAAGTAGTGAGTCTCCCATACATGATACAGTAGTCTGTTTTTCCTTAGGACTCGTATTTTTAGATAAAATATAAGTGACTAGGTGCTTAATAGTAGACGTTTTAATCCAGGTCATTGTCTATGTATGTTCTAAATATCATACAAATCAGTTCAACCGTTTTAGGGTGAAGAAGTTACAAACATACACACACATACAAACTTTCGCATTTACAACAGCTGTCCGATTAGTCTAAGGCAGGATACCTGTGTAAAGCACCAATTTTCCGCTACAGGCGTGTTCCCGTCGTGCAACGGGCTCGGCACGCGGCTCACCGCCATCCCGCCAGAACCGTTGGAGGATACGCGCGCCGATTGTGGAGCGGGCGCGCCGCCGCCCGACCCCCCACCGCCGCACTCGCTGCCCGACCCGAGCCTGCAACACGCTTAATCATTAATATCACAAGTTTTAATTAAATAATTGTAGTACCATTCAATGTATTATATATGACTCTGTAAGTAATCTGTCAGTGATTATCCAAAAAGATGCTAGGTAACATAATATGTAGATGCTAGCAACATTTAGTTCATTTTCGGTTATAATTGAATCAGACAATGACAAATAAACCATCTAAAGTTGAAAGCATGATATATACTTTTAAGACAAAGTTTAATGTTAAAAAATGTTTCAGGTACAATTATGTATGTACAGTATATACGTATGTACCTGATACGTATACGCATGTGCATATACAGTTTAACAATACAATATAATTCAATTAATCCCTCCACGACTGCGGACACGCCGGCGTTACAGTTAACAATAGATTTCTTAGAAATTAAATTAATTTCTTAGAAATTTACCTGGAGGTGTTAAAGAATTAGCAAAGCACCAATACTATCTAAACAAAGTGTAAGAAAACCTAAAAATTATATTTGTTACTCTTTATTTATATCTGTATAACTTGCAACTTGCCGCCCCGCGTGTTAGAACATATAATAAACACATCTTTAACAAAAAATACAACATAAATATGAACGAAGAGAGAATAGACCACTCAGCAGCCAACGAGCTATGAATATATACCGATGGCTCCAAAAACACAAAAGGGCTCTGGAGCTGGGATATTTTCTCTCGATCTAAACATAAACACATACCATTTAGACATACAAAGTTCGATCTTTCAATGCGAATGTGTAGCCATAACGGAAGCCGCAATAACCGTGCACAGACCAACATCAAACTTATAATTGAGTGTCACCATGCCCTTGGTACAAATAGCATCGACAATCATGTTACTATTCAATGGATCAGGGGACACAGCGGTTCACTTGGCAACGACGGGTCAAAATTAGAAGTAACTGGCCATACCCACTTCTTCCGCTACCCTTTTCACAGGGTCGCACCTGGATCCGCCAATTATCCACGATAGTTCAAAATAACAGATGGTTGCAAACGGTAGACTGCAGGCAAGCTAGATGGGCTCTACCTGCAGTGAGCCCGCGTCTTACTAAACGCCTACTAAGCCTAAATAGAATTAATCTCAAAATAATGAGAGGGATAACGGACCACTGTCCCTTGAACAAACACTTATTCAACATCGGCGCAACGGACAGCCCTCTGTGCAGAGGATGTTTCAGCGCTGTAGAATCAGTCGTTCATGTCGTAGTATTTAAATCTTAGCTTTCCTGCAGTCATTTTTGGTTAGTTGACAAACGAATTAACATTAGGAATGATAAAATAGCAAAAAAATATATTGTAATCAGATGGATAATTTTAAGTATTCTCCACCTCGCTATCTTTGAAGGCCGATTTTAGCCTATTAAGTAGTACTACCTTTTTTAATAATTATGAAATTTGAGAGTCTGGTAAACTTTTGAGACCTACTTAGGAATCATGAAGTCACCTGTTTAAATTTTTAATTTAAACTTGAGAGAAAAGTCATAAATCCCCGAACGTAAATTTTTCACTTTACACCAGCATTTTCATAATTTCCATCAAAGTTACGAAGCTGATTATTTTAAGCATAAAAGTACAACTCACTAAGATTCAGTTGCAAAAAAAAAACGCGAAAAAGTCTTCTGCTTTTTTTTAGAACTAAGTTGTTAATTTTGAAAATTCTCAAAAATTGAGAAAAAAAATCATAACTCAAAAACTATGAACAATCGCGTAACATATATGGTGGTGATTCGGGTACCCCAAGAGGTGCTCTATCTCCGGACTTCCGCTTGACACTACTTTCTGGGACATCCTGTGTATTCGACCTCTGTATCGATAATAATGATTATTTCAATAAGATTTTCCAAAAAAGATGTAATGTACAAATTCGACTTGGTTGGAATTTTATTATTTGTATAGATAAATATTATTTATGTATCTATATTCTATACATATAATAAAATTGTAACCTAAATGGATTAAACAGTGGATGAAGTTTTGTACGGAATTTTAAAACTCAAAGATGGCAAGTTGGCATATTTCCTATCGGGCGCATTTCTAATTAGTAAATAATAATTATGACCAAATAATGATGTTAACCTTCAGCAATGACAGAGAAGTTGAAATGAAACTCCTTAACAGTTTCACTATTTACAGAACTTTATAAGAGATTTTTATAATAATTACGTGCGAGTAACATATTATGCCAATGTCATGCTGGGTCACGTCACTTTACGTCGACTATAGTTTATTATTATATAAATAAAATGTTAATGCTTAATTTTTGAAATAGGTATATTGTTTAAAAACGACGAATCAATTAAAATTTTTAACATAAATGAAAGAATAAAAATAACAATAAATCGACGTTGTAATTAGTAGGTATGCTAACTAGTGACCTAGTGCCCTAATGGCGATATTTGAAATCTCTCATGGAATAGAATGCAAGGCGAAAATGTAGCAACGTCGTATTATACCAATCAACAATCGCGATTTCGCATCCCAAATGTGGGCCGCAAACACAAATTTTGTTCGTTCCAGTCGGTGGGCACCGATGCGTCCGTTAGTGAACAATAACTTCTTGCCTTATGAAGACTTAACATATTTAAGTATCTTTCCAATTTTAGGTTTCGGTGTCGTCAAAACGTCGAGAGTAAATCGAAGTAGGGCAGTACAATGCAAGATTTTGCCGTCCTGTGAGACTTTCACGTACTGTAGTTCGATTACCAAACACACGTTAGAATCTGTGTCAGTTTCATCACCACACTGCATCCGTTCACAGCTCGCGTGCGGTGGCTTTGTTCGATGTTCAGCAGCTGTGCGGCCCGGTAGTTTATTAGAACACTATGTCCTCTAACCTGCAACCTTATCCGGCATTAAGGCTACTAAGCTTAAGCGAAGAGGTTGTTTGATTGATGATGAGGAGAATGGTTTTAAAATTAAAGTACTTCTTCCATTTAATTCTTATGTTATACTAGCTGTTATACTAGCTATTTACACTCACTTCGCTCGCGTACTCTCTCTACCTACGTTTTAGTTTTTTTGAGCGGAACCAAAATTCTTTTTTAAAATAAAAGTAGCCTAAGTTAATTTTTATAACATCAGCTATCTGCCCGTGAAAGTCCCGTCAAAATCAGTTCAGACGTTTCGGAGATTAGCAGGAACAAACATTTTAAAAATTGTGTTTTTCTTATAAGTACCATATATATATATATATATATATATATATATATATATATATATATATATATATATATATATATATATATATATATTCATTTAGTAAAAAGCTGTTATTTTGACAATACAAACAGACACTTCATTTTTTTTAGATTATTATCAATTATAAAGTTCTGTCAATACATCATTATATATATTTTTATATGAGAAATTAACAAAATGCTCTGTACGACTCTATAGTTATTCTCTTAAGCAATTACGGCTTTGTGTCTAATCTTGTATTATTGAAGTGGGTGTAGAAAATTAAAAAAAATGTGTATACGTCGTTTAAGCAAAACGAGGGCAAAGGGAAACAGTTAATGTTACAAACCGCGATTAACGTGTAACGCTTTACAGACAACAGCGCAAAAAGTGTCCAACGACTCACTAACAAAAGTAGGCTACATTAATTTTATTAATCGGAGCGACCCAGAAACTAAAGAGTAAAGATGTTGATGGAAGACAAGTAGACAGAATGACAGGATCAAGTCAACACCTACCCACTAATATGTATAATAATTTTCGCTCAAACTACTAGCGACTCATCCTCGCTTCGCTCGGGTTCGTCCCGAACTTCTAGACCGGTACGTTTTAATGGTTAGTATGGAATAAATAGACTATATATTATAGTACATAATATATTTCATAAACATAGGTATGATTCAGTTTCATAACTGTTAAGAAATTATTGATTTCCCATACAAACTTTAATACCACAATGACGACAAGTTTGGCTCAGTGTGAGTAGGGTGTGACCCTAGTTGCTGTTCCAGCGATCGCGGGTTCGAGTCCCGCAAGGGGCATTCATTTTATGATGAGCACGAATGTTTGTACTCCAGTCATGGGTGTTTATATTTATAATATAAATGTATTTTAAGTTATATATGTGTAGTATATTAACTATCTAGTATCCATAACACAAGCCCCGTAGCTTACCATGGAACTAGATGGTGTTGTGAGTTAATGTCCTGACATATTTATTTATTATTTATTATCTTCATTTTTACCCCTTTAAGGGATGCTTTCCGGGATAAAAACTATCCGATTTTCTTTCCCGGATCTCAAACTATCTTCATAGCAAATTTCATCTAAATCGGTTTAGTAGTTCCAGAAATTCATTACTTCCTACAAACTAACTCACAAACATACAAACTACCACTTTATAATATTCATTATAATAATTACAGCGTAGATGAGGCATATAAAAATAATGAGTTTATTGTATGATGTAATTTTATAAGAATTTTTGACTTGTTCATTTACAAATGTGTAATATAATAATTAGACCTATGCCTTATTTACCTACTAAGTATACAGATTAGATTGCACTTCTTGGTACAACTATTTTGTCTTAGATTTAAATTTTCAGCATTCCTAGTGATATTAGAAAAATTTAGGTCTATATCTAAAATTATTTTGCAATTTAGTTGGTCACATTTTTACACCAACGAATATTGATAAGATATCCGATATAAGCGATCCGTTCGAGGTCGATCAACAAATTTGCCACTGTAGCAAGTAGAGCGGCCCGAACGACCTACATCTAGTTTCAGTTAACCACTCCTATTATCGTTAACAATAGCTGAAATACCATATGGCATTTTTATGTTCCTTATATTGATTACTATCAGAATAACCTTGAGTAAAAATGCAGTATGGATGGTGAAAATTGAATATTCGCGTTTGGTATACATATGTATATAATATCTCGACATAGTTTCCTTTGAGCGATTACTATTTTAATGAAAAGAAAGAACCATAAAGTAAAAATGATTTGGTAAATGTTAAAACAGAGCTGTTTTAAAGTCAACAACCGGTAAAAGCTTGAGCAATCTCCAACGCACGTTTCATCGGTCTCCCGGGGTCTTATTATAGATGTCACCCGACCTGCTAGTATCTTCTTCTATATTTAAAGCACGTTGTACTAATATAATTATGGGAAATCATTTATACAGTTTTGAAATTTAATGATGAATTGATGATGCTTAAATTCATACAATGTTCGAGTTTTTCTAATACAACTTCAAAAAGAACTCTGCTTAGCTATCTATACAAATTAAGTTTTCATATTTCAATAATGATACTAAATAGGATAACAATATAACATTGTCGTATATAAATTGGCAGTGACTTATAAAACAGACCACCAACACAATGGTAACAGAATTAGGACGACGAACAATGTTCGCAAATAGGTGTAGTACATACGATTTAATTTTTCCAAGTGATGTCTCAATGATGCAGCGGACGTGCCACTACAGGGGGGAGTAACCAAGTGAGCAATGCCCTCTTAACGACAACTGCGTGCTATGACTCAGACGTCCTGAGGACGACCTGACAATAGGGTCCTCGACTGGGCCGTTTTGAAGGACGGACTGTTTACCGAGCAGATCCCTCTGTGATATCATGCATTTGTGTTGCAAATTTTAACACGTCTTTATATGCTTAAATGTGTATACATAGGTATTAGGTATACATACTAACGAGTGCAAAAAATACGAATATCATTAATAGTATATGCAGTCAAGTCTATATTATAGTACATAATTTCTATGTAATTTATAAGATTATCTGTTGCTACTTTAAACAAGCGACGAATCCGCATTTTTGTGCTATACATGTTGCCTGATCTATGCCAGATAGCGAAAATTGATAATAAACCACATAAATGGTTACAAGGCCAATGTTCATCGTCTCAATATGGCACAAAAGAGCGATGCTGCAATAGTTAGACTATGAAGAATTTACGTACTTTAAATATTTTTAACATAAAGATTGAAAAATATATACCTACATTAATTGAAAAATACATACCAATGAAGTTATATAATTCTGTGACGTCGAAAATTTGCTAAATCCATATGTTTTACATTGTGGATAGCAAAGCCAAATCATTGTTCTTAGTGTGACATGTTTATTGTTTATATTTGAATGTCACAGCATGATAAGCAAAGAATTGCTTGTGTTATTTATTTATAAGTTTTAATTTAGTTAATTCGTATTAATTTATTTTTTTATACTTCAACAAATAGTTTCTTTTGGCATCGCTATTGCTCTTATTGTATCTATAATAATACGCATATAATAAGTTCAGGTATAACAAAATAACACAAAAACAAAAATATTGGACTTAGGTACTAAAAATGACATGATAAAATATAATCAAATACATATATTTCAAAGGTTAGTATAACCAATAAATATTTAGTAATATACAGGTAGCAACTGTTACACATTCTATCCACTGTTTCAATAAAAGACCAAAATGGTCTTCGGGACTACAAAAATGTTACATTTCACATAGAGATTTAAATTGAGATTTTACTTAATAGATAATAATTAATTAACAAGCCTGTAATACTTATTACTTGTAAACATATACTTATGTAAGAATAAATTATATATTATATTTCAGTTAAACTTTTACAGTTCCGTTAATGTAGGTAAATTGTGGATGTGATGACGTTTATAATCAAACATACGATATAGCCAAGGTTACAGTAGTCGTCATAGTCTCTTGGTCCGTGGCAATTTGTAAATTGTAACAATAAATGCTCAATGTCAATGGCTCGTTAGTTACCGCGTTAAATATTATTTATTCTATTAATTTGTTAAATTTATTCAAAAACTCTATACCAGTCAGATGCATGTAAAATAAATACGTTAGCATTAAGTAACCTCTTTCATAGGATTATTGAAAAAAAATGATTGAATAAATGATGGAAATTAAATTAATTGGAATATAAGTTAATATAGATTGGAATATAAGAAAATAGCAGTGGTAACCCAGTGGTAACGCGCTCGCTTGGGAAACCGAGTGAAGCCATTTCAAATCCCGGGTCTCGCACCTCTGATATTTTCATGTGCGAATCATTTCTAACGTGATTACCACTTGCCTTACGGTGAAGGAAAACATCGTGAGAAACCTGCATATCTGAGAGAACTTAGCAAGTTTTCGAAAGACATGTGAAGTCCGCCAACCCGCACTTGGCCAGCGTGGTGGACTATGGCCTGATCCCCCTCGTATTAAAGGGAGGCCCGTGCCCAGCAGTGGGACGTTAAAAAGGGCGTTATATAAGTTAATTTTAACCAATGACAAACAAACCATTTTTTTGCGGATGTGTTCTACATAATATGTTATGCTATTTTAACAGGATAATCACACATAGCTTTACAGACGGAAGGCGAATTTGTAAACGCAAGGTTATTTAGCATCAACAGTTCGCAGACGAGCAACGCAAGCAAACGCGGAAATATATGACACCTCTATTTGTCCGAGATGTGCGAGGACGTACAAGGTGACCGCGCCACGTGTGTTATGACGGTTCTGATCGCAGTAAATGTAATTGATACTATCATGAAACAGTATAGTACATGATATGAAATATTATTTGAAAACAATGATTGTAGCGTATTATGTATGGAATATAGACCCCAAAACAATAGTTATTAATTTTTTTGTCCTTTTGGCTGTATGTTTATCTATTTGTGTGTGCGATTTCAACGAAATTTAATGAAGTAATAACTTACTACTCGGGTCACATTTAGGATACCTTTTACTTCAGGCAAATCTATCTTTTCCACGGGAAAAGACAATGAGTGATTTTATCGAGTCGTCCTTAGAAACTTTCCGCTGGCTAAACCTTAAGACATACATGAAAACAATGTACCTACTAAAAAATTGAAGGTATTAAAAAGGCCAACAGAAAAGTCTGCAATAGAATATGCCTATCTCCTAAGGTACACTCGCAATAACTATTTTTATTTTTAGACATTGAAATTTAAAAACAATGTCGCGACTCACTGACTAACTTATCAACGTCCAGCCCAAGCCGATAATGATAGACCAGCACAACAAAAAAAGCCAGCTTTATATATCCATACCATCATTAAATGCGAAAGTAACTCTGTCTGTCTGTCGTCTGTCCGTCACCTTTTCACGTTTAATCTGCTGGACCGATTCAGATGAAATTTGGTATGGAAATAGTTTGAGACCGGAAAACATACCTATCATATATAAGCGAGGCGAAAAGACCGGTGGAAGATTAAATAGGGAATCAATATACTTATATAACAAAAATGCGAGTTCTTTTTGTCCCTATTTTGTTAACCCTAATAGCATTTATTTATTTATACTTTATTTAACGGTAAGTATAGAATAGACTGTATTTTAAAAAATTATATATATATATATATATATATATATATATATATATATATATATATATATATATATTCTATACTTACCGTTAAATAAAGTATAAATAAATAAATGCTATTAGGGTTAACAAAATAGGGACAAAAAGAACTCGCATTTTTGTTTATATATATTACCTTTGTTTGCATACTACTCGTATACCTATTGATATAAAAAATATATACAATTTATTTATTATATCTATTTTAATAATATCTAAGTATAAGATATATTATGGCGAAGTAGCCAGAATTAGATGAAGAGAAGGCGGTATTCTGTGATAACAAATGATAGTCAATGCTACTTACACATAATTTACTAAGTGACTTCCATCTGCCTTATTAGATACTAGCGACTCACCCTCGCTTCGCTCGGGTTTGTCCCTAACTTGATTCCCCATACAAATTTTCATCCCCATTTTCGCCTCCTTAAGGGATGGTTTCCGGGATAAAAAGACTTCTTACTAAATTTCATCTAAATCGGTTCAGTAGATCCAGAGATTACAACGTCACAAACTCACAATGTCACAAACTTTACCTCTTTATAATGTTACCTCTTAGTGATAATATAATTGAATGTGATTATAAAAGGTTTACGTGATTTTCTTACAGCTGATCATTTGTCACATACAATTTCTTTATTCCAAACGTGACAATGCAACGTATAAAGTATAAATATTAAATTATTACAAAATGGGAAAAAACGAAAATACAACAAAGCTGTAAAAGTAATAGGAATCTGAAAATTGCTCTACGTCAATTTAAGAAATCATTGATAAAAATGTGGTATTAATACTTTTTTATCATTTATCACGGAATAGACTTAACCTAATTATTACACAATCGTCTTTAATGACAGTTTTGTCTTTTAAAAAAAAAATTAAAAGCTAAAGCAAACAGGCCAACAGACTTTCTATATATTTCTATATCCTATACATTTTTAATATTGATTTGTTTTATTAGTAATTCTTAAGAGGGTTACGACTTACGAGGCCTTGTTAGTGTAGACCTACACAATGTTATGTAGAAGTAACGACGATTGCTTGAATCTAATTATATACAATATACATATATGTATTATCTATACTAATTAGTAATTATATACAATTCTTTCTATTTATGTTTGAAGTTCGAACGATTTACCTAACTAAAATCTATCTTACAGATTTCAATGATTTTTTTTAAATATTTACGATTCCAGAAAACCTATAGGCAAAGGTAAATAAAATTTAGAAGAGGGAGCAGAAGAGCTACTTAAATGATGCCGGTCGCGCGGGCAGACACGCGCGAACTCGCATTATTTTACATTATTTTTAACTAAGCCTAAACGTATATATAGTATATATATAAAAATCGATACGTGTATATGTGTTCCTTATGGACTCTAAAACGGCTGGAGCAATTTTGATGAAATTTTCAGGCAATCTTCAGATTGAACCAGCGGGTGATCCTGTAAAGTTTGAACGCGGGCGAAGTCGCGAGTGCTGCTAGTTTATTTATAATATTGTAACTGACAATCTTCAAAACAATTTACTACAACTCATGATTTCCAATATTTTAGAAGGAAAATGTACCAGTTTTAAACATATCTTTCAATGTTCATGTACAATAAAATAATAAGGAAATGATGGAATACGTAGATGTAATATTATAAAACGATAATACGACATTGATAAAGATAAAAATCCAGGAAACACCGATAAAACATCAAGTTATACGAATTTTTATGTACATTAATCTATACTAATATTATAAAGAAGTAAAGTGTGTGAATTGTGAGTTTGTGACGTTGTAGGGGGTAATCTCTGGATCTACTAGACTGATTTAGATGAAATTTGGTAAGAAGATAGTTTGAGACCCGGGGAAGGACATAGGATATTTTTTATCCCGGAAATCATCCCTTAAGTGGGTGTAAATGGGGATGAAAGTTTGTATGGGGAATCAACGTAGGGACAAACCCGAGCGAAGCGAGGGTGAGTCGCTAGTATATTATATTCATGGAATAGGTGCATACACTAATGTGTAGGTAATTAATAATTATTGTAATTACGGCTACTTTTTAAAACACCCAATTAATAATAATTGAACCATTAGATGTATGTATAAAAAATAATAAAGTAATGGCAAAATAAGTTTAATGGTTAAATATTTTGTATTAATTATGCCAATAGTTCGTTATTGTTAACACTTAAATGATAATATTATGGGTCTTTCCATAGCTAATTTTTAAGGAAATAATAATAAATATAAAGAGGTCTAACCTCTCATGTAACCTCGTGAACGCGAGGAATCGAACTGTCGGTTATAAGAGTCGCCGTTACGTCATGACCTTAGTGGTTTGCAGTGACGTCGCGTATGCAAACCTAATTAAGCTTCTCTGTACATGCGTAGATGTGAAGTAGCCGACAAATTATTTGTATAACAGTTAATGTTCCTACAAAAATATAGCTTTATAATATGTAACATAAGTGTCCAGTGTATAAGTATTTAAAAATATAAATTAAACCTATTAGTACGTACTTCATTCGCGAGGCGCGTGCGGATTGTTGATGATACCTAGAAATTAAATATGTTGATATATTGTGGTGAATGAAAAAAGAAGGTTTAGGATCAAGGCTCACAGTAAAAAGATTAGCATTGGCAACGCCAACCGAGGATAAGCATCGATGCGGAAGTAGCGGAGCGAGGCCGAGGACACACGGCAATTCACGAATCGAACGCACAAACCTGATGCGGTTGAACTTTTGACCACGATTATTACAATTAGGGAACCAGCTATATCAGCTCCATTATTAAATAGATGAAATATCGCAGATTGTTCTGAATGCGTCTTGATATTACATAAGTAAGAAATTGAAGAGCCGCTATGTGCAAATTATAACGCGACGTATGGTGTTGGCAGTAAAATCATTTTGAAATGATTACGTGGACACTTAACACGTTTTAAATACAAAGAGCAAGATTTTACGCGAGACGATTATGCAACATTCCAAGTGCCATACGTGAGTGGGAGTCGAGCGGGGAACTGAAACCGACGTACGATCTGCAATATGAACGGCGCACGCAATATTAAACCGACAATATTTGGCAACGCAGGTATTGGAAAGCAAAGACACTGGTAGCAGTGCTACACCGCATAAAGACATTAATCTAACAAGAATTATATTATAAATCAAACGCGAAACTGTGCCAACTGAGCAACGAACCAATGGCAACACGTTTTACGTTGTTATGCCATGAATATGCAAACAGTAAGGGGAACGTGAATTTATGATTATAATCAGATTGAAGAATAAACGATTACCCTATTGTGCGGAAATGCAAAGGAACGTTGAGCAATTTTGGTAATGAAAAAAGGCCGGGTAATGCTGACCTCTAGCTTTATTGCCCTATGAATTACTAGATGACCAAATGAATTGGCAAGACCTTGACTTCAGGTTGATATAAGCTATGTGACCCTACTTCCTCAAACATCTGCGAGGGTCGTCTCTGTCAATTGCATTTAAATTACATCCTTGCTTGTGGGCGACGGTCATTTAATTTTAATACAATCAGTTGATAAGGTTTTATATCAATATCATATACAAAAGAATAATTAAAAAACTTTTAAAGATTTAATTTGATACTCTTAATAATTTGAAATATTTAAATTATTAAAATCTTAAATAAAAAAAAAATGTAATTTTAAAAATTGCGATGACGCTAGAACGGACAAAATTGGGAAACCTTGACGGTTTTAAATTTACGTACTAAACAAAAAAACTACACATTACTTAATATTAGACAGAAAAAGATATTTGAGTCTACAACTTTCGTTCTAAATCTTTCGTCTTAGTATTTATAGTTAAAGTTATGTAAAACAATAGTAAAATATCGTCAAAGGACATAGAGTATTTAAATCAAATAGTGACTTTGTTAATATAATATTTACTAGCCCTGACACAAGGCAGATGGATGTGGATGTGCGAAGCATGCAAAACGCGCATATATATTTTATGTGTGAGTAATGAGTATACGCAAGACCGTAATGGTACCAGCAAGTCGTCTCACCAGCAGCGGCATCGAGAACGCGACCCGCTTCGCGATCGAGAAAGCATCTACAAAACTCGGTTGAGGCCGCGTTCTACGGTCATCTTATACAAGAGTTGTAAAGCTATGAAAAAATATATATATTTCACTCACGTAATAATACATTTTAATAACTGACACGACCTCAGTTACAGGATTAAACCAATGCTATACGCGCCGACAACTGCTGTAAATCGCGAACCTCGAAATCTATCGAGGTTTGGTAACACTTCCGCATGTTGTGTGGTAAAGATCCTAAATTAGCAAATCATTGAAGCAAATATATTCGAGGTTTTTGTTTTAAATATTTTTAAACGCAATGCCATGGGAACTGATAAATATTTAAGCATTTATCGAGTATCTTTCTTATTTAAAAAAGCGTACACGTAAGTATATTATATAAATATTAAATATGTAAAAGTCATGGTTCGTTATAATTCTTGCATATAAAAAGAGATTATGATATGCATTATTGTACAGGTATTTTATACAATATTTAAAAATATAAATAAATCTTTATATATATAATTCTTCTGTGAGTGTGTATGTCACTGAACTTCTCTCAAACGACTGGACCGATTTTGATGAAATTTTTTGTGTGTGTTCAAGGGGATCTGGGAATGGTTTAGATTCACAATTTTGTCCAAAAAGTTTGAAATTTTCAAATTAAAGACGTGTAGACAGGACAACGTCTGTCGGGTCCGCTAGTATTTAATATATAATTACACGTACAAAAAATAGAAATAAAAAAATCACACATTGAAAATTATTGACGTTAAAATAAATACAATATCAGCATCTTGACAATTGTTGCGTATTTATTAGTATTCAGCAATTGCCTAGTTAATATAGCACACAACATGAAAAACGGGGTCAAATTTGACATCGTAATGCATTTGACCTACATGACAAATGAGTGACGTTTGAAAAAATTAGTTAAAGTGTTCACGCCAGTTCGTGGGTTCCGAGAATGTAACTAACTATATTATCGTATTATTATATGATTTTTAAAAAATATACACATATTATGTAAAATCATTAATCACATAGATTAAACATTTTAATAATTATAGGCAATATATTTTAATAATTTAATAATATTAGAGCGCATTATGAGGAACTACATATATTTAAAATGTTATTCTTAATATGCTAGTTTCTACTCAATAAAATGAACGAGATAAAAGACGGAAGCGTGCTTGGTGCGCTTTCACGGCGATACTCCTGAATTGATCTTGATAAAATTGAGTTAAATATAATTCAAGTTCTGGAAATAGACGTTTACTCACTACTAAAACATAAAATATCGTCATATCGTTAGAATATTAAAAATATTTTTATTTAATTATTATAGCGGCCAGTGTCAGTTTCGGGTCACACTACACGATAAGGGGCACAAGGTAAAAGATGGTACATTGAAAGCGGCCTTAAGCCCAATAGCGATCTGCGACCGTGTCGCTTCCTATTGGCGTGGAGGCGACAATGCCAGCACTGCCTCCTACTGTTGCGAAGGTGACAGTTGCATTTAATAGCTTAATATATTAGGTTGCATTATAAAAAAGTAATTATATTATATAATATTTGGAATTTGTCTTTATTGTCCAATGAATCGGAGATAGTAGGTAAATGCTTTTTATTTAAGAATGCGGTCGCGATTATTACAATTTTCATTACCTATTAAACGATTTGTCTACAAGTACTACTTTTTATATTTATGACATGCCTTTTATCTTAATTAGTTATAAAATATTTCTGTAATTATTTACAAATTTGTAAATAAAATAATCGAGATCACTGTGTTAAAAGCGGCAAACCGTAAAGGCGAAAAATGTGACCTCAAATCACTAAACAAGACCAAGGGAGTAGAACAAATGGTTGAATTTTATGGGTCAACCGTCAGAGAGCTTTCAGTTGGGAGGCAAGAGCGAAGGGTAGGGCCAACGGGGGAGGACCCTGACACAGATCCCAACACGTCGGTGAAGCGCCGTGGAGACCTCGAGATTCGGCTGTTTTAATATCATCGATTCCTCAAAGCAACATTTCGTGTTATACTTAGAAAGCACGGAGTGCGTAACTATATCCATTGTCCACGTATAAATATTCTCATTTGCAAAATTACCGCTACTACATAAATTATCTCATTAAGATGTATAGTATGTATAATTATATATGTATAATTATTACTTGTCGTAATATTATAATAAAGAACTTTCAGTTGGCAATCTAGGCAAAGCCGTTGCTGATGGTGATTAATAACTTTACTTCGATCACCTAAATAATTTTCTATTTAATAAATTAATACATTTAAGTCCTTCTTTTGGCAACTGTAAATACTTGATTTTACTTTACTAGCACACAAGTTTATTAGTTGGAGTGAAAACAGGTTCTTAGTATAAAAATTGATAAGATCTTAATAATTGCAACTTTTAGTATGATTGATATTATAGTATTAAACAAGAAAGGCAAATATTATTATAAATAGATGTTTTGTGAAATTTACAATCATGATTGTAAGACAAAGAGAAGGCGCTACGCACCGAGCCGAAGAAACGAGGCAATGACGCACTTTCCAACGAGTGCAAAAATTTCACATACATACATTTAATAATTATTAAAAGTATGTGAAATTATAATTATGTAGTTACATTAATAATTTAATGTAATTTAAATAGTTACATAAATTAGAGGAAAAGGTTTTGTTAAAATAAGTCTTTATATCTCCATATTATGTAATTTGGCGATACAATATACCTACACATACGTATTTACACTTTTAGAGTTTAAAAACCGGCCCAAAGAATTGGCCTAGCCGCGATATTCTGCTTTGTGAACGTGCACCGGTGTTCCTTAGCTAAATTGATACGTTCTTGCGAAATAACCTCGCCCAACTTATTCCTACACAATCAAATTAGACGGCACCGGCCTGGTTTCTAGTTGGTATTGGAGTATAGAAAATTTGAAAGCCAAGTAAATGATGTATGTGTTGCACTATGTTTCTGATGTGATATACGAATAATTGTACAAATTTAATAGATGTGTCACGTTTTTTATTGAACTATGGATAATTACCTACGTAAAAAAAATAATATTATACTAAATAAACAAGTGAAATGTACTAATTATTGCTTATCGCCGAGTAGGTATATTACTGAAATAGAGTTCATAAGTGACCTAGCAGTGAAATTTAAGAGCAGTTTAAAAGCTCTTAAAAAAACTTCGTGTATTTTTCATTTTAAATGGCACTGTGAGTATTTCCCTACATTAAAAAACTCTTGGCTAGTTAACTTAGGCTTTAAATAATAATATAAAGGTTTTACTATATAATATGTGCGTCAGTACATAATATAAGAGCACAACAACAACAACAGATTATTGTTACTATTTATGTATCTTTTATAGAATGAATACGTATGGTACGTATATGTTGTATAAAAGTTTGTATATTGCATTATAATTATATAAATAAAATGTGGTCGTGTCTTGTGCCTTTGGCGTAACCTTCGAGACAATAGGGTAATGACCTTCTGGAAGCGCATCCCGCAAATCCTTATATATTTTGTTGTGTTTGAACGTTTTATATATGAATATAATACATGTATATATAAAGTTTTAAAACAACAAAAATGAAGATTCTCTTGAAATGCTTATTATAAAAAAAGTTACTATCTGTAGCTAAGCCCTTATATCTATTGTTACATACCTACATAGTTTTAACAATATCTGTACGTAACGGTGATAGTGTAACTGTGTAAATGGAAAATCAGGTTATCTTATATGTATGTTAGTATAAATACTATACCTACAAAATATTGTAATGTTTCATTAAAGCGTGGCAATTTAAATATGATTGAAAATAATGATAAATAAAGTTAACAATAGGCAACAATATTATGGAAAGGCACAAACAAAGACTGCATGATAAGGTGTATGTAGTAAGGGACCTGTATACTTAAGGGAAAGAATTTTAAATTTAGATTTATAACAAAAAGGAGGAGTCCAAAAAAACTTTCGGGAGCTGGCGAGCTCGTTCTCGTTTTGTTACCTGCTACAGACAGATGAATGTGAAACGGTCCTACATGCACATTATAAAAATATAAATTTATAATAAAACAATGAAAAAGTTAAGTTATATTCTATATAGAAATGAGGAACATAAATAAAATATTTTAGTAAGACGTCAAATAAAAAATAAGCTCTATATTATGGTGATAATTTTTGTCTAGCTTAATAACGGTATTGCAATTAGTAACAAATTTTTTTATGATATATTGAATGAAAACTTACAATGTAAGTAAAATAACATCAACATGTTGGAAATGAACGACAAAATAGTTGGCACAATAGATAGGTACAGTGGTAGACGATCGTGGGGTTCACTTTTTAGGGTAACCGTAACGAACGAGGGTGCGGACGAGAAAACATCGGCATTACATTAACGGACCATAAGGGTGCAAGGGGATACTGAAACGACAAAATGGATATCATTCTGTTAACCGTAGGCAAAAAGTAATAACAGCTGTTGTTTTTAATAGGCACGAGTGACACTAGATAATAAGTATTTGTTGTAAAAGTGACTAGATTTCTATGCTGCTCCCTCTACCTGTCATTGACGTTTAGCTTACACAACAAAGAAAGTTATAATGCGTGCGAGGCTAAGTAACTTTCGCTATTTGCAGCGCCACTCTTTACTTGATTGCAAAAATAATTGGTGTTACCATCAGTTTAAGTTGACACTTCATTAATATTGAGAAAAGTGCAAATACATTAAAAGGTAACTATCAATAACAATTTATTTATTAAAATTTAATATATTATGTATTTATAGCAATTTGAAAATATCCTTCAGAAATTAAAGAGAATGAAATAAGAGTAGTTCCGTGTTGACACACCAACAAAAATAGCTCACCTCGCTAAGGCCATTATTTTATTATAAAATCCAACTTTCCAAATTGATGGCACCACTTCGTCTACACAAATTCACCAGGATGATATTACAATAATAGGAAAATACACTAAAGACTGGTTCGTGTATGTGTAATCACGTTTGACAGTTTCACTTCACCACATGGTTGTCGGTACGCGCGAGGCTGCGTGACGGACGTACGACGCGTAGCACGAGCGCGGGGCGACTGCCGCTGCCGACTGGTCCGTGGTCGCGGGAGTCGCGTTTTGCCGATTGCTCCTCTCGCAAGAGAGCGGAGTCGCGGGGCCAGCGAGGGCGGAGCGCCTTCTGACTGGTACCCGCGGGACAGCTGCGCCGTGCGCGGACCCTTTCTACTCTGAATCCATTGTAACAGTGAAAGCTTATGCATCGTTTGTACGCTCATATTCGACTAAAATATAACGCATCTCCTATAATACAAATATACATTATACAGTATTTTAATATACATAGTAAATTTTGTCAAGTGCATGACCTCATCGACCTCGTTTTGTTTACATCCTAATTTCACTTACATCCTGTGAAATGTATTTTAATCTGAGCCCTGAATTGTTTCACCTGTCGTATTTAAAGGAAGGGTCTCGATAATAATAAGGATTTTCGCCCCAAAATAAAGAAAAAAAACATATGTCATACGATTTGATCTTTTCTTTACATATTCTGAAAGTAGACTGTGCCTGAAATGAAAATAGATTTATGGGAGAAAAAAACTACATCCCTACCTATCTACTTGTGAGGTGCCAAAATTTGGTATAACGTTCAAAATGAGACAATTTTAGTAACATTTCAAGTTTCCTAGGAAAACAATATTGCTAATGGGGAAATTGAAAAAAAAGTATGTACACAATATGATTGTAAAACAATATATGGAATATGTATAATATGTTTATTACAAAAAAAACTTTAACAATTATTACTTAGCTGATTAATATTTAGGATGTTCCTCAATTCAATCAATAATACTGGCCACATTGATTCTTTTTAATTAAGTCGAAGTTTGTGCAAAAATACTTTTAATGACTTTTAATTTTTGAACGCTTTGTTAGTGATATTTATTTACATGTCATTGCTTAAACTTGTATTCATCAGTAAGTATAATTACATAATATATATCCATATAAGTGTATCAACAGTCATACAAGAGTCGATATAATTATTGAGCTCACTGTTCAGTGCTAATCTACAAATAAATAAAATTGTACCTAAGCCTATTTATTTATTTATCTATAGTTTTTAGAATTTTTGTCTGTCTGTCACTCACATCACGGAAAAACCACTGGAGGGATTTTGATGAAATTTTGGTATGATGGTAGCTGTTTATCCGGGTCAACATATACCTACTTTTTACTGCGGGAAAATATCTCACCTGTGAGAAGCCTATACTAAACGTTAAAACGCAAGTAGGGACGGACCCGAGCGGAGCGAGGATGAGTCGCTAGTAATTTTATAAAAGTTTTAAAACATTCTCACCCAATTAGGTAACGCGATAACGAAAATGTTTATATGATTTACATGCAAAATTACTTATTTATATAATTGCATTTATACTCGTTTGCGACACTGAGTACTAAACAAACCTTAAAAGCATCTCCTATAAACTAAGATTGTATTGGCCGATTTCACCAATGTCACCTAAGTTTAAGGGATCCCCTAAGCATAGTTAGGGGGCAGTTTCTGTTTCACCGACAGTTAGGGGTCACCTAAATGTTAAAATGCCACCTAAATATATAGGTACTAGAAATACGGGCTCTGACGATGGTAAAACGAAATTTAATTTAGGGGCTAGTTTAGGGGACTTTTAAGCTAGGGATCCCATACGTAGGTGGTAGCTTATGGGTTGTTGGTGAAATCGGGCATAAATCTTATTTTATAGGAGATGCTTATGTATATTATAAATGCGAAAGTGTATTTATTGGATTATCTTTCTTCGATATGTTTTAGCACAAAGATAGTAAATGGACGAGATATGTGTTATTAGGATTTTTTTATTCCAATACATCAAATGATTCTCGTGAAGAATTAGTATATTGCAAGAAGCCATTGAAGTCTACTGTCTAGTTGAAGCGATCATATGTATATCTCAATCTTTTTATTTTCAGTAAATTTTGATAAGTATTGCCATAGACTCAGATTCACTAGCGCGCACTTTCCATGATTAACTTTCTTATTTACCTACTATTCGATTTGACCTTTCCTTTCTATAACATTCACTTCAAATACAGGCCATTTTGAAGTTGCATATAGCCTTTTAGGGCTTAACTATCAATTTTTGAAAATAATCCTAACAGGGAGGTACATATAAATGAGGTAAACAATGTCGTGGTGGCGAGTCAATAAATTATAATACGCTAACATTGCCCGCGGCTCCGCCCGCGTTCAGATGACCAAAAACAAAATAAAATAGCGCTATTGTAATTTTTTTTTTCAAGATAAGCTATTTTTAATAGTTTTAGACTTATTTAATAAGTTACCTTCCTAAAATATAAGTATCATCGTGGTTTTATTCTAACCAGTTTTTGTATTTTTTCTCAGAAATGAGATATTTTCCCGCGGTAAAAAGTATCCTATATAAACGTTTACCCGGATAACCAGCTATGACCATACCAAACATAAAAATCCCTCCAGTAGTTTTTCTATAATGCGGTAACAGACAGACAGACAAAAATTCAAAAAATTACAGATTCGGCCTCTGTATCGATAATAATGTTTATTTCAATAAGATTTTCCAAAAAATGTGTAATGTACAGATTCGACTTAGTTACAATTTTATTATATGTATAGATGACAAGATATTCAAATCTTAAATAATAAAAATATAATATAAATATAAATAAATATGTAAACGCAACGAATATATTAATCAGTAGAGAGACTAGTTTATATGCAACGTAAAATGATTGAAATATGCAAAAAAACATGCGAAAATTATTCATGACAAGTGCGGCATCAAATAATAACAAATACGTTAGCAGTTAAAAAAAAACAGATACATTTTAAAATTCGCGAATTAAACTCCAACAAATAATATTGACAGCGCAGTTAATTAAATATTAGCAGTACCTATATACGTAGGTCTTTAGTGTAATTGATTTTATCCCTTATGTCATTTATTGACCAGCTTAAATTTCGGGTAAAATATGTAATACTTAGTATGCCAATGTAGACAAAATATGTAAATGCATATAATGTCACATCTATAATAATGATCAGTTTTAAATAAAACTATCTTTTCGGATTTTGTCGCGGATTTATTTGCATTTTTGTTTCCCGACAAATAAATCCGCGACAAAATCCGAAAAGATAGTTTTAATTAAAAATGTCAAATATTCGCGTAAATCTAAGAAAGTATAATGATCAGTTCATAAAGAGTAGTACAAGTTACAAAAGTCAACTCTCAATTGTCGAGTTGCTATACAGCTAGTGAGCTGAGAAAGCTTTGATCACAGCTGGTGAAAACCTTGCCGCGTACCAGGTGTCACGCACGCTTCAATATTCTTATGTTCATACTGCTTTCGAATATGTCAGTCAAAGCTATATATGATGCACTAGAATACGGTTAATTGAGTTCATTGTTACCTACTTCTAAAGATTTGTTGTATAACTGATTTTATTTTTTAAGAACAGGTCAATCTTCTTTTTGTGCAGAATACCAGAAAATATTTTTTTATTTATTCCTCAAAGTTTGTATAGGAACAATATATGGCTTGATAGCTTGTATAGGAATAGTATATGGGCGTAATATTCAAAAAAAAGGGCAAAGCCGGAGTAAGTAGTGGCTAGTGCACTCTATTTATAAAATGACTAGCAGTCTACTTAGCGGCTCTTTCTTTTTTATCTCATAACAATTTTCGAAAATAGCTTTTAGGTTTTCATAAAACGAAACTGAATATAGAAACAAGAAACGTTTTTTTTTTAAATATTTTTATCAAACACGTCACAAGGGCCAAAAAATATAGTTTACCCTATAAACTTTGGCGCCCTCACCCAATCATCCTGGTGTTTGAATTTTCAAAAATTCAAAAACTCCTTTGTTAGCGGTTATCTACATATGTCATTAATTAAATGAAAACAAAACATCATCCCTTTCGTTCCGGTTTAGCTTGGACGTTGTGCATCAATCAGGATATGCGATTTATTAGATTACATAAATAATTATTTCTAAAATATATTTATTTATACTTCTATTAAGTAATCTAAAAATATTCACGGTGTTTCTTTAAAAAGGCGGAACAGTGAAGTGAAAGTGCATCACGGTTGTTGCGCTCGCGCAGCATTCAGAGCATTTTTCAGCGAGGAGAGAAACGTTAAGAAAGTGCCTAAAAGCAGGAGAAGGTAAGGTAAAATTTGAAAGCGCTACACAATAGCGCGTTGTCGAAATTGGAAAGTTGAGTGGTGCGCATTGATTGCGTAACAGCTCTTACGAAGCGCGGCGTGACGCTGACGAAAGGTACTATGTGACGTCAGCGGCACGAAAGTGCATCGGCCGGCGCCCCTCCGCGCGTGGAGGGCGGGTGCACGTGTGCTGCTGAATGCACTGCGCTTCCTGCACCGGAGGACTTTCTATTGGGAAACCGCATTAAGATGTCGCCTTCACCGTCTCACTATTGGGAAATTCGACTCTCACGCGCCGCAACTCGATACGAGATGCATCTGATTGAGCAATGTCGCGGTCCACTTTACAGTGCGTTTACACAATTAGAGGCTAAGTGTATTATCTGTGTCTGTCTTGACACAGTATAAACTTTATATGACAAGATATTACCATGGAAATTTATGTCGTTACTTACAGTTTTGTAGTTATTTACAGTTTCTCCTTATGAACCCTGAAACAAAATGAATACTTTAATAATAAATTATATCCAACTGGTAAAGTATAAGGCCATTTTTATAGTATATTTGTAACAAGGATAAAACCAAATTCAATACTTTAATTATCTAAACAAAGAAAATATTAGCCACTCCTGACCTAACATTTATAGAAATATTAATATAGCGTATAATTCAAAAATACAATAATCCGTGAATGTATTATATAAATGTCACGTTGATTAACCAATAAGTGAGAGAGGTTAAAAAATTGAGGTCTTAACTACGCAGGACGCTCCTCGAAGCAGTTCATGGTTGAATGGAACATGTACAGTATGAAAATAAACCTTAGCAATTTATTATATGTCTTTATCCGCAATCATAAGGCTTATTATTGTTTGACAAATTAAAAACGGTTCCTAATTGTCGGATTGAGAACGCTCGTGATTTAAATAACAATTTTGTCTCTAATATCCATTATATAAGGTCTGATTTTCTTTATACGATATCGGCATTCAAGAAGTAGGTTGAGACAACTCACACCGAGGTAGATTACACTTGTATATCACAAATTCTCATTAATTCTACGTCACAAGATTGTAAGTAAATATTTAATGCATGCAAAAATCATTGGAGAATTGAATATTCTCAATACTCAATATTTATTAGAATTCCTATTTTACCTATCATTGCTACGTGTTTGTTTTTTGCATAGTTAAATTAAATTTTCAAAATATAGCGTTAAACCAAAGTTAGACTTTATCAAAACATCAAATAACTTTAGAAAGTAAATATCTAGCAATTAGCACTGGGAAAGTTGTTTCATGCCGAATAGATTTAAATTGAAAAGCAATGCTCGACTAAGTTTCCTAGGTAATAAATACTATCAGAAAAGCGAGTGGCTTGTGTACTTTCTAGAGGTAAGGTGGGCAAAAGTTACGATATCTCTGGTGATATAATAAGTGCTCGGCAACGGCATCATGGCCTGCGCATAGGTCCAATGTGTACCTACGCTAGTAGCGTTTATATACGATTTTTAAAATTATCACTTAGTAACTATCTATAAGTCTCTCTATATATAAGTATCTAATAGACTTCGACTGACTTTTACCAGAGCTCATAGAGAAATACTATTTCTTTCAATAAATAGTATTGTAGATATTTCTATTTATTAACCTTTGTAATTAGAAAAATGGAGATGAAGAATATAAAATATGTTATCTATTCTCCTAACTCACTTCCCATTGAAACATAAAATTCAGAAAATCTGAAAACTGTACAAATTCTAGTGTAAGCTATAGATAAAAATTGTACAGGATCTATAAAATTAACAAATATGTAGTCGAAAGTCGATAGAGTCGATAGTAATGGAAAGCAATAAAACAATGAATTAAATTTTATACATTTACGTATATATGTACATTACATCTAAAAATTATCCTGGATGAAGATTCATCGTTCCACTACAAGTAAGTTTAAGTTAATAATAGCTATTCAGTATTCAAAAGTATTGGATGGCTGATAAATTGCAAGAGATTTCAACGAGAAATACGTTCACCGTCCTAGATGCGCGGTAGGTACTTTCGTTTTGAAATCGGCTTCGCACAATTGGCCGTATCGAGATAAAAGCGGACCAGCTGCACGGAGAACGGTGGCTGAACGCATTCCGTTTCTAATATATCCTTTACTTCCAAACCTTCAAGGTATTAAATTGAGACCGTATTTACGTACATTGGTCAGGTATACATAGCTTGTAGCTAATTAAGACAAATATGTAAATAGGGCTCCAAATTATCTATACATATAATAAAATTATGAGTCGAATCTGTACATTAAATATTTTTTCGGAAAATGTTATTGAAGTAGTCATTATTATCGATGGAGAGGCCGAATAGTGTTTAGAACTTTCGCCTGTCTAGGAACGCATCACGAGAAAAGTACTGGACAGATTTTGATGGGTATGATGATAGCTGGTTATCCGCGTCAACATTTATGATACTTTTTACTGCGGGAAAATATCTCATCTTTGAGAAATTTATACTAAACGTTAAAACATAATTTTATATATTTCTAACTTACTCTACTTTATTAAATAAAATTTTATCGATTGCATGATTTATATTATTATTGATAATACTTATTTATACATATTTTATTAAACTAATTCAAGTTAAATGTACACAAATAATTTATTAAGCGCCTTAATAAAAATTACAGCAACTCATTAAGAAAAGAGATTGCTCTGATATGATACTGTAGGTAGATGCCTAATATAACAATTTACAATCTATGATTTTACTTTACAGTAATACAATTATGTTGTATTCTAAATACGGATCACCCTTGATAGTATGATAACATAGCATTAGTATTTTACATAAACAGATAAATAGAGAATTTCTAAAGTATACAATTATGAATTAATTAATATTGAGTGATAAATATTACATGCACTATTTTCATAATTTTATAAAAATCGGACCAAATTGTAATATAAATCAAACAGGTTGTATGTGTGTTTATTTGTTACACTTTCCAGCTGAAATGGCTGGACGGATTTGGATTATGTTTAGTACATAGATAAATTATTATCTGGAGTTACACGTAGGTTATTGTTAGGCATCTAGAGGCGCATCCGAGCAATGATAATGATAAGTCATTAGTTTATGAAATAAAAAATAGGGCACTTCGACGATTGTCTATCGTATTGAATCTATTGTTTATTTATCTAAAACGAACATGTGCATATCATACAAAAATTGTAAATTAAAAAAAAATCTAAGGTTTAGGCGAGGTCGTAACTGTCGAAATTTATACACGGTTGGACCGTGACACAATTTACTAGAGCATTCATTTTATATTCTCCATTCTATCTTGTACAGTGTAATGATATGATTCACATTAAAATAAAACAGGGACTTCAATGTCAATTCGAAAGTACAATTATATTATAAATGTAACAAATTACCTCATTACGAGAGTCATAGTTTGAGAGAATGTATTTAACCTTTTACAGCTCAGTCATATGATAGGATATGGTCATGTTAAATTCTGTGTCATTTATATAGTTAGTGTGCGCCAGATTTCATAAGCGATCTCTCTGTACCCTGATCTAGGTTAGGTGGTCGACATCGGCAACAGCGGTGGCGTATCGAGCGCGTCCGATGTTAACCTACATACAACCGTGGCACACATAGTGCTGTTGGGGTCGAGAGTACCCGTAGCCGTACGTAAAATTCGTGACCCGGTCCCCCGCCCTACCTTTTAAATTTTAGTCGAATCACAATCGACACATTGGCTATAGTCGTCATATCGTTCGGATATCTGTTTGACATGCTTGATATTTTTATTTTTAAAATAATTAAATATCTAATGTTATACCTAAGTCAAAATATAAATTAATTTATGATTTGGTTAAGTATTAGTGAAGCTACAAATAAACAATAAGTCAAGTTTAAATTGTAAGCATTATACACTGGCGTGCAAAAAAATCGGGCCACCTAGAGAAAATGGACAAACTTAAGATATGATATTTTTTTATTAATTTTGTTATTATATATGGGGTAGCTGTATACCCTAGGTACCTAAATCAATAATCGTTGAATAATTTAAATAAAAATTATTGCTCGCTTCGCGAGTTTGGTATACAAATGTAAGCCGCAAATTAATAGGAAAATTAAAAGATTTCGATTGGTTTTATGATTTTTAATAATGCGTATTACCGCCTCTATTTTTAATTACAGCTTTTAATCGGTTTTTCAGAGATTTGACACACTTTTTTAGATAATCTTGTGTAATAGACTCCCATTTTTCCAATAAGGCGCTTTTTAATTCTTGAATGTTGCTCGGGACTACTACGCGACTTCTAACTTTTCTTTTGAGATGGTCCCATACATGCTCTATCGGATTGAGGTCAGGGCATCGCGCTGGCCAGGCAATAGTAGACACTCCGACCTCTTGAACATACTGCCTACTGATGTAGCAGTGTGTGGGCGAGCATTATCTTGTAGAAGCAGAAAATCTTCTCCAATGAACCCAGTAAAAGGCATCACATGATCTTCTAAAACTTCCGTTATATACCTAGCGGCTGTAAGGGATCCATTTTCTATGAATATAAGCTCGGTTTTCGCTTCGTAACAGAATCCTGCCCAAAACATAACTGAGTCCCCTCCATATGACACTGTTTCCCGCATAGTGCATGGTGCATATCTTTCACCTGGTCGCCGGTAAACAAAATTACAGCCGTCGGCACTATGCAAACACATTCTGCTTTCGTCAGTAATAAGAACCTTCTTCCACTGCTCCAAATTCCAATTCACGTGATCTCGGGCAAAAAGTAATCTTGCAATTCGTTGCGTGGCGTCAAGGAAGCGGCTCTAAGTCGGCGCCTTACTGTCCACTCGCTAATATTAACACCTCTCACTTCTCTCAGGAGATTTCGAACGTCAACCCCTATGCGATGACGATTTCTTAGAGCTGATGACACAATAAATCGATCATCACGCTCTGATGTGGCTCTTCGTCGGCCGGAACCATGTCTTCGTACAAAGCCACCAGTCTCTATGTAACGTTTGTACACTCTGGACCGTAGAACGGCTCACAGAAAAAGCTTGAGACACTTGACGTTGACTTTGTTCAGTTTCAAGCAAAGTCACAATTCGAGATGATTCAGCCTCGGTCAGATCCATCTTGCAGTATTTCTAATAATCGCAGATCAAAGTAGAAGTGTCTTGTTCAATAATTGGAACTCAACTAAGCTTCTAAAATAACAAAAAACAGTATTTGTGGGTTCAATCCATATTATGCAAATATTCACTAATTACTGCTAATTGACTATAATTAAACGCATACGTGCATTTCCAGGAATTTTATGACTTTTTTGAAGGAAACAAAGGCGTCTAATCTCCTTAATTACCTTCGCGGTATTCTTTTTTCAGCAAACAATTGTCAACAAAAAATAATGCTAAAAATTAAGGGTGGCCCGATTTTTTTGCACGCCAGTGTAGTCAATAATTACGTATAAACAATTTATTATTATAGTTTTAAAATTTTATAGTTAACACTTTACATAATTTTGTAATTTTTAAGTACCCAAAAAATAATAAATAATGCCTGCTGCAAAACACATAATATACTATGACTATAAATTAAAGAAAGTATTACTTAAATAATAATACACATGGCATAATATGCACTAGATATATATACGTGTTGTCGCACCTAACTATACGTATCTACTAATATGTAAAAATAATTAAGAATAATTGCAAAAAAATAAATATAGCATTAGTAAAGTGAACCCTATATATATATATAATATATATATATATATATATATATATATATAATATATATATATATATATATATAACTTTTATTGACATGGTAGCCAGAGAAGCGATAGTCCTGTCTTCCCAAGTTCAATGGTGTTCCGGAGGGTCGACGTCCGTGTGCTACACTACATTACCACAAATCAATAACCTGATCTGCACAACATATCGCTTGTAAAATCGAACTAAAAATTAATTGTATTATTTTTTAATAATAAATAATGTTCCTCTTTTAATTATATTGTCTATACTAATATTATAAAGAGGTAAAGTTTGTGAGATTGTGAGTTTGTGACGTTGTAGGGGGTAATCTCTGGATCTACTGAACCGATTTAGATGAAATTTGGTAAGAAGATAGTTTGAGACCCTTGAAAGGACATATGATACTTTTTATCCCGAAAATCATCGCTTAAGGGGGTGAAAATGGGGATGAATGTTTGTATGGGGAATCAACCTAGGGATCCGAGCGAAGCGAGGGTGAGTCGTTAGTTGGTGCTACTTACTCAACGTTTAAACATAAGTTTTTTTAAGCTTTACGTATTACATTATTGTTGAACTACTTATATACCGCTATAAAAATAATATAATGGGTATGTATAAGATGTCATACAAATAGTTATCAAGCGACGTACAGAAACGGTGGAGGTGTAGATTAGTCGTGTCTGATATAAGTATAAACTTAGAATATGGAAACATTATATACTAAAAAAACTAGTTCTACTGAAACAATGGAAGTTATTATTTCTTCACATCGCAATAGATTTCTGCAAGTATAATCTCAAACAAAGGCTATTAACTGGCAATATGCTTAAAGAATGTTAATTGATATGTGCCTATACTATTTGTATTAGTTACGATAGTAATGTTTATTTACACCGTGATAGCATTTAATGTCTACGCAACAAGAGCTACTATAGTATCTTGTGAGCATGAGATATTAAGTTGTCAAGAATTGAATTAAAATGTTTAATAAAAGTAGATCTTTAAACAATAGTGAATAATAGGTATTTAGATCCAGAGTATCCAGAGCTTTAATGCAAAGCACGATAACAATTACAGGCGGCACGACAATGCATCGTCCATGCGTATGCAATCCGAGGTTGATGGCCGACGATGAGTTGACTTAAATATATTGACTTGTCCTGAAACAATCCACTTGGATAGCTTTATGCGTGGTTAGCGTTAAGAAGGAATAGTTCGAGAACTCTAGGTATTTCAACAACAGCCGCACTCGGCAGCTTCCGCGCTTTATCATTGAGTCAATGCGTCTCGTCGCCATACTTTGCCTCTTCCTGTGCGATTTGTTCTTTGTATACATATGAAAATATACACATCGTTCTGGGTTACATATTTAATACAAGTACCTAGGCGAGCGAGCTTCACTCGGAGTTCTTTTTTGTTATATCGTATTTTTTAAATGATAATCTATTTTTTGGCCAAAAGTACAATTTTCTTTTTAATATGGCTTAATAACAAAAAAAAACAAAAGGAAAAACTTTGATTCGAACCTGGACGCCTGTGATTATCAATCTTGTGCCTTGGCCGCTTGACCACGATACTTATTGCTCGAGCGTGCGAATTAGCGACCATATTTTGAGTGGAATAATGCCAAAGAAAACTGCATGAAAACTCGAAAACACGCGTTTTCCCAGACATAAGACTAATCTAGATCGATTTTTCGCCCCCGAAAACCCTCACATACCAAATTTTAGCGAAATCATTAGAGCCGTTTCCGAGATCGCCCGTATATATAAATAAATAAATATACAAGAATTGCTTGTTCAAAGATACTAGATATTTTAAATAAAGATACTAGATACATATACATACAGTGAATGGGCCTACACTATAATACACAGATGTCTAAGGTTAAGGTTATGGCCCTCGAAAACAATTGAAATTAACCAAAAACTAAACTCGATCGTTTTATCGAGTTCATAAGTTTTGCTATAGGTACCTACATATTATTAACATAATTAGTTAATTATCATTATGAATGTTTTTAAAGCATTCAAAAGTAGTCTTATGAACGTTAAACATTGTAAAAATGCATTTACGCATTCCATCTTGGTAGATTACAGTATAGGTTGAGACTCAGCTAGGAAAGCCCGTAGGTACTATCTACTAAGGATCAACGGAAAGCTGGGCCACCATCTAAGGAGTTTCTTGGCTTTACGCCCAGCTGGATACAGAACCAAGTGACTTAGACAAAGGCTAGAAAAAGTAAACAAGCATTTAGGAGGCCGACTTGACCGCCGTTTGACAAAAGTGTCACCCGCACCATGCTACAATGAAAATATTATTTTTACTACAGTAAAATTAGAATTTAACTTTTCACTAAATTGCCGATCCAATTTTTTTATTTTATAAGGTTTGGGATCACTTACTTATTAATTACCAAATATATTGACTGGAAATTTTGATTCGAAACTGTCAGCTGTAATTAAACTTCACAAAACAAGAGATTTTTAGGATAATCAATTATTTTCTTGAATAATAAAAACACAATACTAATTGAAAGAACAATGTACCTAAGATTGTTGTTTTAGTTAGTATTGTGTGTTATTTAGTGAAAGAACCGTAATGCGTACATACCTACATATATAAACAAATCATTAATTGCCTCAGTGGTCTGTCTAGTGGTTAGCATGTACGGCCGCAGATCCGGAGAGGAGGAGGTGGAGATCCTGGGTTCTCTCCTGGGTCAGGCCAAGTTCATTTATTGAGTATTTCTGTCAAGAAATTCTCAGTAACAGCCCAAAGTTGGCAAGTTGGCGGTGTTTTACACCTTTACCTCGGAACGCACGAAAAGCCGTCGGTCCTGTGTCTTAATTCTTACCGATTGGAGAATAAAAGAAATAGAGAGTGCACTTGTGTCACTATAAAGTATTTCCTGCGCATCTGGCTAGTCTCACAATCAGTGAGATTAGGCCGCCGTGGCCGAAATCAGTCAGTCAGGAAGAGAAAAATTTTATCACATTTACCTACTGAAAAATTAGTAGGTATGTTAAAGTTTTGGCGAAAAATATATTGATTTCAGTACTTTACCGCTTATCATTCAGGGAGTAATCTTAAAAAAATGTTTCTTAGAGGTTATCTATGGCGTAATAACTATTGTAGTTATGTCTTTTTATGACTAAAACGCGTACATAAAGCAGTAATGTCAAACGTAACAATATCTTGATAAGTTATCATAAAACTGATACATTACTAAGCGAAACGGTTCATTTATCGCAAGTTTAAACAAAATATATTATAAAGATCAAAAAAATATTCATAATGATAATCAAAATTTGAAAAAGAACACACAATTGAAAATGTACAAGTCTTTTCGTTCATCACCTGGATATAATGACCTAGAAAAGGGGACGGATATATTCGTACGCCCTAAAATCCTTGAGATATCCAAGTTATCCAAGTGAAGTGAGTGTGAATAATCCAAGGCCTACTGGAACCCGGAAGTGTCCTTGAAGAGACCTTGTGAATAATATTAAATACTAAGTCTACTCTCATATACCTACAAAAGTTGATCATTTTAGTTTAGACGAAGCATGACGCATAAGAAGAAACCAATTTTATATTATTTTGATAATTAAATTACAGAATAGTAACAATTCGAGACTTTGCACTTTATGCTAAATATGCTACAAAACTTAAAAATTAAATTACAAAACAGACTTTGATACTATATTACTATACACACATTCATTCTTAATCCTACGTTTACTTCTTTCTATCTATACATATAATAAAATTGTAACGAAGCCAAATCTGTACATTAAATATTTTTTGTAAAATCTTAGTGAAAAAGACATTATTATCGATACAGAGGCCGAATCTATAGTTTTTAGAATTTTTATTTTTGTCTGTCTGTCTGTTATCGCATCACAGAAAAACCACTGAAGGGATTTTGATGAAATTTGGTATGGTAATAGCTGGTTATCCGGGTCAACATATAGGATAATTTAAACCGCGGGAAAAATCTAATTTTTGAGAAAACATACAAAATTGCAATGTAAGAGTATACTAATATGTAAATCCTAAGAATTTGGTTTTAGGTTATCTAAACGCGGGTGGAGCCGCGGGCAACGCTAGTTAGATATAAAATGGCATGTAAGAATCTCATCAAGTAGTAAGAAAAATTTGTTTAAACAAATGACAACAGATAGTGTACGTATTGACTTGTGTTGATTTCTATGTAAAATAAATATGTCGCCGCAGTGCAAAATAAATATAGCCTGGATAACGATAGATGAACCCAGAAAAGCGAGGCAAATCATTTAAAACCTTATAAATTGATGATGATGATTTATATAAAACCATTAATGTAATTTTAAAATATTTTTAATACAACAACAATGAGAAAGGTTTTTAATCCCTCCACGACCGCGGACACCCCGAGGTGTCAGTTAACAATAGATTTCTTAGAATTTTAATTAATTTCATAGAAATTTACTTGGAGGTATTTGTTATTGATGTTTGTGTAAAAAAGGTTTTTTTATTATATACCGTAAGTGAAGGAAAACTAAATAATTTTGTTTATCGTAATTTTACGTACGATTAAGAAATCAGCTATTAGGTAAAGAGTTTATATAGTGTAATTAATACATGGCGGTGTTAACATTGTATGAGTTGTTTACAATGGTTAAGGCGGTTATAAACACTAAATATGAATTATGCCCATATATTTATTACTAAGTTTATGAAGTCATTCAATCTACACAGATAAATAAATATATTTTGTTATGTCAAAATTATAGGTTTTTAGTTTTTACTAAATGCATATAAAATTATACAGAGGCTGGTCCAAGAAGTGACGTCATGATTCTTTTTTAGATTCCTCACATCTGGGTGTATCCGAAAATACGTTATGTATGTTCCGTGATTTTTCGTAGTTTAGAACTTATGATTTTTTAATGCATATTTGCGAATTTTCTACCGGAGCAAATTAAAAAAAAATCATAACTAATTTAATAATAAAAAATTTTGGTTTCTTTTTCTGCAACATGATCGTCTTGAGTCACTCTTTCATACGATATCCACCAACCAAACCTAAAATCAAAACAAATTCGCGAAAAAATCCAAAAATATAGTTTATTTAAAACGATATAATCAATTAAACAACGTTCTTCATTATAAGTTACCAAGAAAAGGGTCAAAAGTGAAAATTTTAGGTTTAAGTTGGACGGAGTTAAATTTTCAAATTATCTGAGGTCTATTACATTACGACCGTGATTTTTCAGTATAATTCCCATCTTTGACGTTCTTATTCAGAGAAAATGAAACTCTTCGACAATTTTGACTTATTATATGGTGGAGAATTGTTATTAATATAGTCCATAGCGGCCTCGCTTTTCGCAAATTTTTTTTATTAATTGAAATAAAGCCAAAATTCAAAGCAAGTATTTAAACAAATTGGGTGACGGCACTTTTTAAGCTCTGGATTAAAATACTAAGCAAACGAAATGAAAAATATATAATAATATCTCGAATATAGTGGTTGAGTTTATAGCTGCCTCGGAATTTGAAAATATGTATTGGATTTCTACAAAAAAAAAACCTTTTTAAAATCTTAAAAACTATTAAAAACGTTCAGAATTAGCTGTAAATTTATCCTTCCAACATTAATATTATTAAGTAAAAGTAGTTATACCAGAATATAGGTCAGTTCAAAAAGAACGTAATTACATACTTTTTTTAAAATAATTTATCATAAAAATTTTACATAGAAGTAATTACAACTGCAGAAAATGCTAGAAACAGCGATGCGTCGGCCGCTCGAACTCAATGCCATAGATTCATAGAACAGATATTACACGTATATTTTGTGATACGCCTCTTAACAATATAAAATAGAAGTTTCATAGATTCAAAGTACTTTTAAAAACTCCATCAACTTATCGGTCTACCAAGTAATAAAAAAAGGTTGTTCCTAATATGCGATTTTACAATGAAATCGACTTCCGAACTTTGTTAGGTGAAAATGCGTTAAAAAATTTGTCCGATTAAATTGTATTAGCTATTTTTTTCAACCTATCACCAACATTAGTAAGGAATTGTCAAAAGCATTCAAATAATCTCAAATTGAACAATCCATGACACATTTTTTTGAAATCGTTTTTTGTAAAACAAAATAGTTTTGCCTCATTTTGTGTTATGATGACAAAATAACTCCGAAGCAGAAACAAGACCAAAATTAAAAGGAGCAGCAACAAAAATCCGAGAAAATTCAAGCTTAAGCAAAAATTTTATTGGGTATTTTCGGATGAATGAAAAACAGGTGTATGAAAGACTCACTTCTACTGCTCCAACGAATTACTTTGGAAGGTCATGATAGATACTAAAACCTTAAATATCTTAATAAAACTGACACAAGATGGGCAAGAACCGGAAAATCATAAGCTGAAGCCTTTGCAAAACATCTTGCTGAAGTGTTCAAACCAAATTATAGCTTTAGTACAGAAGCTGAACAAGTTATTGATGCAATAATGTACAAAGATTTTGAACTATCTCATCCTCCAAAACCTATATCTGTTAAAGAGATAAAGGCAATCATAAAAAAACCTAAAGGATAATAAATAATAAAGCCCCAGGCTTCAACCTAATAATAAAGGAGGTCCTGGAGCAGGTCCCACATGAGGCACTAAAGACTTAGCCTTACCACCACCTTATACCTTATACCACGCCTTAGACCTTACCACCTTTTTCAATGGTATATTCCGAGTCCAATACTTGCCTAGGCTGTGAAAGTATCCATAATAACTATGAGCCACAATATAGGAAAACCTCTGGAGAATATCATCTCCTACAGACCCATAAGTCTCTCAGCTAATATCTCAAAAGTTTTCAAAAATATACTGTTGCATAGAATTACATCTATATTGATAGAAAACCAAGTAATCCCAAAACACAAGATAATGACAGGAAATCCCTGAGGCTCCATCTTAGGCCCAGTCCTATACAGAATGTGAAACAACAATGTGCCCCTGAAACATTTGCTGACGATACCGCATTCCTCGTAAGCAATACATGCTACAGCTGCATCGGCCATCCTGCAGAGAAGGTACAACAAAATAGACAAGAATGAATAAAAATATAAAATAATTCGGTAAACATTACATTCACCCTACAAAAAGGAAACTGCCCACTGGTGATTCTGGGCAGTAACATATTGTCTCAATATGACCCCGTTAAATACCTCGGCATCCATCTTGATAGAAGACTAACTTGGCAAAAACACAATAGCTAAAAGAGATGAAGTGAATATACAGTACAAAAACATGTATTTGCTGATGGCTCAGAACTTGGCACTGTCCATCGACAACAAACTGCTGATTTACAAGGCAATTCTTAAACCGATGTGGACATATGGTATGCAGCTCTGGGATAGCATTTCCATTTCCAACACTAGCATCATAAAACGCCTACAATACTAGTTTATATCTAACGCAGAACACGGCGCTTAAAATGAACACTGCTAAGAAACAAATATGTCTCCAGGCAGAAAAATATAAAACTCGGTTGGAAAAATACCCTAAAGATCTAGCTAACCAGCTGACTAACATGAATTACCACAAACAACATATACAAAACCTAAGCACTAGATTTCCAAATGAGTGACTGTTCCAGCTGGACAGCCTCCTCGACCTAACATCTACATGCAACAAACCTGCTTATATTCATAATCAAGACTGATCGCAGATATGAAGGGGACAAAGAAACCAAAAAATAATTATGCAACTTATAAGTTTAAGAATAATTTAGGTTAATCCACTTCAGTGGGCGGTGTAGCTACTGGTATTTCTCTGACAGCAGAGTGGACCGAGGACCCCTTGGTTGTGTGGTCTGCTTCGGCAGACTTGTCGTCAGGGCGTTGTGGTTGAGTGCGTAAGCGATCCTACAATGCCCCATGAAGAGGGGAGAGGTTATGTTGGTTTCAGTAGATAGATAAACTGGTTGTCTAGCTGGTAAGTCCCATATAATCACCTATATGTGTACAGATGATATGTGTAAATGCATTTGTCAACATAAGAAAAAGGTAACTTGATTATTACAAACAACTTCAAATGTCTAACTGGCCAATAACTATCTGAAAAGCTGTAAATAAAGAATTAAATTATTAAAATAAGAAATCCAACTGTTTAAAAAAGGATTAAAAAGATAAAAACAAGTTAAAAAAAAACATAGTACTATGCAGTCAGAAACATACATACATCTTGCAGCAAGGATGGAATGTGTATGTCTCTGATTGCATAGTACGATGTTCCTTCATCAAATTGTTTTCGTCTTTTTTAGGTCTCTTTAGAGGAAATGATTTTTTTTTTATTTTAATAATTAAACTGTCAATTTGAAAAATTGTGGAATTTATTATAATTTAATTGACAATATTTTACTGATCATTTATTGAAAATTTAGCCATTAAGTAATAAGTTTGCAATAAGTACTGTATTGCAATTGCCATCGGTGAATCTAGTAAAAAAGTACATGAGCACTGTTGGCTGTTTGTATTTTATAGGTTACTTACCATGGTTAAAATCATGGAAATTTGTTTTGTCATATTTTGAATTAAATATACAAATAGAGAAATAAAACACAGACTCAAAATCACTGTACACTAAACAAAAATGTTGATTTCATCATTCGAAATTGTCAAAATAGTATAATTTATGTACATATACATAAATCATGAATCTGCAGCCATAATACATGATATAATTTGGTACAAATTCTGAGGAACTATGCTTGACTACCCAGCACTGCTATGAATTCAATAATTACATATATTTTTGATTTTAGATGAATTAACTATGACCACCTAGCTTGCGGACTTTCCTGTGTTGAAAACTGACTATTGTATTCTTAATTTTAATAACTTATTATCATATACTGTAAATATTAGCTGAGGGTTAGAGTGATTGTTAACCCCTCTTTTCATAATCAGTTAATATAGTAATGTAAGTAAATGTTTTTGAATTTTCACTATAGTAACTGAAGCTTCGATCCTAAGAGATCGAAGCTAAGATCTTTATTTTAAAGAATTACTTTAAGAAAGATTCATGAGGAATGAAACAATTGTAATGTTTTAGGTTATAATATGTTTATATTAATGAAAGGATAACTGAATATATGTATAATACAAATATTAATGTGACAGTCATTTGGGTAGTCCTTTTTGCTTTCATTCCTGAGATTATAGGTTGTCTAGTTATATTAAAAAAACATTATAACAGTCTTGGCAAGTGCAACAAAAATGCAGTGACAAATACAGAGCTAATTTAATATCATTTATTATCTTAAAACATGTAAATGGCAATGATGAATAATTCAAGAACAGAAGCTGTTCAAATCTAAGTATCAGCATTTTCATTTATTATTATACTATTGTTGAATGCAGGAACTTAAAAATTCAATGTATTTAAATTTATATTATGTAGAAAGTAATGTTCATTTTACAGGAAAAAAAAATATATTTTAATTCTCCTACAATAAGTATTTTACTTGTATGTCTAAATTTTGGAAACATTTAAGAATCTAGGAATTAACTTATGTTTACATACATAACTCAATCAAGTGGCGTAATATTATTATTATAAAGTGTTAATATATTGAATTTTTAAACGTAAATATAAAATTAGAGTTAAGTTTTCAATATATGACAGCTTTACTTACCCTCTAAGAAAACCTCGATTATAATTTTGTTTGACACTCACAAGAAAAATTAAAGTAAAAATTAAAAAGAATTTAAATATTCAGTAAAGTAAAAATCATCAAAAAAATTAAAGAAGAATTCATGAAAATAATTTAGCCACAAAAGAAAAACAATTGCACATCTCGTCCTCAGAACATAAGCCACAGACAAACAAGAACAAGAGATTAATTCAACAGATAAATATTATAAAAAAATCTTTGATTTAATATTTAATGCTAATAAAACCGTTTCTCTATGATACCATTATATTTATTATTAACTTCTTTATGTAAGCACTTATGGTTATTATGCACATAATGATTAAACAAAAAACATATTTTTAAAATATATGTCTCTTATTTCCGGCTAGTCTTCAAAAGGATTAATGAACTTTATCGCGATTACTGCAAAATAATTTGAAACTTTAACAATAATTATTACATTTTGGTTTTTATTCTAGAAAATTATTTAAAATTTATATAAAAATTTAATAAGTTCTCACAAAACAACATTTTCAAGAAGTTTTTTCACAAATCCATTTGGATTTAGAATTTATGTATTTTAAAATTTTATCATGAAGTAGTAAATGCACCCTACGAGGCAAAGTAAATATTTTTTAATATAGGCGTTATGAAAAGAATATAGAACTACATCTATATCTATGTTATATATCCAATTTATTTTTAGAACCTATAATTTTACTGGAATGTATGGAATTAAATGACCTAACTTTATACATTTTGTACATAAATATGTCTTTTTTAACGCTTATCAATACGCCTGTTTTTAAATTCATGTATTAAAATAAAAGATTTTTAAAGAAAAAGTTACAAAAGTAAAAATAAGTAAGTAGGTAAACTGATAACTCTTCTGTTGTCAAGGAAACAAGTTTTTTTTTCAAAATAAGTTGATAACCTTTTTAGTGTACAGAATCCAAAAAAAAAAATCTGCCTAAACCTTTCACTATCAAAAGCATGCAATTCCGGTCGTCTGAAGTTGAAAATGTCCTCCATTAAAATTTTCAACTTCAGACCCACGGTTTCGCGCAAATTCTGTGAGAGGTAAGGTTTTTGACTTTTGTATGATTTACTTGCTTAAAATTTTTTATCAATTTTCACACAATTTACTATGATTATATAGAAGTGGAACCACCGAACCACAAAATATCTGAATGATTGCAATTTGCAGAGGCCCTTATATTGGCTAATTTTTAAATTAGTTATATAGTGCATAGACAAATTTCATTATCAGTTGAATGAGATGTCGGCAGATTAATGAGAAAAGTGGTACATACAAATTAGATTAAAAAAAAATAACTCAGGGATGATAAAATCTAAGCTTTATCAATCGATATGTAAAATATTTTTAACTCTACAATATCGCAGTCATCTTTCCAAAGCAGAATATTTATTCAGTTCTGCAGGATTTCATAATTATTTAGCAAATCTGTTGCATTTATTGGTCCATTTTCCTTCTCATAAATTTTCGTCTGTTTAACTTTACTGAATTATTATCTTTCAAATTGCACTTTTTCTACCCATTCGCTGAAAGACTGGCCAACTATTCTAATAGTTAGTATGCTGCGAAGATAAGACTAGCCAACTATTCTATTAGTTTAGTTACTATTAGATAGTTAGCCAGTCTCATCTTCGCAGCATACTAATTTCCTGTATAGCTTTAGCTAATGGCACATAAGTTCACTACATTTAGTTCAATAACTTCGGCTCAATTAGGAAAAAAAAACAGATTCTTAGGCATAAGAATCTTTGGTAGAATCTGAAATTAATCAGTAAATCAGTGATATTAATATCACGAGACACTGCTCGGTGAACAGATTGTTTTATTGCAGCTAGAACTCCATCAGCCCACTATGACCTGATTTTGCTAAAATGAAGATATTCTCTAATCAAGAATTCTGATTCAGTATTAGTCGATGGAGAATTTGAATGAAACGGATACACTGAAGATTTTGAAAGATCGAGAGTCGAAAGGTGAACTCTATCCGTTTTTGGTCCACTATTTTAAGGTCATTGAATGCGAGAGTTGTGGTCGTAGTTTGTATAGGTTCGACACTACACGAAGACTATAAATACCTATATAATAGATAAACGACTTACTCTCGATTCCCCTGGGGTGCATCCCTAAGTACCTACGCGGATTGGATTTTAATTTTTTGCATCCAACCCTAATTATTTAAAAAGAAAATAGACGAGTTTTAGCTGTTACCAGGGTGCGCCGGCGTTCGACACACACTTTCAAACATCATCGTTTTACAAACTACATATAATATAATTAACCAAAGTTTCAGCCAAATCAACTGAACAGTATTTTATAGCATTTTTGAAGTTATACTTCTCTTGGCGCGTTATTAAAAAATGGACGATGAGATTGATTTTTTTACTACAGTGAGAAGTTAGTCTTTGTCCCTTTAGTATAGTGAGATGTCTATATTCAATATATATATTCCGGTGTTTCTATATACCTACACAACACGTGTTTTCCGTCGATAAATATAAAAATTATTACAAGCTTTGATTTAGTTTCACCTGTCTCGGTGTCTGTCTGTAATCAAAACTTACAAGTTAAATTTGACCCACTAAAAATTGTCCAATTGAGCTGAAATTTGGTACACACGTTTGACTTTCGTGACTGCACGATTTCCTAAATGCCGCCATTTTTAATCCAATACGACGGACGGACGTTACAAAATAGCGATTTATTATTTCCAGTGACCCATATATGGGTATTAAATGAAAGGGCATGATGAGCGAAACACAATAAGCAAAGTGACATTATAAAATTTAAAATGGCGGACTATTTATTTTGCAAGCTCATGATATGGATATCAAACGAAAGGGTTTGCTGAGAAGAATACGAAAAAAAAGTAAAAACATTAAATTTAAAAAAAAAACAAGCTTTTATTTAAATGCTCTAAAAAATCAAAGAAATATAACTTATTACGTGCGTACATAAGTATACACAACTTTTTTCCAAAAAATGTTTCTTGTGTTTTTGTATTAAATTGATATAAGTTTTTTTATTTATGAACCGATTGAAATAAAACAAATACTAAATTTTAAGTTATGCTTACCATAAAATACATTCGTGAAAACCGCATCCAAATCGGTTAAGCCGTTTCTGAGATTAGCTCGCACAAACGCACAGACAAAAAATCTAAGAATCATTGTTTTGGGTTTTATCGCGTTAATAAAAACCCCCAATAGTATTTTTTCTCAAATATCTCCCATGTACAGACAGCGATCAGTTACAATTTATTATATGTATAGATATGAACATTGATAACTATTTTTCGTCACCTACGTTTGGCTTTTTCAAAACAATAACATGTCAAATACGAGGGGCAGGGGGGCCTTTTTTTACCCGTCTTAATGGGGCGTCGCAGGATCGCTTACGCATTCAACTACGACGCCCCGACGGCAGGTCTGCCGAAGCAGACCACAACAACCACGGGGTTGCTCCAAGGTCCACTCTGCTATCAGAGAAGTACCAGGAGCAACCCGCATGGTACACCGCCCTCCGAAGAGGGACACCTCCCACCGCCCACCGAAGTGGGCCACCTCCCTGTGCGTTTCTTGGCTTCGCGCCCGGCTGTATTGTTCACGACAAGGTGAACGCACGTTGGGGGGGAGGGGGGCCTACTTGGGTGCGCCTATGCATATGATATATTAATTATATTATTATTATGCTAATAAATAATTTGGGAGGTCAAGAACATTAAAATTTTTATAATAATTTGAACCTATAACTATTTTCTTGATGGTAGTTGACTATTATAGTAGATGTTCCATAAAAATTACACATCACAATTATATTATGTATAACATTAGTTGTTTTTCCTAATCCATCTCTGTTTTCCAAATTGTAGATGAAAAACTATTACACTAAAATCAATTTTAATCTAGTGTCAAAACTCAAAAGTAATTATCTTTCTGAGAGATATACCATATTTTGTTTTTTATACTAAAGTCAAATAAGACACATTGAAGAGATTGAAAAATACTCTATTATAAATATAACACAAAGATCAAAGAAAGGTCTTCAATTAGTTAGAGTTATCAGAGCCGCCACCAAGTCACCTCTATGTTCTCTCAGAGTTCTTTCTGCTAACATCCTGGATATTTCCATTTCTTTTACCTAAAAACATTATGAGACAATATTAAACCTGTCAATAACCGTCGAGCCACCGGTGGCTTGGTGAACAATTAAATTCTTAGAGATTATCCTGGAGTGATTAAAACTATAGTAATTTAATTGTTTGAGTGAGAATGGAAGTTCAAACCTGCAACACATTCAGCTTGTACAATAATTGTATTATTTCTAATAATCAATACTGGCTATGTATGTTTGTATATTTATACATATATTTTCAACTCAATCCTTAGATTCCTTGGGGACATCGATTAATTAGTAAGTAAAGTAATAAAAAAATATTTATTATTTCTTGTTTCCTTTGTAAGTGTCCCATTTTGCCCATTGTAAAACTGTCATGGTTATTTATTTTGACAGTACCTGAATGTTGTAACTTGTATTATTTTTAACAACTGTAGCATAAATCTCATGTAAGGGGGAGGAAGGGTCCCACCAAATCTTATTAACTCTCACCAAGGAGAGAGGGGTTCAAATTATGAAAAAAGCAGCTCACATAATTAATGGACATCCCCTTAGATCATTTGACTGTTTACTGTAGTTTCTGATTGTAATCCACTCAAAAAATTTATGTTATTTATTATAGTGTAACAAAATATTTACTCATACTTACTATTAATTCTATATCATCCTTTCTGACAGACACCTTTTGAAGTTCTTTTTCTTTTTCAAGTCTTTCTGCAGCTTCTTTATTTCTGCGGTCACCAATTAATGAAAGAGCCTAGAATATAATTACAGTAAAAAATTATACTACTAATGTAAATAAAAAATATAGGGAATGCAGTTCCTGAAAATTTGGGTTATATTATTAAGTAAGAGATGAAGAAAAGAAGATTAATTAGATAAGAAAACAAGACCTATTGACATAGGTCCAGGTACATATATTATATAAAAAATATTTTGGAGAATTGAAGAAGTTATGGTTATTATTCTATACAAAATAACAATCATTTTTTTATTATCAAAAAATACTAATATTGTTGGTACCTGTGTGATATTAGATGAAAATGAAATAATGATTTATCCTTTAGTTAGGTAAATAAAATAAATATTTGTGCAATCATTTTTAATATAAAATTTATGTGCATATTTACTATAATATTATATTTCTTTTCTGTGTGGAAGAAAATAAACTTATTTATTTCATTTATACGCCAGAGCATCTTTTCCTTTGAATTTATGTAAATTGTTCTTCAGGGAAGAAGGGCATCAGGCATGCCGAGCAGAACACTTAATAAAGTCAAATATCTGAACTACTAGTAATACTGTTTGTGGCAATTGTTAGACTAAAATAAACTTTACAAAGCAAAAAAACTACAGATAATACTTGAAAGTTATCTGTTCTATTTTATTTAGAAATTCTTTGTTGTGGTAATTTGATTGCTTTATTATGTTTTTTGTTTAAGTACTTGACTTACACCAGATATGTCTTGAGATGATATTTCTTTTTCCTCAGCATAATCTGTTACTTTTTCTAAGTCAGCTACTCCACTATCATGTTTTGCAGCCTTTTTCTGAGTTTTGTCCTTTTCGTGTTGTATGTCATCAGTATCACCATTAATCTCTTCATCAGCCATATTTATTTAAATAAAAAAATTTGCAATATTGAATTACGAATCAAACAATATTGATAAATTTACATTAAGAATGTGCATGAAATGAAATTTGATTTAAATGAACTTTCACGTATGAAATGAAATTTGAAGGAAAATGGAAATTAAAATGTGAAAAAAGACCGTGACACTTGACAAAACAGTAGAATCATGGATGACAAATAAAAAGTAGAATAATTATAATAGAATTCCATAGATAAATATTTATTAATCATGATCTATGTTTGTAGTGTAACTATGGGGAAGATTTCTCGAAAGGAGGGCGCCACACGTATAGCCTATTTACATTCAGTCTGAGGTTATGCAATTTATTGTGATATCTCTTTTATATCTGGTTTTTTGCTTCTATTGTGTTCGCATCTTACCTGTGCAATGTATTGTACCTGGAAGTTAGACCAGCTGAAAGAAGAATTGAGAAGGAGAGGTGCATCCTACGGTGGTCCTGACTCCTGACTGACCGATGGATCAACACACAGCCTAAACCGCTGGTCGTAGAAACGTAAAATTTTACTAAATTCATTGTCAATCACAAGGGGTGCTCTATCTCTGGACTTCCGCTTGACACTACTTTCTGGGACGCTCTGTATATATATAGGTATTATATAATAATTATAAAGAATCTATATACGAGTATTAATACGGGAAGCAAAAACTTTGTACCCCTTTTTATGAAATTTGCGCGGACGGAGGAGTATGAAATTTCCCACAATTATCTATACTAATATTATAAAGAGGTAAAGTTTGTGAGTTTGTGACGTTGTAGGGGGTAATCTCTAGATCTACTGAACGGATTTACGTGAAATTTGGTAAGTAGATAGTTTGAAACCCTGGGAAGGAACTTTTTTCCCGGAAATCATCCCTTAACGAGGGTGAAAATGGGGATGAAAATTTGTATGGGGAATCAAGCTAGGGACGAACCCAACCGAAGCGAGAGTGAACTGCTAGTAATTTATATAGAGAAGGAGTGCAGAATGCCAATATTTTTTTAAAATTATGCATAAAAAATACATTAAATGAATAAAAAAAACATTACACACACTACCATCACGATAATGTTATGCATATTATCGTGCTACCATGTTAGTGATGTTCCAACTCGGAAAAAATATAACTCGAGTTAACTCGAGTTGAAATTCATGTAACTCGAGTTGAATTCGAGTTAAGTAACTCGAGTTAACTGGATGAAAAATGAAGAGAATGATTTGTTTCGTTTGTACCAATTTAATGACTCGGCTTCGCAACAATATTAAAAAAATGGTACAGATTCTAAATAAATATTTATTGGGACAATTATAATTATTTACATTTTTTATATTTATTTATTTATGTTATTACTAGCAGAACCCGCGGCTTTGCTCGCGCTAAAACTCCAAAAAAATCCTAAAAAGGTAGGTTTCATACAAAATTACATTTGCTATTTTACCCCCTTACGGGATAAATTTCGAAGAATGCTAAAACATATATTTATTTAATTGTATTGAAAGCGTTGATACCAAGTTTCAAGTAATTCTGATCATAATTTTTTTTTGGGTTGTATTATAACTTGTTTCCCCGTGGAAATGAGATAATCTTCCGCGGTAAAAAGTAGTCTATACCACTCTCCAGCCCTCCAACTATGAACTATCTTCACCCAAAAAATTACCCCAGTCCGTTACTCCGTTTCGACGTGAAAGAAGGACAAACATACAAACATACTTTCACATTTATAATATTAGTATGGATATTATAACGCTGTCATTCGGTTGAAATGCCTATGACGGGAGTACGGACGACAGCGATTAAGTTAAATACTGTGGCATCTTATTCGGTTGTAATAGGAGCGATTTTGCAACATAAATGTATAGTCTGAAGTGCTGACGACTGTTCAAAACATGAACACAACGAACGAATCGCGGCGTTTGCGTAAGGTCAATCGCGTACTCGCTTGATTCGTTCATTTACCACGCAAATCCAATTCGAGTCAGAGAGAATTCAATTCGAGTTAAGCCCAACTCGAGTTAACTCGAGTTAGTAACTCGAGTTGTCACATCTTTATACCATGTATTTGACACACACACACACACATATAAACTCTTTAGTTTATTGTTAAAGTCTGTGGTAAAATTGAGAATTATGTATTAACTATTAATACGTGAAGCAAACATTCTGTGTGAATAAACATTTTGTTTGTAAACCGATCTGTTTATTTTTTGTTTTATTTTAATAGCTATTGACGAGCTTTAGTTTTATAAATAAAAAAAATTAATAATAATCATGGTCGAAGTTCGACCACTCGGCGAACTCTAATGTCAATTGAAAAAAAAGAAAATGAAGGAAGCTCAAGAATATTTATTTGTTTTAAAAATACATATTTTATCTTATTATCTTCAAAAAGATATATAACTTTTATAAAAATACTTCTTTAGGAAGTTTAATCTCAATTAACATTCATAACAGCATACAGGCTGTCGATTTATTATGCTGGCAAGTTATGTGATATTGTACTCTTTGCTTACTTTAAAATTTTATGGAGGTATCATCCCTCCATAATTTATTAAAGTTGATAGAGATTTAAATAATTATGACGAAGTGAACAGTGCACATGAACATGCGGGCTGCCCAGGACCGGGATGGTTGGCGATTATTGGGGGAGGCCTTTGTTCAGCAGTGGACGGCGATAGGCTGATTGAACAGTGCACTATTGCATATATTTCACTGTTATAACATCAATGATCTAGCTTTAAGCGTAAAGAAGACGAAATATATGGAGTTTACCTTATCTAATGTAAGAAATAAAAATATAGAATTTTACATTGCTTTTGAATAATGAGATCCTTAGTACTATATATCCCACGGTATTCCTGCGAATAACATTGGATTCAGATCTTCAATGGGGTCCCCATCTTTCGTTCCTTGCGGGTATGAGCTCCGCTGTTCTCGCTGTTAGAAAAGTCAGGCAGCAAGGGGCAAGGTGTTACGCATGTAATAGAATTCCACAGTCGTTATTGAGCTTGCCATTTCAACAATTTAAGTCTTAAATTAAAAATATTCACTAGTATTTTTTTTAATTTTAAACTTAAATTAATACAGTTTATTACACTATTACGGAATACTTTGAGGATATCAATGTGAGGAACTAATATCTGGTTGGGTCTTAAGTGGGATAAATAGATAAATATTGTATTCCAATACCTATTGTAAACAAATACATATTATGTTAAACAAAAGAGCAACTGTTGAGTTTCTCGCCGGCTCTTCTCAGCAGACCTGCCTTCCAGGCCTGTGGTAGATTCCTCACGGACGTACTGACATTTAATTAAAATTTTGAAAATGTAAAATTGACGATTCAACTTAATATATGGATGGCGCCTAACCGTAAGTTGCCTTGCCTAATCGTCTTCTACATTTGGCATTAATTGACTTTTGTACAAGTTTAAGTGTGTAAAATATAGGAGCCAAGTAATAAAAAATGCCATTTCGAGATCACCAAGTAAAATTGCTTGTAATTTAATGTATTTTTTTCCATTAACTTATTACATTGTTCTTATAATTTATTTGTACACTTGCAGCATTATTGTACTTTGATGTTACCCGTCTTATTTAGGTACTTGTTATATATGGATCGTTATATTTTCTTCGACACTATGCTTACTTTCGGAAGTGTATAGTGGTGGAGGCAAGCTGTCATCATGTACCTGATGTAAAAAATAAAAAAAAATATTTTAGAGCTATTCAAAGCGTTAGTAATTAATAATTATACATATGTATATTAAAATAATAAAGACGTCAATTCTTTTCAAAGATTCCAATGGCACGAATGCGATGCATCCTTTAAACGAGATTACACAATACCTATATCTAAAAGAAACAAACTTGATTTCTATATCTACTGTGTTAAATTTTTGTCAAAAATATTTAAAATAATACTAGCAATAATTAATTTTTAAGTATTGAAAATAATTATTAGATTGACATGCAAGTATTTTTTTCTGATAAGTTCCTCTCATTTAAACTTTTCTTTATAGGTATAAAGCTCCGTCTACCGTCTACCTTATTGTTTTAGTCTGAGATCAGAATAATATATGTATATTATATGTCCGAAACGATTGATTATTATAATTATCCTATTATTTTAGGCGCAGTATTTAAAATAAACATATTATTATGGAGATATGGAGAGTTTCCGTATGATAAATGTAAGAAGGGTGTTTTAACAATTATTTAACTTGACATTTAGCTTTTAAGCTATAGGACCTGAATATGTATATACTACTGTAATAATATACAGGTAGATGTAATTGAATTAAATACCATTGAGTAAAGCAAAACTGCGACTATTAAGATTTAAAATTAAATATTAGATATTCGGTTTCTTGTTTAGCCACAATAGGCTAAACGAGGATCAGAAATTTAAAAGATTTTAGATTCAATTTTCGATAAAGATAAACACGCAAAGACTTACAAAGCCATTATTAAGCAACTTATCAGTCGGATAAATCGCAGAACCTGCAGGTGCTGTTCTGGAATACCTAAGTAGAAAAACATTACATATTTTTTAATTAATTACAAACTAAAATCATTTACTTGTTACCATATTATGTGGATCATATTTCACTTACTTTGGAGGTACATCTTTTAAGCGTTCGCGAACATAAATTTCTAAACTTCCCACTGATAAACGACTTTCATCTAGTCGTGCTCCAAAAGGACTGAAAACATATTTATATTAATTATTCGTCTTAATATCTTCTGCCAGCGGTTGCTCCTTTGTGGGTATCATTTTATTAAGTGCATAACTACACTAACAACACAACTAACACTAAGCACGAGCTCCGCTTTTGTGGAGTTCGTTCGTATTCTTGAGTAACGCGTTTTCAGACAGACAAAAAAAAAAACTTTATTCTAAAATAGTCCAAATACATTATTTGCATTATACTTATTCGGTGTGCAACACATAAGTGTGGCGTCATAATCATAAACTGCTGCCATTATTTGTACCTATCTTACGCACTTACTTTAGAACATATCAAAACTATACCTTATACTACTGACAGCACAAAACAGGTAGACTAATATCAAAGTAGCAATAACTCCAAGTACCAATGTGGCTGCCATTACTATTTGAGATCCTGTAACTAGTATTATTTGTTCCATGGGCTCCCTGCAAAAATAATCATGTTAAATAAATATAAGGACGAAGAATGTCTTCATATAGATGGTGAATATAACAAATTAGATAATATTTAGTTTTGTAAATACAAGTTTGACAAAAAAATTATAACTATGTAAGTTGGAGAAAAGTGCTATGAAAGGGACAAGTTTGAACTGGGACAAATTAAATTTACGGCACTAGGAACCAAGTAGTGGATGTTTATTTTCTAAATTCTTAGAACGTTTACTCAGTAACTATATTAGCCTAAATTTCATTTGCTTTTCAAAACAAAGAAAATGGCATAGCGTAGTATTATTATTTTGTGAGATAAAGTATTTTATTCATTGTTTGTGAAGTTTATTTTATTAGATTATATAAATAATATTTGATAGTATTATTGTACCGCTAACTGACTATTGGCTTAAGTACTTAAAAGGTGAGTACAATAATACAAAGTTATTCGAAAATCTTCTTGCCGTTAGGATATTTTTAAAATAGTATGAATGTCTTGAAAGGGCAGTTGAGGCAGGACTTAAACGCCCCATTAAGACTGGAGAGGTTCTGTTGGGTTTTAGTACTGGCTTCTCTAGCCGGTGAGTCTCACATAATCACCTGTATGGATACAGTTGGTATACGTAAATGCATTTCCCAACATTTAAACCCATTGGCCAGATTATAATTAAGTATGGTATATTATAGGTATACTATTTATTGGAGCTGCATTAAACGATTAAAAAAGATAAGAGCTTCTATAATAATTGCTAAGAACCTGCTTATAATATGCCCCTTTCATGGCCATCAATGTCTCAATGCTCAAGACCACGTCGTCATGAATAAGACATATCTTAAGAATTTTAAATTTGACTTTACTGATACAATGTTTCTAAAAAAATTGTTTTTGGATTATATTTTGAAAGAAGAATAGATAAAGTTATGTTACATACAAAATATATTTATACCAGTCGCCACAATTTTATAGATATTAGATACGAAGAAAAACTTGAACACTTTAACTTGAAAATTTTACGCCAAAGATGCGACTTTTTGCGACTCATGTTTGTTTTTAAATTAGTAAATAATTACATAGAATGTCCGTCACTACTATCGCTAGTAAATATACAAACACCAAGATCTGCAGCAAGAGCTATTAACTATAAACCACTACATATCCCACAACGATAAAATAGATACGGTTCTAGTTCACCACTCTTACGAAGCTTTAAATTATATAATTTTATATTTCAGCAATGCGATAGACATTTTTTCTGATAGTTTAAATTTATTTAAAAAGAAAGTGTATTTAAATATTTAGATTAGTTTTTTTTTCTTTTGTTTATTGTACAACTGAAATGGCTCCTTATATACTCTTAACCACATAAAATTTTAATGGAATACTTTTATAAAAAGCTGTGCATACTTTTAAATTAAATTTATATACAAATAGGTAAAATTATAATGTTAAATAAATGTTTTATGTAAATTTAGTTAGTAAGCCTTTATAATAAATAAATAAATAAATAAATAAAAATAATTAAAAGATTTTTTTTTATACCTCATATATTGTTAAAAATTTTACACTAAAAAAATGTCCCATTCATGGCACCTTTCCCATACTTATATTGATTTTACATGTTATTATTATCATCAGTACCTACCTACTTATTAGGTTCTTATACTGAACCTATATATCGCATCACAGAAAAACCACAGGAGGGATTTTGATGAAATTTGGTATGGTGATAGCTGGTTATCCGGATCAACATATATAATAATTTTTATGGCGGAAAAATGTCTCATTTCTAAGAAAAAATAAAATGAGAAAAAAACTGCAATGTAAAAGTATACTGATATGTAAAACCTAAGAATTTGGTTTTTGGTCATCTAGACGCGGGCGGAGCCGCGGGCAATGCTAGTGTATTTTTTTATCCTAAATAGACACATGATGGTATTAAGTAAAGAAATATGAAATAATGTGCTCGTTAAACAAATGTGGGTAATTTTACTAATTAAGTATTATTGAATAAACAGCAGTTAAGTAATGGGTTTGTATCGCATATTCACTGATGGCGCAAGAAAAGTAAAGTAAGAACTTTTTATGAGCTAATTATCAGCCTACGAAGGCGAAATCACACACATTATAAATCAGCTACAAATAACATGTATTTCATTGTACCACGCTATTCATAACGTCTGAGAGCTTACAACAACCTTTAAATATCATACAGTAAAAATTAAGGACCTAATCGCCATCTAAATATTCTGGCCATGTCATATTACAAACCTGCAAACCCAATTACCAAGTGGTTCGTAGCAATTCCGACATACACCTCGCCAGCATTGGAGTGTTTCATTAACATTTGGACTGCAACATTTTCCGTAGCACAATTCTCCCACTCCTACCAATATGGAAATAAATTAATATGAAAAAAATGTAGGTGCTGTGTCGCTGAGTTTCTTATAGACTTAATTATTTAGGCCGTTAACATCTCCAGGTAAATTTCTAAGAAATTTATTCAATTTCTAAGAAATCTATTGTTAACTGTAACGCCGGCGTGTCTGCGGTCGTTGAGGGATTCTTTCTTTAGATATACGCGATTGATTAAAATTATTAGGTAATTTAAATCGTATAAATATATATCAACAAACATCACTTTGAAATATGTATGTCTAGTGTATTAAAAATAGTCAATTTGATTGATTTGAATATGATAAATTAAAAAAAACACCTACAGAGGTAGCCATAATAAAATTGTAACAGTCATTGTGACAGTTTTATTGTGGGCATATATTGTTTTGTTGGCATATTTTACTCACCTGGACATTTCATGCAACTGCTGTGTAGATAATCTGGTACGTAACCGGCGGCGCAATAACAAATACCATTTATGCACTGGTACCCCTCACCGAAGCAAAATGCACATGTATCTACAAACGGAATAACATACATACATACGGTTTTGAAGTCGCAGGCTGACTTGGTTCCAGCACCACACGTTATATATTTTGTGCTACCTATTTATATCTATTGAAATATTAAAAGGCAGTGGTAGCCGTGTGGTAATACACTTGCTTGGTAACCAAGTACAACCATTTCAAATCATTTTTAATATGATTACCATTCGCCTTACTAGGAAACTTCTCAAGGAGAACATAACTAGTTATCGGAAGACTAGTGATTTGTGAAGTTCGCCAACCTGCATTCGGTCACGTGGTTGATTATGACTTGATCCCCCCTCACATTGAAGGAACGCCCGTGCCCAGCAGTGGGTTATTATAGGTATAAATTAAAATATTTAAGATTTGCAAGAAAATAATTATCTACATTTCAGTTATTATGAAATAGTTACCTTTATAATATATCAAGTTCATATTATTAAAATAAATATTATTTCGAAATCCGAATTAGATGATATCAAATAAGTTATTTTTTATTTAAAAAAAATATCTTATTTTCACAAAAACACTTGCATGTTGAGTGAACCTGACCAGTTTTCATCAAAGACATACATAATATGTGAAGTCCGCCAACTCGCAATTGTCAACATGGCGGACTGAGGCCCGATCCCCTTCTCATTAAGGGAAGCCGGTGCCCAGCCGTGAAACAATAAAAAAGGCCAACTACAAGAATAGGTACCTACTAATTGTTGTCGAAAGCTACCCTCTGGTCTAGGGCACTTAAGAATATTTGCAGTAATCCAGCGACTTAGGTAATAGTTGAAATATAAAAAAAATATAGTTATCGATGCTTTGATGCTTTTGAAACAAGGAACGACTCCCAAAAGCGACTGACTGTCTTTACTATAAAATATTTTTTGCCTACTCATGACTCGGTACTGGAACCTTAGGATTTACAGTCGAAAACAACGAAATAATATCTTTGTATGTTTATAAACATACCTACTATTAAATGATATAAAATATGATTATAAAACAAAAATATTTACGGTAATAGATGGATTAACTACATTGTTATCACTAATCACTTATTTTAGCTTGTCATGACCAGTGAGTTCGTGAGTCAGTGGGGCGTACGTAATTATTAATTATCATATAACAACTATTCTTAACAATTTTTTTAAAACTATATTCTAAGATTTATAGAAATCATCGTTTAAACTTTTACCTTCATTAGTACTAACTGCACTCTGTAGCGTGAGCAAACCGAAAAGTATAGTCCAAAAAGCCATTTCCAACTAAAACTTTTACATTACTACATTGCTATAAAATAACATTTTCGAAACAGGAATAGAAATGGTACAAATAAAGAGCTTCGAACACTGACAATAAACACAGAAGAGGCGTACTGATAATGCTATCACAGATTTGTGGAGGCATGATACGATATAATATTGTTATCGGTATCTTCACATTACTCTTTTTATCTACCTCATGAATGTTTACAACGTTGTCAAAACTATTTATGTCACAAGGTTATAATAATATAAAACAGTTCATTTGCAGACTTTTGGTGGACAAGAAACGAAAATACCTAGTTAAGTTTTAAATATTGAGCAATTAATAAATATAATGAAAAACTATTTTTAGTGATGGACTGAATAACTACTATCGCAGTCAACTTTAGAAAACAACATCGTTCAGATATATCCTTGACATGAAATAGTACACATATAAATAATATCGTTTTACCATACCCACAGTTTAATCTAAGGTCAAATGTCAACATCCAAGACTAAAAATTCCTCAATTTAACTCAAAAATATCGTAATGAACTCATTGTATTAATTACACTGAGTACCGTTTCTTCGATTGTAGGCCACAAAATACATCTTAAGAAGGAATGTTCTAAATACATTAAATATAATTAATATATTTTTTTTTATTTTGGGACAATAACACACAGCGCCATCTAGTTCCATGGTAAGCTACGAGGCTTGTGTTATGGATACCAGATAGTTGATACGCTACACATATATAACTTTAAATACATACATATTATAAATACAAACACCCATGACTGGAGTACAAACATTCGTGCTCATCAACAAATGAATGCCCCCAGCGGGATTCGAACCCGCGACCTCTGGAACAGCTAGTAGGGTCACTACCAACTGAGCCAAACGTGTCGTCAATATATATGTTACTTTTGTGTATTTATGAACCACGCAGTGTAGAATAGCTACGTGACACGTTATCTGCGTAGCGCTATTTACCCGACTGCGGTGAAGCCCAAAGGAGGGTTATGTGTTTCACCTGTGTGTATGTATATATATATATATATATATATATATATATATATATATATCCGCGCCTATGCTCCCTCGTAATTACTAAGCGGTTTAACCAATTTTGATGATTCATAGGTCGTTGGGTTGGTCTTGATAACGCGAGTATCATAGGGCATATATAAAAATAAATAAATAAATGGCGGATCCTAGGGGTTAGGCGCCGATTATTGTGCCTTGATAAAAATTTTTTGTCCAAATCGAGTGTAGAGTGTAACATACGGGGTCTCCGACTGCATAATTACTATGTTCCTTTGTCAACTTGTTCTCATCTTTTAGTTAGCTTATTATTGAATATAAGTGATTTACCCTTGCTTCGCTCGGATGCCTAAGTAGGTACCTACGTTTTTTTTGAGCAGAACCCTAATTCTTTTTCTAAAATAAAAGTGGCTTGAGTTACTCCTTATAACATAACCTATCCCACTGAAATATGCCCCACTGAAAGTCCTGCCACAAGCAGTCATCCGTTTCGGAGATTAGCCGGTCAAACAGACACACAAAAATTTTGAAAATCGTGTTTTTTACTTATAAGTATCGTATATAATTTCATATGTATTTCGTAAAAAGCTTTTGTTTTGATGTTACAAATAGACACTTCAATTTAATTTATCTGTATAGATTTGGACCGACTGTGGATGTACATACATCTTGCAAAAAGTTAGGACTAACTTCTTTAGTTAGCTTTAACGATTTAATTTCCTTAGAAGTTTACCGGAATATTTTCATAAAATTGAAATTGTAATACATTATTTGCCTAGTTCCTATTCAAGTTATCTATTTCTGGATGTGGGTCAAGCTCCATTTGAGCGGGAATCACAACACTGATTGAAAAATTAATTCTTATCTCATACGTATTTAATGTTGTTAACTAACCTAAAATAATAAAATTTATTATTTAAAGCTAACTTTTGTCAAAGGTCAACTGCAGTGTTTCTAACCAAATGTGTGACGGGATATTTATATATTTTGTGCACGAGAGATAGTCTTGTGGATTAGTTTGAAAATGTAAACCTTAGTTTTTACTTTTTATAGTTAGCCAATATCACTTAGACTAGCCATGTGCGCAGATGTTATACTGCACAAGTGTACGCACAGACACACCGTGCACTTTTCCTTTAATATATTTTATTCTCAATGTTCGCAGGGGCAACGATACAATACGACTTGTAGGCGATCAAGCGTAGCACTAACGGCTTTATGCGCTCTCTTTCCAAGGCACGGGGATAAAACATCGCCAACTTCCCAACTCCAAGCAATTACCAAACCTATCAAGCATATTGATATGATTAGTACAAATAAATTCAAGCTTTATAATTTATGCGGTAATATCCTCCACAATATATTACACCTCACACAATATATTTATACTTATATTTATTTTAATATATTTGTTAATAATTATATGATCACTTAAAAATAATTTGCATCAAAAAGAACACGTCACAAATGAAATTTCACTAACTGTTTTTCAAACCATAATTTATGTATGGAAACTTTAACTACATTTAAGGGCACGCGTGCTTGCAATCAGTTGTTTACTAGTAAGAGTCTATCAGTGGTCGAACGCTAGGGATGTTCATATTAATTAGGTACAGATTAAAGTACGCATAGTGTTAGGTCGAAACGCGTAAGTATACCTATCCAATTAAAAAAATCTATTGCAGAGATATTGAAAATTAGTCGGCGTCTATGCTCAGAAAATTTAAATTTTAAGCGATCACGATGTAAACAAGAATTATAATAAGTCGTGACTATTTTGCAAAAGATCTGTTAAAAAATGTTACTAGTAGTAGACATTGTATCTTAATTGAAAAGTTTAGCAAAAACTCCGAATTTATGAAGACTAGCGACTCACCCTCGCTCCGCTTGGGTTCGTCCCTAGGCGCATTTTAACGATTAGTATAGGTTTCTCAGAGATGAGATATTTTCCAGCAGTAAAAAGTATCTTATATGTAGACCCGAATAACCAGCTATAATCATACCAAATTTCATCAAAATTTGTCCAGTGGTTTTCTCGTGATGCGTTCCCAGAAACACAGACAGACAAAAATTCCATAAACTATAGATTCGGACTCTGTTTCGATAATAATGACTATTACAATAAGATTTTCCAAAAAATATTTAATGTACAAATTTGGTTTACTTACAATTTTATTATAAATATATATATGTATACAGTATGTATGTGTATGTATTCAGCCCTTTTTATCGTCCTACTGCTGGGCACGGGCCTCCCTTCAGTACGAGGGGAATCAGGCCATAGTCCACCACGCTGGCCAAGTGCGGGTTGGCGGACTTCACATGTCTTTCGAAAACTTGCTAAGTTCTCTCAGACATGGAGGTGTCCTCACGATGTTTTCCTTCAGCGTAAGGCAAGTGGTAATCATGTTAGAAATGATTCGCACATGAAAATATCAGAGGTGCGAGACCCGGGATTTGAACCTGCTTCACTCGGTTTCCCAAGCGATCGCGTTACCACTGGGCAACCACTGCCTTATATATAATATATGTAGGTATTTTTATAATCATACAGTCGACTCTATAATTTGAAACTCAAGGGAGCAGAGAAAAATTTCAAATTACCGAGAGTTCAAAATAACAAGAGTTTAAATAACCAAATAACAAGAGTTTGATCCAAATTCGTGATTTATTATTTTAATCATTTGTACAAATGTTCATTTTGAAAATAAGTCTGTAATTTTCTGTTGAGTGACGACCATATGTCATTGTCCAATGAATTTTCGATAGCGGTGAGGGCTGAGAAGAAATGCTTAAAATTGTAGAGAATAGAGAAGCCCAGACTTCATTCAAATTATAGAATGTTTGCAGACAAGATACTATTCCTTCAACTTCAAATTACCGAGGGGACTAATTAATATTCATTTTTTTCAATTTATCGAGCGTTTTTCAAGGGAACAGGCAGTAGCGGATTTAGGTTCGATGGCGCCCTAGACCAAACTTGATATAGAGCCCTTACAGTATATATAGATTAATTATTTTAACAAAGAAATTCTACCCTTGAAATGGTATTATGTTTATATTGTAAGAGCGAAAGAAAATAAACTTTAAATTTGTTCTTACAGTTTAAAGAAAACTCAATCGTCTTAAAAATTTTGGCGTCCCTCAAAATTTGTCGCCCAGGCTCGGGCCTCACGGGCCTAAGCCTAAACCCGCTATTGGGAACAGGGAAAAATTTCAAATTATTAAGAGATTCAAAACACCGAGTGTCAAATTGAAATTATGGAGACTCTACTGTATTTACATAGGTATAAAAAATACCAGCTTAAGTTAAATTTTATGTAGCGTTTATAGAAAGGTACTTAATCGTTTAATTTGTAAAGATTATTGTATTTAACAAATGAAAGAACGAGAATTATAATGTAAATAAATACCTACTTTCTCTTAGGCATGTCCTTAAGTTTTATAAAACGTCACATTCATTAAAATAACTATAATTTTAAAATAAACATACAAGGTTTGTAGCAGGCGATTTGTGTGAGTAAACAATAACCTTTTATTTTAAGTTTGTCTGTTGACACTCGCCACCTTTTGCCCAGTGCCCTTTGATATCGCTGTTGCTATGTGCACGTAAATTAATAATAATAGATGCTCCATATTTGTTTAAAACAGTTGAAATTTTAAATATCTCGGGTTTTGTTTGTGATCTTTAAATTAACCTTGTCACCAAAATTAATAAATCACTATTGTCTATACGAATAATAAAATTGTAACTAAGTCGAATCTGTACATAAAATATTTTTTGGAAAATCTTATTGAAATAAAAATTATTATCGATACAGTGGCCGAATCTATAGTTTTTTGAATTTTTGTCTGTTTTTCTGTAATACCGCACAGAAAAACCACTGGAGGGATTTTGATGAAATTTGGTATGGTGACAGCTCGTTACCCGGGTCAACATATATACTTTTCACCCCGGGAAAATGTCTCATTTCTGAGAAAAAATACAAAAACTGCAATGAAGAGTATACTAATATGTAAAACATAAGAATTTGGTTTTTGGTCATCTGAACTGTTCTACGAGTATATTGTAGATCTTTTACATTAAATTATTGTCTACATAATAACTATTGTTTTCGTTGGATAAGGACGTAAACGGTTTAATTTACCTTTATTAATATATAATATTTTACTTTACATAATGATTTAAAATATACAATTATAAAAAATAACATTCAAAATGGCTTAGGAAATTATATTGGAACGGTGACTTTCACGTAATTTATATCCCGCATCGTTTTATAATTGTAGTTGTTCTAAAGCTGAAATATGGTTCTCCCGATATTAGAAAAATCTCTTATCGCATTGACAATGTTTTGTAAATGCTATTATCGATGTAAACAAGTTTTAAGTAATACCGTAAAATGGACCAAAGGAAGATCATTTTAGAACAACCGATTTCTGTTATTCATTCATAAAATAGAAGCTAAACAGGCAAAACATTTATTTGTGCTCTTAATGGAAATACATTGAAATATAACTAATTATAAATGGATTTCAAATACTTTGTATGTTTTGCTTATAGTTTCATTTAACAATAAATTTAAGTGTCAAATATGTGATAGATTCAATTGATTGAAATTAATTTTTTTTTTAAATTGATGACTGTACTTAATCATAATTTATATTGTTTTAGGTGTTTATAGTTCACTTGATATGCAGAAATGTTAGTGCAGAAGAGAACTCGGAAGACACAGAAACGTATAAGATGAGTGATCGAGTATACATGTGTAGCAAATGGTTATCATCTGTAATAGATAATTTTTGCAATAATGTTTATAAAATTGTTAAGAGAGACACTTCACTTATGTTAGGTATGTATCGCATGATATAACAAAACGATTTTCATTGTAATTATTTTCTTATACTACTACTTACTTAGGAATCCGTTTTTTTTTATTTTTATAACGGTGTTTGAAAAATTTATTAATTTATTTTATTTATAGTTACTTCACATACATATAGAATTAATTCCGTACGGGCTTAAATTTATAGAATAAGCTTTGGTCTAAGAAACCTATAACTACAACTAAGTAATTATTAGGTGTAATCGACTTTAAATCCTATGTTAATAATAAATATCAACATTTTACTGTAGTTTAATTTTTTTTTTCAGATAAGCTGGCTCCTATAGATTTACTTCAGAACAGAAATAAGAAGCGTCTGAACACAGAAGTGAACAGGCTGCGTGTGCGCAGACAAGTTGCGAGCGAATGCTGCGAACGGCCTTGTACTGTCGGAAATATTATAATGTACTGTCCGGAAGATGCAAAACTATTAATAGAAAATCCAAATATATTTGATTAGGCCTTCATTATTCAATTTATAATTTAATACAACATAAATTATTAAAAATCTTTCGACATATTCACTAAGAGCACATCTTACAGTCAGCAGGTATGTACGTAGTTAAAAATTGAAATTATGCATCTATAGAGAAAAATATATATTTTAAAAACTTTACAGTAACAGTATTGATTCCTATTGGTTCTAAATAAGTATGTAATGAGCATTTTTTATACCTACTGTAATAATTTTTATGTCAAAAAACAATAATGTATATGTATATTTTTAACTACGTACCCTAGTTGATTTTACTTTAACCCATGGGCGTACCCAGGTAGGGGGGGGGGGGGGGTGGCAGCTGCCCCCCCCCCCCCCCCCCTGTATGTTGTGTACTGGCCTGCGAGCTCGTATTTGCCAAACGTAGGTGACGAAAAATAATCAATGCCCATATCTGTACATATAATAAATTGTAACTGATCGCTGTCTGTACATGGGAGATATTTGAGAAAAACTATTATTGGGGGTTTTTATTAACGCGATAGAACCCAAAACAATGATTTTTAGAATTTTTGTCTGTTTGTCTGTGCGTTTGTGCGCGCTAATCTCAGAAACGACTTAACCGATTTGTATGCGGTTTTCACGAATGTATTTTATGGTAAGCTTCACTTAACATTTAGTATTTGTTTTAATTCAATCGGTTCATAAATAAAAAAGTTATGTCAATTTAATAAAAAGACACAAGAAACATTTACTGGAAAAAAAGTTGTGTATACTTATGTACGCACGTAATAAGTTATACTTCTTTGTTTTTTAGAGCATTTAAATAAAAGCTTGTTTTTTGAAATGTTTAACTTTTTTTTAATGTTTTTTTACTTTTTTTTCGTGTTCTTCTCAGCGAACCCTTTCATTTGATATCCATATAGACCACGGCTGAAGCCTTTGAAAATGGTAAAAAGTGAAAAAAATAAAATAGTAGGATGAATCCCATTGGAAAAGGAAGAGAATATAAAAAAATGAAAGGAAAAATAATTTATGGGCGATCTGAGGTCGGGAAGTGGGAAGGGGTGAGTTTTAAGGGTAAAAAACAGTTTATCTCGTTTTCCGGCTAAACCACAAGTCCTATGGAAAAAAGTTAAATAGCAAAGTTGTAGGTAATAAAAAGATCTACACCTTTTGTATTTACACTTTTTTCACATAACCTTAATGCGAAAAGTATAGGCCAGACCCTCCTAGCCCCTTCCCTACTTCTCTATGTAATATCTTTTGAAGGGCTAAAATTTTCCTTAGGTCACTCAGGTATATTATATAAGTTATCTTAAAATTGTAATAAATAGGCATCTTCGCATATAATTTAAAGAAGATTCTACAACTTTCTCAAAATATCGTAGATGTCTTATTAAATATTAACTTTATTAATTGCATTTTTAGAGAAAATTCACCATAGTAATGTACATTTTTTTACATCATTAGAAAGTAGAGATTTCAACGAACAAAAAGTCCACCGACTTTTTTTAAAAAAGCAGACATTTTGACGCGAGAATTTTTGATTGAAAATTAGGGTGCTATATTATAAATAAAAAAAAATTACAGTATGTTTGGGACAAAAAAAGGTAAGTTTTCACCGAATTTCGTGAATGTTTTTTTTTTGTAAAAGATAAAAATAAGAAACCAAAAACTTGGTTATTTGAATTTTTCACATGAATTTTGAGGTTATGTGAAAAAAGTATAAATACATATTTGTACCTTGTTAGTTGTTGTACATATGTGTGTAAACACCTACAACTCATGGACAATGAAACGATGGTCAGTTTTGATGTACAGTCTCTATTCACCAGCCTACCAGTAGAGGACTGTGTCAAAATAGTATCAAGAAAGCTAAGGGACAATAGTATGCAAGAAGAATACACTGAACTTTTGAAACACTGCCTTACATCTGGCTATCTATTGTGGAATGATGAATTCTACAAGCAAGTGGATGGAGTGGCCATGGGTTCGCCGGTCTCTCCCGTTGTAGCTGACATCTTCATGGAGGCCTTCGAGGAGACCGCCCTAAACACATCACCTGTGACCCCTCGTTTCTACAAGCGGTATGTAGATGACACTTTCACAATATTACCATCTGATAAAATATCTGTATTCTTAGAACATCTTAACTCCATAAACCCTAAAATACAATTTACAATGGAACTGGAGTCTAATAATTCTTTAGCTTTCTTAGATGTATTAGTTATTCGTAACCCAGATAACACCTTGAGTCATACTGTGTATCGAAAGAAGACCCATACTGATAGGTACTTAAATGGTGAATCTCACCACCACCCTTCACAGTTAGCTACCGTGGGAAAATCTTTGTTTCAGAGGGCACGCGGGATCTGTGACGAGCAACACCTGCCCGGAGAGCTGCAACATGTCAAGCAAGTTCTGCGAGACAACAAGCTGCAAGTGCCGCGCCTACGTCACAGGGACCGAGTGAAACCAGCCACAGTCGAGCGCGTCCCTGCAGTCCTACCTTATATGAGAGGCGTCACTGACAAGATTGGCTACATTCTAAAGCGAGCTTCAATAAAAACTTCAAGCCGCCAAAGAAAATTAGTCAGTTTCTACCACCTGTCAAGTGCCACATCCCTCTACAAGATGCAGGAGTTTACAAGCTTGATTGTGATTGTGGGCTCTCTTACATCAGACAAACAAAGAGATCAATTAGAACCCGGGTCAAAGAACACATAGCTGATGTGAAGCACCGTCGCAATGCAACATCTGCTGTCTGCAAACATAGTCAGGACCGCCCAAGCCATTATATTCGCTTCGATAGACCTCAAATCCTGGCGAAAGAAAACCGATATCGCCCAAGAATGATTCGAGAAGCCATAGAAATTAAAAAAACATCCTAATTTCAATAGGGAAGATGGCTGGGTACTACCATCGGCATGGGATCCTGTTATTAATATAATAAAATCAAATAATAAATATAAACATAACAGACAGGTAGATGTAGTAAGTTCTTACTGTGTAGATCAAAATGACAGCTTATCAGATTAAAATTATTTATTTTTCATTTGTAAAAGTATATAGTAATAGTGTTGCTTAGTAAGTTTGTTTTTAAATAACAGCAAACTAAATTAAAATTATTATCCTTAATTAATTTTAACTTTTTAAATTACACATAGAACAATTATATGGCTTAAATAATTAATACTATATTTTATATTTTTCTTTATGGTTATAAATATAATAATGGCAACACTAAATATAGATTACTAAATAATATTTTAAAATTGTAATAATTATAAAAAAAAATAATAATAGCAAAATTAAATAAATAATATTCCATACTCAATTATAATTAAAATTATAAAAATGTTTTAAAGTTAAAATATTGTAATGTAATTGGTGCAATTTTCATTTTGTTAATTGTGGGTAGGCTGTTTGTAACAACTATACCCTCAAGACATGTAACACCTCAGTCTCTCCCGTGACCATGGATGCTGTAAAGCATTCGAAACGTCGGGAACCAAAAATCAAAATAAATTCGCGAAAAAATCCGAAAAGATAGTTTTATTTAAAATAAAACTTTGCCATTTAACTTTTTTCCATAGGACTTGTGGTTTTGCCGGAAATCGAGATAAACCGTTTTTACCCTTAAAAATTCACTCCCTCCCACTTCCCGACCTCAAATCGCCCGTAAGTTATTTTTCCTTTCATTTTTGTTATATTCTCTTCCTTTTCCAATAGGTTTCAGATTACTATTATTTTTTTTGGTTTCAAAAATTATCGACCCTGGACTAATATCTTGGGGGTGCAAAATAAACTGTCCGCCATATTAAATTTTAAAGCCCTTGCATTTGATATCCATATCATATGGGTGAGTCACTATGAAAATAATAAATTGCCATTTTGTAACGTCCGTCCGTCACACAAGCGACGGCATGTCATCATATCATATCCGTAACATGGCGGCATTTATAAATCGTGCAGTCACGAGAGTCAAATGTGTGACTTCAGAAATTCAAATTGTAGCCGTCGTTCGGCCGCTGATCGCCTGGCTGGGCCTCCCTGAATAGGGTCTCACACGGCCGGGCTGATCGCCCGGGCGACTACCATTAAGAAGTCTTAAGGGTCCCAGAAGGGCCCTCCCAGCGACGCGCCCATAGTGGTGGGCTGCGGAAGAATCCACGGTCAGGCGGCTATGCCCCGAAACCGTTTCCCCACTCCCCTTGCGGGGATTGTGAGATGACGTCGTGATTGATTCAAATGTGTGTTCCAAATTTCAGCTCAATCGGACAATTGGAAGTGGGTCAAATTTAACTTGTAAGATTTGATTACAGACAGACACTGAGACAGGTGAAACTAAATAAAAGCTATAAATATTTATCGATATAAAACACGTGTTGGGTGTATACAAATAAAATAAAAAACTTCAAATTGTAGCTAATAACGACTAACTTCACACTGTAGTCAATAACCATTAACTTCATACCGTAATCCAAATCTGTCGCATCGCATAGCAAAAGAAGTATAATTTCAATAATGCTATATATAAAATACTGTTAAGTTGATTTGGCTGAAACTTTGGTTCATTATATTATATGTAGTTTGTAAAATTATGATGATTGAAAGTTTATATGGACACAGCAAAGTCAAAAATTGATAATTTCAGAAAAACGCTGCCAATGTAAGTTGAGACATCTATTTGGTTGATCATATTAAACAGCGTATAACTTAAGCTGGGCGCTTCTGTCGAACGCCGGCGCACCCTGGTAATCGCTAAAACTCGCCTATTTTTTTTTTAATTAATTAGGGTTCGGTGCAAAAAAAATCCATTAAATTGTGAACAAAATCCGCGTAGGTACCTAGGGATGCACCCAAACGAATCGAGGATAAGTCGTTTGTCTACCTATATGGAAATACCTATATGGTATTTAAAAAAATTGTTTGATATGTGTGCAGTGTGCAATCTGTTGAACAATAATAAAAAGTGTCCGCTAAATAAAAATGGACATTCGGATTTTTTAGTCATGCAGTGTGTAGGGAAAAACAAGCACGGGGGACCGGGGAGGGAGGGACCGGGGATTGCAATTTCTTTTTTGCCCCCCTCTGGACCAAAAGCTGGGTACGCCCATGCTTTAATCTAAAAAAGAATAAAAATATACTAAATTTTCCAATGTATAATTTACTTTGTATATATACAAATAGAAAATATTAGTACCTACTAAGTATATGCTAATATTAAATTCTCACACTTATCGTCTATCGCTTTTAGTAGACACTAGCGAGTAGTTCGTTCTACGTACGTTTTAACGGTTAGTGTGGAAGAAACTGTATATTATATTACTGCTCCATTTCCTTGGTTAGTAGCATGATGATATATAGCCCATAGCGTTTCTCAATAAAAGGACTATCTAATGCAAAAATAATTTTTCAAATCGGATTAGTAGTTCCTGAGATTAGCGCGTTCAAACAAACAAACTGCCTCTTTATAATATTAGTATAGATAACATATATTTATTTTTTAATTCGCTATTTCCTAACTTTTATTTAATAAAATAACAAAATTGATTACTTTTTTGTTACGCAGATGCCATGTTCGTCCCTCCCAGAATTTAAACGAACTTTATAACACCTTTTGCTAAAGCAAATCCATAATTCATTCTTGATCATAAGTGACAAAGAAATACAGATATAAGCTAACACTTGAAAAATATTATTAAATATTACCTTTCTACTTATTAGACTTTCTTTTAAACGAAAGATAATATTTTTTAAAATTCTTAGAAAAATCGCAAGTGTTGCTACTGTTATTTAGATATAGAATTTTGGCAGATGGATGAACTTTTACTAAAATCAAATATCGTCGAATGCACGGAACAGAAAAAACCTAAAACGAAAAAAAGGGAAGTGCAACTAAGTCAGGCGGAAAAATGCTTACTAGATAGTCTAGATTACAAGTTGAAAATTAGAGACAAAGCTCCTAAAAATATATTAGGTACTCATTGGATTCGGAATGATGTCTAGTTAGATGTGATTAAACTATTTTTCAGCATGAGATGTCTATGAATATTCTAAGTTTGCCGGTACTATGTCACATTGTTCCATTTTAAAGTAAAAATATGATTGTAGCAGGAAGAATCTTAGGTTGCTTAAGATGTTACGTACCTACCATCGGTTAGCTTTTTATATTAGTTTAGATAACTATATATGTATTTATCAAATTTAAATAGTAGTCAAGTATATTTTTAACTTTTTTACTTGTCCTATATATTTAAATTAAATAATAAAACGTATAAATATACGTTATATTCTCTTTTAAAGAAACAATATGTTATATAATGGAAAAGATACATTTTTAATTATGCTAGTTTTAACTAAAATAAAACAAATCTCTTGTTTATTTGTAGTGCTATTATAATTGACTAGCGGCTCACCCTCGTTTCGCTCGGGTTCGTCGCGGTACGATTTAAATATGTATAAATAGTTATTAGCCAGCGTTAGTCATATAAATTTTTTTTTGTTAATAATATTGACAAATATTAACATTAATATTTATACAATACCAACGTCACTCAATTGTTTTGCCTTCCCGGAATCTCTCCACTAACACTTAAACTTTATGGTATGGTGTTAAAGTTCAAATTGACTTTTAAGTATTATTACGAATCTTTTGTATGGGAGTATAGAAAAGTGTTGTTTTTAGACTTTTTCAGGCAATTTTTTTAATTTTTCTCTCCGTAAGAACCATCCTCGTACTTCAAGGAATATACTAAAAAAAGAATTAGCGAAATCGGTTCAGCTGCTCTCGAGATTTGCGCTTACCAACACATTCAGCGATTCATTTTTATATTATAAAGAAGATTACGATTAATATATTTGTGTTTTGCGACAAAGTTCCGGTACAAAGATAGTTTTAAGTTACTCTCTCGTGGTCGAATCTAACTAAGCTAAGGTTGGAGTGATCTTGATGGAAAAAAATAGTTTTGCGTAATTTTAGGAAACGTAAGATGTTAACCCACATCTTAGTTATCTTATTACACTATCACTTAATTATTGTTTACGCCTTTATTTTGTTATAGCAAAGTATGGTTCTAAACCTTACGATTATCTTCTTATTAGATATGGCCATAGAGTTTTTCAACTAATTTCGGTGTCAAGTGTTTTACTATTATAACACCTACATACCTTTGTTTATATAACGGGGACTGTGAAAACGATGACAATTCAGTTTCTTTTTACAATTATTCATCCTACAAGTTAGTAGTTTTTTAATCTGTAGGCTCGCGTTGAGGTTTACGAGTTATAGATGAAATGAAAACAGCGCCACGGTAATGTAATGCGTACAGTATTGCAACTCGGGTCTGTCCTTGAAATAATTACCTACAGCCGAGCGGCACGTACCCACGCGACAGGGCTGTCCGAGTGCCCGCCGGCCAGTATTTTAACTTCATCTACCTACCTACTTGAGTTTCTTTCTGATTTTGTGATTTAAAATATTATATTTTTTTATTTAAAAAATATTATTAGTCGATTTAATTAAAAAATCTCAAATTTATAAGGGTATGGGACCCTTGAGATTGAAAAATATTTGAGCCTCGACTGAGACGTACGAAAAGCTTTATTATTAAATTTAATAGTATAAAGAATCCGTATTCGGATAAAAAGTTTAATTAAAAATACTTTATTTTTTATTTAATTAATTTATTTTTATTTTTAAAACATACGATGTCTCGATACTTTTTTGTTTGACATTAGCGAAGTAAAGGAGGAATAAAATGTTTATTTTTGTATTAAATTATAAAATTTACATAACGTAACCACTTTATACAATTTTCGTATCCAATTATACGATGTGGCAGCCCCGCACGGTTGTCTACCGAGTGTATATCGAACGCGACGCGTGTAGATATAACTCGATTTCCGACCGTTTGTTTATAGATGGAATACTAGCGGCTCACCCTCGAAATGCACAAACAGATCTATCCAACGGGAACCGTTCATTTTCCGGGATGAAAAGTAACCTGTTGCTTGACCGGTAATAAATATAAGGTATCAGCATACCAAATTTCACTAAATTAGGTGCATAAGATGTTTTGTACTAAGCTGTATAAGTTACTATATTTTTTAACTATCCCACGGGAACTATTTAATTTTCCGAGATGAAAAGTATTTCAGATGTTGCCCGGGGATATAAGGTACCACCATGCAAAATTTCATTTAAATCGGTCTAATAGTTTCGGATATTAGCCCGTACAAACAGAAAAACAGACAAACAGCTCGCTCGGGTTCGTCCATACCTACGTGTATGTCGTAATATCTCTAACCATTTGTCCAAATTATATGCAGTAAAAGGGAAAAGTCTTTTGTTTTAAACATTTTAGACGATAAATTTTCTTTTTTTGATAAGAATTCATAATTGTTGATAATATGACCAATAAACATGACCTACCGATTTAAATTATTTTTTTAATATAAAAAACTACTTTTTGTGACTTAAATATAAAAGTTAGACATACGCTGTCGCTGACTTTTTTGTAGGCATTATTAAGCTCTACAACTTTTCTCTAGAACATAATCATATATCTCTCATCGTTAAGGCAGCGTTCGTAAGAAACATTTTCGTACGACCGTTTTTTCTCCGACTAACTTTGCAAATACGACTACCATGAAAAAGTCTTTTCATTTTTCGGGTTAATATATAGCCTATGACACTCAGAAAGAACGTGGCTTTCTATTGGTAAAAGAATTATGAAAATTGGTTCAGTAGATCCAGAGATTACCCCCTACAACGTCACAAACTCACAAGATCACAAACTTTACCTCTTTATAATATTAGTATAGATTACCGTGACAGCGCCATCTAGTGACAAAAAGAGATAGCACTTTCTCTCTTGACTTTAAGGCGATTAGTGTCCCCGATGGCCTTGCGTGTCTGGGCGGGGCTTAGCGCACTGCACCCGCGCACCCCGCAAAAATCATAAAAAAAATCCACGCGCTAGTTCAACAAACAAGCCACGGGATAGATTATTGCCTACGAGCGATACAATCAGAAAGAGTCAAAAAGATGCAATGCTAGAATTATCGTATTATATAAGTAATATAATTAATTATATATAATTTATTATATTTATTGTTTTGTATATATAATTCAGTATATTCTTAAATATATATATATATATATATATATATATATATATATATATATATATATATATATATATATATATATATAAAATATGTAAAACCAAAGAATTTGGTTTTTGGTCATCTGAACGCGGGCGGAGCCGCGGGCAATGCTAGTATTAGTATAGATTTAATATAATAAACATTTTTATTATTTCTTTTATTCTCTTATATACGTAAATTCATTTCCTAACATGTAAAAGAGGTATAAGTATAATCCTCGCCAAAGTTTTTGGCTGCTCTAAATTGGCGCGAGCCGCTGCGCAAAAGGAAACGGTAACGAGCGAGGCGCGCGGGAGTGGCGGGTCACACCCGCAGCGCCCGAGAGCTCGTCCAGTGTAGTGTGCGTGACACATCTGTACATGCACACAAAACACTCGAGTAAAAAATTTCATACTCCTTTGTTATTTTTGTTATAATATTTACTTTGTTACTTTTTGTCGTATTTAACTTTTGTTATTTATGTCTTACAAGTAACCTCGAAAAGTATTCAATTTTATAATTAATATAATTTATTTTTTAAATTTATTTATTATTTAAAAATAAATATTATAATTATATTTATTAAAACAAAATAAAACAAATCACTAAATAAGTATTATGAAAAAGTGATAAATAAAAATATTATGTTACTTTATCATATAGTACCTGGGCCACCGAGCTTCGCTCGGAGTTTTTGGTTACAAAGTACAATTTTCTTTAAAAAAAAACTAAAAACTTGAATAAATACAAAAAAAAATTAAAAATAAATTATACCTTTGTATCCGACCGGGATTCGAACCTGGACACCTATGATTGTCAATCTTGCGTCTTTTTTTAAAAAAAACTAAATACTTGAATAAATATAAAAAATAAAATAAAAGTAAAACTTTGTATGCGACCGAGATTCGAACCTGGGCCCCTGAGATAGATGATCTTGCACCTTGGCCGCTTGAACACGATGCTTATATCCGAGCGTGCGAAATTATCGAATATAATATTTTGCGTGGAATAATGCAAAAGAAATAATAATAATAATAAAACTTTATTTATTCTATACATGCTTATCTATAATTTTAAATTATGATTACTCTTAATTAATAATTTTTAACATTGTATTTTAACAGATCATATTTATAACTTATTTGATTATATTTAATTTAACTTCAATTTTTGGTTAGTGACTATTTATTAACTTATCATTTTTTAAACTAATAATTTTGTAATCTGGAATTAAATTATTTTAATTTTAAACTATTTTTATTTAAAACAATAAAGTATTTTTAACTAAACTTTTTATCCGAATGCGGATTTTGTATACTATTAAATTTAACAATAAAGCTTTACGTACGTCTTAGTCGAGGCGCAAATATTTTTCAATCTCAAATTTATAAGGGTGGTATGTGGCCCTTATAAATTTGAGATTGTAGGTGACTTATACTATAATATATTTAATTTATCATATTTATATATTAAACTTTCCATTCAATATATTATAATATTTATATTTTATTAAATATTTAATTTACGTATTTATATCATCTACGCACCTGCATACACACGTACACATAATTATTTATATTTATTAATTATTCATATATATTAAATCCACAAGCACAGCCGCGCGAAACCCGTAGTATGCAGAAGATCGGAATTTGTTTTACTCCTATCGGCCACTTGTAACTTTTTACTAACAAACAGTCTATGCTTTACCGTTCGATGCCAATTACTTGTTACTTTGTTTAATATAATTTAATAATTTTCGTAAGATATTGTATGTGGACTTTTTATGTTTGTACTGAAACTCTTTGTGTCATTGTGTATTTCCCTAAACTTTCCTTCTGTACTGTTTTTATGTGTGTGTTGAATTTTTCATTATAATTTTATTAGTGACGTAATCTTTTATTTGTGCTTTCTCGTCACTCAACAACCACCAAAGAGATTTTTAAATTAAATCTACTAATAATATTTTTTAAATAAAAAATATAATATTTGAAATCACAAAACTGGAAATAAACTCAAGTAGGCAGATGAAATTAAACTAATGACATTATCCCGCGGTAAAAAGTATCCTATATGTTTACCCGGATAACCAGCTATCATCATACCACATTTCATCAAAATCTATCCAGCGGTTTTCCCGTGATGCGGCAACAGACAGGCATACAGACAGACAGACAGACAAAAAGTCTAAAAACTATAGATTCGGCCTCTGTATCGATAATAATGTTTATTTCAGTAAGATTTTCCAAATAATATTGAATATACGGATTTGGCTTCGTTACAATTTTATTATATGTATAGATGAAAATAACAATAACTATACCTTCATAGAATTTAATTTTTACATTAAACTAGTTAAAATAATCTACAGCGTCCAAGCGCGTACTTTACTACACATTTATCTGTCTGCGAGCTTTTATTCTCTGCACGCACACGTACAAAAATACTTGTGTACATAAACAATACATGCATAAATTCATCGTAAAAAAACAGGAGACAAAAAGTGACACAGCCCTCCCGTCCGAGCGCCAGCGCGCGACTGCCGCGCGCGCCCGCGCAGAGCACCTCTATAGCTTCTAGGCTTGTAAATAGCATTTTCGACTTTTAAAATAGGAAAATAGTAATCGATTTACAATTTTTTCTGATGGGCATAAAGTAAAATAGATATATTATTTTTTAGTATTTAAATGATTCCAAAATTCTTAGCCGTTTAGAAACAGTAGGAAAGGCAAGTCAAAAAAATACCATTTCTTTAAAATAAAAAAGTAATAGATATTTTCGTCCCACGAAAAAAAATTTTCTTGAAAATATTATTTAAGAGTTGATGATTCACATATATTTTTTTCAAACATTTCGGTCTAGCCATAAACGAGAAGTACGCTTTAGAAAGTCGCTCTTTGCTAGCCCTTGAGGGTACTAATCGCCTTAAGGGCCATTTTCACCAAATTAATTTAAATCAGTCGTTAGCTAATCCCTATTTATATTTAATAATACCGTCAAAATACCTATTGGGTAGATATTTGTTATATAATGAAAATGTCTGAAAATGATAGCATTTTAAAATATTCACTTATATTCGAAAACGACCATAATAAAACTAAAATTATGACCACGACATAATGAAAGTATAACTTTATTTGTTTTTATGTGATGAATGAATAAGAAAGAATATGTATGATGATAGCTATTGGTTTATTAGGATTTATTGTATGAGCTCATCATATATTTACAGTAGGTATAGATATTGATACCCGAGCTTACTTTACTTCAGCAACTATAATTATTGCAGTACCCACAGGTATTAAAATTTTTAGTTGATTAGCAACTCTTCATGGAACACAAATTAATTATAGACCCTCAATATTATGAAGATTAGGATTTATTTTTTTATTTACAGTTGGAGGACTAACAGGAGTAGTTTTAGCCAATTCTTCTATTGATATTACTCTTCATGATACTATGTTGTAGCTCATTTTCATTATGTTTTATCTATAGGAGCAGTATTTGCTATTTTAGGAGGATTTATTCATTGATATCCTTTATTTACAGGATTAATCTTAAATCCATACTTACTAAAAATTCATGAATATGTATAATGAATGAATAATAAATAATATAGTTATCCGTTTATAGACGCCATGGACGTGCGTATTACGAACTTTGTCTGCGCATATTATGGATCGAGATCCCGCTGCAAGTTGCTACGTTCATAGCGTATTTAATCGAAACCAATTTTTTGTATACAATAATAAAAGGGACAATAAGTTTTGACCGGGGTGCCTATTCAAATGTGCCCGCTAGTATGTTTAATTAACTAAATAATTGTTGACTTTTTGGAACAAAAACGATGCATTTGTTATTACAATGAATTTTACTCCACTTCACAGAACTATACGTAGAGATCTTGAAAAATGATAGCTGCCGTTGCGCATTTGGCCGCAGCCTCTTCGCAGCCAGGTGTAAGCGGGTCATATTTTGGGACGTTTATACGTTCATCGCGTATGTTCATCGTTTATATATCAAACTAGCGACTCACCCTCGCTCCGCTCGGGTTGGTCCCTGGGGTGGGGTCTGGGAGGACCACCCTTATCACTTAGGGGTATGTAAAATAGATAGTTGCCGATTCTCAGACCTACTGAATACGCATATAAAATTTGGTAAAAATCGGTAAAGCCGTTTCGGAGGAGTACGGTAACTAACATTGTGACATGGAAATTTTATATATAAGATTAAAGCTAATTATTTCTGTAGCTCATAAACTACGTCTGCCTAAGTAAAAGTGGCCGCAAAAGTGGTCGCAGTCATTAAAAATGTTTTGTTACATTTATACGTTCATGGCGTATATTCATCATTTATATATCAAATTAAAGCTATTTTTTTCTGTGCATGATAAAATACCTCTCACCTATGTAAAAGTGGACGCAATGGAAAGAAAAGATGGAAAGAATATAATATTATATATCATTTGTCTGACAATAACAACGGTTACCATGGCAAAGATAGATTAAAGTGAGAGTTAGCGCGTTAGTTGACTGTTTGTTGCCATGGTACTAGTATACTATTATGTGGCAACTGCACTAGTATAGTATTACTCGTATGTGATCTGTGCTATTACCAACGATATTAATATTGGGAACTTAATAATAAACTATCTAATGATGTGATCATAGCTTTGGAGTTTAGAAGGTTAACGTTTTAAAATTAAGAAAAAATATCACGATAATACTAACATGAAAATTTTCAAAGCGCGTGAATTAACAATAAAACAAATCATTTAGCTGAAAAAAATTATATTTTATGAGAAATTATAATTTACAATATTACATACAGGCATCCATCTTCAGTCGAAACTTAAGCTAAAATTCTCACAATCTCACGCAAAAGGTAAAGCAACTTTAGACTATAATATAGTTTTAGCAATTGTAGGTAGTCATTTTCCAATCGTAGAAACGAAAAATAGGTAAGAACGTCAACACGCTGTATTCAGTCCATTTGTGAGGAAGATATGAATGTGAACACTTTGCATTTGTTCGACCGCGCCCTCGGGCACGTGTGATACATCCGGCTATACATACGAACTGTTAACTACACTAGCTATTGCGCGCGGGTTGACTCGCTTCAAATATGAAAACCATGTCAAACATCAGTCCCTATTTGGAAGCTAGAAATGGAAGCGCATACCTGATAGAATATTGAATTGATTGAATAAGTATATAAACATAATGTAGAATAAAATTAGATTTCATACCAAATAAAATTAAAGCTTTCGAATGTACAGAGATGACCCCTGAAATAATTTTATACCTGACTAAATAAAGCTAGTTGATATGGGGTTGTTAGGCTCAAACATTAATAGATATAAAACTTCCAAAAATCAACTTCCGACCCCGATTAAACCATTTTTATATTTTCTCACTTATTTATCTCAATGTTATGTTTAAGCGCAGCCTAACATCATATCAATTAGCTTCTATATTGTAATAAAAAAGATAAAAATATTAGTCATTATAATTCACGACATTACGGCAGTTTCCATGGCATTATTTCTCGACAAATGTGCAATGACAAATTCGTCGTGTTTTGTAAGGTTTTATACAACATCTAAACTTGGTAGAACGATGAGAACGTACTGTACAACATAAAACAATATATATATATATATATATATATATATATATATATATATATTAATTGTGCCCTTAACTCTAAAAGGTTAAACGCCGGAAATGACTCTAAAGGCCGCATACAAATTCGCTAAATCGTGTAAAACATATTCATTTCCAGGTAATTTAAAACCCAACTTTGGTCTAACCTTAAGGTCGACATACTGGCCTCCAAGTATGAATAAACGGATTCAGGTACAAATATGAACACTTTATTCAAATAAAAAATTAAATAATTAAATGCTTAAGTATATAATAAACTCAAAAATGTTGGAATTACTAAATAAATCAAAATCGACAAACAGGCCATAAATGCTTTTATATCACGCAAGCACATAGATAATCATAGATACACTATCGAGTATTTCAATATAAATTTTATTCAAAAATAAATAGTTAATTAATTACACATTGTATCGAACGTATAGCGAGACATATTTTGTTCTAAGTGCTAATTATACGTAGTAGCGTCAGCGTCAAAATTCTATAATAATATAAAATGATTACAAATAAATATATATATATACATTTATATTATTTGGTCTGTCTGGATGTATTCACACGGCCGAAGTGTCGAGTCTGCGTGACGTCACACATAAAAGCGTCAGGCTCAAAAGATATAAAATATCGCTGTACAATTGCAATAAACGAAATAGTAATATATACAATGCAAACACAGATACTGCATGGATATTAATAAAAAGTACACAATATTTTATGTTTTGTGCGATCAGTTCCAATTTTACCATTTTTGAGCATTACAGACAGCTGTATATAACTTAGAGCGTATAGTTTTGCTATTGACAATGTCCAAGTTTAAAAAGCTCATTAGAAGAAATCAAGTTTACAACGACAAATAAGTTAATTCAATAAGTTACACCTCCATTAGAAACTTCGTTTCTAATCAAATAAACAACTAAAACATAACACAAAGCAACACACACGAAGTAAATAATAAAAATACTATAAAATATGGACAACAATAATAAAATTGTATATTTGTGCTTCGTTTAAGTGTGCCAATAGCAAAACCTGGCATTGAACTCGTGCCCCGGCGGGACCGGCTTCGAGGGATTATCGTTTTAGAACAAGACTCGCCTATTTGTCTAACCGTTCGAGGAATTAAATTTAAAATAAATCGAATAAAATCAACGTTCTCGTTTCAATGACTATATCCAGAAAGTACAAGGTTTCATAGACTCGACGCCGCCCCGCGGAGGGCACGACCTGCTCAAGCTCAACTCACTCAGCACATTTAGTCCAAAATGTACAATATATTACATTTTTGTGTTTAAAAGAGTTGTGCAAAAAACCATCGGCACCGCTTCACAATTCACATTTTAATGTAACCTGGGTTCTAGTAAAAAAAGTTATACAAATGCTTCAAAAATATCCTTACACAACTAACGTAGTAACGCCTATTTGACATAATATGTCTAGTGAAATGGAAACTTCGGTTAACGGTAGGAAAGGACCAAACGAAACGCCGGACACGAAACCTACGAGCGTAAATCATTTTGCGTCAAGTCGATTCGTGTGAAAAACACCAACATAATTATATAAACAGTTTAAATAATAACACAACATGTATCGATTAACAAAATTTCAATGTACAAAAGTAACGTAGGTATGTTCGTTAAAATCTATTTATAAATGAATATAATCTTTCGAATGAGCGAGACGAAGGACGCGATGCAGTAGTCGCTCGGTCGCCACCGAATATTTAAATAAATACCTAATAGTAACGGGATATCGACGAGGATGATAAAACTCGTCTAAGTTCATTGGACTAGTTTGTTCAAATCCATCCGTCTGGACATGTATACTTATGTAGAAAGATATAATGGCAACAAACTTTACAAAAAAAATCTAAAACAATGACTAAAAGCGGTGCGGCGAGTCTCGACCCGCCGCTACTTTAAAATGCATTTAATATTCACCGATACAGACACATACATAAGTCGTGAATAACTTCATCATAAAAAACTTGTCAAAAAACCAGACGCATTATGAGGCGACCCTCCCCGAGGATCGAACTGGTGCTAATATTGATTAAATGACTTATTATCTAATCTTATTTTTATTAAAAAATCAGTTTAGGAGTAGAGTTCGTCCTCAGTTCGTAAATATACACTGGCGGCTGCAGGTGTTACACACAATCACAGATCTGTGCCGGTATCGGGGGCGCTTACACGAGGTTGTACTCCTTGAGGTTAGACTGCAGGATTGTGTCCTTCACCGCAGCGAAAACGAACCGAATGTTTTCAGTATCTGGAATCACAGTAGGATTATGTCACACTTTACTACGCAATATATTTAAAAAATGAACATATTTATTTTCAAAATTACTGCATTCTTTATAAATTAGGTAACTATTTTTATGATATGTCAAGACGAGAATATAAATGGCCTTGTAATAGTTGGCTTATTCCGTATAGCCCAGCCATCCCTGGAACCTGGACGGGGTGGATAAATGCATTCAATTCTGATTGTTATACCGATTTTTTACTAAAGTTAAGAAAAGATAAATTAAACAACATATACGTCTTGGAATAATGTAACATGCCTTCTATAAAATTCCAAGTAAATTATTCTTATCGGGGCTATAACATAGTCACTATACTCGTATTTTATTTAGTCCCGGGTCGGGCCAAGTTTAGTTATTGAGTCTTTCTGTAGAGTAAGTCTCAGTAACAGCCCGGAGTTGGGAAGTTGGCGGTGTTTCACCCCCGTGTCTTGGAGAGCACGTAAAGCCGTCGGTCCTGCGCCGACACTCTCACCGGTCGTGTCGAGCAGTCGTCCCACCGGAGTATGAGAGTGACAGGAATAGAGAGTGCGCGTTGTGTCTGCGCGTACACTTGAGCACTATAATATCTCCTGCGCAGTTGGCTAGTCTCAATGAGATTGGCCGCCGTAGCCGGAATCGGCTAGGAGAACATCATACTCGTATTTTTATTTAGATTGATACTGTGGAAAGACCATCATAAGGTTGTTTAAAAGACATTTGCGCCCAAAGATAGCGAAAATCAATTTGTTTTTGAAATATTAGGTGAACTGCTATCTTTTTACAATTATATATCATATTCGAAAGCTAATTTTTTTAATAAACGATCCAATACAAAAATTACTATAGTTATTCAAGAGAACAAAATCAGAAAAAAAAAATACTGCAGCTTGCGAATATCCACCCCCTCTAGGACGGATACTGACACGTTACCAAGTATAAAACTTAGGATGACTGTTCTAAGAGAGCTTAAACATAATAAATCTTAGCTTAATTTCCATATTTTTACGAAATTTACATTTATTTGCTTTACATTGTATGTCTGTAAACTTAGTGTCTATTTTATTACTAAGCGATATATTATGTAGTGCATATTACAGAGATAAAATTAAAATACTCTTTATGGTACAAAATATCTTTTTATAGTAATTGTTTATTTTTGTTAGAAATATTGTATGTAATATTTACCTTAAATGTCGAATTATAAAAATCATAGACGATCTAGTAACAATTTCTTCGTTTAAATTATAAGTTTCAATAAAATGCGACAGTACATATTGCAATAAAAAATTATTAAAATTGTTTTTACTGAGTGACAGAAGCAGTATAATGCTTGTGTTTTTGATGTATTGTTAGAATAATTATATTTTAAGCTTATACAAATAAAAGATAAAGAATATTCATGAAGTTAAAGCATTTAAACTTGTACAACAATCTATTTAAGTAACATTCTGTAGATAGTAGATACGCTTAAGTTATTTTATAAGCTTGCGAGGAAATAAAACACATTTAAAAAAATAAAATAAATATTTATTGCAAATAAACAACTAGAAAAAAAAATAATTAATTATGCTAAATTAAATTCTTTAAGGGCGGTCTGCATTATAGTATCTTTTACGGCACAAAACACTAATTTAATATTTTCAGTGTCTTTAAAAATTTCCAAAGCAGCATGCAAAAATAAAATTAAATAGAAGTAAATGAGGTCAATACAAACAACAATGAAGGCCACAAACATAGTACATTTAAAAAACGATTATGTCGACGTTTGTTATATCTATGGGTTCGATTCCCGGTTCACCATTTTGGTATGGTATTTCAATATTGCTGTTATTCTCAAATTAACTCGAAAGATATATAAGCATACGTCTTTCACTAAGTTCTGTCTAACCCTTCGTCTATTTCGATGATAATGGGTCATGTGAGATACCGAAAATGTTTTACGAACAGAATTTCATAATCGGATCAGCAATTTTGGAGTTTATCTCTTACATCCTAACTCACAATAAAAGAATATTTTTTTTTAATATTTAGTACATATTAAGAGCGTTTACGCCTACCATGCTTTGTTTAGCTCCAAAACTATACTTTTCAAAACTTTCATGTTTATCAAATACTAGTAGGTACTATGTTACTAATTTCAATTGAATGAATATATTTATGAAATATAAAAATATAATTTACGATAAAGTTCAATTTTAAGGCTGAAATATCCGAAATTATCTTCTAACAGGGTAAATTAAATGATTCTTTAAACCCATAGAACAGTGAGCCCCATAAAAAAATTCAGCAATACCTACGCCTTAAATTTGTACTTGCATTTTAGTATGAAAGAATTATCCAAATATCCGACAACCACATGTATTTTGCTTGGAAACGGAAATGTTTCAAATATAATTTCTTATCTTAAGTATTTAAATTTGACTGACTATCGAGAACGAACTTTTATGAGGGCAAACTACGCCTCATTTGTCAAGTCGTCCTAGGAGTAAACGCTCTTAATACAATATTATTATAATAAAAAATTATTATGTTGAAAAACAAATTGTATGATAATGCAGCATTGATAAATGCAACATGCAAATATAATCACAATGGCAATGACCGGATTTAAATATGACTTTACACTTTGCGATTGTCTAACAAAATGGACACAGTATATGTCCAGTACAAAGAAAAAGGTTAGAAGCACGCGAGCGAGAATCAAACACGTGACTTTCAGCCATTAAGAATAACTAGCAGAGATTAAAACTACGCTACGTCGTCAGTTAACGAAGCAACATCATAAATCATAATGTATCTTCAACTACATATGTGCATAAATAAACAAATTTGATAACTCATTAGATTTAACTAACTATCGCGAACTACACTAGATTATTGTAATTTTATTGAAAAAAAAAACAATTAGCGAAAATAAATAAAACTGCAAACAACACAAAATGAAAAATTGTAAACCTTACCTTGTATCCTTGAAAAAAGCAGTATTTCTAATTCTAAATCTTATTAAGTTATAACAACAACAAAAAAATATTTACATTTTATTGAGCGTTTTCTAAAGAAAGAGTAATTAAAGTACCTGTTTGTGTTGTATTATATAGGATGGTCTATATGCCGTGACTTCTTCTAAATATGTTAAAAAGTAAAACAAATGATGTAAAGTCAATTCTTTGCTTCAGTGGGAATAGAACCCAAATAAATAGTCAACGAATTGATGTCATCATGTTACGAGTACATATATACTTTGCAAAATACGTAATTTATTGTCAACGTCATAGCAACCACCGAATTCGTTTCTCAAAAAAAATATTTTTTCAAAAATTAAAATAGTAATGCAGTAATTTTGAATAGATATGTATGTATATATTTTATTCGTTTTTTAAAATTGTTATTCAATATTGTTACCAATGTAACTATTGGGTATAACTATCATATTAATAGGATACATGACATATAGGAACAACTTTAAAATGTTTGCTTTAAATTAAAAAAAGTTAACGGGACATACAATTAAAATATAATATGGGTCTCTATAGATATTGTGGGGTCTGATTTTGTCAGTTATTTTATCAATATATTTAAATATATAATTTAATTAGTCGAACATAAAAAAAAACTACATTGAAACCGATAGTTTTTTCATGAATGTCGTGAGCATATTACCAGTTCGGAAAGAAGAAGCCTCAGACCTGAGAAGAACTTGTGAAAGAAACTCAGCGGGACTAATATTATTTCATTATCTTAAAAACAACTTTACTTTTAACTGCCTCGGTGGTGTAGTGGCTAGCATGTACGCCTGCACACCCGGAGGTCCTGGGTTCGAGTCCCGGGTCGGGCCAAGTTTAGTTATCGAGTCTTTCTGTATAGTAAGCCTCAGTAGCAGCCCGGAGTTGGGAAGTTGGCGGTGTTTCACCCCCGTCCTGCGCCTTATCTCTCACCGGTCGTGTCTCGCGTCGTCCCACCGGAGTATGAGAGTGACAGGAATAGAGAGCGCGCGTTGTGTCTGCGCGTACACTTGAGCACTATATCTCCTGCGCAGTTGGCTAGTCTCAATGAGATTGGCCGCCGTGGCCGGAATCGGTCAGGAGGACATTATATTATTATTATCTTTAAAAATATATATAAGTAAACATATCTCACCGGTCGCACACGTGAAGTGCGAGTATATGATCTTCTCGGCGTCGGGGTTGAGATCGACGAACATTCGCAGTATGAACTCGCGCGCGGTGCTCGCGTCGCGCTGGGGACCTGATCACGAGGGGCTTGTACTACCTCTAATACGACTTTGTTATCATTATTGGTTGTTTTATTCGTTATTATTAGTAATATTACTCATTACTAATACTTGAACAAATATTATTGCTTGATGAAGTTAAATAATTCGTGAGTTTCTTCAATTTAGAAAAAAAAAGACAAATACGTGAGAACTCTAAACAATATGTCATTCTAAAATCAAAATGAATAGAAATTTTAAAAAATCGTATTGAAATGACTCACATATTTTTTTAATTTCTGTTCTTCAATGATAGTAGAATAACTTGTGTGACCCCAAAATGACATATAATTTTCCAATTTAACAACCAATAAAGATTGATACAAGTAGCTTTCACTAGCGAAATAACACGAATTACATAAATCAATAGCTTTACACCTACTGTCACACGAAATCCTAGCAGTAACTACTAAAAGGTATTACTGTGAATAATCTATGTTTATATACCAACTTATCCCGTAACAGTATCGAGCTTATTACTTTATTATGTATGTCAACCTGTGGCTGTAGTGAAATGTGAATAGCACTGTCTGTCGGGATCGGGGTTCTCTTTTAGATATTTCTGAAGAATATATTCTCTTGCTGGGATCGGATCACATTTTGGTCCTAGTAATATTCAATGAAATTTGTTTCAACAACTATATTATATATATATATATATATATATATATATATATATATATATATATATATAAATGTTTAGTATTGTCTATATGTATATCCTAATAAGCTCAATTAAATTGTATTAATATATAAAAAAAAAACAACTTATACTCGTCGTCCAAAAATACTTTGACATTTAAAACACTGATCAAGTTACGTTATTTTTAAGAAAACGTAACAATAGTATAACTTATTTAGTGTCTTATATTGACTGAATATACCAACATCAAAATTGGAGATACTCAATTCAGTGTTCTTTGTCAATCTTAAACAATATTTTTCAAATTGTTAAACGATTCTAATGATTATTTTATTATATATATTCTCTTAATTCCCCTCACGAATGGTCTTTTAAGAAACAAAACCTAAGTTTTAAAGACGACGTACTTTTTCTTTAGTAATAATTAATTATTTGTACACGTACCGTCATACTCTGGGAAGTAGTCTACGAGATGGGAATACATGATCTTCTCTTCAAGCAAATCCTTTTTGTTCAAAAATAGAATAACCGACGAATGCTGGAACCATGGATACGTGATGATCGTCTTAAACAACGCCTTTGATTCTTCCATTCGATTCTGTAAATAAAGGTTGTATTATTTAGCATTTTGACCATTACACATATAGATTACTAAAACTTCAAATGCGAGAGTTTGTATGTGTGTGCACGTTTGTTACTCCTTCTCTTTGTATCGGCTGGACCCATTTCGAGGAAATTTAGTACACAGATATGACTTGGTGTAACACATAGTGTTAGGGACACACAAGCGAAGTAAAAAAGAATTCAATTAACGACTACCAAAGAGGTTTTTTTTTTTTTTAGAAGTTTTCGCTATGATTTATAGATACCTATTTGAACAATTTACCGTGTGTACTAAACGTATGTAAATGAAACACGTAGAACTCATAATTTTCTTCTTAATGAAGCTATAGGTATTTTTAAGCGGCTTTGTTTGTAATCTTTTAATGAGATTACAATCTATGTCGATGAAATTAACATTTATGTTGTTTTTTGTTAAAATGATATTACTCAGTACCGGTAATAATTATTACAACGGTATGCTGCAATTACTGACAATTTATATAGTTATAAATCTTGCAAATAACATACAAATCGTTATTGCTTTAGTTTGCATCAAACTTACGGACAAAAAAAATGTTTTTGTACCACTTATTTTGGCAATCAACGCTAAATAAAAAATACAATAATACACGCGTGCGTTGTTTCTGCTCTATTGAAGAAGTGTGAATTGCAGATAACAAAAATTTAAAGATTATTTTTTTCACACTCTAAGATTTCAATTTAGTTGAATTCAGTCTTTTTTTACCACGATACATCAGGATGAAAGAAAATATAATAAAATATATGTATATACTAAACCTAAATAAATTTAGCGACTCACCTCGTTTTCCGATTCGAATAAAATTTGATCATATTCACTAAGAGCTACTAAGAATATGATAGATGTGACGTTTTCGAAACAGTGGATCCACTTCCTTCTCTCGGATCTCTGCCCCCCGACATCCACCATTCTGTTTCATAATACCCATGTGAGTACACAAAAAATTAAAACATTAAAAATGTTCCATACAAACAATAATTAAATTTTAATATATTATGTGAATAATATGTCATATAGAATTATCATAATAAATCTATTAAATTAAAAAAATATAATATATTAAAAATAAATAAATACACCAAAACCAAGAAGCAGTAACTATAAACTAATCTAGCTACAACATGCATGTGTACAAAGCTTTGGGCATTACCAAGGAAATACCTTGAAACATCTTGATGATAAATCCCTACTCCAAAGTTTAAAAATGTGTTTATTATTAGAGTTTCAATTCAATATGGAGTATATGAAAGATTGAGTAAAAATGTGATTTATATTGTACTGAAAATATTTCTTTTTAATAATGGCAATTGGCATGTGAAAAATGTTGTAGGAAACAGATGTGTGAGAAAATTGTGTCTGAATAGGTAAGTTTTGGTAACTAAGTATTTTATTCTTAATCATTTAATTAGGTTATTATTATTGAAGCATTTATATATAGACTGTGAAATGTGAAAGTTGTAATAGTAAAGTGTGTGTATGTATGTTACTATTTAACGCTCAAACGACGGGACGGATTTGGATGAAATTTAATATAGATAATAGAGATATACATACTATCAGATGGGGTAACAAATAGACGTCTATAGTAGTTTGTATAAAAATTATCAACATACGCTAGTGACGCATTGATGTAATAATTAATTCAACGAAGTCAGCCATTTTGGTTTTGAAATTCACACTTTTACTGAATCTTTCCAAAAACCAACATTTTTCTTAATTCAGTAAATTATAACTACCTAATATGCAAAACATCCTTTTTTATGTCGGAACACGAACATAGTAGACGTCGGAGAAATCTCGCAGCAGTTGAATTACTTGATTTTGTACTGTAGGACCAGGGGCTTATGAAATCATGAAAGCGCATTATCAATGAAAAAACCAAAATGTCTAATTGTTTCAATTGCTTTACCAAAGAGAATTATTAAATAAATATAAAGTTATGAAATATGTATTACGTTTTTAATGAAGATTTAATTAAGATATAAATTATAATGAATTTATGTAAAAGCTGAAATTGAGCTTTATCCTATACTATTAAACGAGCAAAATTTGTATGTATATACTAGCGACTCACCCTCGCTCCGCTCGGATTCGTCCCTAGTTACATTTTAACGCTTAGTATTATAGATTTCTCAGAGATGAGATATTTTCCCGCAGTAAAAAGTATTCTATCTATATATCTATAATGGATAACCAGCTACCATCATACCAAGTTTCATCAAAATCTGTCCAGTGGTTTTTTCGTGATACACTTCCAGACAGATAAACAGACAGCAGACAAACAAAAATTCTAAAAACTATAGATTCAGCCTCTGCATCGATTATAATGATTATTTCAATAGGATTTACCAAAAAAATATTTTATGTACAGATTCGACTAGATTTGTAATCACGTTCACGAAAACGGTTCTAGCGATTTTGATGAAATTTGCAATATTCGGGTTTACGGGGGCGAAAAATCGATCTTACTAGGTCTCATATCTTGGAAAATTGTTTTCTTCCTATTTTCACGCAAAAAGCTAGTCCTGCGCATTATGGTTCGTAATTTGGCCGCCGCTGTCGCCGTTTGAATGGTTAAAGCGTTGGCCTACTACGCGGAATCAGAAGTTTCTGTTTTTATTCTTATAACAGGTATGAAATGAGCAATTCTTGTATATTTATGTATAAATTTATTTCGTGTACCTCGGAAACGGCTCTAACGATTTGGATCAAATTTTGTATTAAGATAAGGTTTTTCTTTTTAAGTTTATATTACATAAGTGTATTTTCTGACAAAACGCAATTTTATATCTTTTCTGAAAAATAAAAAAAAAAAACGCCGAAGAAGAAATCTCGTGTTTATGTTAATACTTGGCTTATTTTGTTGATTTTAAAGTAGTTTTAAATAATAAAGACGTCGAAAAATATTTAAGGTACAGTTAGTGAGTAAAGTAACAATTATTTCATTTTAGTTATTAGCACGCTCCAACTTAAAGCTTTGCTTTTGTTATCTTACTAATATTATATGCACACGTGTTACTACGTGCTTGTAACTTGTTTCTTCTCTCGATACAAATGGACTCGATGTTCTGGTTTAGTACACAAGGTGCTTTTTAAGAAATCGAACGAACTTGCATCGTTACAATTTCGTGTTTGGGTGTGTTACCTAAATGAATATGTATTTAAAATGATCCCATTATCGTGGTCTATGAGTATATTACAAACGCTTAATTGAAATAGCTAAATGAACTAGATTTAGGAATTTCCGAAAAGACCTTATATATTTGTAAATATAGTTGCGAGCAACAGTTTAATATGAATTCCTAATAACATTTATTATTTTACATGTGCCAATATGAAAAAAAGCCATAATTGCTATGCAGGTTTAGCACCCTATGAAAACTAAAATATTTCTTACTACATATTAAATTATTTTATTTTATTTACTTAATACTAGTTTCAAAGTTTTTTTTGTCTTTGTGATTTTGCGTGTATTGGAATTTGAAAACGAATTCGTAAATAATTATATTCCATGTCCAGTTCCATGTGTAAATAAAAAGAATGTACATACGGTCGACGACACGTTTGACTCAGTTTGTAGTGACCTTACTTGCTGAGGTGGTCGCGGGTTCGAGTCCCGCTGGGGGCATTCATTTGTGTGATAAACACGAATGTTCGTACTTTATTAATGTGTGTTTATATTTATAATATGTATGTATTTAAAGTTATATATACATATATGTGTACTGTAGCAACTATCTGGTATCCATAACACAAGCCTTGTAGCTTACCATGAAACTAGACGGTGCTGTGTGTTAATGTCCCAACATATGTATTTATTTATATTAACATACATATGCATGTGAGCAATTCCATATCATGTTTCACAAGTTTGATAGTATTGATATTAATGATTGATAGAATAATAAGATTAGATACTATATGAGTTTAAAATACGAAGTACATATTTTTGTATTATAAAAATGACATTTTATTATAATAGTTAAAGTTATATTATAATGGTTAAATAATTTTTGAAGTTGGTACGAAGCATTATACACACATGTCATAGCGTTAGAACTATCCATAAAGCAACATAAATGAAAAAGCTTAAGCAGATACAATATATTAAAAAAAAACTTAATAATTTATTCTTTATAAAAAAAAACCATTATTATACCACAGCCAATTACATATTAGTTTCTACTTTCTACTATTCTACCACATCGAGTCTTACATAGGAGGATGTTTGGGGAGTATCAGTGCCATATTTTTCTTGTTTTATTTAATACATATTGTCTATTATATACTGTTGTATTAATAGTAATACAGAATAAAAGACTAGTTTTACATATCACAACTAAAATAAATGCGAAAGTTAGTATGTTTGTTACTTCTTTACTTTTTTCACAGATTTAGATAAAATTTAGGACACATATAGGACTTACAACACCCTGTTAGCAATAAAATTTGTCAACATGTGAGGACACAACCTAGTGAAGAGAGAGTAAAACTATTATAATAGGGTTAGGTTATAATAGGGTATTATAATAGGGTTAATATTATGGTTAATAACAATTTAAATTATATAGAACCACGACAGTGAACAAAAACAAACAAGTGAGACCAGAAAATTAATTCGAACACCCAATAGCAGGCATGTGCACTATTAAAAAACTATGCCATAGAGTTACATTGAATATTATGAATTACGATTATCACGAAAATGTTTATGACTCGCGACTCACCCTCGCTTCGCTCGGGTTCTTCCCTAGGTTAATTTCCCACGCAAATTTACATCCCCATTTTCAACCCCTTAAGGAATTCCGGGATAAAAACTATCCTATGCCATTCCCAGGGTCTCAAGCTATCTTCTTACCTATCAAATTTCATCTAAATCGGTTCAGTAGCTTCGGCGCCTATTCGGTACAAAGAAACAAAAAAAATATTTCCTCTTTATAATATTAGTATAAGATTAAAAAGTTTTCTTTAATTTTTTTTCGCAGCAACTAAGAAATGCCATACATAGTTTACAGAGAGTGCTATACATAGGATACTTTGACTAGGCACAATACACTCTTACCGTGGGATGTTATTATATTGGAAAACGTGGCACCAGTTTTAAATAATCAAAGGGGCATTAGTGATGTGATTTTTGTAATATCCACTCTGTGAAAGGGTCTAGCTTTACTACGAACCTGGTTGTTCGTACCTAAATATGATTCCATCTAAATCGAAAGGATATTCAAGTATGCCGGTAGTGGGTTGTCGAGCGCGGAGGATATCTTGCTCAGTTGGTAGATACCCGTCACTCTCAATTCTTGCCAAATCACTTAAATAACTGGAAATTCATGCTTTATACTAAATGTGTGCGTACGAATTTTGTTTTGAAGATATTTAAGGTACAAATTATTTCTTAAATGATTGTAAAATTGTGAATATGCTTAAGTTAAATCACATATTTATAATGAAATAGAATATCGTTCAAAGATACGTGACCTCTCGACTCGATCTGAAGGTAATTTGACCACGACAATATTATTTGCGGTGAGCCATTATACAATATATAGAACAGGAGTGTGATAAATGTATGAAAAAAATAAATAATTTGCACCTTATTTTGTTATGCAAAGAAAGACACAGCACAAAAAGTTAATAAATAGAAAAACGGAAAAATTCATTATAGTTCACATAAACATGGTTAAAAAATAACATTTATAAAGAATAGTAACAGCAAGATGATAACGTCATAACATCTAATACAATAAACCTGCAAATAAACACTAAACACAAAACATATCCCATACAAAACGCACATGTCAAGAGAAACATGCAAAATTGCCACAGAAACATGCATTTAGGCGAAGCATGCGTTTTTTTACACATTTCGATATTTTACCTAAATCTTATCTCTTCCAGGTCAAATGGATATTCAATGATACCAGTTGTGGGAACTCTCACGCGGAGTATGTCTTGTTCGGTTGGTAAGTAATTTGGTGCCGCAACGCGGTCTATCTCCTGCAAATAGCTATGGGAAATTGTTCTATGTTAACTTTTCTTCATCTATCTTATCATTTTTACTGTAGTACGAAAACCATGATGGCGGAATGAGGCCTGAAGGTTATGGTACACTTAAGACTTTCTTAGATTTAATTGAATATAAAACTATATTTTTGGATTTTGACTTTTTGTTTTCTTTTGAGCGTTTGTATCCGACGTTTCGAATTCGAGGAAACAAAACACTAAGTTGAATATTCGACTCGATTCACATATTGAACTAAAGTTGATAAAACGATATAATTATAAACTACAACTAATACAATTATGCATTCAATATATGTGTAATTGTATAATCAATTTGCTATTATACAAAACTAGCGACTCACACTCATTTCGTTCGGGTTTATCCCTAGGTTGATTCCCCATACAAATTTTTATCCCCAATTTCACACTCTTACGGGATGATTTCCGGGATAAAAAGTACCCTATGTCCTTCCCATGGCCTCAAACTATCTTCTTACCAAATTTCATTTAAATCAGTTCAGTAGATCCAGAGATTACCCCCTACAACGTCACAAACTCACAAACTTTACCTCTTTATAATATTAGTATATTTGCTATTATACAAAACAAAATTATGACTCAATAATTTCCCCAGTCAACAGTCAACATGTAAAGTAAACAGTTATTGTAATCGTGATCTAATCCATTTATTAAGGTTAATGTTATTTTACAACAATTACTTTCATTTAATTCCCAAGATATTTATCGAATGCTGTAATCATACATATATGTAAGTATTATTTTTTGTTGTATTCAAGTCATATATATACCAATACATTAAGTAGTTTACTAATATGTGTATTCAGTCCCATTTTTTAACGTCCCATTGCTGGGCACGGGCCTCCCTTCAGTACGAGGGGGATCAGGCCATAGTCCACCACGCTGGCCAAGTGCGGGTTGGCGGACTTCACATGTCTTTCGAGAACTTGCTAAGTTCTCTCAGACATGCAGGTTTCCTCACGATGTTTTCCTTCACCGTAAGGCAAGTGGTAATCATGTTAGAAATGATTCGCACATGAAAATATCAGAGGTGCGAGACCCGGGATTTGAACCCGCTTCACTCGGTTTCCCAAGCGAGCGCGTCACCACTGCCTTTTTTTATTATTATTACAAATATAACATATACAGATATCACGTGACGAATTACTGTATTTTCCGGGTTTACACGTGATGCCATGAACAATACACTGAGCAATAAGTTAAATTTAGTTTATACAGACATACTATAAATATAATTAAAATTTTTAGAGTGTAATTCTATTGCACAATAATAAACTTACTATTTGGCAGAATCAGTTAGTTGATACTCTCGCCTGCGGTCGTAGCACTCCTGTATGCCGGCGTCTGCCCAAAGAGCTTTTATAGCTTCGACATACGGACTTTCGAACGTTGTAACGCTCTCATAGTCGATTGATGATATCAACTCCGCCTTTTCCTGTAAAAATTTAAAGTTATCTCTTGTATTATCCTAATATACTAAAATGATTTAATTATTCCGGTTTGTGTTATTAATATATGAAATAGTTTGCATTCATAGTTTTACGTTTTTACGTACATATTTTGTATGTAATATTATATTTTTTTAACAGGAGAAACTAGATTTTAAAATAATACCAATACTTGCATAATCTATGCAATAAAAAATAGTACTATTTACTTCATTACAAGTACATATAATAAAATTGTAACTAAGCCGAATCTGAACATCAAATATTTTTTGGAAAATCTTATTGAAATAAACATTATTATCGATACAGAGGCCGAATCTATAGTTTTTAGAATTTTTGTCTGTCTGTCTGTTCCCGCATCACAGAAAAACCACTGGAAGGATTTTGATGAAATTTGGTATGGTGATAGCTGGTTATCCGAGTCAACATATAGGATACTTTTTACCGCGGGAAAATATCTCATTTCTGAGAAAAATACAAAAACTGCAATATAAGAGTATACTAATATGTAAATCCTATAAATTAGATTTTTGGTCACCTGAACGCTAGTTTACCATATAAGACACTGGGAAAAGATTACAAAGGGTGCTAATATTAGCGCCTATGCAATACGCGTTTTATGAAGCTTATGCGTATTGCTAAACTTAAAAAATACACAGATTACTACCGACTTATTCTCGCTTTACTCGGGTGCATCCCTAGATGCTTTAGAGAGTGGACTATAAATAGTGTAGAGTAGTCTTAGGAAGGATTATTGGTTTTGATATGTATTGTCTGTCTTTGAAGTCTTGAAGCTTGATAGGATTTTATTATATTGTCATTAAATATGTCTTAATAATAAATGAATGTATAAATAAATATGTTAGGAATTTTACACCCAGCACCATCTAGTACCCTGGTAAGCTACGAGGCTTGTGTTATGGATACCAGATAGTTGATATACTAGACATATATAACTTTAAATACATACATATTATAAATATAAACACCCATAACTGGAGTACAGACATTCGTGCTCATCGCACAAATTAATCTGAGCCAAATGTGTCGTCTAAACGTATATTGTATAGGCATTATGCGTGATAGAAATCAGTCCATTTGATTAAAAATTAGTCTTCGTAACTACAAAATCTGACGTTCATTTAAACTTTTCTGATGTTCATTCGCTTTAACTAAGAACTTTTAATATTATATATATATATATATATATATATATATATATATATATAATATATATATATATATATATATATATATATATAAAAAAGAAAGTCGTGTTAGTTACACTATTTAAGCTTAGACCCAGGAGACGGACATGGGATACTTTTTATCCCGTTCGATTGCGTTCCCGCGTGACGTGACATAAAACTCAAGAACGGCTGGACCAATTTTTATGATATTTGAATTTTTGGATTTCTCTTAGTCCGGAATAGGATAATAAGTATTAAAACATTAGAAAAATTAACGAAAAAAAATTTATGGCTAGCGCTGGCTAATAACTATTTATCTCTATTTAAAACGTACCTAGCGACGAACCTGAGCGAAGCGAGGGTGAGCCGCTAGTATATATATATATATATATATTATATATATATATATATATATATATATATATATATGTTAAAAATAACAATTTGTTTAAATTATCGATTAACGATAAGCGGATTCTAATAATCATTTATCAGTGGTTTTCCTTACTAGAGTTACACATTTGACATAAGCTCTTTACAAATTATGTCAAATTCCAGTCTCTTATAACGAGAACCACAGATAGACAGGTTGTTAAGATTCACCAAACCAAGCCATTTAAAAAAGCTGCCACTTTCTCATAAAAAGATGTTATTTACTCTATAATGGTATATTTGGTGTGTAAGGTATTAGAAGTCTAAAACCCATTCTTTACACCTTAGATGCTTTTGTTAGTCAGAATTTTTATAGAGTTATCCCCATACATATGTAAATTAATTGCAACATTTTACATAAATATTATATGAAAATGTATCATATTTACCGCATTGGACGGATTTCCGTATTGTATTTTGAGTAGATCCATAGCTCGTATCATACTCTGCATTGCCATGAAGATGTTTTGGTAGACCAGCTTGATGAAGCCGCGTTTGTCCTCGTCGCTGTAACCCGACCCGTGAATGATTCTCATCTGTTTGATGAATGTTGATTTGCCGGACTCACCAGTGCCTTGGAAGAAGAAAAAAATACTACTTATTTGGGTATTGTTAGAAAATATATAAAATATTACCGATTTACGTTCGCTTCGCTAGTTTGCGTCCCTAGGTGTAAATTTTATTAATAACAGTAGTTTATGTGTTACTCCAGGTAATAATCTATCTATGTACTAGCTTTCATCCAAAACCATCCAGACGTTACAGCGCGAAGAGCAACATACATACACATATAAACTTTCTTATTTAAACTAGCGACTCAACTCGAATTTCGTCCCTAGCTTGCTTCCCAATACAAACTTTCATCTCCATTTTGACTTCCTTAAGGAATGATATCCGGGATAAAAAGTATCTTATGGCCATCCCAGGGTCTCAAACTATCTTCTTGCCAAATTTCATCTAAATCGGTTCAGTAGATCCAGTGATCACCCCCTACAACGTCAGAACGTCACAAACTCACTAATTTTACCTCTTTATAAAATTAGTATAGTTTGTAGTGCCGAGCCCAATATGTAGGTAAAAAGTCATAGCAATGCCGAGTGTATCTAATCGACTTCTTAATATTAATTAGAGGTCACGATTTTGACTCTCGTATGGACAAAATTTTGTTTCGACCATACAGGTTCCTTAGGTCAAATTGATAAAGAACAGTGTTGGATATTGCGGCTCATCACGCCATTTTGATATTACACTAAAGACGAGAATTAAAGAAGAGGGTGAGAGAATTCAGTGTTGTTTGTCTGCATTTAAATTGTAAAAAAGGTAGAATGCTGATATGGATGCCAAATTTTAGGTTTGGATTGTAAAAAGTTACTATTGGTAGGTATTCTTATTAGGTAGATGTGATAAAAAAGTTGTATTGGAAGCAATTTTAGCTTCACTTAGCTTCGCTTTGATTTGTATCGGCTGGCAGAGACTTCCAAAATGTCTGACTAGATATCTATTCTAAACGAAAACCCCCGTTTAGTTATTTTTTACTTTTTAGTGCCTGGAAGTCGGTTATTATTATTTTTTTAAGTTTTTATTTTCCCATTTTTAGTGTAGACGTAATAAGCAGCAGGTAATTTGTAAGAAGTTTTAAATAACATATTCGATTACGCCATTTATTTAAAAATAATTTATTGTTGATTTTTTTAAAAACCGCTCGACTGATTTCAATAAAATTTAAATAGGACCACCTGGGAACTTGTACCCTTTGAAACAAAAAAACAATTTTGCAAATCGGTTCAGGCGACTTCGAGTAACCGACGAACATACATAAAAAAAATACATACAGAGTAGGTACAGATGAACATAGAACCCCCTCCTTTTTGGAAGTCAGTTAATAGTTGGTCAGCTTGACATAAAGATGCTAGTAATTTTATGTTGAGCCTAAACATTACAATTTATATTATCATATATGATAATAAAATGTGTTTAAATATTTAAAAAAATGAAAAAAAAAAATTATAAAAATAAAAAAATAGGCTTAAGATGTGTTCATATCATAAGAATTAGATATTCACATTTACTATACCTATATATACTACTACTATAATATTTTAGCATGATACAGTCATTATTCTACAAAAAAATATTATAAAAGAGAATATGGTAACTAAGCTCATAAGTAATAAGATAAAATATAACAAAATACACATAAATTTATATGCATGTAGATTATTTACTGAAATGCATGTTAATTGTACTTTTTCTGTAGATTACTGCCCTAAGTAAACTTATCTTACCAAACACAATCTTTAATTGATATAAATTATCTATACATATAATAAAATTCTAACTAAGCCGAATCTGTACATAGAATATTTTTTTGAAAATCTTATTAGAATGGAGATTATTATCGATACAGAGGCCGAATCTATAGTTTTTATAATTTTTGTCTGTCTTTCTGTTACCGCATCACGGGAAAACCATTGGATAGATTTTGATGGAATTTGGTACGATGAAAGCTGGTTATCCTGGTCAACATATAGAATACTTTTTACTACAGGAAAATATCCCATTTCTGAGAAATCTATACCTACTAAATGTCTAAAGTAAAAATATAAATGATGAAATGGACTAATGGTATATGTAATATACAGGAATCAATTATGTATAAGTTAATCAGAATTTTGTATTTTTAGTGCAAAGCAATAATATGGTATAAGCAGATTATTTTTACTAACAAGAATTTTTTCATTGATTTGTGTTTGTGAATATTTAAAACACTTTATTTCCTCGCAATGTGCTACCACATAGCACATGATCTTATATTACTCTATTTTATAAATAGACTAGTTTGTATTCTTATCAAAAACTAGAGAATCACCCTCCCTTTGCTCGGGTTCGTTTCTAGGTAATTCTTTAAATTGACATAACTTTTTTTTATTTATGAACCCATTGAAATAAAACAAATGCTAAATGATAAGTGAAGCTTACCACAATACATTAGTGAAAATCACACCCAAATTGATTAAGCCGTTTCTGAGATTAGCGCGCGCAAACGAACAGACAAACAGACAAGTTCTAAAAATCATTGTTTTGAGTTCTATTGCGTTAATAATCATCCCAATAATAGTTTTTCTCAAATATATTCCAAGTACACGCAGAGATCAGTTACACTTTCATTATATGTACTAGCAACTCACCCTCGCTTGGCTCAGGTTTGTCCCTAGGTTGATTCCCCATACAAATTTTTACCCCCAATTCCACCCCCTTACGAGATGATTTCCGGGATAAAAAGTATCCTACGTCTTTCCCAGGGTCTCAAACTATCTTCTTACTATATTTCATCTAAATCGGTTCAGTAGATCCAGAGAGTACAGGGGGTTCCCCCTACAACCTCACAAACTTTACCTATTATAATATTAGTATAGATAAATCAGTTCATCATTTGACTTTACATTTATCTAATACAGGAAATCACTCAAAAGCACCTAATTAAATAAAAAATACATATGAAAAAATATTGCAAAATTTATATTTGGTTTTATGTGTTTTAACTTATAATAATTTTAATATTCATTTCAAGATACTAGATCATTAATATTTGAGTTTATCATATTAAGTAATAATAAAAAAATTACCACTAAGACTTTTACTTCTATCTCAATAAATATCCTTGTAAAGCATATATTTGTAATTTTATATTTTTTTTAGTTAACCTTACTTTATTGAGTTCTCAAAGAATTAAAAAAAATATTATGAAAGTTATAGTACAACTCAAATGAATTTTTTGTACATAAAGGTGCATAATATACTTGTAGAGTTAGATAGAGTTCATGGGATAAAAATTCATTGCAACAGCTAAAATTTCATGAATATTTCGTGTCACAATTTACAGTGTTAGTCATATTTTGAAGCAGTTAATAAGATTTCAAAAATAAGTTATTTTTACCTTTAAGTTCTTTACTTTTTTCAACAAATATACACAACGAAATGACAGAATATGACTGAAAGCAAATAGTTGTGTTGAAAACTAAACACCTATCTAAATATGTACAAAAATAGATTTATTAATTTTGTAAAGGTTATTTTTTTATAAAAAAAAGTGTCTTGTTTGTGAGCAGTTTAAAAGACTAATTGCTATGTCAAATAAAAATTAACACAATACCCTTTAGATATTTTCAAATTATTTATAAAAATATGAAACCACTGTCATGAGAAAACTGCTTATTGGGAACAATTATTTCTAGAGTGTTACAAGCTTTTAAAAATATTGTACAGGTTATAGTTATAAATGTAATATTAACTATTATTCATTATCAGTTTATATAAAAAATCAAACTTGACACTGCAGTTTTCACTTTTTATAAAATTTTGTTATTGTCCTCTTATCTACCTTAAGAATATAAACAATCTCAATATGTTTTGGTTAAATCGAAATAGAAATACCAATTTATTGGTTATTTGTACGTAGTTGTTTTAAGAAAGTAATGACCTAGATGAAATTACATTATATAGGTGTAAGCCTATAAAATACAATAAATTAAACCTTTTTATTTAAAGAGAACAGACAAAGGTAAATTCACCAGATAAATGAAATAAAAAAGATTATTAAAATAGTTTAGTGCACATAAATGAATGTGTTTTGATTGTTTAAGAGTCAAGGTAATATTGGTTATATTTTTATAATATTATGGTGTATCTAACACCAGGATTTTATTAGTTGCCTATAAAGGTGTTAAAATTTGAAAAATATTTGTTTACTATAAGATTTTGACTATTTTTAAAGAAAGTGATACAGTAAAAAAATTTTTTTATGTGAAATGTGTATCTATCTACTTTACCATTCAAAAGTAAAATAATAAATTCTTATCATAAGTACTAGTTTAATGTGAGGAATATTTTAAATATAATTTTTATAGTAATTACAATTATATACTGATGATTACAGTAGTAACATTATCTGTTAATTTGAAGTGAACAATAGTCATTGTATTTCTTTTTAGTTAGATAATTATTAAACTGTAAGAAATAAAGATTTCTTTAAGATTTTAAATTTTACTTGCTGAATTAGATAATGATTGTTATGTAAATTTTGTAAAAAATCAGCTTTATAAATGTAATTGTCTAAATATGGTCGATTAGTTTTTAAAGTTGTTGATGGTTATAAAATATTGTCATTGTCATCAAGCTAAGATTTCAAAAAAATGTGACTGTTAAATATGGGGAATTGGATGTTAAAAAATATTAAATAATATTTACCAAGCAAGAGCAATTTGAGCTCTCTTCTGGCATCGCGCTTATCCTTTCGGAGTTGCCGCTCTATTTCTTGATTGATTCTTTTCTGTTCCTTTGCTTCTTCTGACATGCAGCACTCCATGTTTCTTCAGGGCGGAGGGCCTCAGACCGTCCTCGCGCGCGGATCCCTGTCCTTTCGGCAGGCCTATCAACCGAGGCACACCACTCCTAGAAATGATATATCGTTACACTCACTGCATCACAAATATTGTCCGCCACAACGATCACAAAACCACACACCGACTAGATAGCACGTGAACAATCATCCGATCTAAAATCTAATAAATCCTAAAACCGACAATCCGGTCACTGGGTGTGGTGACTTATGATCAGTCATATACATATACGCTTCTGTCAACTGCCGACATAAACACTTCGAAATCCGTTTATATACGAGCGTCGAACCTTGTGCAGCGATCGTATAATCCCATTAATATAACTAGATTCAAGAAACCTATGACTACTTCCCGCACGTGTGTAATAATATAATTAATACTGTGAGCAAACAGCGAATTGATGATACCTAGGCGATCTACTGATAACTAGAACGGCCTATGTCTAGGTTACGATGCGATTTACCTTGGCTCACTGTTTGATTTAAAACACTCTTTAAAGGTATATACTTTCGCGTTACGTACCCGAGTATATATCCATAGGGCAAGATCAAATCTTTCACTTCAAATTATTGCACTAACCACGACTTTATTCACTCGAGTCATACAACGTCCGCCTCTCTCAATATGGCGCTGGGAGATTTTAGGCGAAGTATCTACTGCGCGTGCGTCGTGCCAGTATAAGCAAATAAAAAATAGTGAAACGTAATTCGATCAAGCTGTAGAAAAGTTGGGGAAAAATTTTTAATTGTTTCGGATGGGATTCTATAATCGAATATAAAAATAGGATTTATAATTTTCATGCTCATCAAATTCTATGACAGTCATCTGTCAATGCGCCCAATTGTCATTCAATCTCGACCAACTCCCCTTCTAACTTTAACTCGATTTCATTCATAAATCATGAGACTAGTTAATTAATTGATCAAAATTTACTATATATATATATATATATATATATATATATATATATATATATAAGAACTACTTATATATATATATATATATATATATATATATATATATATATATATATATTTGTATAATGTAAATTAAATTATTTTAAATTATATGTAGTACATAATCAACATTTAGGCCGGCCGCATATTATAAGATTTTTTCTGTCAGAAAATTTCTGATGACCGCTGACTTACTATACTCATCTACACACCCATCAGAAACATAGCTTCAGCGAGTCTGATAATGAGTTTAGTTCATGGCGTCCGTTCGACATCTGAATGTTGATACGAATTTCTGACAAGTGTGCGGGATCTAGTACAAAATGTATAGAGAGCGCGTCCTACGACATTCTGATCAGAAAAATTCTGACGTCCGATCGATTACATCCGGGACTCATCAGAAGCGGACGTCAAACATGTCAGAATTGTGTTAATATGCGGGGTCTAGACCAAAATATATGTCGGGCGTCAGATATTTTCTGACAGAAAATATTTTATAATATGTGGCCGGCTTTAATTATTATACAAAAAAAAACTAGGGACTCACACTCGCTCCGCCCGGGCTCGTTACACGGGACATTATTGTGGGTCCTTATTAACATAAGGGCTGGATACATATTGACCTGGATAATTAACTATCATCATACCAAATTTCATCAAAATCTGTCCAGCGGTTTTCTCGTGATGCGGTCACAGACAGGTAAAAATTCTAAAACTATAGATTCGGCCTCTGTATTGATAATAATAACTATTTCAATAAGATTTTCCAAAAAATATTTAATGTACAGATTCGACTTAGTTATAATTTTATTACCTATATGTATAGATTATACAATGTCATATGTTGACGTTACATAGATTAAAAAGATATTTTTTATCTGTGGACTGGTTATTCAACAAATACTGGCGTTTGTGCTTACGGCTATTAAATACTTACAGGACATTTTTTATCGATATTTGCGTTTAAAGTTACTATAAAATACAAGTAAATGTTTGTATGTTAGCGAATACCAATATTTAAATTTAATACAAATCTTGAAATATATTACAAAAATTGTAATTTTTTTTGCTCGTAATATTAAGTACAACTCATTTTCTTTCAAATCTATAAGTACACGTTTGTCGGAAATAATTTTTATTTAAAATATAAAATGAATAGGATGTTATAAAATTTGCTAAACTTATTAAAAATTTTAGTGTGATTTTTTTAAGTAGATAGATAAGTACTATTTTAGAAAAGTGATATTAATAAAATATCTGTAACATTACAAATGTATGTAATGTATCTACACCTACCTAATATTATATAGAGGTAAATTTTGTGAGTTTGTGATGTTGTAGGGGGTAATCTCTAGATCTACGAGTACCTGCTAAGCCGATTTAGATGAAATTTGGTAAGAAGGTAGTTTGAGACCCTGGTAAGTACATAGGATACTTTTTATCCCGGAAATTATCCCTTAAGGGGGTGAAAATAGGGATGAAAGTTTGTATGGGGAAGCAAGGGACGAACCCGAGCGAAGCGAGGGTGAGTCGCCAGTTTATTATATAGGTATATCTTTAATGTAATAACGTATGTTATTTTCAGTATTTAAAGTTTATAAATACTTTAAAGTAATTAAAACGCTAATATTATTTGCCAGTTTAGTTATGAGTAAACACGGCTCATGGCTGTTATAATTACGCACTGTTCTAGGTAGGTATATTTCATACGGTCGTCAAAATAGTATAGTTTTTTTTTAAAATAAATATAGGTATGTATTCAATAAGAATTTAATATATAATATTGTTATAAATTATGACTTGGTATTTCTGATTACTACTAACCAATTATTATGTCTTTTCTAGTCTCGGGGCGACGGGGATTACCCGAAGATACTAACGAGGAATCATAAACATTAAATAAAACTTACCTTCAGAAAGCGACTTAAATCCAAAAAAATCACTCGTAAATACTTTTTTGAAATATCAAGCCTAAATTCAAAATGACAAAAAAAACATACCTAATTATGTTATGATGATTGTGCCTTAATATTTTCGAGACAGTTTAAACTAATTTAATTGTTTTTCGACAGTAATAAAAAAATAAATGTAAGAGACACATTATAGACGTTACTTCTATATTGCCATTCTTGATGTTTCTGACTGGGAAACCTTGTAATGTAAATGCTGTTATATATGTAACATAATACGTCAGAGGATTTAGGTAATAGTGTCTGTTTCGACGAAGCTCTAAAAGTGTGACCAAGGTAGTCACTGCTGCTACTGGTAACTCCCATAATATGTCGCATGTTCGTCCTAGACCAAGATTAATCATGCATTATTGATATTGTTGAAAGTAAAAAAACAAAATCTTGTTGGTTTTGGGCAGTTCACACACGTACGTTTGCAGGCAGCATTTATCTATTTTTTTTAAACTAAGTATATAAAATACTATTACTTTTGAATACTAGCTTAAGTCATTAGGAGTTTATCAGAACTCTAACATTGACCTATGACATCTAAATACTGAAGCATGTCTAGGTCACTCTTATGATAAAATAGAGTTATGGTCAAAGTACATACACACCATATAGACGTGTGACTACAAAATCGAAAAAAGTATAAATATACGTTCTGGTATAAAATGTGTTTTATAAATATTAAACGAATCAGAAATATTGAACAATTATTTTTAATTTATTATTTTAACTAGCGACATTTTAACGATTAGTATGGAATATAAATGGATAGTCGACCCCTTGCTCTGTGAAAAACAAAACAAATCTATTCCATGGGAACCTTAAATTTTTCCGGGATAAAAAGTAACCTATTTATAGTAGGTACATCATCCAGACTATAATCTATCTCTGTGCCTTTCATCCTGATCAGTTCAACCGTTCTGGCGTGATTGAACAACAAACATCCATCCATTCAAACTTTCGCATTTATAATATTTATATTATAGGACTAGCGACTTACCCTCGCTTTTCTTGGGTACGATTTTTTTTTGAGCAGAACCCTAACTCTTTTTTTAAAATAAAAGTATCCAAAGTTACTCCTTATAATATCAGCTATCTGCCAGTGAAAATCTGTTCAGCTGTTTCGGAGATTAGTCGGAACAAACAGACAGACATACAATACATTTAAAAAATGTACCCTACATCTATACATATAATAAAATTGTAACTACTTATGCCGAATCTGTACATTAAATACTTTTTGGAAAACCTTGTTGAAATAAACATTATTATCGATACAGAGGCCGAATCTATAGTTTTTAGAATTTTTGTCAGTCTGTTTGTCTGTTACCGCATCACAGAAAAACCACTGAAGGGATTTTGATGGAATTTGGTATAGTGATAGCTGGTTATCCGGGTCAACATATAGGATACTTTTTACCACGGGAAAAAGGTTTCATTTCTGAGAAACACATACAAAAACTGCAATGTACGAGTATACTAATATGTAAAACCTAAGAATTTTGTTTTTGGTCACCTGAACGCGGGCGGAGCCGCGGGCAACGCTAGTAATTTCATAATAATGCATTTAGTAAAAAGCTGTTATTTTGACATTACAAACAGACACTTCAATTTTATTTAATATGTAAGATCTTTATAAATCTTTAATAATAAAAGTTGGTATAGTGAAAGTAAATAGGTACTATTTCATTTATAAATCTTTTGGATCCGTCATCAGACTAGCTCCATGACGCTACATAATTGTATTTTTACACAAATTACTTAGTTTTTCTGTATTTCAATCGGTGTCCAGCAAATGTTCGAAAGTGGTATGGAAATACGAGTACATTTGTAAAAGGTAAACCGATATTAAAATCACTTATAAAATATTTTTTCCACTTTCAAGGACAGAACTTAAGAAAGAAACAAAGAATTGTGAAAATCTGGTATTAATTGGCGAAATTATCGCGCTTCATACATATACACTAAATAACTTACACCTGTTTAGAGTAAATTATTATTATTTTTATTTGGTTTTTTATTTTTTCCGCGTAAAATATTAACAAAATACTCACATTTTTTTTTGTATTTCGTGTATAAAGTTTATTACAAAACATTTTTACAAAATATAAATTAAGTACTAAGCAGTTTTAACACAGTTTAATAATTCTTTATTAGGCGGCGTCCATCCTCCAAACGCTTTCTCAAATTCTTTTGCAACAGCTATGCTCAAGTGATCATTTTCCTTATTAGCTACGATTTGTATACCCACAGGAAGACCGCTGTCAGTAAGTCCTAAAGGACACGCGGTAGCCGGCAATCCCAAAGCATTAAATATTGTTAAATAACCAAAATTTAAAAACCTATAAAATATCCTGTAATGCAAATGTGCTGTATATGGGAAAGTCGGGAACAATAATACTGCATCATCTGATAATGCTTCCTGGAAAATAAGAACAACAAATTAATTAGTACTATTAAAATACGTAAAGTAAGCGTGGCGCTCTAAATTTTTATAGATTTTTAGCATTTCACAGATTATAATCATTAAATTATTATTTATTTAAGATTATCTCTTATGTATTCATCATACACTTACACCAATATCAGTTTTAATTCCCTCAAACACAGTAAGCAGTTTATTGTAATAATTCTTTGGTAATGCATCGAAAAACTTCTTCGCTGGTCCATAAGCGACTGCGGTAAATGAGTGGTTTGATAGTCCCATCATCTTTTTGACAACTTCCGGCCAAACTGAAACCCATTGATCTCGTTTTTTGGGGTCCGTGTATATATTCCCTACATGCTGTACGTTGAAGAGAACGCGGACGCTTATTTCCCACATGTGCTCTATATTCGCTATTTTTAGCTGAAATACATTGAACCATTGGTTTTAAAAAAGCTTTTCTTAGATTTGCTAATCAACATGTTAACAAACTATTACCTCAAAATCTATAGTTGATTTATTGAGTTCTAAATAATTTAATTTGCAAATTTATTATATATTATTTTAAAAAATACATTGGTTTTGATCATTTTTATTAGTAGTATTTCAAATTATACGTTCCCTACGTATTACATTTTTTTAATTGCGACGATCTTACTAAAGTATACTCACTTCTTGAACGTCTACATTATATGTGGACTTAATATAAAGCTTAGCTTTCTCCAAAGCCTTTTTCACATCTGGTCCAATTTTATCGGTAACATTACTTCCATCATCCTCCATATAATAAAACTTCAAACGTGTTAGGTCCACCTGGAAAAAATATAATCGTGCTAATATTATCGTACTAATCTGTATGAATATTATAATGTAAATGTTTGTGAGTATGGATGTTTGTTACTCTTTCACGCCAGAACGGCTGAACGGATCTGGATGAAATTTGGCACAGAGATAAATTTAGTCTATAATAACACATAACATAGGTTATTTTTTATTTCGGAACAATTGTGGTTCCCGTGGGATAGATTTTTTTTTGTTTTTCACAGAGTAATATCTGGTGAGACGAACCCGAGCTAAGATAATATTATAAATGCGAAAGTTTGGATGGATTTTTATTACTTTGAGATAGATTTGTTTTTGTTTTTCAATTCGTCATATTTAACTTAATTATTATCCGATGTACAAATTTTTCCTGATCAATAGATATAGAATTTTAATTAATTTTTACACACATCCCTTGGCATTGCTTTAATCATTAATTTTAAATCTTGCTTTAAACTCTTTCTTTAAGTCATCAGTCATACTTTTGCTATTAGAAAATATAAAGAAATCATCTACAAATACCATTGCAATAATTTATCCGAATCTACATTTTTAATGTACAAACATGGCTCTAATTTAGATTTTGTACAACCAAGTTGATTCAAACAATCATCAACTCTTTTATTTCAGGCTCTATCTGATTGCTTTAAAGTTTTATCCATATGTATATTGCACGTTTTAATTTTAATAGCCCATTTTTGTTCCAATATAAACTAGCAGGAACTTGCATATAAATATTTTCATGTAGATTTTTCATTTTAAAAATGCTGTGTTTACATCGAGATGAGAAATATCTAACTTAAGTTTAACACTTAGAAGTTAGAGCCTTTAGGTGCCTAAATTTCTTAATAGTCTACAATTTCCATCTATATAAATCCTTTCGCGACAAGCCTTGTCCTATATCTTACATTATCTTCATTATCATACTTCTTTCTAAATACCCATTTTCATTTGATTAATCTATCTGTCACTTTATCATCAACAAATTCTTAGGCTTTATTTTCATCGAAAGGTTTTAATTCTCCATCCATTGCTTCCTTCCACTTTTATTTTTCTGGTAAATTTACAGCTTCATTACGTACATGTAATTTTTCCATAGATTTTTGGTTCATCCAACGCTCACCAGTTACTGTAACCCGTATCTATCAAGATAACTCGTTTCACTAAGTTAAGAGAGTCGGAGACAAAAAAGGGTAGACTAGTAATATTAACAGTGAAAAATCTTGCTCGTATAGTATTATATTATGATCTGTGGCTAAACGTTTAAGATAAAGAGAAAACATACGTACTAACTGTTATATAATCCCAACATCAATTATTTCTATCTATATTCTATAGTAACCATACGAGTATCAGTATATATGTACTAAGGCCATGACTCATCTCATGAGAACTGGTATTTTAAAAAACTGGGATTAAACAACGTGTATGTCAATAGATTTCGTGCATATCATGTGCAAGCATGAAAGGATGTGAAAAAAGAAAATACAAAAGAGTTTGAGAATGGATAGCTAGTTCATTCAATCTTACCGGTTTGCTCAGAGGTACATCAGGCGCGGAGGGTTGCTTTAAAACATTTAACAATAAAGGCAAATCCTCAGCATACCTCGTAATAGGACCGAGTGCAAAGTACTCCTCAAATTCAGGATCTAAACAATCCGGCACATGACCTGCAATTAAAATATAACATATAAGTTTTAACTAGTATTTCTAATTTCTGGATCAAATATTTAACGTTTTGGTTCTGCGAGGAAAGTTTAGTTCCCGAATAGTTTTTTTTATAATTAAAAAAAAATATTAGTCATATTATAACGTTGCGTACCTAAGTACGTTGTTACTAATAATATTATAATCAGATGTACAAAGGTACAAAGCATTTAATTACTGTAGTAAGTATAATTATTATATAAGAGAAATTACTATTTTTAAATCATGTACATTCGATCGTTGCTATATTATATCCTTAAGTACCAGAGCGACCGAGCTTCGCTCGGAGTTCTTCTTTGTTACATCGTATTTTTTAGATGATAATCTAGTTTTTGACCAAAAGTACAATTTTCATTTAATTTGGCTTGAAAACAAATAAAAAGTAAAAAACTTGAATAAATACAAAAAAAAAGTAAGTTAAACTTAGTATCTGATCGGGACTCTAACCTTGTGATTGTGAATTTTGTGCTTTGGCCGCTTGACCACGATGCTCATGCCCGAGCAATTCGTGTAATAACTACTCGTGCCACTTTTAAATTCACATTACTATTCGTGTTATCTTAATATATGTAATTCTTTGTACGTGTATTTGTTAACATACTCCTGCTAAAGGACTGGACCGATTTAGATGAAATTTTGTGTCTCCTGGATGGTTTGAAAACACAATTGGACCCAGTAGGTGGCGCTGCAGTCGGTGTGCCAATAATCATCTCCTAAACGGCAAGGACGATTTTAATGATATTTTTGTGTATGTTCGAGTGGGTCCATGCAAGGTTTGAATTCACAAATGGATCCGGTAGGTGGCGCTGTAGTCGGTGTGTCACTAAATTTTCATAAAAGACTCCATTTTCCGATCAATAAATAAATAAAAATTGTTGATTAAATAAAATTAAAATCGATGTGTGTATGTATGTTTCCTATGGACTCCAAAACAGCTAGAGTTATTCTGATGAAATTTTCAGGTAATCTTCAGATTAGCCCAGCGGGTGATCCTGTGAATTTTGCTAGCGATCGGAAGTTTTGCCGCGGGTACTGCTAGTTCTTATATAACTTTGTAAAACTTTACCTTCAATAGACAGTAATTTCGGAGATGGCTTGTGACCGAATATCCCGTTGAACATGGGGGGTAAACGCAATGAGCCCGCTATATCTGAACCCAGTCCCATTATTGAAGCTGCAGATGCTATTAATGCCGACTAAAATATTAAATTAATTGTATTAGTATATTTATTGAAATATATTTGATTATATTATATTTGTAGTTATAACAAAATATATCGGCAAGATCCTTAATAAATTTAAGATTATATGTTTTTGGATTCGCTTCGCTTTTGGGAAAGATTGATTCTACAGATGTGTGTCAGGATACTAGTATAGTATTATGTCACTTGTGGTCAGGGTAAGATCAAAACGTGGTGTGGGGCCAAACAGGAAACCAATGCAAGTATACTATGGTTAGGTCGAAAGCGAAGAAAAAAGAAATATTATGTACAACATTTTCGTTTTTCTAATATAATATATTAGAAAATCTGATTATGTCTATTAGGACATTAAACTTTGGCTATCAGTGTAAGTACAAAGATAAAAAATCATTACAATCGATGTATCCTTTTATATACTTACCTTATATTATAATTATTTTATTTGAGTTCTAATAGGGTAAAAAGGGGTAAACAAAAACAGATTTTAGTTTTTTAGGTGTCCGTCTGCTCATAAATAAAAGCAAGTGAAGACGCAAACATGAATTAGGGTTTGTAGATGAACAGGTGGTTTTAGTCGTACCTCTCCTCCTGAAGAGCCACCGGTGGTCCGCCTCTGATCGTAGGGATTCATAGTTAGTCCAGTAACATTGTTATATGTTTCCCAATTCATACATAGTTGTGGTGTATTTGTTACTGCTATAGGAATTGCTCCAGCCGCTCTAGCTCTACGAACTATGTCCGCGTCTTTTTTAGCTGGATTTCTATATGGGAAGACTGTACCGCTGTCGTTGCTCATACCTACAAATATACAAAGTATTAGCAATTATTAAATAGCAATAAATAAATTCTTTAATAAGAAGCTCTAAATATATAATAATAAAAAAATAATAATAATGATAACGCATGTTTACCTATAAGGGGGGTAAAAGGTTAAAAGTTTTTCTTTTATAAGTATTATTTACCTTCAACTGCTATACTTTCTTTGACAGTAATGGGAATGCCAAGTAGAGGGTATTCTTTGGCCAGGTCTTCAGGTGACCGATCATTAGATGCGATCATTTTATCTATACATTTTGCTTCTTTAATTGCAAAGTCGTATCTAGGTTCAACAATAGCATTCAAATAAGGATTGACCTCCTTACATCGATCTATATAAGCCTTTACTACTTCTTCTGATGTGATCTGTAAGAAGGTGAAATGGGAACCAGTTAAACACCATTTAAATAACGTCCGAGAATGTAATTTTCACGAGTAAAATTTTCGAAAAAAAAAACATTTAGAAAAATGACTCTGAAGACTCTTGTACAGACAAAATAGTGTCAAGAACTTTATTTTTATTATTTAAAAAAAAAATAGTATTAAAATTAATATGTTTTTATGTGTATCAGATATATCTATATTTTAGCTATCAGTATGATCATTATCTTATTAGAGTTAGGTATATTGTACGTAAGGAGTTTAAACTGGACGAAATATTTCTTTGTGACCATTTCCTTTAAATATAGAATCAAAAGGTTGTTGTAGTTTCTGTATATTATTAATTATTTCTTAGTATCTTCGTTAGCCTGCGTCTAATTATTTTTATTTATACGTCTTCATAATTAAGTATAAAAACCTAGAAAGATATGTTGTAACAATTTTCTATAATCTATGGACAATTAGTTAACCTTGGCTATATCTATACATATAATAAAATTCTAACTGAGCCGAATCTGTACATTAAATATTTTTTTGGAAAATCTTATTATAATAGACATTATCATCGATACAGAGACCGAATCTATAGTTTTTAGAATTTTTGTCTGTCTGTCTGTCTGTCTGTTACCGCATCACTGAAAAACCACTAGAGGGATTTTGATGAAATTTGGTATGGAAAAATATCTCATCTCTGAGAAATCTATACTAAACCTTAAAAAGTAAGCAGGGTCAAACCCGAGCGGAACGACAGTGAGTCGCTAGTTCACACTAATTGTGACGTACAAATTAAATTTAATAAATATACGTATATTATATATTTATTATCTACTTGAAAATCATTCTTAAATAGTATGTATGTTTAGTATTGCATATATCTATCTATATTTTGTCTAGTAGAATAAAAAAAATACCATTTGTAAGGTATTTGTTATTAGTGTTCTGGTAATTATCATCATAGGTATGAGATGAATTAAATTTATTAATATTAAATGATAGCAGTTTGTTTTTAAGTTTATGTAATATGTTTCAATACATTTTTAAGGAATAGTTTGTTTACTTTCATTCTTTGATTATATAAATTGTTTAAAAAGGCAGTTATAGTTTAATAACTGTTGCATCACCTATTATCAAACTTTACTAAACGGTAAATTAGATATTGCATATCATAAGTATATGCGGAAGAAATTATACGCGTAGGTACATGAGTGTCTACATATGACGACGCCTATTTCCTTGTCTTAATTTCCTGTGAGATTAGCATATAAAATATAATTGGTTTTATATAAATTCAAGAAGGTTCAACTGAGATGAAAATATAGACATACTAGTTTTTCTACAAATTTAAATTTGATGATTTTAAAGTGCTTATAAAGTTAATAAATGGGAAAAAGCTAAATCATTAAACGCCATTCTTTTTTTTTATTATTAAAAAATCAATATTTTTAGGGTTCCGTCACCAAAAGAATCATATCATCACATCAAAAGGTAAATAGGAACTCTGTCTGTCTGTCTCTCTGTCTGTCTGTCTATTATTTCTCGCTTAAATTAACTGTCATGTTGTCGAGGTTTTACATTCGTACAGAGCGTCGTCCCTGACTAGATCCTTTCTAGGTAGGATTTATTAAAATTTAAGTGGGTACATCTACATACTTAGTACCTAACAACTAACAATAAGAAATAAAAACGATAGTAAGTAATCGCATTTAATAACTGTGTCGCAATTGCTGACGTCCTCCACCAGCACAATTACAAAAAAAATATGTACATACAAAAAAAAACATTTATAAAATCCACTTTTTAGAAATAAAATATTAAAATTAGGCAAGGCATTACATACATATATTTTTAATAAAAGATCTCTACTGAATACGCTTACTGGTAACTTGTACAATTTTTCTTATTTGTTTTATCTGTGTATATAAATTAGAAGAGTAACTGAATAATAAAAAGTACTTAAGTATTAAAAATTAGCTTTTATCATTAATAAAACTTTAATTGTAAAAACTAGTAACAAAAACAATAAAAACTTAAATAACATAATTTAAATTTTACCTGTTTGTTTCTTATCATCAAGGCTAATGTTGTAGCGGATTTGAATAGTATAGGATTGGTTGGGGGTGGACATTTTCTATTCCTTTTGATGTTTAGCAAATACGTTACTGGGCGAACCACAACCTGCAGAAGCGACACCAGGAACCGAAGCAGCCATCTCATAAACCCGTTCATCATGACTGCCTGAAACATTGATATAAATTATGAATTAATAAAAAGAATAATATGTACTATATAGTATATGGAGTATAATTTATTAAAATTTGCTTGCTCTGAGCAACTATTTCATATTTTGTATAGTCGTTGATGTCATAACCAATTTATACGAGTTATTATTAGAAAAAATCCTAACACACATATATGAATCCAAAATACCAAACAAAATATTTAATATATTCTAGTAAAATTACGTTACATAAATAAAACCTACCAATAATAAATAATTAAAAAAATATCTTTAGTATAAAAAAACAAGTCTCTAGGTAATTCGATTTTTCAATTCAAAACTATATCAACAATTACATAAAATGACTTTCATAAATGAAGTCATGAATATGAAATACTAATTAATACTACACACACACGAACATCATAACAAATCAAATATTATAATTATATTATAATTATATATATTTTTTATTTATTTATATTATAGTTATATATATTAATATTATAATTATAATATAAAAACAAGTTATTCTTGTATATTTATTTATACTGGCAAACTCAGAAACGGCTCTAACGATTTCGCTGAAATTTGGTAGGTACGTGCATTATTCCACGCAAAATCCCCCCCAACATGCGTTCACCTTGTCGTGGTGGGGGGGGGGGGGGGGGGGGGGGGCTCATTAGTGCCCGGCAATACAGCCGGGCGCGAAGCCAAGAAATGCACAGGGAGGTGGCCCACTTCGGTGGGCGGTGGGAGGCGGCCCTATTCGGAGGGCAGTGTACCATGCGGGTTGCTCCTAGTACTTCTTTGATAACAGAATGGACTATTGAAGAAACCCCGTGGTTGTTGTGGTCTGCTTCGGCAGACCTACCGTCGGGGCGTCTAATTTGAATGCGTAAGCGATCCTGCGACGCCCCATTAAGACGGGGGAAGTTCCGCCTTGGCTAAGTATAATTATAGAACTTTTCTGTCAAGAAATTTTTAGTAACAGCTAGGATGGTGTTACTACCGAGTACTTCATAACAATAATGCCATCGGTTTATGCCTATTAGTATTTCTTACAGAGTTTGTACAGTTGAACTGTGGTCCTAACTCTCAACAGAATTAGAATGCAAAAGGAATGGAGACCGCACTCGTAGTTGTGTCAATCACTCAGTGACATTTCGTTTGCTTACTATTACAAGGTTCTATGTTAATTTTAATGAAGTTTAGTAATTTTTACATAGAACTTCGTTATTTTGTTATCGTAAAAAAACAACATAGAACTATGTAAAATTGAATATTTTGTAGTTATAGTGCCGCTATCTAGTGGTTTGTTTTTGCAAAACTGTAGCTAATGACACATAGAACCTTGTAGCATTAATAACTAAATAAGTACTAAAATTGTAACATAGAACCTTGTAATAGTGAGCCAACGAATTTTGCTAAGTCGTTGTTTGCTGCCATGTACAGTGTGATTTGGACCCTCAAAAATCGATATCATCTTTTTAAAAATATACCAGTAAAACTCCCGTATGACAGAATTGAGTAGTTTTCGAAATATGATTTTTTTTTACTTTCATCAGGTAAATAAATACAACAAAATTTTTTAGACAAAATATGTTAAATTAATTATCCACGTATTTGTGCAATCAAGACAGACCTAACATCATTTATTTCGATATCATTGGGTATATTTGATTTCAATTTTCTTTTTTTTTTCTTGTAATGTCCAATATATTAAATATTGATTCTTGCACAGTAAATACTTTAGTAATTCTTCTACACATCCTTAAAATATCGTAAAAAATGTTAGATAAATTGTCATCATTATACTACTATACAAATAGGTAATTCACTTCGTATTTTATGGCCTATTTATTGAGAATGGACAGTTATCAACATCATGCTGTGAGCGTTGATAGTGGAACAATTTAAATAAATGAAACACGCAAGCGGAACTACGGACAAAACCTAAAAATACTATATTTGACACTAAATAATAATTTATCGATATTTTAATCGATATTTTTCATTTATTGTGATAACTTTAAATAATTTTTAGAGTAAAATATAGTTCAGAGGATCCATATAGTAATATTATCCATAACAGAAGATTTCCGTGATTAAAAATTGTACGGTGCTCCCCAGGCCGCTAGATAAATAATGTCTATGTATAATTTATGTATGTATAATGTCCTGCAGTAGATGTATGTAAATATTATGTGCTACATATATGCTCTTTATAATGACACTAGCGACTCACTCTCGCTTCGCTCGGGTTCGTCCCTAGGTTGATTCCTCATACAAACTTTCATCCCCATTTTCACCGCCTTATGGGATGATTTCCGGGATGAAAAGTATCCTATGTCCTTCCCAGGGTCTCAAACTACCTTCTTACCAAATTTTATCTAAATCGGTTTAGTAGATCGAGAGATTACACCCTACAACACCACAAACTCACAATCTCACAAACTTTACCTCTTTATAATATTAGTATAGATACCATTATCTTTGTGTTTATTACGAAATTATGTACTGCACTATTGCAACAAGATCGATTATATAATAAATGTGAAGTTTGAGAATAGAGAGTGAGTCAGTGTATTTGTTACTTCTTCTCATTGTAATAGCTTAACAGATTTCAATGAAATTCATATGTCAATATTGTATCACATAGGTTGTTTTTGTTGATGTATCGAGAGTAGAGGCGCAGGCAAATAGTACTTAATTATTGTAAAAGGTTACCTAGGTACTTTGTATGGCTTTGCTTGCTTGTGACTTCTATTGAGTTTTTAATTTAAAAAAAAGAAGATAATTATAGAAACGCGTAAAATAGGCAGGTAACGTTGTAACTAAATCGATTAAAATGAATTAATATGTAAATTAAAAACATATTTTAATTCAGGTTATTTTTTTTATTACGGCAATATAATTCTAAAGTGTGTCCAGTTGCTCTGAGCATTGCACGAATAAACAGACAAAAATTGTAAAAACTAGATTCGAATTCAGGTGATGCCAATAACAAATAGTTTAAAAAATCTTTAGTGTTGAACTTTTGACCTTTTATCATTTCATAATATATTTATAATGATATATCGCCGATTGTTGATTGCTGGATTAATTTTTTTTTCTAAAGTCATATAATTTATAGGATTATGATTGATAGAAAAAAGATGTTTAGATAGTTACTTATTACGTTGTAATTAAGTTAGATAGGCCTGGTTTCTTTTGTGTAATAAATAAATATTTATAACATACAGTACAATGAAATAGGTTAATTAAAAGGAATATGAATGTGAAAAATATTTTATATTACTACATAGAAATATTTAAAAATTATGGCTTTATATACATAGGTAGGTAGGTAGATAGGTAACTTAATACTTGTTACAAACTGGTTTGAAGATCTCATAATTTGAAAATCCATGGATGTTCCTTAACTTGTGTTATAAGGCAATCAAACAATAAGAGAAAAATGTAAATTTGTAATTTATTTCTATTCACAATGAAATATCTAATGTACAACCTTTTGTTTTATTTTATTGCTATTTTGATAAATGGATTTTATTTGCAAAGTATTGGACGCGAGTGTAATATTTTTTCTGGGGAAAAATTACACACTAAAATATATAAAAATCTTTATTGCATTGGTACCTGTGTCGAGAAACTTCTAAATGTAAGAAATGTGAACTTTGATACATTTTTTTGACTCGACTCGACTAGTTTTGATAAGCGTTCGGGATACCACACGTTCGAGTTATTCAATAACACTTCCACCAAAACAAACGCATGATAAACACTTGCACTTAAAATAATTAACACGACGCGTGTAAAAACATTAAGACTAGCATTGAAACACGAAAACCAAAAATTAATTATAGAATTATTCATTACGAATTACACGGTTAACTATTTTCTAGTGTTCTATGCAACTACCCACAAACAAATTGAATGTTAACAGTGAATAAACAAAGAGTAAATATTCGAGTTCATATAAAAGGTCAATGTACAAATGTGGTGATAAGTTATCGAATGGTGATTACATAAGTCTTTATTAGTAAATTAACAATTTGGCTGATACGTTATTTATAGCACATAAATCAGACATACATTTTACACACAATATGGAATTGCTACTTCTCTTACCACCATGCCAAGTTCTATCGCTTAGTTTAGATTTTTTGTTTACTTTAACATATGAATAAATGTTAATAAATGTAATTAATATTATAATATCGAATACGATTTCAGTTGATTTAAAATATTAAATAAGCAACTAAGAGACGGATGTTCTTACAAAAGGTTTTAATTATTAAGCAAATAAATATTTTATAGGTACATACCTTATACCTACCTACCTTTACAAACTAACAACGTGCCGATAAATTGAAAAGATTTAGGTAATGAATTAGATTATCGCATTAAATTCAATCTCTTATCGTCACGTTTGCACTGAGCTTATCAAGTTTAACAAATTTTACATTTTAATTTATTTACACAAGGGACATTGGTAGTGTCGTGTATAGACATATATTATTTTTCCAATAGTAAAAATGTAGTTGTATATGCTTTGAATATTTTTTTATTCCTTCTTCTGAAAATCGTGGGTAGCCAACCGTTGAACCTTAAAAAAAATAAGGTGTTACGGAAGAAAATTAAAGATTAAAGATCGGTAGTAAATTGTTTATCATGGGACCTCGCCGCAGGGGCAATCTAGGAAGTTGCTCCTGCGGCAGGTGTGTGAGTAGTTCGCTATAAATATGTTATACGGCAAGCCCCACGGTATACTTCTACAAAATCCGGCTCTACCTACTGCCTAGTATAACACATTCACAAGTACACACGTTGACTACAAAAGATACAATTTAGAAGTGTAAATTAATAAAAGTTAACAATCATATATCTTTACATACGTTAACATTTAATTTTAAGATTTATTCGTTCATATTGTCCTGCTACAGGCATTTCAAAATCTCGGAGTAGATATTCTGACAAGGTTGTGTCAGTACTTAGACTAAGGTTTTATTTCGCAGTTAGTAATGTAGAAATCGGGCAAATAGCTACGGCACTGGTTGGTCAAATAACGTCTTGCGCCATTGCTTGCGTTTATATTGCACGTGTGCATAGTTGGTAAATTTTCTCGTTTTCCGACACTGTTAATCAATATTATTTCAATTATTTTCGCAAATACTTTTCATTAATAATGTATGATAGTATAACAACAATGGACATACTGGATATATACTACGTAGGAGGACGGACAAGTTTCCTGTAAAATTAAGCAGTATAAAATTGTGAGTTTAGTTGGGTTGAAAAAAAAACCCATAACAAGTTTTCTATGGGTCTGCGTAGCCTCTTTTTAATTTTTAAACCGCTAAAAAAATTTCATAAAATTTGAATTTTTTATAACTGAAAGGAACAATCTCCTCGTCTCGTCTCGTCACGATTTCTTGTTCTTATTAATTTTGTAGTTCGTTTTAATTTTTGTAGTTTTCATTATGGGAGAAGTCATTACACGTGTGTAAATCAAATTGATCTGCAAAAAATAACCTTTACATTGAATAAGGTTAGATAATAGATACTAAGAAGCTGCTTTATTTCTTTTATCGTTTCGATATAAAGAATTAACCAAGGGCGAGGCAAATTCGTGCGCGCCGAGTTTTTCGTGCTACCAAAGGATATACATATTATAATGATTTTCGTGGGGCTGGTATACAACGATGGGTTCAAACTTCAAACGAAAAAAATCGGGTGGGGCTGTGTCGGGGCACACCACGTTGGTTTAACGTGAAAGGTCTATTTCAGCGAGTCGCTTTTAGCGTTTAAGATTGGAATAAAAATAAAAATAATAATAATAAAAAAATAAAAATAATAGAATAAAAATTGAGTTACACCGAATAGAAACGAGCAAAAACGGCGATTATAGATATTGAGCCGCCATTGAGTTTAATTATTTTGCATATTTGAAAAAAAATAGTAAAAATAATAATCTTTGAAGATAGCAACGGAAATAATATCTATACATATAATATAATTGTAACTAAGCCGAATCTGTACATTAAATAATTTTTGGAATATCTTATTGAAATAGACATTATTATTTATATAATTATCAATAAAGAGGCTGAATTTATAGTTTCAAAAAAAAATTGTCTGTCTGTTTGTCTGTCTGTTTGTCCGTCTGTGACCGCATCACGGTAAACCCACTGAAGGTATTTCGATGAAATTTGGTATGATGATAGCTGTTGATGATAGATGTTACCCGGGTAAACATAAAGGATACTTTTATCTGCGCGCAAATATCTGATTTATGATAAATCTATAATAAATGTGAAAACGTAAGTAGGGACGAACCTGAGCGGAGCGAGGGCGTGTCGCTATCTATACTAATTCTATAATATAAAAATGACTCGCTGAATGTGTTGCTAATCGCAAATCTCGAGAGCAGCTGAACCGATTTCGCTAATTCTTTTTTTAGAATATTCCTTGAAGTGAAAGGATTGTCCTTACGGAAAGAAAAATTTAAAAATTGCCTGAAAAAGTCTAAAAACAACACTTTTCTATACTCCCATACAAAAGATTCGTAATAATACTTAAAAGTCAATTTGAACTTTAATACCATACCATAAAGTTTAAGTGTTAGTGGAGAGGTTCCGGGAAGGCAAAACAATTAAGTGACGTTAGTATCGTATAAATATTAATGTCAATATTTGTCAATACTATTAACAAAAAAAATTAAAAATTATATGACTAACGCTGGTTAATAACTATTTAAATCGTACCTAGCGACGAACCCGAGCGAAGCGAGGGTGAGCCGCTAGTAATATTATAGAGGTGAAGTTTGTGAGTTTGTGACGTTGTAGGGGGTAACCTCTGGATCTACTGAACCGATTTAGATGAAATTTGGTAAACAGATAGTTTGAGATCCTAGGAAGGACATAGGATACTTTTTATTACTGAAAATATCCCTCAAGGGGGTGAAAATGGGGATGAAAGTTTGTATGAGGAATCAACCTAGGGACGAACCCGTGCTGCCGTAGTAGTTATGCGCAAGCGATCCTGCGGCGTCCCACTAAGGCGGGGGGAAGGGATGTCGGGTTTTAGTGGGTAGTACCGGCTCTTCTAGCCGGTGAGCCCCACATAACCACCTGGGGGATCAGGTGGTATGCGTAAATGCATTTCCCGACAATAAAAAAAAAAAAAAAAAAAAAAAGGGACGAACCCGTGCGTCGCTAGTCATAAATATTGTCATTTTTCAGACAATAATAACGGTTACTATGGCAACCTAATGCAACCTATTTCGTTACGGTTCACTTTGCGGTACCAGTAAGTTTCGGGGTAATTTCTAGAATAATAGGATGTCTTGATCAAAACCTATTATTTAAATGTTTGAGTTATATTTTAAATTATTGTTTTAATTTTTCATTTACAACTTCTGACGCTTTAGTAGCAACTAAAATAATAATTATCTATAGGTACTTATCACTTAAGTTGAAGAATATTTTTAAAAAATAACTAATTTTTAAGTAAAAGTATATATTAATAGTGTTGCTTAGTAATTTGTTTTTAAATAATAGCAAACTAAATTAAAATTATTATCCTTAATTAATTTTAACTTTTTTAAATTATATGGCTTAAATAATTAATACTATATTTTATATTTTCTTTATGGTTATAAATATAATAATGGCAACACTAAATATAGATTACTAATTAATATTTTTAAAATTGTAATAATTATAAAAATAATAGCAAAAATTAAATAAATAATTTTCCATATTCAATTATAATTAAAATTATAAAATTATAAAAATGTTTAAAGTTAAAAAATATTGTAATGTAATTGGTGCAACTTTCATTTTGTTAATTGTGGGTAGGCTGTCTGTAACAACTATACATTCAAGACATGTAACACCTCAGTCTCTCCCGTGACCATGGATGCTGTAAAGCATTCGAAACGTCGGGAACCAAAAATCAAAATAAATCCGCGAAATAATCCGAAAAGATAGTTTTATTTAATAATTTTTAAGCTTCATTACATTACCTTTTCACTTCACTCATTATATCTTAAGTCAAAATTAATAAATATTAAATACTTCGTAAAAGTTAAGTTTTAAAAAATCTAATAAGAAGACGTTTCTCTAGAAATAACTCTATACCTAAAAAATCTATGAAGCAGGAAAACACAATCTTATCATCTTATATAAAATTTAATTTTTACAATGAGTGTTTTCTGTTTGTTTCTGTTCAAATATTCATATAAAACAAAAATGAATATGTATTTAAAATCAAACGTGTATTTAAAGTGTAAAAAAACAACTATAGTTATCTTAACTTTATATTTCAGAAAACATATTAACGTTTTTACTTAATCTTTTGTAATAATGTTAATATTTTCGCGTTTTATAAATATAATATGTAATTTAATAAAATTTTACGATAGTTTATATACATACCTAGGTATGATGACTTGTTGTGGGTTGTATTATAACGTGTTTTCCCGTGGGAATGAGATAATCTTCCGCGTCAAAAAGTCACTACAGCCTTCCAACTATCTCCACACAAAAATAACGTCAATCCATCTCACTCGGTTTCGACGTGACCAAACAAAGTCATAGTCAAACTGTATACCTACGAGTATAGTAAAAAGATTTATTTTACCCCCTTAAGGGATGATTTGTGGGATAAAAAGTATCCTATGTCCTTCCCAGGGTTTCAAACTACCTTTTTACCATATTTCATCTAAATCAATTCAGTAGATCCAGAGATTACCCTCTATAACGTCACAAATTCACAATCTCACAAACTTTATATCTTTATAATATTAGTATAGATTTAATTTGGGCGTTGTTATGATTTCTGACATTAAACATATTTTTACACTTGGCGGGAATTTAGATCCCTATTAGTGACAGAATTTTCCGAATAAGATAATTTTCAAACGTAACTTACTCCTTACATCAAAAATTAAGAGCTTACGAAATTTACCTCTTTATAATATTAGTGTAGATAATTAAATTTACCCATGCCATTAAATTTAACCTATGGTTATGTTATATATATTATTAAACTAAACTAAAACTAAACTGACCATTTAAGTTTTTTTGTTCGCAAAATCTTTTGATTCTAAAATTGTACAATATGATTGATTGATTATATGTAAAATAAAAATAACAACAAAATATAAAAATGCATCAAAAAAGGCATGGACTTATGTCTGTGGGTGTTTGACTTACTCAAATAAAAAAAAATCTTTTAAGTTTATTATAATGGTAAACTTTAAAAATGGAGGTCAAAATTGCAGTTGAATACTAAGTACTGCATATCCTTTGGTAACCTCTAGCTATAGGTTATAATAATATTGTTAAGCTAAATAGATGTAAATTTTAACATGTCAAATATATTCAAACTACTCGTAAATATTCACAGAATTAAAAATAATTTTATGTACTTACCTACCCGTAACGTAGAATCGACGTTAATTAAAATAATATGTAATATGTACTCGGAACATAAGAGCATTAAAATTTTTAACAAAAAACATGATAAACCTGTCTGTGCTTACATATACATTACACAATACACAGTATCGTCCAACTCTACTGTTTTGTTTGTGATTGCATATTCAGCTAGCTAACATAAGGGCTCATGAAAGGGTAAATTATTGTATAAAGGGCCATAATCAAAAACGATTAGGTGTATTCAGGCCTTTTTTTAACTTGACACTGCTGGGCACGGGCTTCCCTTCAATACGAGGGTCCATAGTCCACCACGCTGGCTGAATGCGGGTTGGTGAACTTCACATGTCTTTCGAAAACGGGTAAGTTCTATCAGACATGAGGTTTCCTCACGATGTTTTCCTTCACAGGAAGGCAAGTGAGGGAGGATATCATTATCATCACCATATGCTTACTCAAATCTTGGGTTTTTAGTTAATATAGGGTAAAACCCGAATCCCCAAACCCACCCCCCCCCCCCCCCCCCCAACGTGCGTTCACCTTGTCGTGGTGGGGGTGCTCAGTAGTGCCCGGCAATACAGGCGGGCGCGAAGCCAAGATACGCACAGGGAGGTGGCCCGCTTCGGTGGGCGGTGGGAGGCGGCCCTGTTCGGAGGGCAGTGTACCATGCGGGTTGCTCCTGGTACTTCTCTGATAGCAGAGTGGACCTTGGAGCAACCCCGTGCTTGTTGTGGTCTGCTTCGGCAGACCTGACGTCGGGGCGTCGTAGTTGAATGCGTAAGCGATCCTGCGACGCCTCATTAAGACGGGGGAAGGTTTTGTTGGGTTTTAGTGGGTAGTACTGGCTTCACCGGTGAGTCCCACACTTCGTGCGTAAATGCATTTCCCAACGTAAAAAAAAAACTAAGTACTTACTATTCACTAGCTGTTACATGAAATTTATTTCCTATTTCTAATTCTCCACACCGACAAACATCATTTGGAAGCTCAGAACATTGGATCTACTCGATTACTTAGTTGAAATATTAATTTGGCCACGACTCATGTCTCTCATTTATGAAATAATAAATATGCATGTTTCATATTGTTCCTGTTAAACGTAGTAATTTTGGTATACATATGTATATAACATTTACATAAATATAAACTCTACTACCTACACATACCTAAAGTAATATACAATTTATATGTTTGTAAACAAAAATTTGCTTGACATGGGAATCGAATCTACGATAAATGATTGGTATGTCAACAAAGGATACCACTATGACACCAAAGAGCATATCCTATATGAAACTAGGGCAGTAAGGTTGTAACTGTTTTATAGAGGATAGCGGTTAGTTTGTAACGAATGCAAGATGCGTAACGGTTATGCTTCGCCTACTTCAACTCCGTCCTGTTCATCGATTCATTTCACATATAATCGATTTTTAAATACATTTTTCACATTTATGCACTTTTATAACGGTACTGTAATTATAATAAAAAAAAGCTAAAATTTAAAACTAGGTATCGGCTACTAATAATACGAATAAAAAGTATTGTCTACGCATTAAATCTGGCTAATATTATAAATGCGAAACTTTGTATGTGTATGTATGTTTGTTACGCTTCTTCACGCTAAAACATTCAGCTTTTTAGCGTGAAAAAGTGTAACGTATGTTAAGTACACAGATAAACTATGATCTTTTTTTGTTGTTGATGCTGGGGAAACCCATTATGGGGACCCTACCAGCCGTCAATGGGTAGGGTACTGTGAGACTTCTACTAACTAAAACCCACAGCGGAACCCGTCGCCGCAGTGCAATGGGGCGTTGCAGGATCGCTGGCGCATTCACTACAACACCCCTGACAGATACTATGATAGAAACTATGACCTGGAGTAACACATAGGTTTGTATGCACTTAGGAACGAACCCGGTCGGAGTGAGGGCAATCGCTAGTATTTGCATAAATAGGCTTTAATTTAATGTATACTTAAGGTATGAAAAAATTCATTGTCATCACCGTTACGTTTTATTGGTAAACTTATAAAAAAATAATTTATTAGCTATAACAACAATTAAATTCATTTCAAACTATCGATCGAATATGAAGAGATTAAAATCTCTTCATATTCAGCTCAATAAAAGTTACTTTAACCTATATAATAAAGGGGTCTAGAAACACAAACATAAGCACATTTAAGATCGTTACGCTAAAAGCCGAAGAGGTAAAAATCTTAAACTTTATAGACGAATTTTGCCTCTTCGGCAACTGCAAATTGGCAAATTATCGAATTGTACTTTTCAGGATATAATTAGCCCACCATACCTTAAACTGACAGTTTTAAGTATTTCTACCTTATTAAAATATTTTTTAAATATTTTGATCGGCCGCCCTAGACGCGCGCCCTTATAAAGAGGACTAAGGACTTATATTAATGTGGAGGTACTCAACAGAATGCAAGGTATATCCGCCCGTTTTAATCGACGCGTTTTAATAAATCCCAAAATCCTCTCTTGGGCTCCCCTACTATAAGTATATAGAATTGTCATTTCTCTTATTTCTTATAGCAATGTCATAAATGAAAATTAGCTGTAAGCTTTTTTGTTTTAAAAACTATAAATTATTATACATTATTTTGTTTGTTTGTAGATATTTGATATTTAGTATTATTTTGATTTTATTTAACTTTATTCTGTATGTATTAGGGAAAATAGCATATGGAGACTAATAAAAGACGTATGATTCATGAGGATACTCCTAAATCAGTAATAAACTTCATCAATAATTTGGTTTCATGTCCCTTTCTCACCATAAAATATATTTTCCCTCTTTCTCGATAGACTGATTAACTGTATTCAAGTATACTAGTAAGGGATGAATAAAAAGTTATTATGTGAACGCATGAATTTTATAAAACTAGTATTGCCCGCGGCTCCGCCCGCGTTCAGATAACCAAAAACCAAATTCTTAGGTTTTACATATTAGTATACTCTTACATTGCAGTTTTTGTATTTTTTCTCAGAAATGAGACATTTTCCTGCGGTAAAAAGTATCTTATATGTTGACCCGGATAACCAGCTATCACCATACCAAATTTCATCAAAATCCCTCCAGTGGTTTTTCTGTGATGCGGCAACAGACAGACAGACTGACAGACAGACAGACAAAAATTCTAAAAACTATAGATTCGGCCTCTGTATCGATAATATACAGAGAGAATAGACAGAGGCCGAATAAGATTTTCCAAAAAATATGTAATGTACATATTCGGCTTATTTACAATTTTATTATACGTATAGAATATTCCATTTATACAAATAAGTTATTATCAGCTAATTATAGGTATGTATAGATTTTTAAGGTATACATATGCCTTAAAAATATTTTATAAAATTCATGCGTCTACAGACATTTATGGTATCTTATATACCTAGAGGGAAAGTAAAACAAAGATTTTATATAACAAAATTATATTATTGTTTGTGCACATCCTTAGTCGAATACTAAGCATATACATAGAATTATGTGACCATTACTTTGTATTTTTATTTGACTTCGCGCAAAGTTGAAAGTTTCTGATAATCCCTTTACTATTTATTATTACGTATCTCGAAATTTTGCTGATGATATAGTGTTGTTAGAAGAATACCCCAGTACTCTAGAGCAAATGATAAGAGAATTATCCCAAGAAAGCAATAAATTCGGTTTAATAATGAACGGAAGCAAAACGAAACTTATGACTAATAGCATACAAGTAGAGATAATAATAAATGAAGATTTTTTAGAGTACGTTGAAGATTATGTCTATTTAGGCCAAATTATATCATTTGAAGATGAAATGATAAAGGAAGTAAACAAAAGAATAGCAAATGGCTGTAAAAAGTAGAGGGCACTAAAGTATATAATGAAAAACAAATATTTCATCATATCTTTAAAGAGCAAGGTATTTAATACATGCCTACTTCCTTGCCTAACTTATGGCTGTGAAACATGGGCTCTCACTGCAGCACATAGAGCTAAACTAGCAACATGTCAACACGTAATGGAAAGAAGCATATTGGACCTCAGAAGAAGCGATAGGGTTAAAAACATAGACATAAGAAAGAAAATTAAATTTATAAATATTCTACATAGAATAGACCAACTTAAGTGAAAATGGACTGGCCATATGATGCGTTCAAAAGAGGAAAAATGGAGTTGAGAGGTCACAAATTGGTATCCCAGAGACTCAAAAAGAAATAAAGGCAGATACCGAAGATGGGAAGATAAAATTAAAATGGCAGTTGGTCCGTTCTGGAGATGAGTAACAAATATTGTTGTTACTAACAAGAGACAGGATCCAATAGAGAGAGTTAGAGGAGGCCTTTGCCAAGAGACAAACTGAGATACGAGATATTATAATATAAGTAGCGGTTATTTTTTGTTATTTTTTAATGTTTAAGAAAATGTCTACGTAATATGTAATATTCTCAGTAATAAAGGCTATTCTATATATTTTTTTATTCATCTCGAAATTTTAAGCTTAATAATCTTTCTTAGCTTTAAGAATGAAAATATAATGGTAATACGACTTAGTAATACGCTAAAGATTCGTTCGTCTGTTCAACTGTGTCGAGGAAAGTAATCAACTTTCTATTTCTTTTAAAACTACTTGAGTGACATGAAACCTGCACACTTTGCAAATATTAAAACTTTCTTTGTATTTATCATTAAAAAGAATGTTTCAATAAAACATATCTATACACAAAATACATATAACTAAATATATCTACCTATATGTGTATATTACATTCGTTGTGTGCTGTAAATAAAAAAAAACAATCAACTCTTACGCTAAAAAATTAACTTTCATTTAAAAAATAATATATAATTCAATTATTGTACTTAAAAAAAGATACAAATAAATAGAAAACTTTAGATAAAAAGGTAAATAATGCTGAATTAGTCTAGTAACAAATTATTTATAAATAATTGCACACAAAAATAATTTTCTAGGACTCTACCTATAAATGTATATAATATATTCAAATTTAAATTATAAAGTTAACTTACTCTACGTCTTACTTACGGTTTGAAATCAGCAAATAACAAAATACAATATGTATTCTACGAGACACGCTAGTACTAGAAGTGGTATATATGTACGAGTGTTATGGAAGTGGCGTGCGCACCACGCCGGCGCGCGCAACTGACTTGCCGCGTTTAATACCAACGCCCCATTTGCTCTTACCATAGTAAAGTTGCCGTTCCACAGGTAAAACCATGTTAGTTTTATGTCAGTCAGGCTTTGCTATAGTTTAGATATTTTTTATTTCTATGGAGTTTTTTGGGTCGATATTTCGAAAATTTTACGTTCCATTGGATAAACCTATGTTAGCTTATGATAGGATTCGCTATAATGTTATTAGCTTGAGTTGTTTTTAAGTTATATGAATTTTTTTAAAGTCGATGTCTCAATATTTGTTACCTGTGATTTCAGGTGAACTGTGTATATAATTTTGCGTGTAAAGTTCGCATAAATTCTAGGTAATATCACTTAAAATAGGAACTATAAAATACATGATTAATTAAGTAATTACATTATTATACTTTTATAATCATGAAGTGATTAGTTTCCAATAATCAATAAAAATCGTTTCCACTTAATTAATGCAATAATATACCTAATTAAAAAACAAAAACAAAATTTAGAACAGTTAGTAATTCTACACTATATGGATTCTACACAATATACATTCTAAAATATATGGGTGAAATACAAATATTTTATAATATAATCATTGTTATAATACTACTTTTGATTGTACGATGATCATTATAGCCCCTTTGTCTTTGGTAGAGAATAAAGTTTAAGATAATGTAGCAAATTATTCTTCAGTAGCCAATATCCTTAGTTTAGCCGCGTAAAAGTTACTTATAAACTTTTTTATGACATGGTTCAATAAATTATTTTATTTGCCTTATAAATTCGTTTTTATAAGTATATTGTATACTATTATTTTAGCTTCACAAGATTTTTCTTGCGTTATTGACCGACAGAATTGACATGTATGTCGGTACATGACAATGTTCTGCTATACTTTTTACCCGACTGCAGCGATGTACATAATGTTTTATACTAGCTGCGAGTCTTGCTACGTGGCTACACTATGTATCCGACTGCATAAATCTATGTCCTTTTTTTAACTTCGGGAAGTGTATTGAGGCACGAAGTGTGGGATTCACCGGCAAAGCCAGTACTACCAACTAAAACCCAACAGAACGTCCCACGTCTTAATGGGGCGTATGTGGCGTCGCAGGATTGCTTACGCATTCAACCACGATGCACCAAAGGCAGGTCTGCCGTAGTAGCCCACAACAACCATGGGCTTATTCCACAGTCCACACTGCTATCAGAGAAGGGTCAGGAGCAATCCACATAGTACACCGCCATCACCACGACAAGATGAACGCACGTTGGGGGGGGGGGGGGGGGGGGGGGGGGGATAATGCTACGTTTCTTCGTCAATTTGTTCTAACCTTTTTGTTCGCTTTTTAACCGACTTCTTTAAAAAGGAGGAGGTTCTCAATTCGTCGGAATCTTTTTAAACAGTCGGGTTTTATTATTTTTGTAATTGTGAGTATGAAAAAAAAAATTAAATCAACAGGATTATGAAATATATTAAAAGTAAAAGAATACATAATACCATGAACGAATTAACCACTGGACCAGACATATAAGTGGACGTACCTTTAACGGTCATGTCTGTAACCAGGGAATTTTAGCCTAGGTCGTTTGTTTTTTGTGTCAGTCTCAAGCACTTACTTGTCAACAAAATATCTCCCAAAAATGGCTAAATGTTCTGTTAAATGGTATAAAAACTATAACGGCGGAAGCAGCACTATTTCTTTTCATTTGTAAATACATTATTTTATTACATTTATTGTTATTTATCACAAAATTTAATTAAATGTAAAATAAAATGTCATATTATCCAACTATGTTAAATATAGTTGATATATCTATGTATTGTTGACATCTGACAACCATCATAAAATGGCTGGATTATACCATTTAGAACAAATGACGAAACTGTCGAGTGATTCCATTTGACATCGACTAGTGCTTGACAATGTCGAAAAATATATCGATATTTGACGAAATAACTGAACGAATTGTGTTATTTGTACAGTACAATAACATAAAATACTTTTATCACAGTATCCTACAATCTGATGACAATAAATTTATAAAAATATTTTCTAAATCAAATAAAAATATAAATGCAAAAATCATAATTAGTGTGTGTACTTAATTTTTTATTTTATTTTATACCACATTTATATACTTTGGAATATTATTCCATTGTAATAATAATAAAGATCATTTTATTTCAACACATAAATTACACAAAATCAAACAATAATGTTTTAGCACTAAACTTCTGGGTTGGCGATTTATAATAAAACACTTTACCACTTGCACTAATTATTTTACTTTCACGATCCAACACTCACTTTTTCACAATTTGCAATCACTTTTTCTTTTTCCTAATTTCACAAATGTTTATTAAGAACTGAGCAAAATTAGGACAATGTCACATTTTTATAACTACCCGAGACAATCAATTGCCAATTAAAATAGTTCAATAACAGAATCAACAAAATCACTTTATTTAATTAAATTAGCTTAATATTTTTTTAATCCTTAATCTCTCCAAAATAATATTTATTATATATTAATGGAATATACACCCGATATTCATTTGTTCATTAACATTATTATAGGCCAACAGAATGTTGCCATCAATGCCATCGTATTTATATAAATCAAATTAAAAAATAATTATTATTTGACACATTATTGCCTCTTTAATTCATTTATTTTAATTTATTATAATAAATACAGATATTTTAAATTAAAAGATGTAAAATATGATGACTATGCTTACAAATGTCTAAAATGTCATTCATTGGTTCATCGATATATGTATTTTATCGATTACGTTCAAGCACTAGAAATATTGTATTGTGTATCAGTGTTTATAATAATGTAATAAAATCTTTGTGTGCGTTATGCGTCACTTGGCTGAACTAGTTTTCATACATTTCTATTTTATGCCAGGTCCAGTCTCTAATTCGTCCATGCATAATACATATAAGCAAAAGCGTAAAGTACAAGTCTAAATAAGATAAATTATATGTTAAATATTTAAGATAAGACCATTATTTATTTAAATATTTATGTACACAATAGAATCCTTATAGATATTGAAAATGCAAAATTAGTAAAACCAAATTTTAGAGTCATTTCTATATTATGCAAATTTTAAGGTCATTGTTTTAATGTTTATATTATTCAAACATGAAACAAATCTATACCCATAAATAAAATTGACTTAGGTATCAGTTTTTAAAGAAAATCCTAGTCTGTTTGTTTGTTAATCTCTCAAACCTAAATCAAAAATGAGATTTTTATAGGCGCACTTTAGCTGAAAGTGGGTTCCCGATAGCTATCGGAAGAAACTATGCATAAAAAATTTCTTTGTGCAAGTTGATTTAATTTCGATGTTTTTAATATCATTTTCATGAATTTTACATATTTATTATTTTTTACAAGCTTTTATTTCCCTTAAGAGTCAAATCTTACAAGCTGAATTAGAACCACTTCCTCTTATCCTACAGAGTTGAAATTTTACTCGTCGGTCCATTTCCGAAGACTGTGACTTTTTATGATATTCTAGAATTAGCTCCAGATGCAGCAACTACTCCACGATCAACAGACACGAAATTTTATATACGCATTCAATTTTATTATATAGCCTCATAAATTATTAAACTCCACCATGGCCTGGCCACTGCACCCAAGTTATGAGAGATTTCCTCAGCACTTAACGATACAGATACAACATTTAGTATACGCATTCGATCATGATTCAGATGACTTGATTAGTGCACCTACGCCATGACTTGTGAACATTGATGCACTGTTCCTAACATATATCTCTTAAAAAGTAGCGTCGTAAGTGATGTTAAGTCAAATCAAAGAATAAACCCCAAAAACCGTAAGTTCTCTGATTATGTTAACTCAAATTCGAACTTACGTGTATAAAAATAAGGTGCGTTTCAACTTTTTTAAAGTTGTCTTCCAAAAACAATGGCCTTCGGGAGTCAGGTCGAATAAAAGCTACATAGAGTCGTTGTTATATATATTTTGTTTTATTAGAAAATTGTAATTTGATAATATTACCGTTAAAATTCTAATAATCATTAGGAATGTGTATTAAACTTATTGTAATGTCATTACATATTAAAAAATTTTAAGAGAAAAATAAAAGTGCATTATTCGTTATAAATGAAATAGGTTATTTTTTACTTAAACATATAAGAGAAATTACCATTATATAAAAAATATAATTTTGAAAATGCTTAACGATAACGATTGTACTCAAATAAGAACAGTCTTGTGTATTAGTCGACTAATAGGGAGATTGTGTTATAATGTTCTTATATCAAATAAGTAATTATTAAAATTTCTCGTCTCGACCGGTATTTATATAAAAAAACAAATTTGATAAAAATCAAATAATTCTCGTTATTTATGCAATTTAACACCTCCAGGTAAATGTCTAAGAAATAAATTAAATTGCTAAGAAATCTACTGATAGGGGAGAGCGGGGTTGGAAGTTCCGATTTTCAAATAACATGTAATTTTATTATAAAAATGAAGGGTTTCATTTTTAACATGTGCAAATATTGAATGGATGTTTATTGGTTTTTGTAATATTATAGTCATTTATACTAATATCTCAATAGTTTTTTTTACAGAAGCAATTTTTTGTCAAATTTCGGAGCGGAACATTCAGCCCCGCTTTGGAGCGAGTTGTTCCATCGTTGGGGCAAATTGTTCCACTTAGATTATAACAATAATCTGTCCGAATAACATAGGTTTTATAAAATAAAACAACCATTTGTATATATTTATGATGTAATGTTTAAGTTATGCAAAAATAAACTTAAAAAAAATAACAAACTATTACTGGTACAAAACATTACTGGTCCAGATAAACTTTTTGTAACGTTAAAAAACAACAAATCCTAAATGGTGAGCTCCAGATAAACGTTTCTTTACTTAGTTAACATATAATGGAGATCTATCAACTTATAAATCTTATCAGATGCATAACTTGACTTCAAGAAACAACAAAACATAATCTCCAAATAAACTTATTTTTATTTGTTTAAATTATTAATCTCATCAGTCTTACTTTCATCAGGTGTAATTAAATTTGGCAATCTCCATTCTCATTCATCAGGAATCTTATACGACACTCATTTCTTCATCTGACTCACAGTTGGGACACACATAAGTACGCCTCTAAACATTTGATACGAGCCCAATTTTTACACATGATACATTCTATCCATTGTTCTCTTGGACGAAAATTTGAATATGCATCACAACAAATTATGCCGTACCATTCTAGGTCGTGCTAACATGTCAGTCTCGTTTTCTTGTAACACTCTTCGTTTAGCTTTTCCTTGAGATTTTCCCTTCCCTTTCCCGTTGGTTTTATCTTTTCCTTTACTATTTTGTTTGTTTTTCCTTATCCTTTCTTTGCAATGTCTTCATTCTTTTTTGTCTTCTTCTTTGTCTGTTCTTCAACTAACGCATTTTGTCTGGCGTGTCAGTTAAAATAGATTTTTTTCTTATATCCAGTGAAACAGTCAGCTCCAGCAAATTTCAGGTTCTCTTGCCACAGTTTATAAAAATCTCAGAGGAGTCTCGGAGGTTTTACCTTCCTCTGTCTTATGCTTGTAATTTCGCATCCTTAAAATGAAAAAAATGGTCTAAAGTATTTTAGGTATACGACGAAGGTAAATTGGGGTAAGTTGTTCCTGGGAACAACCAGCCCCGTCAGGAAGGAACTTATTACCCCAAATTACGTTTATATACGAAGACTGACATACTGGCAAACTAATATAATAAATTATAAAAATACTTATGCGATAATATACCTTACCAATATCACTACAATTTCGGAAAGTTACGTATGAATCGGTTCATAATAAACATAGATAGACCAAATAGTTTAAGCACGAAAAAATTTACTTACGTGACGTTTTGACACCTACATGCACACAGCCACTCAACCTTCGTCGCCGGAGTAACTAAAATGGCTGACGGAGCAGCGCGTTATCTGATGCTTTAACGGCACACTTCACATCTATTGCTATGTCTATCCCTTACAAAGTTATTACCGTCGGAACTACTTACCCCGGTAACTTCCAGCCCCGCTCTCCCCTACTTAGAAAATATCTCTGATTAGGTATCTATTCTAAATGAAAACCCCCGTTTAGATATTTTTTACATTTTAGTGCCTGGAAGTCGGTTTTTATTTATTTTTTTAAGTTTTTATTTTTCCATTTTGAGTGTAGACTTAATAAGCAGATAATTTGTAAGAAGAAAGTTTTTTAATAATATATTCCATTAAATAATTCATTTAAAAAAACAATTTATTCTTTATTTTTAAAAAACCGCTTGACCGATTTCAATAAAATTTAAGTATATGGGACCAACTGGGAAGTATACCTTTTGAAACAAAAAAAAATATATATTTTCAAATCGGTTCAGGCGTCTTTGAGTAATCAGTGAACATACATAAAAAAAAAAAGATTCCGACGAATTGATATCCTTTTTGAAAGTTGGTTAAAAAAGGTATTTGGCGAAAGCAAATTTAAAATTTAAATATTAACTCAGTTATTTTCACTGTAATCCAGACTTATCAGCTTGTTGGGGATAATCAAAGCAGACTGCAGCCATGGTAGGTAATATGAAAAAAATCCAAGATAGCTCTCGTTGTCTACAATTCTGCCACTTGCATTGTATACCTTATTTACCCTAATGCGAGAACGTATCTAATAGATAAACTTTATGCTACTATTTAAGAACTTCCGGATTTAGGATATTGTTAGTATATTTTGCTCCAACAACTTTTCCAAGAGTTTGAACGGCATTTTCCGATAAAGTTAAAGCCACTCAACAAATGTTATTTTTTCATCACCACAATACAATCTTAGCCCCTCTTTCAATTCTTTGTAACATGCAGATAAATAAATAATAAATAAATATGTTTCGACATTAACACACAGTGCCATCTAGTTCCATGGTAAGCTACAAGGCTTGTGTTATGGATACCAGATAGTTGATACACTACACATATATAACTTTTAAATACATACATATTATAAATATAAACAACCATGACTAGAGTACAAACATTCGTGCTCATCACACAAATGAATGCCCCCAGTGGGACTTGAACCCGCGACCGCTGGCACAGCAAGTCACTACAAACGGATCCAATCATGTCGTCAGTCAATACGGATGAAGGTAAAAGTTTTGTTAATTTATTTCTTTTCATCTCTCTTACTGTTTTAACGGATTACATTCATTGGTTTCATTCATTCATATTCCGATCGACGTGTTGAAGTCAGAATTTCTTATAGGATATATTTTATATTTTCTTCATTTAAATTGTGCATATTAGCAGACCTCACTTAAAAGTATATTTAAAAAAAACATATGTATATTCTCAAATCTAAGTTTTTATAAGATAACTTAAATAATTTTATAATAAAATTAATTATGTATTAAAATGCCACTTAAAAGTTTTCCACAAATACTCGGAAATTAATATTTATATCAAAAAAGCACACGAAAAGATAAAGGTCAATTAAAAATTTCTTTCTGAACAATTCGCCCCACAAGCTTTTTAAAAGTAAATAATTGTGACATAAATGATTATTAATTACGTCTTAGCTTAAGATAGGCAGTATGTGTAGGTGTGCTTATTGTTATTATGATCCTGATCTTAAATATGTGGGTATATTGGTAATCTAGTTAGAACTACGTCAAGTGGTAAATCCTTATATTATAGTAGAGTTGTTTTACAAAATTACTTTACAATACCTCTTCCTTTTCGATTGGATTAACAAAACAACAAAAACAAACAAACCAAATTTACTATTTAAAATATCTATCTACCTATATGACCAAAAAATTATTTTCGTGGTAGGTATATGATTTAAAGAACGCAAAAATTAACAGCACAGTAAATTTTGGCAGCTATAATGAATAAAAGTACCTAAATATAATCAGCACAATGGTATATTCCAGTTCATTCATTTACTGAATTCCTCCAGGCGCTCCGCTAGCAAGACAACTTTACCAGTTACAGCTGCAATGTTTTTCAAACACTATTTTGTCCGAAGATGGTTACTAAACTAAATGTAGGTGCAGTATGTAGTTGTCACCCTTAAAAAATAATTACCGTAATAGATTTTATTATTAAGTAGTGTCAATATCTGTAATATTCGCGTAAAATATGAATGTCGCGAAAATATTCTTCGTACTAAAATATAAATATATACTAAAATGTGTACCAGTTTTCATGGCGATCGGTTGAACGATGTAAGAGTGCATAGGTACAACGCCATCTAGTGCCGCGATACAGTGAAATGGATAGCGTCTCTATGTAAAAACACTCAAAGAAATTTATGAAGAACTTTCGGAAATTCACAGTTTTTACGTTTACTTTTTTATTTATATAGACATGTAATAGGCTCATGTTAGTTTATATTTTTAATTCTTTTTACATTAAGTTTGATTGTTAATTGTTCTATTTTGAGTAATTTTTTAATCTATACAATATGTGTGTATAAGATATATATACCTGTGTAGTTGTTGACAATTCACAAAGTATTTAATTTGAGATTTTATAGGTTTCCTTACTAATTAATGGTCGAATTGCAATTCTATAACTCAGCCTGAACCGTCCACTTGACTCCATTATAATAGGCTGTATTTTTAAAGCCTTAGGCCTTAGGAGGCGTTTAAATTATTCACAGAACGATTCGTTTTTACCATGGAAGGCTTAATTTTCTCTTTCATGGTTTTCACCGTGGATATACTACCAAAAAAAAGAATTAAGTAGAAAGTAAAAATTAAGAAGTTGGTTTTTAATGTTTTCTTTGTGTTAGTATTTTAGAAAAAAATTATGAGAGATTATGATTATTTTTTCAAGTTTATAAATTTAATTATAGTTGTGAGTCTTGATCGATGTAGACAGGTTTTTCAAATAAATGGCTTTTAATTTATGCGAATACTGTTGTAAAGATTGAAATTTTTTAACTCTATTATAGTAATGACAGAGATGTCTCTATTTTATTTATTTTACATACTAATATTTTGCATAATTTTGTCATTATTTATGTAAAACTATTTATATGAATGCAAAAAAACGGTCCTATTAATTGAATAATTTATTCTTCATACATCAGACCTTTTTTTTAAAACAGTGCAATAATATGGTAATTGATTAATTATTACGTCCTACTCGTGAGGTTATCGGTTGTTATATATTTTTAATAAGCGCCATCTATGTCTAGTATGACGTAACACGGAGTTCTTATAATAAATTAAATTTTCATATTCTTCGGCTTTTCAACAATAGATGGCAACATTTACCAATAGGTTATTGCAGCTTAATACATTATTAAAAAATACTTTCTGTAAAATAATAATACTTCTATCATTTATAATAAATTTACAACTTACATATTGTCTAAAAATTCGACCGATATTTATTTATTTTTTCTTTTTATTACACATCATTTTATCTATCTAACGATAGATAGCGCTGTATTCTCAAATGAAATGTTAAAATAAATATGTGCCTACAAAATTTTTTGATTAAAATCTAGTTTATTGATAATAATAATTGAAATTTACAAAAACAATTTCTATACGCCAAAAAATCTATGTCTATGCTGTAAACTCATTATGTATGTAAATAAGCACAGATCATTGAGTGTCCATTTTTAATATTTTAGCGCCATCTGTACAACATTGTGTAACTACATATGCTATGATAAGCTATGAATTTTTTACAGACGCGCGTCGCCCAACGTATTTGTGATTAAGTATCAAACTAAATTATCAAATATATAATTTTATAGGATATCATGATATTATTTGCTAAGTAGAAATTGTAGAATAGCCAAGGAAATAGAATAAAAATCAGTTAATGACAAAAAGCGAGCTTGCCGTACGCGCTACTGGCGACATGTTACCATAAATCAGAGGGGGGCGCCCACCCACTTCGGGTAAGCATGATCTTTTTCCAAGATCCTACATTTTTATAAGGAGCATCCGCACGCTTTTTGCTACAACGAGGGGTGTACTAACAGATTTTTTGCTTTTATCTTTCGAGTGGATAATAAAATTAAATGTTCGACAATAATAAACTTCACAATTATGATCTTTAGATAAAAGAAAAAAGGACACTTGCTGAAATTATAGTAAGTCTAGTATAGTATAGTAACATGTTGGTAACGTTATGGTTGCTATTAAAAGAGACTTTAGTACGTCACAGAAAAAAAATATCTTGCGTCAGCGCATTATTGTTGAATAGATATTCAATCTTTTCAATATTTGTAATTTATTACAAATATTGAAAATACTTTAGTACAATATAAAAACAAGTGTTTTATAGACAACATTATATTTATATAGAAAATATTTTAATTGATTTTAAATGAAAATTATTGAAAAAAAATTGACTTTTTATTCAATTAGTTATTTTATCCAGAAATACACTCATAGTAGGTAAAAACCTTAAATATAAATGTTTTACTTGTTTCATTTAAAATATCTACTAATAAACAGGAAGAAGCTTAAAGCTCACAAGGAAGCAGAGAGCTACAAATATAACCAATTGTTTAGAAATACAACAACATTCTTTATAATATACTACTAGCATTGCCCGCGGCTCCGCCCGCGTCCAGACGAACAAAAAGCAAATTCTTAGGTTTTACATATTAGTATACTCTTACATTGCAGTTTTTGTATTTTTTTGCAGAAATGAGATATTTTCCCGCGGTAAAAAGTATCCTATATGTTGACCCAGATAACCAGCTATTACCATACCAAATTTCATCAAAATCTCTTCAGTGGTTTTTCTGTGATGCGCTAAGACAGACAGACAGACAGACAAAAATTCTAAATACTATATATTCGGCCTCTGTATCGATAATAATGTTTATTTCAATAAGATTTTCCAAAAAATATCTATGCACAGATTCGGCTTAGTTATAATTTTATTATCGTATAGAATACTCCATTTATAAAAATAAGTTATTATCAGTTAAGTAACATACAATTCCAGAGTGTTATTTACGTCGTACGACATTGTAAATAACTAGGGGCTTACCTTCCCTTTGCCCGGCTGCGTCTCTCTAGGTGCATTTTGTATTTATAATATTACAAGCGACTCAACCTCGCTTCGCTCGAGTTCGTCCCTAGCTTGCTTCCCCATACAAACTTTCATCCCCATTCTCACCCCCGTAAGGGATGATTTCCGGAACAAAAACTATTTCACTCACTCACTTTTCATATCATGAGACTTAAAAAAAATCTTATTTTAGTAAAAAAAAATTTTTTTCTTTAATTTTCTTCTTTGTAAAACTTGACCTGACAATAACAAACACAAAAAAAAAGAATTACCCAATTTGGAGCAGTCGATTGGAAGTTATGCGTGTACATACATTTCGGAGATTAATTTTTATTTATATATAGATATACAAACCGAGACCTACACCTTTTAGTAAATTTTTAATTAGCTTAAGGTTTACCTATGTATGTACTAAGTTTCATCCAAATTCATCCAGTTGTTACGCCGTGACAAAGTAATAAACATACACATAAATTTTCGCATTTATAATTGTACTGTGATAATAGTACTTTTTATTTAATCTATACCATTAGTTACCTATGAATAAAATGTCAGTCTGTATTTTTAGATTACTATATTATGTTCATATTATGGTTATTTACATAGTACAAAAGCACAGTACCAAAAAATGTCCGTTTGAAATTTGTCTCTGCAATTTGCAAACAATATTAACGAAACTGAAAAGAATGACTGCGCAATGCTCATGGGCATTTGGAGTATTTACTAGGTCTTTAATATAGTATAAATGTTATTTAGTTTAAAAAAAGTAAGTATAGTTTGGTTTCAGCCAATCGAGTTGATCTTTAGATGAAATTGTACACACACTTTAGATTAAATTGTGCACACAAGAGCGATTTTTTTTTACGGTGACGGGGAAAGGGGTATAAGTATAACTTATATTAATGACGTAGCTCAAGAATATGTTCTAGCAGGATCCCTAGAAGTTACTGGCAGTTCGTGCTTATAGTAAAAAAAAAAAAAAAAATTACAATATAAAGTATATTAGGTCCATTTCTTCGTGGAAAGAAAATGTTCTAGTTTTGACAGAAAAAGGTGAAAAGAATTCAGAGTGATATTGATCTTTTGTATTTTTTTTAAATACAATGAGTGGAAAAAAATGGCAAAACATAACTTTTATATTAGTTCTCATTGCCATATTTTATATTAGATCTAGGTACTTGTATTATTATCCACTATCGTTAATCGTGTTTTTAACGAAATCTTCATAAGTATTGGCTGACTATCTATCAATATACTAGCAGAGTGGTGCTGATTTATTACTGACAGCATGCACGTACATTTATTTTATGCCAATTTCATTATTTTAATAGTGCCATTTCTTATTGTACAATAATATTCTATTTCTTTTTTTGAAGTATATTTTATTTTAAGATTTGAGTAGGTGTCAAATGGAAAGAGCCAAGGTAGCACCCACTAAGTTTTTAAAAGCACATTGTTTCATTTATTTATATAAAATGTTCTGACTGTAATAGACTTCATATTATTTAGGTATTTTTGGAATACAAAGAAGATTTTGTAACTTCATTGAAGTCGACAAGTCCGTGGTCATGTAAAGCCGCATATCTTTTGCGTAGCGTGCGTGTGTTAAGTTTCAGGGTACAAAAAGATATATGCCCGATTTCACCAACAACCCATAAGCTAAGTATGGGATCCCTAGCTTAAAGATTCCCCTAAACTAGCCCCTAAATAAATTTAGTTTTACCATCGTCAGAGCCCTTATATCTAGTACCTATATTTAGGTGGCATTTTAACATTTAGGTGACCCCTAATTGTCGGTGAAACAGAAACTGTCCCCTAACAGCCCCCTAACCATGCTTAGGGGATCCCTTAAAGTTAGGAGACGTTGGTGAAATCGACCAATAGTCTTCCTCAAAGACAATTGATATCAAAATTATCTCTGTTTCTCTCATAGGTCTTCAAAAGCTTATAAGAATTAACTATGTGCTTATAGATCAGAAGATTTATATCTCACGATGCATTGACCGACTATTTTAGAAATCTTTACGAAAAATCTTATTTCTTATTATTAAGAATCTTATTTTACGTATATAGTTTTTAAAAGCGTTTTTTTAAAAACTATATTCATAAAATAACGTGACGAAATGTTTGGCTCAGTTTGTAGTAACCCTACTTGCTGTGCCAGCGGTTGCGGGTTCAAGTCCCGCTGGGGGCATTCATTTGTGTGATGAGCACGAATGTTCGTACTCTAGTCATGGGTGTTTATATTTATAATATGCATGTATTTAAAGTTATATATGTATAATGTATCAACTATCTGGTATCCGTAATACAAGCCTCGTAGCTTACCATGGAACTAGATGGCCCTGTGTGTTAATGTCCCAACATATATTTATTTATTTATTTTATATTTTTTGCTGCTATAATAATTGTTGGAAGGGGGGAGAGTCCATATTAGTGCCCTGGTACTTATCTGATAGCAGAGTGACCCTGAAGCAACCCCATGCTTTTTGTGTTCGGCCCTAGTAGGCCAGCCGTCTGGGCATCGTGTTTGAGTGCGTAAGCAATGCTGTGGCGCTCCATTTAGACAGAGTTTCCGTTGATTTCAGTGCAGGCTTTTTTGGCCGGTGTGTTCGACCTTCGATCTCTATCTATGCATAAATGTATTTACCAACCGTAAAAAAAGTTGTTGCTGCGAGATAATGAATCATTTGTTTTAATGAAAATTTATTTATTTACTTTTCATACAATACAATAAATGATTAGATCATAAAATATATAAAAGTAATTCTAAAATCAATCAAGTTTCCACAGATATCTTTTAGATAGAAAAATCTTAAGCCTAGTTTAGATTAAGACACCATACACGGTGCACTCAGTGTAACACACCGAGTGTCTCTGTGTGAATAGTACAGAAAATTATGTCTGACATTTATGTCGCAAATTCTGTCGTAGTCTAAACTTAGGTTTACTACCATAATACCATGTATAAAATGTACAATATAAAATCTAGAATATAAAAATAAGAAAAACTAAATGGTGTTTGTACAAAAACATTACGCACTTAATAGTTAAAAGTAATATTACTTTAACGAAATTACCAATTTATAACTTAAGGTTTGCAATAATTTGATGTAACTATTTTTTAATTGATTTTTTTACATGCACGAGATATAAATTTTTTTGAAGCGTAGGTATACTTTGTTTTAACTATTATTGGTAATGCAAAAAGAGGTTTTTTCGTGCATCTAACCTGTGACACGCAAGATTCACTTTGCTTAAAAGTAGGGGAGAATCGATGATATTACTACGCAGCAACTTGGATGTACAACTTTACATTTGATCTCTTTTATCACGGCGTTTTTCGAGGGTATCCCGTATGTCTGTTAAAGTTTTCGATAATAGAATTTACAGAAAAATTATATTACTTTAAGTGACACAGAAAGTTATCCTTTATTGATTCATCCATTTTCATATAGACTTTGTATTAAGGATTCCAACATGTGGAAAAATACTCAAGAATAAACTGTACCAGGGAGTTTTTTTTTCTAGTCTTTTGAGATAAGTACGCAATAAAAAAAATAAAAAAAATTGTGTACTATCCAAGATCTTATCGTCTTTATAATTAACTAGCATTGCCCGCAGCTCCGCCTGCGTTCAGATGGCCAAAAACCAAATTCTTAGGTTTTACATATTAGTATAATACTCTTACATTGCAGTTTTTGTATTTTTTCTCAGAAATGAGATATTTTCCCGCGGGAAAAAGTATCCTATATGTTGACCCGGATAACCAGCTATCACCATACCAAATTTCATCAAAATCTGTCCAGTGGTTTTTCTGTCATGCGATAATAGACAGACAGACAAAAATTCTAAAAACTATAAATTCGGCCTCTGTATCGATTTTCCAAAAAATGTGTAATGTACAGATTCGGCTTAGTTACAATTTTATTATATGTATAGATGAGGATGGAGTTCTTTTTCCAAGTAAATAATAATATTACATTTCTTGATGTTCAAGTAAAGGTAAATTGCTTGACAATATTAACTTAGCCCACACAAAAGTTTTGCAATGCTTATTATACCATATGGGGTAGTGTTAAATCAATTACTTAAAGGGTGAGCACAATCTATCTGAACCCATATTAATAGCTGATATGAAGTAAGGTAAAGATAAAAACCTAAATATATATTTTTAAGACATTTAGAGGATAATGTTGGAAAAATTGAGCTACCATTACATTTTATGTAATAAAAGCTTAATGGAAATTTTTACACGCTACAGCATTCACTCTGTCGAGTATATATATATGACCATAATAGATCCTGAGGTGTGCAAAGCTTTTTTCATAGCTCGAGTGACATAGGCCAAGTTAAAAGATTTGAAGTACACGTTTGGCCACAATTGTAACAATGAAGTGAATGAAACCTGAAAAAAAGGCAGTTATTAGAGTTGATGAAAACTATGTACATGGTGACTACTTTAGTTGTCTCAAAATAATAGTAAGTTTAAGAAGTATTTAATAATGAATTTTGTTACTTGCAGCTTTGCATTAAAATATTGAAAGGTCGTGTAATCACTTCATATTGAATGCAACAATATTAATTTGCTTTTTTTTTCTTTTTATTTATTTAAAAAAAAACTTTATCAGTTTGTGATAAAATCACCGTTATAAAATTACATTTACAATTAAATTATTAGATACATAATCAACTTATTTATAGCTGTCCTGGAAAAAACAATAATTCGTCTTTGGTTGTTTCAATAAAGGGGAAGTCTAAGTTAGATTCTTTTCGAAAATTATGTCGACTTAAGCTAACTTTCTTTTACTCTACTCGATACTTGATTAGTTACTCTTACTTCCCATCAAAATATGTTGAATATCATCCGTAGATATGACTATTTCAAAATTACGATGTACCCATTAAATGTGTGAAATTGTTCGACGGTACACGACCCGACTTCAACCTGAATAACGTGACCACATTTCTCCTTCCTATTTTAGTAAACAAAACAGGAAGGAGATATGTGGTGACGTTCAATATTCTTGCAACAATTTCGAAAATTAAACTTAATCCTGTAAAAGACTAGAAGAAATAAAAATATAAATGATGATTTTTTTAAATCCATTATTTTTTTCATGTCAAGATTATGTTTATGTCAATAATCAAACCGGAAACATTTCATCTACAAGAAATTAGAATTTAGAGCAAATTTTATGAGTGATTTGGTCCTTTTTGATTTAACTACATAATTCTTAATTATTATAAGAGAGTAGCTTGATAGAACAAATCAAGACAACAGCACCGCGTTTGGTATTTAGGCATAAAGCTATTACAATATCAGATACCTATGTAAAATATTGTCAAACATTCAGGAGTGTATTAGTAGTATTCGATTTAGTTCTCTCCTTTGCCTAAGTAGGTTTTATGGAATGCTTTATTTTGACTTTTGTCATCCCTTATGGCAAACAATCGTTGCCTTAAAATGGTGGTTTGGAGAGGAATATTTTTCGAGTGTCCTTGTCAACTTTGTGCACACCGAATCGCATTCTGTTCGATTGAACTCTTCTTTCTTCTTCACCTCAAGCCAATCTCTATCTCTCAACTCTTCATGTAAGTTTTCTGACAGTTGATCATATTCCCAAGAAAAGTAATTAGCACGAACGCGTTCAATCACATGCCCATCGTGATAACTTTATCCTTCTTAAAGGTGTAGTGGGTGGATAGTGTGATTAATATTAAGCTCCATGAATATCTTATAGACTTACCAGAGATTGTGCAGATTTGTTGTTAGCTTTATATCCGAGCGCGATATATAGATCATAATTGATGGTATATATTTTAATGATATATCAGTTAATTCTGGTGTGGTTCATTGCTATCGTTTTCATTTTTTATGCTGCATATTAGCAATAAGTTTTTAACTTATAATACTCTCTTCTCATAGTCATGATTCTTATAAGAATAGTTTAAAAATTTTATACCTGTTCCTGGCCCTATTCTGATCCTTGAGCATATTAAAAATTAGGTTTTTTATAATAATCGGGAAGGAGAGCTAGTATTCACAAGCTGTCCTCTTAAATTATCATAATTTGTATTTTTTATTTCACACATCAGTTCCGAAGACGGGGAAGGTTTTGTTGGGTTTTAGTGGGTAGTACTGGCTTTATTACGCCGGTGAGTCCCACACCTCGTGTGTAAATGCATTTCCCAACGTTAAAAAAAAGGACACATCAGTTTCGTCTGGAATTTGAACCCCCGATTTCCAAAAAGATATAACCAGCCAAACTCTTACAAAACTTACGATACGCTCTTACGACAAAAGTCTCTTATATACATAGTTTCATCAATGTACGATAGATGGCGCAAGATATGTATGTATGTCATTTACGAGATTTACTAGTATGAATTTCTATACAATTCATCAGATATCAAGGAAACTTTGCTGAGTTATTGTGTGCACGCCCGCTTAGGGTTTTTACATAGTTCACACAATACGATAGGTGGTAGTGGAGTTGTTTGGGATAATTTGAGGTTTACTACCATACATTTTATATTACTTTGATACAACAGAAGGCTATGTAGCTATGTAGCTATTAATACATTTTATATTTCGAAAGAAGCATCGCACCTCCTGCAAGGACAAATTACATCACATGTTGCCCATCAGATTAAAATGGGATTAAAATCCCACTCACCGTTTTATATTTGCCATATATTTAAAAGAATCCACTCCAAAAAATGAATCATAAAAGACTTTTTCTTCACTACGTAAAATTCACATTAATAAAATTTACATTCACTATAATCAACAATTTGTATTTCGTCTGTTGCCGCGTTTTTTCGCGCCAAACTTTTTCAATATATCGTCGGTGAGAGCCACGCTCTGCCACCATTAACCGCCGACACTTCACCGTTGCTATAAACTCACAAATCATGAAACGTGCCATAGCAATAGTCACGGTCAAAACACGACTCTACCACTCTCATACAAAGTTCATTCTTACAGCGTTCCGGAATTACGATCAGTCCAGAACAAAATGTTTTCCTAACAGATTACTTTGAACCTTAATGTCACTTTACGGAAAACTTGTTTTCAGTTAGTCCGCCGGGAAATTGTGAAACGAACAAAGAGAGCGAGAAACGAGGCCAACATTCGTTAATAATGTAATGTATATTTATTGGTCTACATTATTTTACCGAAGTCGGCTTACTCTAAATAGGCTTTTATATTAATTATTTTGAAGATTAGATATTAACTGAAGTGGAATATTTTTTTTGTCACATTACAGATAGACCTTATTATGATGATATTCGATGTGATGGTAGAGTTGATGATAGCAGCGATCCTAATTTTTATTAAAAGAGTTCTTTTTATGGTGTTACAAAATAATGTTTGAAAGAGAAAGAGCATACAACATGAAAGCGGATGTTGGCCTAAAATACTAAAAAAATATATATTTTTCGTTCTCCAATCAATAATGAACTGTTTTAAATATAGCTATTATTGATATAATCTAAGTGAAGTTTAATATATTAATAATTCTTTTTTAAATCAGTTTTTCTGTGCGGCCTAATTTGTATGACATCGGGCGTTCCGCATCTAATCAATACACAGGCTTGATGCGGCGGCGGGCTGGCAGGCGCGCGCTCGTCCCCTTCGGCCGCGTTCGGCAAACATCGGCTCGAGTGGGGCGCCCTCGGCGATGTTCGGGTATTCTCGCTTCAATCGTAATTCCATTTTCCGCCCGCCTTGGCAAATTGAAATGTCGTAACTCTTGGGGGAATATCGGCTTTCTAGCCAAGAAAAATATTCTGCTAAGGCATTGTAATGACGGGTCTGATATAACGGTATATTTCCAGTTCATCATACGGTTCGGGGTGATGTCCCCTATTAAAATGATTACAATTGTGAATTCACCCGCCACTTCGCTGTTCGGGTATAGTTGTCTTCTTCATTTCCGTTCTTCATTCGCGCAGATATAAAGAAAATTCCTGGATATTAATCTCTTTATCTATTAAACTACTGTGAAGATCGTGGGTTCAAGCTCTGATATTATAGTAGTTGTTTCTGTTAGATGTAAAATTTTAATGGATAGAGTACAGTAATCGGTAGCGAGAGTAGAAAGTAAAGCGCAAGTTACTATATTCTACTGGTACCATGACGTGGATGTAAAAAAAGCGTGAAACATGATTTTAACATATATTTTGTTTTTATTGGGATCATTAAAATATCTTTATTGCAATTTTTTGTAATTTAATTTGTAAATTTATTATATTATATTTTGTAAGTAATTTTATTTTTATTTATAATAAAAAAAATAAGTAACGATAATAAATCATAGTAATTTCGGATATTGTATTAGTTGGAAGCCCAGTAGGTCAGATAAATTGAACCCTCGGTGGTGTTGTGTTCACACGTAAATAACATGTAGAGTTTGGGTGAGGGTGTGGGCGGTCCGTTCCCGAGAAACAAAGAAAATATGCCGTTCAAAATCGTTGTACTAACTAAATTCAACTCTATATAGTTGTGATAAGCGATATAAATATAAATTTAAGCGTAGAATTCTTGTGACCCCCGTGACAGATAGCATCGGAACGTTTGCGAACGGAAAATAAGTTTTTGCCCGAAGTACTACCTTATGACGTGGGAAAAGGAAAATTGATGTTCTATTATGACTTGTGCGACGGATGGTATTAGAATAGATTTCTTCGAACACGCAACTACCCAAATGGGGTAACTTTGATTTCACTTTAGCGGTCTTAATTTTTTAGACTCTTTGTCATTGAATATGTCAAAGGATTAAGTTTAAAATAAGTTACTATAATATCTAACTTATGTTTATTGTCTGTTGTTGAACGTTTTTTCCTAATTATATGAAGATTTTTATTACCTGATAAAAAGATTACATAAAAAAATATATTAAATATTTAAGTAGACATATAAAGTTAATAAGTAATGAAAGTAAAAATGCGATACTGTAGGTATACACTATTTACCCACAACAGCTTATATTGTATCTGGATAAGGTTATTTTGTAACCTTTCAAGTAGAGACCTCTTTGAAGATATTGCGGGCTTTAGGGGTTAGGGTCGGTGGGATGGGTCGGAGGGGGGCTCGAGTTTTGAATTAATAATGTTGATATCGGCCTGCCTTGCGATTAATTTGATTATTTGTCTTATGTTTTGTTATCTACTGCTGTTAACACGTACCTTTACATTACGTTCGGGTAATAAATACTCATTAAGCACTAATTGATAATTTAGTGTTATTAACAAAATAGCTTTTTAAAAGTAATTTTAATTAAATGACAACAATTTAAGTAGGAAATTTAGGTTGCAAAATCAGTATACTTAAGCAATTTGTTATTAATGAATGTACAAAATGTTAGTTTTGGTTAAAAAAAATAAAAACGATACTTTTTATGCTTGTGGAATAGACAAAGAAAACATAGTGATTCTTTTTTGTTCTCTGTTTTTTACTAAATTCGAGACGTCCAAGGCCGTTATTATACACATGTGCCATAATGGTCGTAAGGCTAGGTGATAGCTACGTAAATGAATTTATGAATAAAAATGGAAATAAAATTGCAATATTTACATTTAGCTGCGACACAAATCGTAATCCATGGCTTGAGATCATAAGAAAATCTCTTCTCACACTTCGAAAGTGCTCAAGTTCTCAAAGTGTTTGAGAAAGAGATCTTTGAGTTTTGACTATTGATCATAAACTAGAGTACTTTTATTGATTGTTTTTTTTTAATGGCTGTAAATTAGCCTTCTTTAAAGTAAATCTGTTTCAATATTAGAAAAAAATACTTTCGAATTAATTTCGAATTCTATACGAAGTTTTAACAAATGAAACAACAAATATGCATGTAAAATATATTAACACTAAGTTTTAACAAAGTTAATTTAAGCCAGCTATATAAAAGTGACAGTTCGAAAATAATTAATTAATGTTTAACGGTGGGAGATAATAAACCGGCATCACGATACTTCGGGAATGTTCGGGCGCGCGCAACCTTTCCTTAACTTAGCGAGATTGAGTACGTAAGTATATAGAGTAAGTTTAATTAAGACGCCTAGCTGTTTTGCTAACGTGCATTGTTTATGAGGTGGAATAATTTGGACGGTTTTCCTGAAAAGATTAGTATATTAGTGTTATGAATAAAGTAAATAGGGATTTAATTTTACCAAAATTTCATATTTATATTAAGGAAAAACGTGGGTGAGCCTCTTTTTATTATAAAAAAAATCATTCGATTGGGAAAACAATAGAAAAGAAAGGGCCCTTTCTTTGCTTTTTATGAATCACCAGTAAATTGCCAATATTAATTAACGCGTTAAATGATTTATGTAGACCAATGAATGATACACTTTTCAATCTATGCAATACGATGTCTGCGGGGGTGCTTGATCATCATGCAAATATCATAGTAAAATGTTTTAAAATATATAATCTTATAATTATCATTTTTCATGGTTTCGTACCCGAAGGGTGCCAACGGAATCCTATTACTATGCCTTCACTGTCCGTCCGTCTGTCAGAGGGTCGCAACATATAAACCGTAATAGGTAGAGAGTTGAAATTTTCACAGAGTATGTATTTCTATTGTCGCTATAACAACAAATAATAAAAATAAATAAAAATATAGTAAACACTTTTTTAACTTTCGTAATCGACATCGCAGATAATACACTATTACATATGTACATACATAGAGCAAAAGTTATATTAATGAAAAGTACGTGTACGATGGTATCGAACCCTTAGTGTGCGAATTCGACTCGTACTTGACCGATTTTTTATAATGAATGAATGAATAACTCTTTATTGTACACCCAAAACGAAAAAAGAAAATATGCAACCTTTTTTATATTTTATTTATTTTGGTAAAAGAAGTTTCTAATATTATTATACAATAAAAATAACCATATGGAAAAAATAGAGAAATAATATATAACTTATTAAAATGAAAAAAAAAATGTTTTTATAATTAAAATAAATAAATATTGTAAGGTATTTCAATGCCATTTGTTCATTTCAAAATTCAATTAAAATGTCAAATAGTCATGTAAATATGAGAAAGTATTAGCATTTTGCATGTTTTTTTTTGTTTTTCCGACTAGTAGAATATTGTCAACGATCACCATGCACCAGAGTGTACTTCTGTCGTTTATATAAAATTAACATGAAATATTAGGATATCAAAAATATCATCATCAGTAGATTATAAAATGTTGTCATATAAAAATTATTGCTGACACACCCGTTTTACTGCTCGGCATTAACAGAGATTCACTTCACGTAAGTTTGACTGCGGAAAGGAAAGTTTGGTCCGACGAGGCTGTAGACACAACGGCTACCTATAGATCGGGATATACTAGACATACGTACTCGTATATAAGCACTTATAGCTTAATACAGCTTTTATTAGTCTCCTACATCAGTGACTTGATTTATTGACGTCACAAACTTCGCATCCGTGATATAATTTGTTATTGTTATAATGTCACTATTAGTTTAATACCACAATGACGACAAGTTTGGCTCAGTGTGTAGTGACCCTAGTTGCTGTTCCAGCGGTCGCGGGTTCGAGTCCCGCAAGGGGCATTCATTGTATGATGAACACGAATGTTTGTACTCCAGTCATGGGTGTTTATATTTATAACATATATGTATTTGAAGTTTATATATATGTAGTGTATCAACTATCTGGTATCCATAACATAAGTCTCGTAGCTTACCATGGAACTAGATGGTGCTGTGTGTTAATGTTTATATGATGTACAAAAAACATCAAAACTCAAAAATAAGTCTTTACTAATACTATTAATCTCACACATTAATTGTTTATTTCTCTGTTACATTTAATTGATATTTGAGCATGTTGTTTGTTACCTTTAAATTGATACTAACCTATATTTCACTTGTATAATATGTATGTAAGTCATAAATGTATATAATTATAAACCTGCTGGTAGACCTTAATAAAATAAATAAAAAAATAAAATATATAATGAAATGAATTTAATTTTTTCCCTTTTCTTATGTTTTTTTTTAATATTTACTATATTAAAGCTTAAGCACGAAATTATTGTTTGGTTTAGTTAACAAATATTTTAGGCCTATAATTAAATACACACTTTATTTAATATCTTACTAACAGACTGCTTCAGGTTTAAAATGTTTTCATTTTGTATTTGCTTAAAGTTTCATAGCTAAAGCTGCTCTTTTGCGGTATGATCAGTGAATGAAGTTTCTTTTAAGACTTCTAGGTTTTCTTACTATTTTCAGACGTTTTACCGCGGTGAATAAATGAAGTCTAGCAGTATTAGGCTTGGTAGAAGTTTTTAACATAAAGTGAAATATATTTCAAAAAGAATTTCCATGTGCTTTTTATACGTAACTTACTCTTACTAAGGTGACCTTGCTATTTCAAAGAAATAAATGAATATAATTTTGGAAGTGTAAAACATTATAATCTGTACTTCTATGAAGATGGAGGACAAGGGCGGTCCAAGAGTTTCTTAGCAGTTGTGGCGTGAATAAATTATAATGATAAGACCATGCCTTCGCAATATTGGAGCCGTTGCGATCATTACTCGGCCCGCCCCGCCCGTTCTTCCAGGAAAACTTTCCGGGCCCCAGTGTCCTTTTTCTTCGAAGCCTTCATGAGAACACTTGATTTATTTTCGTCCAAGGATTCACAATTCGTATGATTTGATGTAAAGCAAGTACGAGTAAGTGTAAAATAAAAATAAAACATAATAAATTTTGTACTTTAAATGCTATTTCTACCGTCTATATATAATCTAAGTTTAAAATTATGCAATATAATGCAAAGTAATTTAAAAGTCATCTTTAAAATTATTTATATTTAAGTAACTACTATACATACTTATTTTAATGTTTATATAATTTTGACTATACGGGCCATTTGGTTCTTATATCTTAAATCGGCTTGAATAAATTATGTTCAAATTAAAAGATCTACAACAGAAATCTTCCGTTATTGGTTTGCGAATAAATGCTAAGAAAATGATAGAGATGAGGATAATTTTTCAGGCAATGAAACCCGTCTATCTAGATAAAATTAGCTGATCAACCAAGTAGATGAATTCTGTTATCTCGGTAGCATAATCACATCTAGTGGTAGTGCGCAGACTGATGTAGAAAGTAGAATTAAAAATGCCAAAGTTACTTTTAAGACGTTGAGAGCGATATGCAAATCTAATGTTCTAACCAGGCGGATAATGACTTCTTTGACTCTCTGGTAAAGTCAGTCCTTCTGTACAAGTGTGAAACATGGTACCAAATTGCAAATTCACAGGATTTCCATATATAAGTGTTTTAGGTATATTCTCCCTATTTTCTGGCCTAACAAAATCAGAAATTAAGACATGTGGGAAGAATGCCATTAACTCTCAGTAAATAAAGAGATAGCTCTAAGGTGGTGGCAGCCTGCCAGTAGAAGAAGATCTAGTCGACCAATTAACACATGGAGGAAGTCCATAGAGGCGGACTTTAGAAGGATAGAATCTTGTGGAACAATGTTTATGCAGTAGCTAAAGATAGAAAGGCATGGAAAACTGTCGCTGCAGTCCTAAATCCCATGATGAAATAATAGGACAATATGACCGTTAATAATTTTATTATAAGGTATTATATAATCAATAATTCTATCCGTATGCTTGTAATCGTTTCAAGCTTAATCCGCTGAATAAATTGCGAGGTTTGGTAAGGACGTGGCTTGCATCCTGGGGACAGGCGGCTTTCCCGCCCCGCTTACCACGCGAGCGGAGCTACGGGTAAAACTTGTTAAAGTATTATTATATAAATTACGAGGTGTCCTTCAAACGAATGGCATCTTTGACTTTCAACGTCGCATGTTGTTAATAGTAATTTTCAACTCACAATATTCGCATTAAGTATTTTTTTAAATAACTATAAAATGATAAGGTTTTAACATTATTGTATAAGTTACACGAATGAATGTTAAGTCCTAACCGATTATAAAAATGATATAATACTAGCGTCTCAACCTCGCTTCGTTCGAGTTCGTCCGTAGCGAAAACCAAAAACAAACAAACCTAACTATCTTTGTGTCAAATTGCATCCAGATCCGTTCAGCCGTTCCGGTGTTACTGAGTAACAAACATCCATCCATCTAAACTTTCGCATTTATAATATTAATGGGATAAAAGACTACTTAGTATTTATTTACTTATTATTATCGTATTTTTCCTCCTTTTCTTGATATATTTTCTATTATTTAGAAATGAAAACATTTCTCTCATTTCGCTATCTGTTTTTGTAGCTATTAGTAATAACGACGTTAATCTAATGTCTTAATAAGGCGCAGCAAGATCAAAGCACTTTACCACGACACCTACCCCACCTACCTGGCCTACCAGGGCAGACATTCTCCCAAACGATAGGGCTGGCTGCGTCTCGACTATGCATGGGATTCGGGGTCATTTTTAATGTGGTTGCCTTCCTACCAGGCCACGACAACAATATGGTTGCTGTTATAGACCACTCTAACATTGTATTTCTCTAATGCTAGAGTCGACCTTAAGAGCAATCACCCACCAGGGCAAACCTGTACACTTTCCGCTTCAAGCCTTCGGGCTTCATTCTAAAAGCGTTTCCTTGCTTCACGCTAGAGATCATTTACCACCACCATGTAAAGAAAAAGAGTGCGAGGGGGGAAGAGGTGGCATAGCAAGTGATCAAGAAATCCTTGCGAAAGCGCAATGGCCCAGACTCACTGCTATACTTACCATACATCTAGTATTAATATGTTGCTAAATATCTGTAAGTAATGAAAAAGGCGATGATGAGAGTGCAACATTTAAAAAATCCACAGATCTCGTGTTTGCCACGACCTCCGAGTACATTGAAAATGAAACTGCCAAATAGCTGAATTAAATTTTTAACATATTAATTACTAGCAGAACCTGCGGTTTCGCCCGCGTTCAGACTACGATAAAGTATTTGGATGCATAAAGATAAACAATGTATAATTTGATGGATGAAAGAGAAGAGACATTAGAAGAAAGACACGCCTGTTAAATTAAAATATATTAATTATTAATTAACATTGAATATGTTTTTTTAGTTTAACTCTCAGTTAGTTTAACTGTTAGTTAGATTAACTAACAGTTAAACTAACTGAGAGTTAACCTAACTAACAGTTAAGTAAACTAACGGTTAACGGTTTTTTAGAAAATTTAGTTAAAACCGGTTCAGAGCTTATTTCGTGAAACGCGCACACCCAAACAGACATACAGACCAACAGACAAAATTTTTGATAATCATTGGTTTGGGGTCTATATTCTGTAGGACACAATACGTTACAGTCATTGTTTTTAAAAAATATTTCACGTCCAGATTTCGCTAAGTTACTGTTTTATTATATGCATAGATATTAGTTAGTTATTAGTTTAAATACATATTTATTGGTTCACAAAGAATCACTTCGTTCAAAAACAATATCATGCTCCATAACATTTATCCACCGTCTTTAGCGCGCTCACGCGCTCTCTTCGCGTCACGTAGGTACAACTTCTGAATAAGCCATCAGTGATATGCATCTCCAATATTTTTTTAAATGTAGCCCAAAGTCATATCTCTAGGGGTTTTTTTTTATTTTTTCGATATCTTATTTCGTTTTCGAGATATGATTTTTTTTCTGACCGAAACTGAGCGAAAAGCGATCGCGTTTTTCACATTTTTTCGATTAAAAAAAAAGCTTTTGAGTGTTTTCCAATTTTTTTTTTGCATTTTGTTACCCTCATTCAGACGCATCTTTTAACATCCCAATCAGCCATGTAGTCCTAAAATCCGCGACACCAGGGCGATGTCGCACTTTCGCTGAAAATCGGGCCTATACCGAAGCGACAAAAAAAAAAAACATTTTCAATGTTAAAATATATGAACGAAAGTTTTATATAAAGGGAAAGCAGAAATAGTAAGATTTGTCACTTCATGGTTATAGATGGTGAAAACGTGACGGCAGATTGGCCCGTATAATTAATTTAAAAAATGATAATAATGTATAATTATATGCAATGTATTGTTGTTATACAATATACGAGTATTTGTTTAAAAGTAAAAGCGTAAGATTATTTGCATATTAAAACTTAGTGTCTCCATCTACGGTAATAGTGGGTTGACGTCGAATTACTTATCTGATATTAACGTGTGGCAAAGATTTATCTAGGAGGTATTAAAGTTCATCTTTATTTGATGTTCATTTTAGAAAAAGCTTTCATCAAAGAAAAACTACAGAGTGATGTAAAATTAATTAAGACCGCGAAAAACAGACACAAAAATCTTTTATACCACAGGCGTGTTATGTAGTGAGATCGGCAAAAAAATGTTGAGGAATAATTTCATTATACTGTTTCTATATATTATAAGATGTTATAAACTTCCACGTTCTGTCCTACTTACCGCTAATACTAGCTATTTAACTACGTTTTACTTCAAAACTCGGTTCTCTCTATCATATTGAAATGGAGCTCAACTCAGTCTATAAATAATATATGAATGTAAAAATGTTGTCAATTTTTTCACAGGAAGTCGCTTTTAAATTATTGGCTGAAAAGTGTAAATTTAAATAGCAAATAAAGAGTAATCTATAACTTCATAATATATCAACATGAAGCTTATGAAGTTGTTTGTTGATCTACTGTTTCTTGTGCACTGTTGTAACGAATTGGACTAAAATCAATGAAATATAAAGTATATCCAGAAAAAACGCTATTTTTTATCCTGATAAAAGGTACACAGGCTTATTTATGTGGTGAACATAGTTTGATGTATTTTAGTGATATAAGGAGCGTCAATTATTTCCAGCAGGACTCATCAAATGCTACTGTATATCCGTTACTGTTTTCTAAATTAGTTTAGAAAAACTTGAAAGTTAAAATTTATGAAGATTGCCATATCGCTTTAATTTTCTAGGTACTCTTTAAATACGACAGCTTACGTTGTATGAAGTGGAAAATTCTTAACCCTTAAGGGTTAAGAATAAAAAATCAAATTATAACCACACTTGCTTAAGATTTGAGATGTGATAGTGTTTTTATAGTATTCTATTAATATGTCATCAATGTAATGTGATTTCATACATTGGACACTAATATATGAAATCTCAGTAGCTCACGTCTAAACTTGGTTGAAGTCGAGCTTTTACGTCGCAGACTATATGTATATTATATCGTTACGTGTTGTGTAGATCTGCTAAAGGCTATGTGAAAAACCTATTGAGAAGCATCAGAAAGTAGTTAATTTCATTTAGGTATATTCTAAGACGTCTATCATTCCTCAATCCTTCGTCCTTCATTTTAATATTAATTCACCTGTTACTGATCTTTTACCATATTTTTTATTTGTTAACTAGCCACTCACCCTCGCTCCGCTGGGGTTCGTTCCTAGATACTTTTAACGATTCGTATAGATTTCTCAAAGATGAAATATTTTCCCGCAGTAAAAACTTAGTAAAATCTTATATGTTGACCCGGATAACCAGCTATGATCATACCGAATTTCATCAAAATCTGTCCAGTTGTTTTCTCGTGATGCGTTCCAGGCAGACAGACTAACAGACAAAAGTTCTAAAAATTATAGTTTCGGCCTCTGCATGGATAATAATGATTTTTTTCAATATGATTTAAAAAAAATAATTAATGTACAGATTAGAATCAGTTAGAATTTTATTATATGTATAGATTTTTGATGTGTAGTTTGCTCATATTTAGCATTTTCTATTTATGTGATATCTCTTGTATTTTTCCAATCAATTAATAATCGAATCGGCTGCAACGGATGTTATGAGTGCATGCATCGATAGATTGACAGATGCATAACGCTTACTGTTAGTTTGTGTATGTGTGCCTCACAGAGTATGTGTGGACTGTATGTGAACACGTAGCTGTAGGGAGGACTGCGCATATGTCGATAGGGAGGGGAAGAAGTGTGAGTGGGGTGTCGAGTAACTGCTCAGGCTTGTAGCTAGCTTGGTACATTTTATTGTAGCTCGCCTCTATATACTACTGACTCTGAGTAGAGTTTTACCTTTATATCGATATCTATAAAAAAGTGTAATGGCGAGCAGATATAATTTAGCTTTCACGTTAACAGGATTGCTTTGCAAGTATTAATTTTTTTTGCACAAGCGAATAAGTAAGTTTGTTAATTGTAAAAATATGGTAGGATTTTAATACTATAATATGTACTTAGTAAAATGTATTATAATATTTTTTGTTGTTGAAAGTGTTCTTTCTATCTTAAATATTACTAAGTTGTATATAATAACATAAAATAAACGTAAATTATTATTGAAGTTATTCTAGCGAAACTTAAATAGTGGCATATCTCTAAATAATATTATATCCTATTATCGATACTGAGAGCTCGTGAAAAGTACATCACTAAACAGGTTTACTCGTTGCCTGCGGGGCGTCGCTTCAACTGCCCTCTATGAAGCCAATAATTTTATTACAAGTTCATTACGGCGCCATTGCTTGCCACGCTTTTTTGACCGATTGTGATTGTTTATTGATTAAAACTTAAAGTACTATATAATCGTGCAGTAAAAGGTTTCAAGACAACATCTTGTATTTTGTACCAAGATCCGCTTTTTATTCACCTTACATTTATATTTGAAGTAATAAATTGAAATCCTACAAGTCCTACTAATATTATAAGCGCGAAAGTTTGTAAGAATGTATTTAGTATGGATGTATGTTTGTTACTCTTTCACGCAAAAACTTCGAATGGATTTTGATGAAATTTTACAATAATATAGCTCATATATCAGAATAACACATAGACTACTTTTTATCCCGGAAAAATGTACGGTTCCCGTGGAATAGATTTGTTTTTGTTTTTCTAGAGGCGAACCTGAACGAGGGTGAGCCGCTACTATTTTTATATAAATAATATCGGTGTTTTAGTAATCCCATTATTAATATTATAAATGCGAAAGTTTGGATGGATGTTTGTTACTCAATCACGCCATAACAGCTGAACGGATCTGGATGAAATTTGACACAGAGATAGATTAGTTAGTCTGGAATAGCACATAGACTACTTTTTATTCCGGAAAAATGTATGGTATCCGTGGGATACATTTGTTTTTGTTTTTCACTAGCGAAAATGAACTCAAGCGAAGCGAGGGTGATTTACTAGTTTTATATGAATAATCTTGAATCACATAATTGCACTAAGATTACGTAATAGGAACTAGTTGTATGCACAGAGTTATTTTAATTTTATTGAATTTATTTTTAAATAAAATATTTTGATTATTTATATAGGTATACATTTTATGTGTGATTTTTTCGCTCCTAAAATATGTACATAATAACCCTTTTATAAAGGTTTTTGCCACTATTGTTTACATAAAACAAAATCGGCCAAGTGCGAGTTCGGTCCATACGTAAAAATATGTATTACAAAATCTTATATTTGACCTGTCTATATTTTTTGTATATGTTAATATATTATTTTATTAATATTTAATTATTATTATAGAGCTTAACTTTTTTATGTTTATGCAATTTACATATAATGTACTGATATTCTGTAAGCATTTTGACCTTCTTCAAGCCCCACAAATATCTACCGATGATATCAATAGTTTTTAGGTTGTATTATTTCTATTAAATAAATATTTTGTGACGTCAAGTTTAATATACACATAAATATATATGTATATACATTCCTATTTTACACTATATCCTTTGCGGGGTATTTAGAGGGAGTATAGGACCTAGCGCTACGATCTCTACGTATCTCTTTCAATTCTACAAATGTTATCTCATATATATATATATATATATATATATATATATATATATATATATATATATATATATATATATACGTTCATTAAGGGGTTCTCAGACTTGATCTGACCTTTAAGTTTAATAGAAGCTTGGAGAACTTTGATCTAAAAAGTCCTCTGAGGTCTCCCCTACTTCGCCTTCCACTCACTCTATCATTAATACCTGTTGAACCATTCTTTATTTATTGTTTCTACGTGCGCAACCCACCGAATCAATATTATAAATAAAAATATTTACATGGTTTAATTTCAATTTTCTCTTGCCGAGATTTAAAATCATGCATGCCCATTTAATAACTCATATCAACGCTGTTTAATTTAGGAGTTTTACATTTTGTCGACATTTAGTCTTGAAAAAATAAAAAGTGGCATTTGAATTGGAGAGCAGCGCTGGCGGGCAATTAAAATTCGTAATAACTCTGAGGCCGAGTCAACGTAAGTTAAACAAAGCGACAAAAATAATTAATCGCTGACACGCTCGCCCAGTAAAAATGTCGCACCACTGGGAATTTGGCGACACGCAAAATGATTATTTATTTACAATCTTACCGAAAAGTACAATGAATTAACAGCCACCTGAATAAATGATAACATCGCGGTAAATTTGATGTCAATATGTGTTAACACTAAGCTATTTAGTTCACGACTCGGACCCCTTTACCTCCCGGTCCCCCTCACTCACACGACGGCGTGAAACCCTCTCCCGCTGCAGGGTTCGCTTGTGTGCCACTTACACAGCGGGAAAAGCAATTTTTCACAGGTTACACGTAAACACACTAACACAGCCGAACAAATGTAGTGAGTGCTTTGCCCCAAGAAAAGTTTTGTAGTACAAAATTTGTTCACTAGTTGTGTCTAGACATGCTATGCTTTTAAGTTAGAGGTGAATCCTTCGAGACTTTCTGAACTTGCTAAGAATAATTAAGGTTACATTAATAATGAACTACTATCGCCTTAATAGATCTAATTTATATGTTATCTAATAAACGATTTCATAGAATTTATATAACAGGATAGATATTATAACTTTAATGGAGTTAGCTATATAATTATCACTAAGATATAAGAAAAGAAAAAGTAGAAGAGGCAGGTTTTGTATTAAGTTAGTGTTTACTCTTAAAATCTTATTGATAGATACTCGAAAATAAGATAAGAATTAAATATGAATATATGTATATATAATAATATGTATGAATAAATGTTCGTAAAATGATATAATATGTACTTGTGTTCGCAAGTGCCGCGGGAAAATCATGGCAAGAGAATGCATCGTAAATGATTACGGAATGTGCTCGAACAGGACGGCGATATTGCAGTCACATTCCACTCAGTCTGTTAGACAGAGATCAAATATTGAATATTGTGCACATCACTAAAAAGGGTTAGGTTTTTCGGGATTCCCCTGGGAAAATGTACGTTTCACCCTCGCTTCAGGGTTGGATTTTCTGTGAGAGAGACTGCATATTATGACGTATTAACTTCGGAAGTGGTGGCGGCGGCGGGCGGGGGACTCGGTGGCTCTCAACTGTGGCAGATAATCAATATCCGCTTGGCTTGTGGACACTATAATAATATACGTTATTTTATAGCTGCGTTGTTCCACCGCGCGGTATTGCCTTATGCGCTATCTCTTTTGCACGATTATCTAAAATGGACAGTGGCGTAGATTTGGTAAATGATAAGTGTGAGAAAGTATTTATCACTACAATGAAGCGTGATGTGTAATTATGTAACCTAGTTAGGTCGTAGAGGCGATACGGTATGGTACGAGGGGCGCGGGATTCGCCGGGTGGCGGTTTATTAGGGATATATTTATTTCTATTGAAGGCATCGAGGTGTTCGTTCGGACACACGCGATGCGGGCTTGCTTCTTCATTAAGCAGCCGAATCGAGTGCTATGAGCCACTTGATTGACTTATCTAATTGATATCGTCATTTCTTTACTTTGTTATTATAATTATTAGTGCTATCTAATTGGTAAAATATAACAATGGAATATATCTATCTATGACTTATTATATAATATATGATTCATAGTATAAGTGTTAATATATTTATAAAGAAATGAAACTAAGAATATAACTTAATGAGACTTTATCAAATTTTAAGTAACAAAATCAGATAACCCAAATAATATGATAAAAGTTCATTATTAGTTCTTTATTCACCCTTATTATGACACTGCAAAGTGTTTTCAAATAGTAATGGAAACATAATTGAATTGGCTTCTGTTGATAAAAACTTGGGCGTAGTACTCATCTAGAAGTGTTTACTAGATGTTTATGAATCATCACTAATATTTTATAGCTTAAGATGTTCTTTGTTTTGTTTGTTCGAATTCGCTAATATTTAGAAAGAAAAAAGGCATTGTAAGAAAAGAAACATTTTTTATGTAGATGGATGGATCTGGGAGTTATTATAATTCATTAATATACTAGTTAGGTATTATTCTGTTGTATATTTAAACTATAAATCAACTATTAATATATAATAATAAAAATGTTTTATATTCTTTTCTACTCACTGTGACTTCTCCCTTAGTGGGACCAGCATCTGGATGTTTAATATAAAGATGATCGGATTTAGAAATCAAATACACTACCTAGTATAGATTAAGTAGGTAGATAGATTTATCTACCTACCTGATCTGTCTTAGGTATTAGTATGATTATACCGCAATACATCACCATGGGAGATATTTTTTTTATTTTTAATAAAACTATATATTTTTTTAATAAATCTTTATATATTTTTTATAAAACTTTATAATAAAGCCACTTCCTGTCCTTTTTTAATCTATGTATGTACTATCATGCACAGATTGGTCAATGTATGTAAATATATTAGTAAGTATCAATTTATATTTCACAATATGTGAGTTTGATACCTTATCAGTAATACATATAATGAACCCCTACATATTTATCATGAATTAGATCAATAAATTTAGGACTTTGTGACGCAAATGCGATACGCAAGTTATTATTAAAAAACAAAAAGTATATATATATTTTGTTAGAAAATTACGAATGTTAATTAATAGATCCCATGGTATTTTAAACTTTCCATATTCCTTTGCGGATGCGGCAGATAGAAGAGACTCACTATTATTTCTCGATCAGTAGCGTCATCTATACATATAATAAAATTCTAACTAAGCCAAATCTGTACATTAAATATTTATTGAAATAGACATTATTATCGATACAGAGGCCGAATCTATGGTTTTTAGAATTTTTGTCTGTCTGTCTGTTTGTCTGTCTGTCTGTTACCGCATCACAGAGAAAACACTGGAGGGATTTTGATGAAATTTAGTATAATGATAGCTGGTTATCCGGTTCAATATATAAAATGGAAAATATCTCACTTTTGAGAAAAAATACAAACACTGCAATGTAAGAGTATACTAATATGTAAAACTTAAGAATTTGGTTTTTGGTTATCTGAACGCGAGCGGAGCCGCGGGCAATGCTAGTTGAGTAATAAACTTTAATATACTCATAAGGCGACAGCTGAATCCGAGATATTATACTTCATACGAAGCTCGCGGACTCAGTAACTTTTATACTAGCTTTTGCCTGCAACTTTGACCGCACGTTTATATAACAAAAAATATTTCATATAACTTTCACCCGAATTCTCTTGTATTTTTTTCGTCACTGGAACTCTTTTTCTGGGGTAAAAGAAATGGGTTATTTAAAAAATGGGCTATTTCAAAGATGACCGAGTAGGAAAAGACAAACAGACAAAAAATGTTTTATGGTTATTTAGGCTTTTATAACGTACGTAGTTATGTCTCTCAAGGCTCAATATGACTCAAATTATAATTTCATTTTAAAAGTTTAAATGTTGTTTGTGATTTCCTTTCAATAATTTACAAATAGTTTAAATTATGTTAGTAAATTCGCCCTTTTGGGGTATGTCATTTCCCACATCGTATGGAACGAGAGGTAAAGTCACCTTGTATGGAGGGTTAAAGTATGTACCTTAAAATGAATGAGATTTTTTGATCTTATTGATGGTAAGTAACACCATTGTTTTATGTTTTCTAAAATTTGTCTATTTAATTGTGCTTCACTTGTGAAATTGTTTGAAATAAAATTGTGTTATTTTTCGTAAAAATCAGTTGCGTATGTTAAAAATATAGCTTATGTTCATCGTTCTACGCACTCGTGTATAAAGCATGCTATAATATAGATTATAGTAGCTAAAGTAAAAATATTAAAAAGAAAATATGTTCCATACATGGAAATGGTCAGAACACAAAAAAATAGCCTACGTGTTAATTCAGGATATAAGCTATTTCCGTGCCAAATTTTACTGTAAACTGTTTCAGTGTATCAAATCACAAACTTTGGCATCTATAATAATAGTAAAACGAATTACCGTTAGGCATTAGGCCCCTGGAGGCACCCGAGTGAAACCAGGGTAAATCACTAACTTAACAAAAATTTAAAAATAATAATTTAGGTTGGAATGACTTAGCTTTTTTACACAGTTTCTTAAAAAATCGCTTATTTGACTTCATGTAAAAAACGTGTCGCGTTAAATTGCAGGGGGTATATTTGATTCACTGGCAGTAATTACTACACCTCAGTAAATGGATTCGATTTTAGCATAAAATGCAACTTGATATATATATATATATATATATATATATATATATATATATATATATATATATATATATATATATATATATATATATATATATATATATATTTTAGGACGAGGACTTAGGATGTTATCTTAACCAATTTGGTCAGAGAAAGTCACAAAGATAAGAATGTTAAAACTTTTAAAAGCCGCTGAATTTTTCCACTATTTCATTGTATTCAGTCCTTTTTAACGTCCCTCCCCGATGCGATAGCACGGGCCTCCCCGATACGAGGGGGATCAGGTCAAAGTCCACCATGCTGGACAAGTGCGGGTTGGCGAAGTTCACACGTCTTTCAAAAACTTGCTAGGTTCTCTCAGACATGCAGGTTTCCTCACGATGTTTTCCTTCACCGTAAGACAAGTGGTAATCATGTTGGAAATGATTCGCACATGAAAATATCAGAGGTGCAAGACCTTTTCCCAAGCAAGCGCGTTACCACTGGGATACCACTGCCTTTTTTGCCTTACCACTATGTAATAGGTATTAATATCTTGCTTAGATAAAATATACTTATAGTTTTAAGAACTGTTATGTGCCAAGCATTACTTTATTAACAATATTTATATAACAAATCGAAATTTCTGTTATTGTGTATTGTGATACGTTATATACCTCATTATGCCCGGTCATTGAATTTGAATATATAATATGTTAATATAGGTAATTAATACTCGCAAATTGCTATTGAGCATCATTGGCACGTTACGTATGTAATACACGTATCAAAATGTTATTGCAACTTAATTAAATATACTGTACATTTAGTAATACTAGGGTAAAAACCAAATTGTTCAGTGAGTGTAAAACAGCCCCAACATGTAGAAATTCTATATTGCGACGTTTTTTCAATAGGATTTTTAAAGAAAGCTGGAAGGCAAAAATAAAACAAAAATCGTGCCGTGGCTTTCATGGTACTATTACAAGCACAAAGCATGGCAATGAAGAAGGCAATGAGCAAACGATAGGCAAAGGTGTGTGTATGGATCTATTTATCTTTATTTTATAGAGATTTATATAAATAAAATTTTTATTTAAGCTACTTTTTACCGCAGGAGATTATCTCAATCCCACGGGAAAACACGTTATAATCCAACCCCAAATTATTTATGATCAGAATTACTCGAAACTTGGTATTAATGTTCTTTAATACAATTAAATAAATAAGTGTTTTAGCATTTTTCGAAATTCACTCCATAAGGGGGTAAAATAGGGAATGAAAGTTCGTATGAAACCTACCTTTTTAGAGTTTTTTTTGTAGTTTTAGCGCGAGCGAAGCCGCGGGTTCTGCTAGTATTAATATATAGGGATATTAGATATCTAACAAATAATGAAATTTAGTAGAAGAAATGGTACTGATCGAGTCATTTTATTTCTTTAAGAAACCCAGGTCACGTAGGGGTAAATCGGAGATCGTCCGCCAGTCGCTCTCCTTTGTTTACAGATTATCCAAGAATTGATCGAATGCCGTGGCTCTGAGAAAATAACTGATAGTAACCATTGCTTTATTGTTAACTAGTATACTGGTAGTATACTAAGGCACCTACTAATATTATGAACGCGAAAATGTATTGTTGATAATTGCTCTTCGATTTGTCATCCTTTGAAGCAGTAATAAGCAACAGATTGATGTGATTCTTTCTATCAATCTATCTATTCTGGTCTTTTTAACATCCCACTGCTGGGCACGGGCCTCCCTTCAATAGAGGATGATCAGGCCATAGTCCACCATGCTGACCAAGTGCGGATTGGCGGACTTCACATGTCTTTCGAAAACTTGTTAGGTTCTCTCAGATATGTATATATAATATGTAGTAATCATGTTAGAACAAGTATATATATATAATATGTAGTAATCATGTTAGATCAGACACAAGGCACTCTCTATTCCTGTCACTCTCATATTCTGGTGGGACGACCACTCGACACGACCAGTGAGAGTTAAGGCGCAGGACCGACGGCTTTACGTGTTCTCCGAGGCACGGGGGTGAAACACCGCCAATTTCCCAGCTCCGGGCTTTTATTGAGGCTTAATATACAGAAAGACTCAATAACTAAACTTGGCCCGACCCGGGACTCGAACCCAGAACCTCCGGGTGTGCAGCCGTACATGCTAACCATTACACCACCGAGGCAGATGCCAGATATACTTTATGAGCAGGGAAACTACTTTTCATCACAGTTCATCAACTTTCCTTGGAATAGGAGCATACTGCTAACGACTTATTACTTGTTCCTTTATTGTCCAGACGAAAAACAATATAATATGCATAGTGTTTTAAAAATTTTTACGAAGTATTTTATCTTTTAGAACGTAGGTTAGAAATTATCTACAATATAATAAACCTACTTGATTTGTAATTTTTATTTTTGATTGTCATGTCAAAGGGAAAGAGTAGTAATTTTCAATTGAGTTAGCATGTTATTAAGCATGTTATGTAAAAATTGGAAGAAATAGTATCTATAAGACAATATTATATTTTCAGTAAAATATCCAGTCTTGCAATAGATTAAAATAACCAACGTACTGAAGTTTTCTAAATTAAGAAATTTTGATTACATTTTACCAGAAGCTTATAAAAAACTCAATTACAGCTATATATTTATTTTTAATTTCACGAGATCGCCTTGGCTTACGACTAAGCTTGTTGCAGAATGTTTTATTTTTAAAAATAGAAGTTGCGTTCATTTGTAAAAAAAAACAAAAATGTCAAAATTAAATAAACAATAAGTACGTAAATTACTCGAAAATAATAAAATAGCACAAATGACAGAAAAGCTGAAGAGTAACAGATTAGTATGGTATATACATTTATACATGTCATGTGGAGAGATGAGAGTGACATAAGCAAGAGAGTTTGTGGTATGAATATGTATGAATATAGAAGTAGAGGTAGACCGACGTAGAGTAGCTGGATTGTGTGGAAGAGGATATGTAAATGAAAAAAAACAGTCTTTATTTAAATAACACAATGGTAACAAATGCACACAGCCCTAGCTCCTGAACTAGAAAACTGTGTTTCAGGAGCTAGTACCTTTCCATATCAGGCGTACATATTCAATGCATTAAATTACGTTATAATAAGGTAAGTTAATGTAAACAAAAAAAAATAAATAAGAAAATTAAAAAAGAAAAAGAAAGAAGTGAGTGCTGAGATGACTGCTGGTATAATAAATAAGGAAAGACTAGACACTTTGGTCCCAAAAAGAAAACGAATCTACATAGTGTGAAATGAAGACAAGCAGAAAAAGAAGAAATAATACATAGTACCTACTTATAATATAATTATACACAGTACCTATAATTGTCTTTAAAACCCTTAATAATATTTTTGAATACTCATTTATTGCTCATACATTGTACTGATAAAATCAATAAGTAACATCTTTTTATGACCATTGATTAACACAATCCTTATTTACCCACAAAGGGGCGCTCTTCAAACTATTTTTTTCAATTAAGCCGGACACAAACACACCATCCCCTTCGACACGTGTGTACCCTCACTTACACCCCCTCTGTGAGACTATGAATTGTTCATCAATTTATGAATCATCTCACATTGATATATTGCTCTACATATAACTTAAAATATTTGCTATACGATATGATAATAGTTGTAGTTTTGATAATTGGAAAAAATAATAATTACATAATATGTGATTGATCTTATAAAAGGTCTCTTTTTTGTCAAAAACACTCATTCACCTGTTCGAAAATAATATAAATAAGAATAATTTTTAAAACACTTTCAAACTTACATCAGTGGCTTTACGAGTACTATAACTAGTAGGTAATTAATATTAAGGTCACGTTGTTACTTAGACCAACCATTTAATAAGACTTGTATGTATATGTTTGACATTTTTTGGCGGGGCTTATCTTTGAAACGATATATCCAAAGCGTAGAACGATGTAGATCACTTCTTATCCTGGAAAGAGAAAGAATTCCAAAGTCATTTTTAGGATACAACTACTACATTGAATTAAACATATCATATAACAGGAAAAAAAAATTATTAAAGAAGAAATATTGAAATAACATCACATTTTGTATTAAATATTCTTATACCGATAGAAACTTACTACGGATAACTGGAGTTTGACATAGCTTGTATGAAACTTATGTTCACGTCAAATGTCTGTCTCTAGTTAGGACAACTTTAGAACCTTTCTAAGATTATTGGGGTGCGTCAGGGTCCGTTATTGTGCTGGGCAAAGGCCTCTCTCGTTCTTTTTTTAAACCCTTTGCTCTACTAATATTTTTAATATCTAATATTTTGACATATTATATTTAATATTAAAATTCCAAATAATAAGTTAAACTTATAATTTATGACTATTATTATTTTTTGTTAATAGTGTTAAAATTATTTTTTATTTCTTTGTTTTTGTCCATACTAATATTATAAAGAGGTAAAGTTTGTAAGTTTGTGAGCTTGTGACGTTGTAGGGGGTAATCTCTGGATCTACTAAACCGTTTTAGATAAAATTTGGTAAGAAGATAATTTGAGACCTTGGGAAGGACATAGGATAATTTTTATCCCGGAAATTATCCCTTAAGGGGATGAAAATTTGTATGGTAAATCGAGCTAGGGACGAACTCGAGCGAAGCGAGGGTGAGTCTATAGTATTTAAATATAGAGAAAAGCTCCGTTTAATGAAAATAACGTTGACTTGCGTTGTTCTAGTGCCTATAACGGGAGTGAAAATTTGCATATTATTAATTTACATCAGATCGGCTCCAACGGTTCACAATCTCTGTAATTTGGGCGTTTAGTAGTTGTCTACAACGCAACGATCTAGCTCAGTCTCGCTTTGTAATGACTTTGTTTGGTGACATTGGATTGTTTCAAACTTAAATGATCTTATAAATCGAATGCTTACTTAGAACAATGTTGTAATTTTCATGAGGATAGAATTTAATAGGATAGATATAATTTAATTCGAAAGCTGTGTCATTTATCGGAGTACTATAATTATATATATATTTAATAAAAAAAATTTTTTATTCTATTTTAAATATTTCTAATATAACTTCATGGTTTTTGATTTTTAAAATCGTCTATAAAAATTGACTCAAGCTTTGCAAAGAACATCACTAGTGTGGTAATTTATAAAATTAAACTAAGATCAGTCTTGTGAAAAGACAAACACTTTGCGTCCCCATCGATTTCAAATGAGAAGTAGTTAAAAATATTCTCCATTTGCATATTTTAATTGTAACGGGGGAGTCAGTGTAAATGTGGCATAGGCGACTTATTTGCATACATCGTCGCGACGCCTTGCCAACAAATTTCTAACCCCTTATGTTATTAAAGAGCTCTTATGATTGAATAAGGGTAGTTTTATGACTAATTTATATTTAAAATATTTATTTTTAATATAATATCTTAATAAATTGATATTATATATTATAATATATATTTTTTTTAATTTTCATATCATGATAAAGAAGATATCTAAATACGGCAGATAATTAAAACTTATAGAAACTTATTTATATAATAATGTATTGGTAATAGATAAATAAAAGGTTACGTACATATTCAATTTTTCATCAGATATATTACTTATGTAGCTATCATCGTTTCTTAATACGGTGCTCGTCTTGTCATAAACAAAGAGGTTAAGTGCTCCGTAAATAGATAGTCTCCCTTCTTCTATCATACATTTTTCTTTCGGCTATTTTCGGATCCAATATCTGTGATTTGACGAGAATCGAGAGGAAGCTGTTAGCATGTGGTAGCAAGAATACTTACATTTATTTTAAAACTTAGGCCTGAGTGTATATATATCTACTTGTTGCGCTATTCAAAAGAAAAAAAAACTACTTATATCTTGCATTATTATTACAAGATTATTTCGGCATTACAGTGGTTCATAAATATCTATAAATATTAAGCCAAGATCCATTATCTTACATCATTGCAATGATGCAAAAAAACTTACGTAACTTAATAAATATACATAATTACAATAATAAAATATACGCTTATGTTTTTGTCATTTGTGATTTGATCTTTAACTATGCATTGTACGAACCTTACTTACATAACGTTGTAGATATAAGTAGAATAGGTACATGTTACTTTTATACTCCACTCATATGGATCAATATTACATACACAGTGGTTAGAGATACTATGAACTACAGACCAATAAAAAAAATAATTTGCGATTTATTAACAATCAATAAAAATGTTAGTTATAAATCGTACTCTGAAAAGACCTTACTCTGTTTATGTTTCAATAATTTAACAACTCGTTAATTTTTTAAATGTTTCTGATTTCTAACGCCATCTGTTGGTGGATGGAAATATGTAGTAATTTTTAATTTAATTTACAACCTATTTATTAAACTAGTTTAACTCGTTTATATTTATATATTTAATTAACATATTTTTAAAACTTAATACGTATTATACTTTCGTAATTCATTTTTCATGTATATAAGATACATTATTATGTCATAGAAAATCTAAAAAAAACTTTTTTCGTATAATAATTACACTAAATTAATGTAAGATTATTTATGGTAATTTGAGAATTAAAAAGAATATATTCTATTAATATATATATATATATATATATATATATATATATATATATATATATATATATATATATATATATATATATATATATATATATATATATATATATATATATATATATATATATTAAAAGTTGAAATATATATTTTTTTAAGCAGCGCCATCTCTTGGTGAAGGTATGTAATTTATACGTTCTAATTATATTTACTTTTGTTATCTACTTATCAATAATGCTATAAGCCAGTATCCTCGTCTACATTAGAATAGTTTGCTTTAAAATGAATAAAAAACTACTGAGTTTTATAATTGGTCTATCTCTATATCTTGACACATACATTTTAATGGACTAATAACAAGTAAAAAATACATAAAAATATATAAAATACGATACTAGTAACTAACGGTAAATGAAGTGTTTTGAATAATAGAATTAGAACAAGATTGGAAATATGATCAGGCACTATACAATCAACGAAGAATAAAAACAAATAAAATAATGGACTAAGTAATAGAATTTATGATTAATATGATTTCTATTTAACCAAAAATTTGTCTTAATAAAGTTTTTTTTAAACAATAAATGATAGAATGTTATAATCATGACACTAGTCTTTGCTATTTCAACGAGTTATCGAAACTTTGTATGTTACTTATGAATTATGACAAACTTAGTAAAAGTACGGCCCATGTATGAATCGAACCTGCGACCTTTGACGCAGTAGAGTCAGGCCAATCTAAATTTCGCTGCGCCACAACGGCTTTCAAATGTCATATTATTATCTTATAGAATAATAAATTTTCTTATATCATCTAAATACGTAATAGATTTTCCATAGAATAGAGATGTATTATAATTACATATTATAAAAACTTCGTATTGATATTAAATTTCCCACTAAATAAAAAAACTACATTTGTCATATAAAAGCACTATTTTAATTATGGAAGTATTTAGGTCGTTTGAATTTTACTAACGGAACGTCAGGTACCTGGCAAATGCGAGACTTTTAGCCTAAGTAGGTCGTACGGCGACCAATACAATTGGAACTTAGGATCTGGTTGGAATTTGCTCTCTTACCTAAGAAAAATAATCAAGCCGAGGTAGCGGGTGAGGTCTCATTTAACTGGGCGAGGAAAGTAATACACGTTCATAATTTATTCACACTACAATGCCTGCACTACGATTTACGAAATAAAATAAAACATCAATTATAGAGAGTAGTCGTAGAATAGTAATTAATAAAGGGTTGTAGCGTGTTAGTTCAGTTATAATTTTTACCATACTCTAACACGCGAGTGCTTGACTTATATTTCATAGTATCCTTGTTTTTTTTTAGTAATCTTTAAACACTCAATAGTCCTAATATTGAAATCGAAAGTTCGACTTAGTTTCTAGCGGTTATATACAAAATGTTTTATCTTGGCTAAGATTTCCATTTCTCAAAGAAGTTAAGTAAAATTTTGGCTAAAATACTAATCACGCTCACTAAGAGCATTAATAGAAAGTGATTAAAATTGTACGAGATAAGAGAAATGGTACTCCTTATAACTGGTCAATGGTTGAAAGTAGAATGAATTTAGAATTACGAAATCATCTTTACCATGCTATAAAAGATGTAACATAAAGGCAATGAGCACTGGTAGACCACCCGTAAATTGTTAGATCGGTATTCTGTGGTTAACAATGATCCAGCATCTGGTCGGTTTTATATCTGTAATAAATCAGAGGAGGCACGCCAAAAAAATATCTATCAACGAAGTGTCGAACTAGGTCGGTTAGTGTGCCTATTCGGATTTATCGATTTTCATGACGATTCTGGCACGTATTTTTCATAAAATTCAAGTGTTCTACATACACTCTATATATGCATGTGTATTTTCAGTTCGTTTTATTCGGACAATACGTACGCATACACACATAAAATAATAAAATCCCGTTTAACATTATTCCCGAGAACTAATTTAAAATACACGTATATTTCAATATTCTCAACAATAGATAAAATAAATTATTACTATAGCAACCTTCATAGAAGTACAGATTCTAAACAAATGAGAAGTAAGGAGGTCGATTAGCGACCTCCTTACTATTGTTTTATTTTCCTTTTCTATAAAAACATGTTGTGTAATAAATTTGTTTCACAATATCATAATATCTGTATACGCCTTCTAAAATTTCATTTGCCGCGATGTGATCTCTGGGAATTATTTCAAATAGGCTGTTAAAGAATGCGTCAGACGAAGTTAAATTGAAACGACTGTAAATTAAAGTACGTTGTGTAAATCAATGGAAGATTTACACCTCGGCTGGAAGAATATATAAACAAATTCAAAAACAGCCATGACGATCCGATTCCAACGATAATCTCGCGATGAAATCACTTTTAATAGATAGCGTTCACTACATTATTATGAAACTGCAGTATATTCTTAACAATAAAATACTTCTCCAGTACTTAAGATAACTGATTCTTATAGAGTTTTATAATAATTTTTATACACGTGTCTATTAGCTTTACGTAAGAAAATAAATTGTGCAAAAGCAGATACCTATAAGGTTATTATTAATTGGTATATTATTAAGTAATATTTTATAAGAAATATACTATTGTATTACTTTCATAATGATAATAATAGTAATTGTTATCTTTATAATTATTTTGAATGGTTTTATTTCTATTTACATATTGCTAATTGAGTTTACGCACACTAGAAGTTGTAAGAGAAAATGTGAAATCCTTCTCAGTGGGTGCCTTCTATATACTGAAGTCCATTAAGGCCTTTTGAAAAAATCAATAAGATCTAAAATTACTAAAATAAAAGAAAATACACCCGATTCTAGAATAACATCTTACGTTCTGGAAGCGAACTATAAGATAAACAAGATTGATCCAGAAATAACGGTCAAGGAATTTCGATTGCTATCGTTACTTCTATTTACTTTATTTTTGGGCTAAAGATAAAGTGTAATTTGTCTGAAGATTGCAAAACTTGAGTTTATATTGTGTGAAACAATTTTAAAGCATAATATGTAAATAATAATAATTATTATCTGCGCAAATATCTAATATATTATTAAAGTATTTTTATATAAAAATATTGTTTTAATTATTACACAACTAGGCTATACAACTTCTTCTACTTGACACTAGGTGGCGGTAGCTGTCGCTTAAAAATTTCATATTATAAAAGAATGTAGTTAGGTATTGATTTCTTAACAAATAAAACAAATATTGTATTACAATATAATATACATGTTAAGATGTTAAAATACGGAAAAAATGATATATTGTTAGTTGCTAACGTATTATACTAGTCATCGTCATTATTTTCTTTCAATACGGTCGAACAATTTATGTTTACTTTACATATATTTTATGTTTATGTATACACAAGAATGCTAAATATATGTAACAGTACTCTGTAAATAATCATACAGGTATGTTCATAGGTGTTTATTTACAGAGTTAATTGGATACAACTTCAGGGAGATTTGTTGTTTACGTTCTATATTCTATAAAGTCATTACAGTACATCTTTTTTCTTATAATTTATTCATACATTATTAAATAAAATCTCAAGTTCGCAATAAATAAATAATATAAAAAGTTTCAATGTCATCGAAGGTATTTACAAAGTTATAAGTAGTTGAGTGCAAGAGAATTACTCATCTCTTATTATGACTAAATTTATTACGAGATTAGACTGTTTAAGCAAATCTGCAACTTGCGCCTTAATGCAATAAATTATTACGAAAATTAGCTGTTATGATGGAAGAGTTAAACTGTGAAAGCCGAGGAAAACATTTGTCAAGTACCATACGGCGGCTAATTTGCGATCATCGCGTGTAAGTTGAAAAGTCACCTGGCGGCATACGTCATACGAAAATTGTATCCTATTTATTTTAGTATTATTCTGCCTACTTACAACTGCCAACACACTTGCCACTATAAAAAGCCAATATCAACTTTAGCGTCGTTGAGATTGCCCGCATTATCTCATGATTATCGCGTGTCAAAACATCGCCACGCTCGCGATACTTCGCATGTAATCTGATAAACGATGTACGCTGCACGCTTCGCGCTTTTAGGCTGTCTCTTTCTCGCATGCACTTGTTCTATCCATCCGTCTTTCTCTGCGGGTCATCCATTTCATTCATGCGCGGTACACCTCGGCGGGCTCGCTGTTTACAGACACAAACAAACTGTACACTGCAAACCGCTTAGCTTTAAGTACGAGACCGTGAAAGTGATATTGTCAAGTGCTTCCATCTCGCTCTAAAATCCGAGCCGTTAGTCCATGAAGCGCCGATAGATGTCGCTAGTGGTACCGTTTTGTAGCTTAAGCGATATAAATGTCACAATAAATTTGGGCGCGACGTTGCCGGACTTCGCCACCCGATGTGGTGGCGGGCGTGAGTTTATAAGCGCCAAGTTTACAGTAGTATCAGTGAAGATGCTATGGCGAGGGTACAAAGGTTAAATTGGGTTAAGCGGATGGCATGAATAAGTTGGCAGGTGTATGTAGCGTCACGTAACGTAACGAGCGGCACACACAATCGTACATATACGCGAACTGTCAGTACTCAGTAGTCAGTGGCTAATGCGTTATGCGAGCGATGCGCTGTGATCGCTTGTGGCAGAGCTGTGTGGCGCACTGTCCGCGCGGCCTAACATTTAATTCGATTGAATAATTGATATGTTTCTTTGACCATTTTAGTATAATTTATTATATTTATCATAAATATTTTCATGTGTATGTAGACACAATTATACAGACATAATTAAAGAAATATAAATTATAATAATTTTATTAATTTTTATTATTAATAAATAAAAAGTTAATAGCACCAAGATCTTTAGCAACAGTAAATGTCAATATTTTCCTGGTTTTTTACAGCAATCTGCTAAGAAATATATAGTTATACTGAACATTAAATTAATAAAATACATTTAATTATTACTGTCATATATAAATTATTATATTCAACAGGAATTATAAGGACAATTCAATTCAATCCTTTTATTTCGTATTTAATCTAATTAAAACAAAATAAAAGCAAATTGTCAAAGTGACATGTGCCTAAACATGGTAATTCACGCTTCGCATTCTTCGATACACCGCCGGAACCGTTGCGGCTTACACACTTACACAACATATTTTCTTTGCCCTAATGCTGTATTAATTTACCGTAATAATGCTCTAAGCCTTTAAAGTTAAAGCTCAAAATCCTGTAATTAAGGAGTAGAGTATTTATTTCTATGTGTCCCTCACACACACAGGCGCGCGGTAGTGGACATGTTGTGTACATTTTGACGCATATTGTACCCACTGTTATAAATGAAATGTGTAGCTTTCACAGAGCACACACAACTGTACTTTAATGTTTTATCGATTTTAACGTATCGTATATTGAGTTCTATCTCTATAAGAATACGGTTGGTTTTGCTGTTCAATTAGAATCGGGCGTTTATGACTTTCCGTTGATGGTAGTAAAGTTGTTGGTAAATGCGTGACCTGTTATTGTGTGTATTAGGTTACTTTAATCACAATTTGGAGTGGGCCGCGATATGGCTTTGGAAGTGACGACCTAGCAACAGGGTATAATTGAATTGTTTTATTGGTTCACTTATATATTTTTTGTAATTTTATATTATTAGTTTTTTGTAATATTATTTTTGAATATTAATATTTATGTTAGATTCAACTAATGTAACTTTGGCAGCGTACGTAAATCTGTTATTATTTAGAAATATTACTTTCTAATTATGAAAGTTTATTAAGAATTTCTTTATACGTTGCATGTAAATGAGTATAATATATTATCTAAAATAAAAATGTAAAAGTTATAAAATATTAGAAACATCTATAAAGAGGATAGCTCTGTGGCGATGGTAAGTGGCGGCCGAGTAAATTAGAGAAAGACCGGGCTGTAACTAAGAGTTGCACTGACACTGAGAAAGAATTGTATGGACATTCCTTTAAAATACATAAATATTTTTTAACGTATTTCGTTTTTATTTTTGAATAACAACAATTTATGAAAAATTATAACAATTTATGAAAAATATTAAGAAAAACAAACTTGAATATTTTTGCATAGTTGTAGTTAGTTAGCATAACAGTAATCTATCGATTAGAAAAGTCATATCGTATTCGATAGTCAAAAGCATCTGTCACTTAAATCACTTATGAGAAATAAAGTGCGCGAAGCCCGCGTTAAATCGCCAGTCCGTAAGTATATACTCATTTATCGCATATACACATAGATTGCAGTTTGTTTAAATACACTGTATCACTGTATATGCATAGTTTTAAATGCCGCATCCTGCAACATATTGAAAAATGCTATAAATATATTAATAAAAATATTATATATTTACTAGAATGCTTATTTACGTAAAAATAAAGAAGTTGTAACAATTTTCCTTCATTGGGTTTATTTAATTTAATAATTTACTCTAATCGATACATTTTGTTTTACAAAGTACATCCACACTATGTAATCGGTCGCCTTAACCTGGAATGTTGCTCCGCGACTGTTGTGATGCATATCGTCCGTATGGTAGTGTCCCCGGCTCGCTCTGTATCGCTACTTCTTTGTCTTTAGTATGCGCCATCAAATTATAAGGTCCATCCTTCATTTTACTTATTTTGTTATGTGAACTTTAAGTATTAAACTATTGACATATATGTATGTATATAGGATGGAAGAAATGTTTGGGGTTTATTTCTTGAATAATTATTTTCATATAGAAACTGCAAAATTGCCAGCTAATAAAGAACTAATGGATCGAATGATATTAAATTATATTACAAAATATTTATTTATATGACATAATATCATGATATTTTTTTAAAGAAGCCATAACAGAACAATCTAATCACTTTTATTTACCTTTTATTACTTACATATTTAAAAAAAAAATAGTTTTGAAAGATCATTGTATTACTAACATTTCAGAAGCTAGTAATTAGAGAATAATATTATTATGATAGTTTTTGATACTAAGTTATCTCGAGTTTGTCTTTAATGTATATATGTACTTATTATGTAAGGACGTAAATTATTTAAAAGTGATTATTGGTATTGACATCTTATATAACAGATAGATAAGTAATTGGTATATGAATATTTATTAAAAAAATAATTTTATACCCAAATGTATAGTAAAATTTTATTGTTTGTGACATGGGTTTCGTATGAAAGACTTCAACGCGCCAAACGCCAAGCCTAACTTTGTTTCTGCTATATTATTGTACAAATTCTATTATGTTAAATGGCTAAATTTATACTCTATTGGAATGATATATGCTCTTTGTAAAATATGAGTTTTAAATTAAAAAAATGGAGTCACAATGTCTGAATAAATGTACAAAGAAAAACAATAAAAATAAATGAAATATATTTTCGTTCGCTCAAAAATGCATTTCTATTTAGAAGGCTAACAAAGATTTATATTCAAAATTTAAATGGATAGAAAACTAGACTATCAACACTATGCAACATGGCAAAGTGCCCAAATACTAACGGAACACTCACTTTGGTTAGGCGGATGTGTAGACAAGAAAGCCACACGGTTTTCACTATACAATGTACATACTGTATTGTAAAAAAACGATTAAAAAAGTAACTTATTATTAATAGAATGATATATGATTAAGTTGAGTCTTTCCCGTAACCATATTTGCTGTAAAGCATTCGAAATGTCGTGAATCAAAAATCAAAATAAATCCGCGAAAAAATCCGAAAATATAGTTTTATTTTGAAATGTCAAATATTCCCGCAAATCTAAAAAAAAGTATTAATAATGTTTGTGTAACTTACACCTAAAAATAATAAAGTTATATGTTCTATAGATTATTGCTAAATATTTATACTTGGTTTTTTATTGTGTCTTCATAAATAGTTATCATATACTATTGATTTGACACATATTTCAATATTTAAACAGTATATTATTATATGTTGTCTTTCCTCTATTCAATATTTTGGAATAGTAAAATTATAATCATCTTTTTTACTCAAAATGAACTTATTCCTTACCTAAATTCATAGGATATGCAATATTAATAATTTATACAACACTAGCGACTCACCCTCGCTTCGGGTTCGTCCCTAGGATGGTTCCCCATAAAAACTTTAATTCCCATTTTCATCCCCTTCAGAGATGATTTCTAGGATAAAAACTATCCTATGTCCTTCCTAGGGTCTCAAACTATCTTCTTGCCAAATTTCATCTAAACTTGGCAAGAAGATAGTAACTTCAGTCTGTTTCGGAGTATAAGAACTTCAGTAGTTTCGGAGCCTATTTAGTACAAATAAACAAACAAACAAACAAAAAATCAAATCATTCCTCTTTATAATATTAATATACTCGTAGATATCCTAATATGTTCAGACAAATAAAATTACACTGTCATAAATTATGAAATGTTTCATGTATGCAAGTGTTTTTAAAATTGTTATTATTGCTCTTATTCTAATAAATTCTTAGTTGTAGCAATAAGTAGTAAAGTTTTGAAGCTATTCCTGTGCTTCAGGACTATAACAGTAAGGAGGAATAATGAGCTCCATAATAACTTGTAATATTTTCTGGATATGGCATCTTGTTTTAGTAAGATGGTTGTTCAGCATGGAAAAAATTTGGTACGGACGACTTTTACAATATTTTTCTCATATTTATTGATATATAAACATATATAATAAATAACATTTAACATTTTTAATTTTTTTTTTTTTTATCTTGCATTGTTTAAGAAAATGAAGTATTTTGAGGTTAAATCTTAATATTAAAATCTTCACAGAAGTGAAGGAAAGAAAAATTAAAAAAAAAAAACAAGTGCCTTGTACAAAAGAAGCTTGATTACACGTCACTACTCCCAAGAACCTTTGTTTCTGGGTTGCATTTTAATTTTTTTATATTTATCTTTACACATTTTTAAAGACAATGTCTACTTATTTACGTGTTACTAATACTCGAAATCACTGTGTTAAGGAAAATCACAGATATTGGAGGTGGTTGCTTTCAATTTGTGTACATGTAATCATTCTTTTTATCTCAATAGTGTTTTTTATATTAACCAAGAACTTATAAATAATAGAAAAAAATAAATAAATAAAAATAATAGCAAAAATAGCATGTGTGTGTTTGGGTGTGTGTGTGTGTGTGTGTGTGTGTGTGTGTGTGTGTGTGTGTGTGTGTGTGTGTGTGTGTGTGTGTGTGTGTGTGTGTGTGTGTGTGTGTGTGTGTGTGTGTGTGTGTGTGTGTGGGTGGGTGCGTGCGTGCGTGCGTGCGTGCGTGCGTGCGTGCGTGCGTGCGTGCGTGCGTGCGTGCGTGCGTGCGTGCGTGCGTGTGTGTGTGTGTGTGTGCGCGCGCGCGCGCATGCATGTACGTGTGTAAATAAAATGTTGGAGTGGATGTTTAGGTAATTTCATCGAATAAAGCTTCTGCTTCTTCATAATTTAATTTTGCAAGCCAGGCAGTTAGGGACTTTTTTAGTTCATAATTATTTAGCAAATATATTTTTATCATACCATTCACCTTTTTGTATATAGAAGCTGATTTCTTAGCAAACTGATGACTAGCAAATTTAGTTTTTACAATACCTGTTTCTACTCTAATGTTAACTCGTCTTTTTGTCTTCGTGTTTATATCTATAGTTACTGTTTTATGCCTCTGTAGTATTAATTGTAATATGTATATCTTTCTCACACTTAGAAAGTTGTTAATGGAGTATAGCTCTTTTGTAGGGAAACGATATGGTTTACAGAACATAACTTTTAGTAACGCCCGTTGACTACGTTCTAATTCTAGGAATTTAATTTTTGATGCTCCTCCCCATACTGGGATGCAGTATGACAAAATTGATTCAGCAAGAGCTGTATAGACTTGGTTTAGAATTTTATTTGTTGCAACATATCTTAAGGTTTTAAAAATCCAAATAAGTTTTCTAATTCTGCTTGATAGTAGTTCCAGATGGGAGTGCCACGATAATCTTTGATCAATAACTATGCCTAAGTATTTGATTGAATCTATTTTATCAATGCTAGGCCACATGCAATTTACACTCTGATCCTTACAGTGGTGTATTTGTAATTTTGATGATGTAGGCTGAGTTTTTTTATTTATTGAGAAACATATATAATTTGATTTATGTGTGTTTAGTGTAAGAACGTTAGATTTAAGCCAACTAGATATTTTTCTTAAGCCTATTTCTGCAGTACTATGAACTTCTTCCCATGTTTTGCCATGAAAAACTATAGCAGTGTCATCTGCATATGAATAAATATGCCCATTTTCTATTTCTAAGTTACATAGGTCATTTATATATATTAAAAACAAGGTAGGTCCTAAGACACTACCTTGTGGAACACCGAAGGTCATTTTGAGGTCATTGCTTGTATAGTCTCCTATTTTTACTCGCTGATTCCGATCATTTAGATAATCCTTCATTAGGTTAAGCTGATTTTCTCTAATACCAATATTTTCTAATTTTTTTATAAGTATGGGGATAGATACAGTGTCGAATGCCTTTTTTAGGTCCAGAAAGACAGTCAAACATTTATTTTTACTATCAAGATGATCGACAATACACGAGGTTAAATCTAGAATGGCATCTTGCGTACATTTTCCTTGTCTAAAACCATATTGCGATGCTGACAAAATATTAAATTTATTTAGGTATTGAATTATTCTGTTATTAATTAGTTTTTCCATTATTTTAGAGATACCCGTTAAGACTGAAATTGGCCTGTAATTATTGATTTGAGTTCTATCCCCATTCTTATATACAGGAGTAATAATTGATTGCTTCATCAGCGAAGGGAACACACCTTTTGTAAAGCATAGATTTCCTAAATAAGTGAGAATAGGGACTATTAACTCTTTTGAGCGTTTTAGGAATTTTGTAGGGATATTGTCAAAACCAGCCGCACTATCTGATTTTAAATTCATGAGGATAGAAGTGACCTCTTCGTGATCGGTATTTAAAATAACAAACGATGACAATTGATAATTAGGATTAAGAATTGGTTCACTGTACTGTAACAATTGGTTATTAGTTTCAATTTCCTTGGCAAGATTTGGTCCAACGTTAGCAAAAAAACTATTTACTAAGTTAATGGCTTTGACAGGGCACGACTCAATGTCTAGTAACTCAATATTTGTTGTTTTAGTATGTTTTAAATTGTTAAATTTTTAATATTGTTCCATAGCACTTTGGGATTTTTAGCAAGTAATAGTTTCCTATCATATACCCGTTTCAATTTCTTTATTAAATTATTACAGAAATTACGATATCTTTTATATGTTATTTTAAGTATTTCATCCTCAGGATTACATTTTATTTGTTTTTGCATTTTATTTCTGTTTCGTATACAGCGTAAGACTCCTTGAGTTATCCAAGGTTTTATTGTTCGTTGATTTTTAGGTAAGGTCATAGAAAGTGTATTTTCTTGTAAAGATTCAGTGATTTTAGTGGTTAGCATCTCAAGTAAGATGTTTGATATATGTAGTTATAGTATTTAGATATTAGTTAGTTATATTTTACTTGTATTTATTTTGTATATTATATTATATATTTGTATGATACGTATATGTATAAATATATATTCTTTCAATTGTCTTTTTATTTGTTATTCACGCCCCATCTATCTTAGTACTATTTCCTACACATCTAAAGGTTGCCTGGAAGAAATCGCTCTTTTTTAGCGATAAGGCCGTCTCTTGTACCTTCTTCTATATTATATTGTATATTTTCTTTTTCTCTTTTTGGGTGTACAATAAAGAGTAATTCATTCATTCATTCATTCTGTTCTAGCCAGGTCTTTTATATTAAAATGGTTACGTTTTTAACTTAATAAATATCGAACTTCTTGCTTCTTTAATAAATAGATTGGATTTATTTATATTACACAGTTTTTTTATTACATTATTTCATATTAGTAGTACCTAAAAAAACATAATAACAAATATTTATTTACTGTTTATTTACAACTGCAAAGTATACAAAAGAAATAACATACATCTACATGTAGTTGAATTTTGCTATTTTATAGCAAAAACTTTTACAAAATAATCTCGTTTGTACGTATTTTATGCTTCACAATTTCAAGTTAAAGAAGCCATTTACGTCCGTATTTCAAATTATATTTTATATAATTTATATGTGCCAAAATATTCTGTGAATTCGTTTCTTATATCCGCCAGATTGGGCGCGCACGCCCTCATGCGAATCACTGAAAAAAAAAGAAAATATACACATGTAATAAACATTGATGTACGAGTACGTATATAATATGCACTATGTTCAGTAATATGTTCATCCTATATGTTTATTAATAAGTTCAAATTAAATCCAGTATCTACACTGGATTTTATTTGGCAAAATTAATTAAGGCGATATTACCTTAACAAGCAAAGCACAAATAAAGTAGGAAAAAATCAAATAAGAAAAGCACCTTTTCTCAAGGCCTTTAGGTAACTATCCAGTCAATTTATTTTGTTTGTGTCCTTTCATCTTTCCTCTTTGGTTTTCCGGGATTTACGTTTGTTGCGTAATAAATCCTTGCATTTGTGATTTTATAAAAAATACCAAATAATACCAGCATTGATTCTGTGCTTCGTGGGAAAAGTTCAGTAAAATAATTGAAAGTACGCATAGATTTTAAAACTTTTATAAAATCATTTTTTACAAAAATTTAGTAGACCCTAGTAGAGTTCGGACGTTAATACATATTAAAAAAAAACTTTTACCTTATAATATTTAGACTTATTGGTTGCCTACAAATTTACTTACTTCTAAACTGTTGTGAAGTTCGATAACTTGTATCCTACTTGATGTTCCAAATTATTTTTAATTTTTTTTTCTGTCTTTTAATATTTACTTGATATCGCTATTTCCACGACCGTAATAAAATCGATTGTGCGACTTTAATACTCGAGAAGATAACGAAGAAGTGACGACGTCATTTTGGAAGCAGGTTCATCTCAAACTTATTCTGTGACCAAATCATACTAATTAATTAAGGTCAAATTAAAAAGTTATATAGCCTTTGAAATTCAATACAAATTTTTGGTAATGACTTCAAAACGTGCTAGTTATAAACATCTAATATTAGGGACTGTATGAACTTTCTGAAAAACAACAGAATCTCGAAGAAGCTTTATCTTAACTTTTCGAATAGGAAAATTAATGAAAGAATTATTCTATAATTGGATCGACACTTGTGGTGAGAAGTTGAGATTGAGAATGTGTGTCGCGTTGATTTAGCCCGAAGAGATAGTGAAGACATGTACTTACCAAGTGCAAATTGAGTGAAAACTAGCTTCTGAATGTATAGTGGATCATAGTGCTGACGTTATTCATTAAAGCTTATTAAAACTTGGAACAACAGTTACTGTAAAGGTGTTCTGTGAAGAATTGCAAATAATAAACTACAAGCTTTCTTTCGAAAAACCGAGATTTGTCAACTCCTCTCGTCCAATCCTTCTCAACAATGCTTGTTTACACACCACACATCAAAGCGCCTCAAAATGACAGGAGTTTTGACTCTAAACTCTTTATTACTTACCGTATCTTAATCCAATTAATTTTTGTTTTCCAATTACATTTCAAATAAAATTTTACACGATTTTTTTAACTCGTAGTGATAATGAAGTTTTAGTGATAGTTCTTAGTGATAATTAGTTCATTTATTCCGGTTCAAAGGATTTCTGTTTCTTTATTTTGTCTATAAATAACGGCAATTTCGTAGGTAAGGAAGGGCCTAATATAATATTTACATAAAATGAAACTTATTGTTTTTTTCGAGTCATATTGCTCGGAAATTATGAGAAATATTTGAATAACATAATTCATATATCAAAGAAAAAAATCACAAAAAAGTATAAATTTCATAACAAGCTCATAATAACAATCATCAGGGAAGGATCGTGATGGAAAAATACGACACTGAAAGACGGCGACATTTTTTCAGCAAATTACACGCGTGTCAAATGATTACACACCCAAACACAGTCAAAGAGGCAAACCGAAGCACTCGTGAAACATCCGAGCCAGAGAGAGATGGAGGACCAAAGTCTTACTAAGAAAACTCGAATACATTACTTTTCTCGACTTTACATTTTCTCACGAAACTTATAAATAACAAAGTCTCTTTTAAATAGCGACATTTCGAAAGATTTTTACTCAGTAATAAAGATTTTTTTAACAAATATTTTAGTGACGAGATTATAGTGAGAATTGCAACACTGGTAATGATTTGATGGTATGAGAAAGGGAGAAAAAGGGTGTTTAGGGGTGAGAGGGCGATGGGGATGAGAAAGTTATTAATTCTGGAAGCGAGAGGCGCCAGCCTACGGTCTCGACTGCAACAGAGTGGAGGCTTACCTTAGATTCGCTTAATGTTCTTCTGATATCATTATTATATTGCTACATTTTCGTTTCCTTACTTTATGCAATATGTAAACGTATCATTCTTATAAAGATTAAAAGTAACAGACGTTTGTGTAGTCTCATATATGTACATTAAAACCAAATTGCGATGCATTTGTAATGCTGTGCATGTGCGTTTAACCTATCACCCTTTATAACAAAAGTTTTTTTTAAATTATATTGAGTTGTTTTAAGGCCTTTATATCCAGGTGAATCGATTTTGCCTAATGCTCTTAACATTATTATAATCTTTAGTGCTACCAGTATATCGAGACATAATACTTTTAGCGTTTATTATTAGTTACAGACGACTTACTCGTATTTAGCTTTGCGTTCTCAAAGTTAAAGTTCAAAGATACTTGAGGGATCAGGTCACTTTAACGTATATGACAATGAAATGGGCTCGGTCACGATTGGAAGGCTATATACAATAAATAGTTAGAATTTGAGTACTCTTATTAAAACAATTTTCAGATTAAAATTTTTAATCTTTATATATGGTACTTTTACGTCCATCAAGCTAAATTTTCTTTACCACTGTTTTCTTTAATTGTTTATTTCAAAAATAATAAATAGGTATGTAAATCGTATTCTTGATTTCAATGCAAACTCTTAAATTTATTAATAATTCAATTTTTAATACAACTTTGTCCGTTTCGGTTTTACATCAGAGAAGGCAGTTAAAAATCAATCATAAAATTGCGTTGAACAGTGGCTGTTGTTACATAAATCAATTCATTTAGTTTAACCTTTAGCATTTATAGTAGTTGAAGTATCAGATATTGCTCCGAATACAATATTAGCTTGGAATTACGTTTTGATTAGTGTAGTCCGACCTCGGGGCTCGAGCGCATAGAGCTGTGCCCGCTTCTATCGATCTTTATATGAATATTTGAAGCCGACCCGTCCTTGCAACGTGCTATACGCCCAAAATAAAGTAAAAAGTTTTTATCTTGTTGTACCAAATATTAAATACATTCACGTAAACGTTCGCCTATCACGTTTAAATCACCAATGCAATAACTATGCATAAATCAATGTAGGTTTAGTCTGCTATTAGATATTTTTAGTTTAATTATTACTTAAATTATATTATCTTTGCTAATTCATTTTGCTTACAAACAAGAATCCAATTGCTCTACGTTATTGTGTATCTAATATGTATAATATTATCTTCTGTATATATGTAAAATTCTATGTGTACGATGAAATATTATATAAATAATTTTTTTGCTTATACTATGTATAATAATTTTGACACTAGTTTTTCTTTAATGAATTATTTTAGGAAAAATTGTTGCTTCCAACGCTTTTTAGCCTATCAGCGAAGAGTGCGACAAACTTTGAGATTTGGCGTTTTAACTCAGTGAAATATTCAGGTCGAGTTTCATATTAATTAAGATGTTTTTTTCAATTTTATGTAGGTGAGAAAATCGGTAATAAAAATATAAGGTACTATATATTACGTTTTACCTAAAGAGGTGTCAAGAGGAAGACAAAATGTGTACATTTACTTATTTTGATTAACTACAATATTGTTAGTTTTCAACATAAATCATAGTTTAATAAATAACCTGATCCAGCTTTTTTATTTAAATCATCGTAGGGCTTTGATATAAACATTTTGATATAGAAAGAATATACACAGAGTTAATAAGTGAAGTCACAGTGAAAAATTAGTCTTCAATAATAATCAACGTGGACGCAGTTACGACTCTCCATCCATATTCGAGGTAATTGGATTGTGTCGGGAGTGTATTTGGGTCACCATTTACAGTGACCTCTCGTGGACATGCCCACTCTTCTCGGTGAATCGAAATTTTCAAAATTATTTTTTTAAATCCTGTACCATCGAACTACTACTACAAATCGAATGTTTGTATGTGTAATTTTGCTCCTTCACGCTAAAACTACTGGAGTATCACATAGGCACCTAAATATATTCGAGCAAAGCGAGTTACTAGTTAATTATAATTAAACTAATGTGGTAGAATTTGTTTGTCTCTGTGACCATCACAAAATAGAAATAGTTCACTTCAGGCAGAATAATTAGAGATTAGTACCTACTGCATTTAAAATATATACGTGTTAAAATATGACAATGCTATAGACTTTCAGTATAAAGATTTTTCTAATATATATGTACCTTTATAATTATTTTTTTATTAATATTGTGTATAATCTTTATATTTTTTTTTAATTTAAAATTACATTATAAATTTATGCCAATATATATATATATATATATATATATATATATATATATATATATATATATATATATATATATATATATATATATATATTATTTTTATGACTATGTCTTGTAAAATTATAAATAAAAATGTATTTATTTTCCATTTGTTTTTCATTTATTGATATGTCACACCATGTATTTAATATTTTTATTATGTAGGTTGATCTCAAAACCAAAATTACTAACTCCGGGCTGTTACTGAGGCGTACTAAGCAGAAAGACTCAATAACTTAACTTAGCCCGACCCGGAACTCGAACCCAGGACCTCCGGATGTGCAGCCGTTCATACTAACCACTAACCCACCGAGGCAGTTAAGATTAGATAAACAGACACGTAGAGAGACTGACTGACTCCCAACTGATTCTATAGAATTTCGTTTTTTCATGAAAACCTTTTCTTTTGTTCTAGTGTATTGTTTCTAAGATTACGTAGATTTGCACTAAGCAAGGATAAACACAAATCTATATTAATCATATGCATATTGTTATGTAACAACAGTGACTTCATACCGTTAGCATATATATGTATGTACATATGTTATTAGATTGTACAACATATAATAGTCGGCATCTCTAACCTATACCTACACTAACGATATATGCGCAGTAATTGGATTGAATTGAATTGCTACGATGCTCCAAGTTTATTTAGGTCATAGTAGTACTGATGTTAAACATATCGTTTTTAATACAACTTCTATAATATTTGCTTTAAAATGCAATGAGTTTATAATGCAATAGATATCTAGGTCATGTCTCAGTTACTACGTGTTGGCTGTGATGAAAAGAGTTTTGAGTAATACACGCACAAGCTTTGTGATTAGATATATGAAAATGCCAAAGTTCGATTGATAAATCGCATTGTAATATGAAATTATAATTCGATATATACACTTACCTAATATTTAAAACTATTCAAAATTCAACTAAATATTATAAGGATAGGCTTATACCTTACACATTACATAATAAAATATAATTCTTATGACTATAATATAAATACGAAGTTTTTTTTTTGTTGGAGCATGTTTTTGGAGTTGTGAAATCTCCGGAACAACAAGATCAATTTAAAAAAAAATGTAAGCCACGAGGAAACATTAATCTTTTTTAATAGAAGTAATTGTTGATTTGTTTGTTTGTCATTGATTCATCTCTAGGAATGCAATCGTGTAAAACGAGAGTAAGCCGCTTGTTTATTATAAAAAAACATTGGTAGATACTAGTATATTTAAGTGAAAAGGACAAAAAATAAGTTTTTATATATAATATATTGCACTATATAACAGATTTTCTGAACAACAAAGGCTGAAATGTAGGATTGCGGATCACGTATTCAGGTCAGGATACGACTTTACCCGTTATTATTGCGCGACTAGGTTTCTTTGTCCGGGATCCGATCGCGGGATGATTAATCTATATATTTATAAGTACCGCTATATTATCATTTATTTTTATAAATATGTTATACTAGCCACTAAAGAAGAAAAAAAGACATTATACTTCTTGAGGTTCAACATAAATAATTGTAACATGGTCAAAGTTGCACATTAAATAAATAAATAAAATAAATAAATATTATTTATTTATTTAAGTTGCACATTAAATACCTGTTAAAAAGTATAGGTTTAGGCGATGCCCGACATAATATAATAGTAAAAAAATCTTTAGATTTAACTTGGGTTTTTGTCAATCTGTTCAATCACACATAGTTCAAAAATGACTGGAAGAATTTTAAAAGGACCATCTTAATAAGTCAAGTATTAAGTATATATTCTGAAATAAAAAGTAAGTTGCTTCATTATTATCAGTCGAAAAGGTTCTAAGATACACTTGACCTACGCGATCTGTTCATTGTTATGTAAAGCTGGAGTGCTAAACTGCCTCGGTGGTGTAGTGGCTAACATGTACGGCTGCACACCCGGAGGTCCTGGGTTTGAGTCCCGGGTCGGGCCAAGTGTAGTTATTGAGACTTTCTGTATAATAAGTCTCAGTAACTGCCTGGAGTTGGGAAGTTGACGGTGTTTCACCCCCGTGCCTCAGAGAGTACGTAAAGCCGTCGGTCCTGCGCCTTAACTCTTACTGGTCGTGTCGAGTGGTCGTCCCACCGGAGTATGAGAGTGACAGGAATAGAGAGTGCACTTGTGTCTACGCGTACACTTGTGCACTATAATATCTCCTGCGCAGTTGGCTAATCTCAATGAGATTGGCCGCCGTGGCCGGAATCGGCTAGGAGAACATCATCATCATCATCAAAGCTGGAGTCATGTTTAGTGGTTGTGGACTAAGCAGATATAAACATGCGTCAAGCCGCAGACAACAGATAGTAAAAAATAAATTTATTTGACATACCTATAGGGTCTATAAAAATACCGATTGCATTGCTTTAATCCGTTTTTAAGGATCTACGTAATTAATAAAAGCATTGACTTTCCTTATTTACTTTCTAGTTTTTTATGTATGTACTTCATAAAATGTGTATCTATACTAATATTATAAAGAGGTAAAGTTTGTGAGTTTGTGACGTTGTAGGAGGTAATCTCTGGATCTACTGAACCGATTTAGATGAAATTTGGTAAGGAGATAATTTGAGACCCTGGGAAGGACATAGGATACTTTTTATTCCGGAAATCATCCTCTAGGGGAGTGAAAATGGGGATGAAAGTTTGTATTGGGAATCAGTAAATATTTTAAACATTTACCAAACATAATTTTTATAGTACTTGTATTTTTTCTCAAATTAAAATAAATGTAAAAAGATTCCCAGTTTATTTTAACAATAAATAATTTGACATGAAACGAGTTTCAATAGTTTTACAGGACTTTCTTATGTCATATCCACAACAATGTGCGTTGTAAGTTTTATAATAGAAAATCTATATATCGTCCCTTGCGGTTTCATGGTGGCTTGCAATTTATTTATAGTGTGTCACAATAAAATGTTCAAATATTATCCTGCAAGGCTGTTGGCTAACTTTGATGGAGTCGGCAAAAATAATAGTTATACTTCTTCTTCTCCCTGCCCATTTCCCAATTACTTGGGGTCGGCGCAGTACATCCTCTGTACTGCTGAACGGATAATAAAATAATAGTTATACATTTATCTAAATTCGTTGACATAACAAAGTTGTACATTATTGATCTTGCGTATGACATTGACTGGAAACCAGTTTATACCGTGGTTTACGCACTTATAGTCTATAAAAATTATGCGATTTTAGATGGTCACTTCGGTCTTTTTGATTATCAAAAAAGGACTGGTGCTTATTGATAAGGCGCACGCTTTTAAAGCCAAGTAAAGTAGGGTAGTGGTAGCTCAGTGGTAACGCGCTGGCTTGGGAAACCCAATGAAGCGGATTCAAATCTCGAGTCTCGGGTTAATTAGTAAGTAATTTTATATGGATGTATATGTATTTCTACTCATATTATATGTATTACTAAAGTACATTTAAAGCTAGAGGCCGTAGCTCATATATAGTAACAGGTAGAGCTTTAAATATGAACTACTATTGAATGTAATGGCTGTATATATGTATATTGAGACATACATGAGAGTTGACCTGACCTAATACAATGTCACTGACTGTCGCGCTTGAAATGCTTTTATATTATATTGTACACACATTTTTTTTTTATTTAGAAGGTTATATATATATATATATATATATATATATATATATATATATATATATATATATGTATATAAAATATATATTGTACCTACATGTGTACTTATGTATTTATATATACATATATCTTAATGAAACATTGGGCGGAGCTAAAGCGGGATTGCTAGTAGGTAACTTCTAAAAGTAAAAATAACCTATTTGACTTCAATTGATAAAATCGCGCAAGTGTCTTTTCACGCTTAATCCGCTGAACCGATTTAGACGAAATTTGGTATGTAGATAGTTTGAGACTGTGTAGTCAATATATGCCACACTAACAGTCATAATATATTTTGTGAATTCAATAGTTTTTCCTTATATTTCTCCTGTTAATTATGAGTTATATTTAAAATATTGAAATGTTATATAAATAATTTACAATTCTTTTTTTTTTTCAATAATTTGAAAGTGAGCTTTCTAGCGACCTTGATCGACTTTAGATTAATTTTCGTATCTCTCCCAAAAGACCTTTCGATTTATACCTATTACACACTCACTGTTCGGGTTAAATATAAGTTTCATTTCACGCATGGAACAGTCCAGCAGTCTGGCCAACGACGAGGTATTACGAGACAATAGTATGGTAGACATACGAGTTGTTCTGAGTCAGGTCCACAAGGGTTCAAGTGAACAGTCTGTCCAGGGTATAAGCAACTAAGACTGAATTCTTAGATGCGATTCAGACTCTAACAAATCCCACATGTCCATACACTAGATAACCTTCAGTTAAAGTTAACTTAGAATTTAAATATTAGGCGTTCGTTTGCAGTTTTCTCTTTTTTCTTTTTTAATAGGTCAAATTACATGGGATTTCATCACGTTCGGTGAGCATTAGTCTGTTGAGAGAGTGATTGCTCGTGGTTCAATCAGCTGGACTAAATATATACATATATGGGACGTGGCTTTTCGTTCTCTACATTTGGAGAAAATAGCTGACAGTCAAACAGACAAACGGAACTTTACAAAATAATATCTATTAAGCTTAGTAAAAACAATGATTTATCTTAATTGAACTCAGATTTAATAGCATTGAAGAAAAAAAATTAGTGTACATAAAGCCAATAATCTTGTAAATATATTGCTCTAAGAGCGTCTGCAGGTCGTTTAAGGGTCGTGAACATTGAATACTTTGTACATAAAATATTATCTGTGTTATTTCTACTGAACTCAGAGACATTGAAAAAATGAGCAAGGTCTTCTAATGATAAATATAGTGTATATTTATCATAAATGCCACTTATTTAAAACTTAATATTTCATAATATACTTAGTTAAAATTTTCATTAATAACTACGTGTAATGGGGGCTAGCTTAGAGAAATAAAGATAATATATTATAAAAATACATAAAAAGCGAAAAAAGTTTACCAGTTTCCTAGTTTTGATGCTCGTATTTAAACACCACGTCTAGTATATAGCGAGGAGATAATTATGTCAGTGTAATATACATATAGTTCAAGATCCGAAGTAAGGTTGTGCTTCATCCATCTGGTTACGGTTTATAATATTTTGTATTAATAAAAATTAACACAGGGAATACTTGACATATCAGAATATACTAAGTAAATGTAATATACAAAAATATTTTAATGAACCCTTAACAAAATGCCATTAGACAACCCATGTGTGATATTTCTTGTACATCGTACAACCTGATTAATACATTAAAAATAAAATACAAAATACTTTTACTTTTTACTTTGGATCTTAGACTAATATATGTACATATATGTATAAGTAACAAACTAATAACCGGAGGTAAGTTCATACACTAAGGTTTAATACGTTCAGATGAATTTATAGCAGTGTATACAGCATAGTTACGAAAACATTTTTTAGAATTATTTAATATTATAAATGTGAAAGTTTAGATCTTTGGATGTTTGGATAGATGTTTGTTACTCAATCGCCAGAACGGCTGAACAGATCTGAATGAAATTTGGCACAGAGACAGATTATAGTCTGGAACAGCACATATGCTACTTTTTATCACGGAAAAATGTATGGTCCCCGTGGGATAGACTTATTTTTGTTTTTCGCTACTAGTCTGTATTTTGTTGTTGTTTGTTGTATATTGTGAAAATGTATTTAATTATTGTAATTATTACGAAATATATACATATGTATTTTGTTCTGTATTACATTTGAAAGCTTAAAATATACTTAATATTTACCATTTATTCGAAAAAGAATTGTAACAAAGAGCGCCAATAGTAAAAGCCTGCAGACTACTTTACCCGGTACGAACATTCGAATCTTGGGGTGGTCACCCCCTCTCATTTAACGTGATTGAGTAGGTAGGAAATTGTTTAAAGTAGCAGATTTTTTAATTTCATTATGAAAGAGATCTTTTGTGTTATTTTAAAGGATTGACGCCGAGTCTTAATAGGAAAAATAACAATATTATTTAGTATTTTTATTTTGTACATATCTACTGTATACAATGAATTTAGTTACTAATATAGATTAAAAATATGAATAATAAGGCCTTATGACAAAATTTTAATGAATGATTTAATATAAAATTAAAAAATAGACGCATATTCGAATTTTAAATGAAACAAACTAAAAATACCTACTGTAAAATTATATATATTTTTAATTAGATATCATATGTGATATTAAGAAAAATATTATATATATATATATAATATATATATATATATATATATATATATATATATATTTATATATATTGGAGTCGAGAAAAATTGCACTTCGATCAGTGTTGCTGGACGGTGCCGTATTTAATTAAAAATAATGTCTGGAGGAGTATTTCCTCGGCAATAACCGAGCCCGGGAAAGATGGCTTGTTATATAAATTTCTGCCGGCTCCTGGGGGACGAGGAGGATAAGGCGAGAAAGCAGCGGCGGTAGTGTGAGTATATTATACCCATTTTCTGGGTCGTCCTTCCTACAAATACGTTTTATGCGGAAGCTAGTCTAACTCATTGTGTTCATGCCAACAACAACTCTATCACATGTACTTAAAGTTTTATTTTAAACATCTTAATATCCGTCCCGGTAAAAGGTACTTATTTGATTAGGGTGTCAGGCGTATCACAGCGAGTGTGAGCGCTTACCCGAGGTTTTGTATTTACGTATTTTGGTTCCTCGCATGTATCACGTTTTATTGATATCATATGATCTAAAAATGCATATTTTCGCGTAAATGTATCATATCAAATTTTTGTACAAATATGTAATATTTGTTATTAACTTTAACTATAGTATATTGTCTTATGTTTACCATGGATTGTATTTTTAAGTTTCCTTATTTATGTTGTCTTATTTAGGAATATTCGCAAGCAAGATTATATATTGCAAGCAAACAAACAAACAAACAAACAAACAAACAAAAAGAGAAATAACAACTAATTTTTAAATTAATATGAATTTTATAGGTTTATATCTGTAATAATAGTAAAAATAAATATTTTATAAACATTTAATACAAATAAAAACATATAATTAAAAATAGTTGTAAAAGTAAAGCAAAATATAACACTTCTAACTTTATCTGCCTCATATACCTATTTCAACTGAAAAATTAATTTACAGATATAGTAGAGAAATCCATACGACCTCTGGGAATAACGCCCTTTAACAAGAGGACGGCTGCAATGTCACAACATTTGAGTATTCAAATTAAGCGTCTGGTCAATATGAAAATGTAAAAGAAAAAAATTGTTGGCGAAATGAACGGTCGATCGATCTCCGGTGACGCTCGGATTTTCCATTGGGAAATGAATTAGCTGAGAGCTGAAGCGAATTTACATTTTTATTGACAAGCGATCTATTTTCGAAGCAGATGGCAATTGGAGTAAAATATCTTCTGTTGATCGAGACGAAATCGAAATCATTTAGTTAATTGAAAATGAGTCACCGCACTCTCAATTTTGCTAATAACGTATTTATACAACTTACAAGCTTGTACCAAAAATCTTTTTAAACCAGTTTAAGGTGACTCATCAGCTATTTTTGCTGTAAATAAAATAACACATAAGTGTAACTCCGTACTTTCATATTAACAATGAATTAACAAAATTAAATAATTTACCGTACATTTAATTCGTTGTGTAAAAGTATAATTTCCGGAAAACCGGTTAACTACACCCCTTGTTTTAATCACAGCATCACCAGCTTATCACTTTAAGCCGCAACGCTAAAGTAATACGTATAAATGTCACCAGCACCGATACGGCGTTGGCTCATCTGCAAATTGAGCCAAAAACGCGTAGTAATTATTTAAACCGTCATATAAATTACTGCTCAAACTTTTCACGCCGGGGCGTGTGCGAGTGTGCGTGTCGTTCGACGGGACGGGGTGCGTGTCTGAGTGGGTATCTCACGGTGGGCTGAAAATGGTTCCATCATTTCATTCCTCCATCCTTTTTCAGCATTGTGTAACTTTTATATCGTGTACCGTTCACAATTTATATAGGTATTTTTTCAAATTATTTTCAAATAAAAGTTCCTTAAATTACTTGTTTTCTCTAATTTATAATATATATATTTTCTATTTTTATACAATAATAGGTATATAAGTTTATTATTTCAGTTTTGTATATTATACATTTAATTAGTTATAATTTCTAAATAAAAAATACAATAATGAAATATTTATCGATAATATGCTTAACTAAAGCATAAATGAGTGGCCACGACTTTTCCGCGTACTGTACAGGGGTGAGTATCAGTTTGAAACATATTTAGCTTTGTTCCCTTCACTACGGTTAATCTGTCCCGTTTCCTCCCATGTCAAGCGCAGATAGACTTTTTGGGTCGGGTGCGGGCGGCGAGGGGGTGAGAGGGGTCGCATCGGATCCACCACCCTTCCTGATGATGAAATATTGTACACGTGGTCTGATTTTGAATGACAACGTTTTCCTCGGCGCGGGGCACCCACTTTCGACGCGACGTTTTATAGCGAATTGAGGATTTGCTCTCTGTAACGATCATCCTCTTTAATGTGAATTCTTCGGTGTTCTTTACAGTCTTTGCCCCTAGAAATATTTATTGACCCTTAACTAAATTCCATCGTATTTATAAAAAAAATGCAAAGACAATTGAGAAGCAATAAGTGTTGTAATTAAATAAATCTGTGGTATCCAAAAGTTTAAGGTTGGGGTCTCAAGGTTGCTTGACTGATGCCCTTAGCCGGTTTGTTTATTAATACGCGCCTGATAGCGGCCCGCCCACTGACCTATTTGCCCTGTCCTTAATAGGCGGGAAACAACGTGCCTAATACAGCTTTAAATTTTGCCGCATCTGTATTTAACTGTAGATTTTAAACACTAAAGCATTCAATAAGTGAAAACCTTCATAAAATGTAAAATGTAAACGAAAATTGTGTGCGTATTTATTAGTGAAGAGTTTTAGAACTTTGCGTTGGATTCAAAGATTCTGACTTTCCCTAATTTATTTTCCATTGCTGAACACAACCACTTTAATCTCTTCCAAGTGTATCACCGAATAAAGCCTTACTATTTATTCCCACTTCTTATTTTCACCTTGCTTACAGTAAATAAACGCAAGTGATACGAAAGAGTTTCAACTTAACTGTGACAAAATAAAGTTGACTTTACTTAAACCACAATGTTGTGATCTTCAGATTGGTTGCCCGATCTGTCGAGTGATTAATTCGCCCCTTACCTCGAGAGGAGATTTATTGGTTCCGCCGTACGCAAAACTGCGGGTTCGTAAAAAAATCTCTATCGAAAATTGAATAGAAAAGCCATTTCGGATGCTGGTACGAACGCATTTGTTGATACTATGCAGGTTGAATAATTACTTGTATTCTATATACTTATATATTTATATATATAATCTCATGAGAGCTTTTTACTAAATTATAATATACTAGGGGCTCACTGTCGCTTCCTTCGGGTTTGCCTTTAGGAAAACAAGAATAAACCTGTCCCATGGAAACCGTATTTTTTCAGGGATGAAAAGTAGTCTATGTGTTGTTCCAGACTATAATTTATCTCTGTGTCAAATTTCATCCAGTTTCGTTCAGTCGTTCTGGCGTGAAAGAGTAACAAACATCCATACATCCATACAAACTTTCGCCTTTATAATATTAGTAAGGATTAAGATTAGTTTTCAAAGTTTTTAATAATTCAAAATTATAGATTTTTCCAAATGTTACTATTTATATATACACTAGTGACTCACCCTCACTCCGCTCGAGTTTGTCCCTTAGCTTGAACGGTTAGTATAAATTCCTCAAACATTAGATATTTTCCCGCAATAAAAAGTATCCTAAATGCTGATGTTGTCCCGGATAACCAGCTATCACCATTCCAAATTTCATCAAAATCCGCTCAATGGTTTTCTCTTGATGCGTTCCCAGACAGGCAGACAGACAGAAAAAATCTAAAAACTATATATTGGGACTCTGTGTCGATAATAATGACTTGTTCAATAAGATTTTACAAAAAATATTTAATGTACAGATTCGACTCAGAATTTTATTATATGTATAGTCTATAGAGATATGTTATTCATCATCTAAGTTTAGTTCTAATATTACGTCAAATCTGCTAGTAGGCTGACGTCATAGCATTTCCGCCAACATGAAATTCATTGCACTAATGTCGAGAATCTATTAAAAGAAATGTCAAGGTAGTAGAAAAGGTATGTGAGTTTATAAGTAAGTAAATGGTAGTAATCTTATAATATGTTTTTTGACTGATTTCGTCTATTATTGATTCGAACAACTCGAGAATTTAATTTTTAACTACTATTGTTAAAATTAGCTATTATTTACATAGAACAAAGAAAAATCACAGGTAAAAATTATAGTTGAAGACATAAGATAATTTCAGTACTGGTTGATTATCGCAAAAAAATCGAGATGTTCGAGTCAACCTAACATCCTAGTAATATGTTTGGGGATTAAACCCCTCCACCCGCTGGGAGATTTTATTTTCGATCTTCTTTTATACGTGGACGTACGGGGAAATCATAGAATATTTATAACTAGAGGAATGTGAGTCTGTGTTGCCTTTTCAGTCATTGTTCGGGATATCGCATGAAAATGTTTCGGAATTTTAAAGAGCGAGCCAGGAACAAAGGAAATACATGGATATCAATTGAAGTGTAATATCTATAACATTGTATTTTGTATTACTAGCGGCTCACCCTCGCTTCGCTCGGGTTCGTCGCTAGGTACGTTTTAAATATGTATAAATAGTTATTGCTCAGCGTTAGCCATATAAATTTTAATATGGTTGTTAAGTATTCTTAAATAAGTATTCTTAAATTTTATAATTTTCCGTGCAATTTTTTAAATTTTTTCTTTCATAAGAACCTTCTCCTGACAATAACAAACACAACAAAAAAAAATTGTTAAATCGGTTCAGCCGTTCACGCGTGATGGCGTGACCAAAGGAAATAGGGATTCATTTTTATATATATAATATAATAGATAATGAACATTTAAGAGTTTAGAAAAGAAAACCTAGAACTTTATGTTCAGTAAAGTTTATATTTTTCACCAAATATTTCTAATATGTAACGCTATCATTGGCTTTATACAGAGCTACTATTGTTAAAGCCGTACCGAGCGGCCTTTAAGACAATATTGACATCCACAAGTCAGTCCTTGAAATTGTGTAAGGTCGCGCCAGCGAGGGTGAATCATGAAATGTTAAGTATGGAATTGCATGACTTGTATGGCGAGGATTGTATACAGGATCATTTTTAATTTATTGAACACCTTTTGGGAATATACTGTTTACATAATAACAACAACATCTTTAAGAAAAAAAAATAATATTTCTTAAATTTTACAAAAATAAAAGTATTTTTATTGCTCCTTCTAAACGGTAATAGTCCAGCAATAAACAAAAGAAAGCGCGTGACCGGTGGAGGGAAAGGGTTGAAGGGGTGTAGGAAGTGGCCCTTACTTATTTAAACTTGGCCAGATGCTTTACCGTTTAGAAGGTGCAATGAAAATATTTTTATTTTTTTATGAAAATAAAAATTTAAGAAATATATTTTTTTCTTGTTACAGATGTTGTTGTTATGATGTAAATAGTATATTCCCAAAAGGTATTTCGGTAAATTAAAAATGGCCCTGTATAAGTACATACATATGTACCTAAATTTGTATAGGTTTCTTCGTATATATTACATAGTTAAATATATCTTCTAACTTATAAAAAATATTATTCATACTAGCGACGAACCCCCGCTTCGCTTGGGTGCGTCCCTAGATGTTACCTATCTAGTACTCGTACTCGTAGTAGCCTATATGTTACTCCAAGTTATTAGGCTGTCTATGTACTTAATTTCATCTAAATCATTCTAGCCGTTTCACCGTGAAGAAGTAACAAACATATATACACATACACTTTCATATTTATACTCGTAATAGCAGTCCGATTTAAACGATATACCTATAATAATGTTTGTAAAATATGATGAAAAAGAAGTGATCGTCGATAACGAGGTGTTTGATATTTTTATTTACTGATCGCACTAAACGTGTTATCGCGTATCGATTGCGAGTAGTTGTATGGTATTTTAATTATTCACGTTTTGTTTGATAAATAAGCAATAAACTGCAGTGTGAGCTATTTTTATTCGCATTATAAGTTTTTTATTACATAACAAGTATATACGACAGTAAGGATCATATAGTATAAGCAAAGATCCTCGTTTGTCTAATGATAAATAAATACTATACTGTTTTTGACTGACTTCGAAAAAGATGGATAAAAGATGTACTTAATGGTAATGTAAAAAAAATCATATTCCAATAAAAAATCTCAAGAAGAAACTTAATCCTAAAGTCACGTGAGATCATTACTAGAGATGTACCAACTTAGAGTGGCCGATTAGTCGGGAAAGCCGAATATCCGGCCAGTTTTTCGGTTTTTTGTTTTCATTTTTTTTTGGTTCGCCTCTAGGAAAACAAAAACAAACCTATCCCACGGGAACAGTATATTTTTCCGGGATCAACAGTAGCCTGAATATTAGTCCAGACTATAACCTATCTATGTGCCAAATTTCATTCAGATCCGTTCAGCCGTTCTAGCGTGAAACAGTAACAAACATCCATACTCACAAACTTTCACATTTATAATATTAATACGGATTCTTTAAATAGGTGATTGAAATGAAATTCCGTAATTAATCATATTTATAATAATATTTTATTTACTTATTTACTATACAAAATCCACAGCTAAACCTTAACATAAAAAATACACAGATGTTGTCTTCACAGAGGCCATAAGTTGGATTTAAATTATTTACGCAATCATAAAGAGTGTTAGACTTGTTTAACAATGAGAGAAAAAAAATGACAATTATAGGCTTAATGTAAAAAAAGAAAATTTTAGTATCAAGTCTTACAATTGGCAATATAATCTAAGTTGTTTCGAAGTATTGTGTTCGTTAGTTAAAAGTTTTAGTTATGTAATTTCGGTTTTGTAAAAGAAGTGTGAATACTAAGTCACGAAGGCTTTGCCGAAATTGTAAGCGATACGTGAAAATAATGTCACAATAATATAGGGTTAAGCATTACTCGACTTTATACATTTTACATAATAATATGAGCCTCAGTGCAACGAGTACGCAACATCATCACATTTTATGGATTTTAATAATACTTTCTAAGATTTACGCGAATATTTGACATCTATACATATAATAAAACTGTAGAGGTCGAATGTGTGTACATAGAAAAATCAAAGTTAAAAACCGAGTCAGGGGGATGTAAGAAGAGAAATAGAACAAATCTAGATTTTTTCATATTTTTTGTTTTTCTGTCTGTTTGTCTGTTTGTACGTCCTAATTTCCGAAAATGTTGGACCGATTTAAATGAAATTTTGCAAGGTGGTATCTTATATCCCCGGTCAACATTTTAAATAATTATCATCCCGGAAAATTAAAGAGTTCCAGTGGAATAATTATAAAACTATAGTAACTTATAGAGCTTAGTACACAAAAACTACTGATTGGATTTTAATGAAACTTTACAATAATATATGTATGTACTTCATACATCAGAATAATAAATAGGCTACTTTTTATCCCGGAAAAATGTAAGGTTCCCATGGGATAGATTTGTTTTTGTTTGTAATTTTTGATAGTTTTAAATAAAACTATCTTTTCGGATTCGGAAACATCCCAAAACCTGTAGGTTTCGAAGATTTCATGGGCTGAAGAATGAAATGAATTCTTTTAATCAAAAAAAAAATATCAAAAAAATACATCAAAATGACATCTCTCTTAGTTTATTGTAATTATTTTAATATCATGTCGTAAACAGCTTTTATTGTCTTGACACAGGCTAGCTAAGCCATAATTGCATCAAATAAATTTAAGTAATATCCCTAAAACTATATCTTTGCCATAGTCACTATATTTTTATATTATAGTATAAATAAATTTACTTAAGATCGTTAGCGCATATACCCATCTGGTTTATCGCTTGTACTTGTTAATGATTTACTACAAAATAATACGTGTATCTACAATAGAATAGATTTTTCGAGGATATGAGTGTGATAGTGCTACAATGTAGCAACCTCACAATGACTTTGAATGCCACGGTTGAAATAAAATATTCAGGTAGATCGATCATAGGCCGAAAGACGGCGAAATATGGCATTGTTAAAATAGGCGTTGCTTTTCTCACGTACCGGGCCTTTCACTTACTTGTCTTTTATAACTGACACAGTTCAATTTAAAAATATGCATCGGACTTATTCGATTCTGAACCATATAAGTGAATTATTAAAGAACATACGCTTCTTTTGAGTAGTGTGTGAACGGAGACATTCGAATTATTGTTGTTGTCCAACCGTGGAAGTCATTTGTGTGTATGTAGATTAGAGGTCATCATACTGTACTCTACAGAAGATCAGTGTTTTAGAATGTTAAATAAGTTTGTTTTAAGATATAATTAAGTAACATACATATGTTTATGGAAATACTATACTAAGTATAATATAGCAAATGATTTACTAGCCAGCTATAAGATATCAAAATTGACAAAATGTATAGGTATGTTGCAATATCTTTAAAATTATACTTAGAGCTTAAACAAGTACCAACTTTTAAAACTAAGTTAACATTAAAGTTCGCCAAACATCCCATTTACCTGGCTTACACGGACACTAACAAATGATCGTTTTTATTTTGCGCCCGCGCACCGGATACGCATTGGTTCCTGTGAGAATGTCGAACCCGATTTTTTTACCCTCCAAAAAGCGGATGTCCTTCGTTCGACCGGTTATGAAAGGTGTCGAACATATGCCTCGTTTATGGGCTGATATACTTCGATTTGAGTGTTTTATTTGATTAACTATTCATAACAATAATATGATGAATGAAATTGATCTAAATTAGTTTTGAATTATTTTACTCTTTCATATTTATACTACAGCTATTGCTGCACTGTTATAATAGTATTATCAATGACGAATAAATAATAATTATTCAGATCATAGTGCAAGCAAACATGATACATCAAGCGTGTGTGTTTATGTGATATTTAAATATTGCACCCAACATTCCTGTACAGTTAATTAATATTATACTTCTTTGTGTATTGCTATACTATACCTTACGATTTCTTGATAAAACTAATTATAATAGTTCACGCGTGTAGTTTTATGATCCAACACACGATAAGCTGGTATTACTTGCTATTAGAAAGCTTAGGAACAAATGTTATTCTTTAAAAATTGCACCTGAGTTTTTGCAAACATTAACTTAAAATACCTATTTTACGCTAAAACTTAATAAAGTCATGAGTACACTGTATATTTCAACAATTAATTTAAAATGGTACACAATACATGATATGTACATATTTATTATACATATAATAAAATTCTAAGTCGAATCTGTACATTAAATATTTTTTGGAAAATCTTATTGAAATAAACATTATTATCGATACAGAGGCCGAATCTATAGTTTTTAGAATTTTTGTCTGTCTGTCTGTCAATCTGTCTGTCTGTTGCCGCATCACAGAAAAACCACTGGAGCGATTTTCATGAAATTTGGTATGGTGATAGCTGGTTATCCGGGTCGACATATATGATACTTTTTACCGCGGAAAAAATCTCATTTCTGAGAAAAAATACAAAAACTGGTTAGAATGAAACCACGATTATACTATATAATATATATTTTAGCAAGGTAACTTACTAAATAAGGCAAAAACTATTAAAAATAGCTTATCTTGAAAAAAAAAATAACAATAGCGCTATTTTATTTGGTTTTTGGTCATTTGAACGCGGGCTGAGCCGCGGGCAATGCTAGTACAATTATAATTTTTAACAATAATGAATGTTTGGCTTAAAAGATGCTGTAAGAAGGTATTTTATGATAGTAACTAAAACTTACATACTTTTGCATTTACTTTATGATACATAAGTTTTTTTACCTAAACAAATAACACATTTATTTAAAGAGTGTAGTTAGTTATATGTTAGACAGTGAAGAATGAGAAATGATTAAGATAATAAATATGAAGTTTTCTTTCTCTTTTAAATATAATAAAAATATAATATAATTACAAATAAAATTCGAAAGGTAATTTTATACTAGCACCTGCCAGTCTTTAAGATCACCTGCTTAAGAAACAAAGCCATTGAGCGTACAACTTGTGATGGCTGCGTTCCCATTGTACTCGTTCGAACATACGTATTGCGGAATACATACTCCAAGTCTGCGTAAACTCTCGGATGACTCTACGGCATTGTAAAATTTAATATCTGAAATAATAATATAAAATCATTAACCAAGATTCAAAAATTAATGAATATGTATAAGATTCAATAAATAATGAATATGTGAATAAGAAAATGACAGAAGCTTTGTGTAAGGTTTTAATGATTGTCTGCACTGATCGAAGATCGGAGTGAGAATGAATGTAATATTTGGTCACCATCGAGTCTGACTTATTGCATTTACCCTCACTTAATCACAAAAACAAACTTCTGTAGGCTTTCACTCACTTGTTCCACAGCACTCTAAGTCTCTGGTAAGCTAAATCTTGCCCGACCGCAGAAATTTTCATTCTCGTACCTACTCGTATCGTCTCATGCAGTCGCAGATAGCATATTGATTGGATTTGTGTTGCTCCGTCACATCATTTAATCTTGGCTGTGATGGTGTCCTTGTAAATTTTCGCCTTGATCTTGAAAAACTTCTTTTTTGCTTTAAACGACTTTTTCTTTTCGTTACGTTACGTTACTTCGTTGCATGTTTTCATCAGTCCACCGTTTTCTTTGTCTTTCAGATAGACCACTTGATCGTTAGAAAGGGTTTATGTATGATGAAGTAATCCTACTTCTGATGTAGAAAAAATACAGAAGCAATTTTAATGATTTTGTGCACTGATCGAAAATCGGAGAGAGAATAACTGTTCCTTTCACATATCTTAGGCTGTCATCGAGTCGGCATTTGCCATCACTCCGTCACAAAATCGATACAGTGTCAATAGTGACAGATCTATCTATCAGTCAGTTGAGCCCCCTAGTATTAAAGGGAGACCCTCATTCGTGTCTTCCTCACAAAACGTGACACTGGCAGAATGGATTGCGTCTGTTAACGCAACTGTAAGCCATTATAAAAAAAAGGAGACCCGTGCCCAACAGTAGGACGTTAAAAAGGCCGAATACATACATACATGGATTTTATCTCTTAAATGTAAAATTAAAAAGCAACTTATATTACATGAATAGTTCAGTAGTAGGAAATAACTAATTTATGAAATAATTAAATGTAATTATTGTGATGCAATTATTAAATTATTTCGAATAGTTAGCAAACAAATTATTATATTGTCTGCTTTATGTCTTTCTCAATTATTGTCAAAGATTGTTGTAATAAAAAGAAAATGGAAAATGTCAATTATATGTATCACAAATTAAAATTTGGCATTTACTCTCTTTTTTAAAACATCGTATAAATTATATATTCTTTAGAATATAAGCTGGCAGAAGTACATATTTATTTTTGAAGGCATGTATAGATAATATTCATTTTATAAATTTTATCAATCAATTAAATTTACATAAATTAAAATACACAATAGGTACATGTCGCATCTTGCTAATACGATGGAAACACACATTGGTAATTGATAAATGGAGAAATATATTACTTACAATTTGTCACTAAAACATACATTTGTAACAAAATTGTGTACCTTCAATTATACTTAATTTATAAATAACAAAATATAATCGACTCCAAAAAACTCCAAAAAACAACAGTTCTGTAAAATATAGTGATATTCTTCTTTACTCGTCCTTAATTTTCTTGGAATATTTTATTTTATTAATACCTACGTAAACGATGTTAAGTAAATGCCACGCTCAAATTAGAATAGAGTCAGTTTAAAAATAGGTTTCATAAAAAATCGAGCACAGACGAAGACAAAAGGTGTTCGTAGCACGTGCGTAGTTGGCAGATGTCGTAACGACTCGCACCGACACTGTTGGCCGCGCGTTCGGTGCATTCTGCATAATATTCATATTATATGACAGTTGATGGTTAATAATCAATTTTTGATAAATTTTTTATCCAAATATCTAAACAGAGCACAATTTAAGTATTGAGTTTAAATGCTAAAGTATACAGTTTGCTTAAAGGATTAATAAACTTAAATGAAAATCTAAGCTATAAATAAGCTATTTTGCTAAAATCCTACGTTCATAAATAGTCAAAGGTCAATATCATGCAGTAAATAATTTTTGCAGCGCATTGAAAATTTACAATCTTAGCTAAAATGTAATTTATATTATATACGTTTTGATTAATTTTTCATCCAAATATCTAAGCGTAACACAATTTAAAGCAATGAAAATAGTAAAGTGTATAATATTTTAAAAAAACTCTTATATTATGGTGATATTTTAAATGTTGTAGAATCCATAACTTATTTATTTTATTTTAGCGAATAAATGGCTTGTCCTTTCAAAAGCACGAGAACAGTTGAACGGATTTAAATAGTACTATTTAATTTGTACACGCCCCTAATAAGTCAGAATTTAAAACATAGCTTTAGTGTCCTTAAAGTCGGTTTTATAGTTGTAAAGTAAATAGAAATGCTAATAACAAAATAAAGTTTTAATACACTCTTTATTTCACTAGTATTCAAATTTTTAAAGACCCATTATCGTTGTATCAATAATACAATAATGGTACATTGAGTTGATCAAGGAGTCGTGAATGTATTCAGCCCTTTTTAACGTCCCACTGCTGGGCACGGGCCTCCCTTCTGTACGAGAGGAATCAGGCCATAGTCCACCACGCTGGCCAAGTGCGGGTTGGCGGACTTCACATGTCTTTCGAAAACTTACTAAGTTCTCTCAGATATGCAGGTTTCCTCACAATGCTTCCTTCACCGTAAAACAAGTGGTGAACATGTTAGAAATGATTCGCACATGAAAATATCAGAGGTGCGAGACCCGAGATTTGAACCTGCTACACTCGGTTTACCACAGGCACCACTATCACTATCAAACTACTACTTTCAAATACTTACTACCTATTTAATTTAAATGCTAAAGTATACATTTTTCTTAATGGATTGATTAACTTAAATGTTTATGGCATCTAAGCTGTAAACAAACTTGTTTTATTAACATTCTACATTCTTAAAGAGTCAAAAGTCGATATCATGTAGTAAATAATTTTTGCAACACATTAAAAATTTACAATGTTAGCTAAAATGTACGTAATTAATCTTATATATAAAATTTCCATGTCACAATGTTTGTTACCGTTTTCCTCCGAAACGGCTTTACCGATTTTTACCAAATTTTATATACGTATTCAGTAGGTCTGAGAATCGGCTACTATCTATTTTCCATACCCCTAAGTGATAAGGATAAGGGTGGTCCTCCCAGACCCCACCCCAGGGACGAACCCGAGCGGAGCGAGGCTGAGTCGCTAGTTTTATATACAATATGAAATAAAGAGAAATTTTCTTGAAAATAAAACTAAATTGTTTATAGATTATTCTGGCACGAAAAGGAAGTAAAAAATATAGAAAGGAAATGTATTTTAGTTTAGATACTTTTACTAAAAAATGAAACAAGATGTAGGTGCCAGTACGTATATAAAGATATGCACATACAATTAACGTATAAAATGGCTGTCCGTTGTTAAGTGTTCCTTGCACTTGCTGAAGAAATATTACGTCAGACGCTTTAAATAACAATGACATGAAAAATTGAACTATATGAACCCAAAAATAAGATAGCGTTTAAGACATCCTGCAGTGTTGTTACTCTTCTACACATATAGGTTTTGATGTAAGAAGATTCATATATATGTTATCAGTATTGTTAAGTTATAGGTTTTAAAATTTAAGTAAATTTCATACCTAGAATTAGTATTTGCATAATTAAACTCAAATTTTGTGTCACATACAATTTGGCCAATGCCGGAAATAGCCAGTTTGACATTGTAGAGTTTACGCTCTATAGGTGATTTGAAAGTCACATATGCACTCTATTGCCTTTAACTTAAGTTACTGATTAGAGTGACACCATGCTGACGTAGTCCTAGTATTGAGTGCCTTCGACGACAGTATAACACATTCTATCCTCATTTGCATGGAAATGAGATCCCTGAACATTCTCGGAGGCGCAACCCTCCATCTTCCGGCGCCTCCTTTGCTTAATTACAATGACGACATACTCGTTCAATATGACGTTACTTATAGCTAGGTCTAATAAAAAAATATAGTATATGATAATAATTATTATAATAGGTGTGTTTATGTTTACCATACGAAATGTATATTTTAATAAACTAATCATTCTAGATTAATATTATCCATTTAAAATGACAGTTTTTGAAACAACAACACAATACAATAATAGATAATTTTCTGTTTTCGTTCACTATTTATGACAAGCTGAAAGCCTCATCACATTTAAAAAAAAATTAGGTCATAACCTCATAAAAAAACCATAATTAACATTTATGCTCGTCAATCCCATTATACAGATTCTACTGAACATACCTTTGTAATAATTTTATAATCCGAATGACATGGTTCTATAACGATTTTATTGTTTAAAAGCTTTCAGTTAATTAATTCAGCCATGAAAATGTACATATTTACTGCTTATTTACCGGTCAGCACACATTCGCACGTCAGGGCACGCAACCACCTCCGCCCGCCACCCGTTTTCATACTAACACCATTACTGTAATTAGAATGTGCTTAGGCATAATTGATGGAGTCATAAACTAGTTTCGAGATAGAGTATAGAATAATCGATTTACTTAAATTTTTAATGTATATGTAGATGTTAAATGCAATTATAATGCAATACGACTATATTTCATTATTTACATTATCTACATAGAACACACAAAATTATTATCTGTATTTCTTAAAAGAGAAAAAATGAAGAAACTGAGGCATTTTTTCGCTGGAGTATAAGCATTTTTTGCCACAGTTTAATTGTTGCAGCAAGATTGTGGCATACGTATAGAAATGTATAGTAAAAAAACATTCAATTCATAACTATTTTCTTCGTACCCTTGAATAACACAACAGATCGTTATGCTACGCTTACACTTGACTGCAGATTCCCACGCACGCGTTTTTTGTTGGCGTTGGCAATTGCCTATATAATAATAGTGATTTCTGCTCTACATGTAAACGCACATTACTTAGAGCTTAAGCCTTAAAGTTATAAACTAAATCGATTTAAAATAAAATTTTATAAAGTAAATCTTTTAGGTTATGTTTCATTTGAATCATAATATACTTAAAATTAACAAAAACACAATCTAATACTTAAAATTAACTTATAGAATATACCTTAACTTATACAATATTGTTAAATTTTCTGAATAAGTACTCTCTGAGTACTAAATACTCTCAGTATTAATGTTATTAGTTTTATTAGTATCAATTTAAACTTTATGTATTGTATTTTTATATAAGGGACAGATAGTCTCTAAAATCTAACTCAAGTAGACCATTAGAGTATAAAGAGAGTCAAAAAGACATTTTACTATTCAATCACAAAAACTGTTAGTAGTTCTAACAATTTAAAACGTATATAAATAAATAATTTAAATATCATCCTAAGCCACATGAGAAGGAGCGAAGGTGACTTATTAGTGCTCTGTTTATTACATCTCAAGAGAATCGTGTCTATTGTTAATTACTTTAAGTTTAAGATGTTACAGTAATAACTACTAAATATTAAATTAGATTTTGATTGTATTCTGGAATATTGTCATTACGCAAATGAAATCTTTAATAGAGTCATGTTTGTATGTCATATTTTGACAGCTAAAGGTTAATGTTTATAGTGACTCTATAATAATAGATGATCTCTAATATTGGCTCATTAAATATAGAGTAATCATTGCATTAATTATATGTAAAACTAGCGACTCACCCTCGCTTCGCTCGGATTCATCCCTTGGTTCCCCATACAAACTTTCATCCCCATTTTCATCCCTTTAACGGGATGATTTCTGGAATAAAAAGTATCCTATGTCCTTTTGCAGGATATCAAACTATCTTCTTACCAAATTTCATCTAAATCGGTTCAGTAGATCTAGAGATTACCCTCTTCAACGTCACAAACTCACAAATTACAAACTCACAAACTTTACCTCTTTATAATATTAGTATAGATAATACTTCGTTTTCTTTTTATTTGTTGATTTTAAAAGTATATAAGTAAGGTATCCCGTCATTATAGCGTTAAATTTTTTCATTATCTGTATGTACTCGTATGAAAGGTAAGAGAAGTTACAAGCATACCGTAGTCTTGCATATTATTTTTAGAGCTATGTGAAGGTGCAAATAGTTTAGTGCAATAGAACCGGTTCTGGGCGGTGTCCTAACTCCTGCCATTCCCGGTTTGCGGACAATCCGCCAGCTTCCTATGTTTTACTATACGAGTATCTATGAGTATTCGATAGCCAGACTTATTGCTCTTTGTTATAAAATATTATTTGTGAACTAAAACTATAGTAATAAATAGTGGACTACGATTTTGTTATGTTATTGAAAAAGTGAAGAATCGAAGAACTTATTTAGTAGATTAAAGATCTGAAGAATATATAATATATTCTCCAATATAAATAATGGAGAATTTTCAGTCGGAAAATTTAGGTTGTGATTGTATAGAAAACAGTACTAGAAGAATGTTTAAACTAGTATGTAAAAAGCTTAAAGCTTAGTATTTTTGAATTTAGATTTTAGTCTACTACACTGAATACTCACAAAACTTGTAGGAACGAAGTCAGCTTATCTATTTGTAATGTTAATATAAATTGTAAGTCAATCCTAATTTTTAGAAAGTAACTAAGAGTATTAAATCTCAACGAGAAATTGCCATACAAATTGTAAAATTATTAAGTTTGTACATTTTCATAAGGTTGGCCCAGAGTAATCGCTTTACTTGGTCCAGATGATTTTAGATACACTCATACAACGGCCATCGAAAAGAGACAGAGGATTTTAAATGCAACTAGTTCGAAAAAGACAACATTTTCCCCATTCTAATTTAAAAAAGTCATAAAGCACTTTTAGTTGATAATCAAAACTAAACTGCAATGCCATTTATTTAAGGCTTATTTTAACTCGTATTTTGTTAAATATATTGTCTTTTCCACTGTAGTGTTAACGGGAGCACATTTTTATCCATGGAAAGAGTGAGTCGGAAATTACAGTCGCATAGAGTGCGAAAAAGACAACGATACATAACATTTATATTCTGTACGTGTAAGTTTCAGGCAACGGTCGCTGTGAAACTCGTAAATGGGAAAAAAGCAACAACGGAAAACTCAACCGCCTTTAGAGATGGGAAAATGGTTAAGGTATTTTTTTAAATATGAGGAAATTTTCATATATAGTTAATGATTTAATAAACTTTATAGCGTTTAACCTTTAGAAAATATTGTTGTTTATGTTTTTTTTCGGGTTTGGATATAATGTATCATTAATACAAATAATATTTATTTTATTATAATATAAATAATACTAAAAAGGAGAGTTTTACTTATTAATATACTCTTACAATGCAGTTTTTGTATTTTTTCTTAGAAATGAGTTATTTTCCCGCGGTAAAAAGTATCCTATATGTTGACCCGGATAACCAGCTATCATTATATCAAATTTCATCCAAATCTGTCCAGTGGTTTTCTCGTGATGCGGTAACAGACAGACAGACAGCCAGAAAAAAATTGTAAAAACTATAGATTCGGACTTTGTATCGGTAATAATGTCTATTTCAATTAGATTTTCCAAAAAAAAATTAATGTACAAATTCGACTTAGTTACAATTATACTATATTATGTATAGATTATATTTACTAAAAAATTTGTTATTTTAATATCGTATATACTATCATACGAAAAAGACGCAATGAAATCATTTGTTATTTAACCTAAGTAAATAGCAACATACAACATGATGAACGTCTACTTCCTTCGAAGTATACAAGTTTTATTCCGCTTACATTTTAATAAATACGTTCACGTAACGACAAACAGATTTACATCAAGATACTAATGTTAAGTAATTAATTGGTTATTAGTTCACTGTATTTATTAATAATCTACCATATAACAGTACTTAGAACGACTATACAACCTGTTCTACCCACCTGGGTAATATATTATTTATTGCTCGCCTTAGATGCTGTAGTGACCACCGCAGGATTCAAATAGAACTACATAGTCTGAGCTTACAGACTGATTACTTTTAGTGTTTTGAACAGATCAAAATAAAACTTAGTACCTTATAATTTTAAACACTGTTTAGGACTAGCAGTCAACTTTAACTAGCTGGAAACAAAAACAAAATTAATGTTTCCTATGTTTATTAACAAACTAGCATTGCCCGCGGCTCCGCCCGCGTTCTGATGACTAAAAATCAAATTCTTAGGTTTTACATATTAGTGTACTCTTACATTGCAGTTTTTGTATTTTTTCTCAGAAATGAGACATATTCCCGCGGTAAAAAGTATCCTATATGTTGACCCGGATAACCAGCTATCACCATACCAAATTTCATGAAAATCCCTTCAGTGGTTTTTCTGTGATGCGGTAACAGACAGACAGATAGACAGACAGACAAAAATTCTAAAATCTATAGATTCGACCTCTGTATCGATAATAATGTTTATTTCAATAAGATTTTTGAAAAAATATTTAATGTACAGATTCGGCTTCGTTACAATTTTATTATATGTATAGATAATCCAAATTAATAAAATAAGGTTTCGCCTTCTGTATTTTTCATTATTATTTTTTTTAATAATTTAGTAAAGATATTTTAAAAGTCAAAACTATCAAACCTATATTATATATTTATTGAAAAATATAAGCTTAAAGCATGTTTGGAATGAAATATTCGTAAAGGTCTGTATCAACTTACTTGTTGAAAATAATCCAATATGCTCTACTTACTATAGTGCGAATATTAAAAATATTCATTAACCATCTTTTTCTTCAAAATGATTCAGAATATCGACAAGCAATTAACAGGGAACGATATTCGCATCCCTAGCTACTCGTCATCAGAGTACGAGCCACGTTGATATTTCCACGTAGATTTCACTCCGTAAAACCTTTGCCGTTTATTTTTATATACATTTTTGGTTGGCACATCTCTTTTTATTCACGATCACTTCAATATTGCGCGTGAACTTCTCAGACTGAGGGTATTTTAAGCTTTTCATTTGATTCAAAGCAAGTACATTTCATAATACGTTCGCCTATACTATCTTGCTTGATGAATTTTCCAAATCAATCTTTCATTTTAAGTATATTCTAAAAATTATATATTCTGAACGTATAAATACAAAATTATTATTATTTCTATGAATTGTTATTGTAAATAAAATAATATTTTATTTTACTATCGACACTAAAACAGAAAATCGATTACGACATCATTGAATATGTCGAAAGAAGAGTAAAATCTATACATAACATAAATTGTAACTAAATCGAATCTGTACATTAAACATTTTTTGGAAAATTTAATTGAAATAGACATTATTATCGATACAGAGTCCGAATTTATAGTTTTTAGAATTTTTGTCTGTCTGTCTGTCTGTCTGTCTATCTGTCTATCTGTCTGTGTATCTGTCTGTCTGTCTGTCTATCTGTCTGTCTGTCTGTCTGTCTGTCTGCCTGCCTGCCTGTCTGTCTGTCTGTCTGTCTGTCTGTCTGTCTGTCTGTCTGTCTGTCTGTCTGCCTGTCTGTCTGTCTGTCTGTCTGTCTGTCTGTCTGTCTGTCTGTCTATCTATCTATCTATCTATCTATCTGTCTGTCTGTCTGTCTGTCACCGCATCACGAGAAAACCACTGAACAGATTTTGATGAAATTTGGTATGATGATAGCTAGTTATCCGGGTTAACATATAGGATACTTTATACCGCGGGAAAATATCGCATTTCTGAGAAAAAATACAAAAACTGCATTGTAAGAGTATACTAATATGTAAAACCTAAGAATTTGGTTTTTTGTCATATGAACGCGGGCGAAGCCGCGTTCAATGCTAGTAGAATACTATAACTAAGTATCCTATGAATGTAATTGGTAACAGCTTACTCAAGATCACTTACATAATGCGATGCACTGATTTCGTCAACATGGCGAATTGTAAACAATCATTATGTAAAGAGAAAGCTCTCGGAATAACTGAGCATTATTAAGTATTAGGTAATAAGTATTGCTTCGAAATATACTTAGTTGGCTTATCTTTTGAATAGTTTCGTTACATTGTATTGAAATATTTAACCATGCATACATAAATTAACAGAGATGGCTACGCCAAATGCTGAAAACTTTTCATAACATATTGAGAAAAAACGTACATTTACATAAATACGTATATACTACACTTTTTATCCCTTGCGGGTTGGCCAGACATAATAGAGTAGCCAGTGCCTCGATATATTTAAGTATACAAGTTTCGCTCATCGGAGGGCAATCAATTTCTGGCCTAAGTTTCCTTAGAAATATAGTTTAATATGTACTTCCTTCAGTCCAACAATATCCTACCTTACTTTTTTAACTCATTTTTCTACGTACTTAATCCATTAAAGCATGTTTATGTTCATTTTTACAATTTCATTTTTATTTAACCTGCTACTCTGCTTATCTCTACATTGTATAAGATTCTATTAACTCAACGTCATTTGACAAATATTCTGAGGGGACCCATTTCTATTGCTTTTATCTCACTAATAATCTTCGTCTAAATTCATGCAAAGTTGGCACCAAAACTGCCTGTAACACTTACAGGACATCAATGTACTTAGGTACTGTCTGTGAATTTATTACAACAGACAGAGCACGAATAACTCTATTATCAGCAGAAAGACGTGTTCGATAACCATTTACTTCATTCAAATTCATTCATTCATATACCTATTAGAATCTAGCTAAATACAGTCAGCCAAAGATATTATTTTATTTATTGGCCCTAGTTACTTATCATCTACCGAAACAGTAAAATCTAGCAATAGTTCTTACCTTTCGAATACCAGCTTATATTACAGCCATTTAAATTCATAATTTTATTATTACATCACGTGCTTTCAATCATAATTCATACTTTTATTATATCAGCGATTACTGTATGATTTCGATTTCCAAATGCCTGAAAAATTATTGCGATAAAGTTATTTTGCTTATTCATCTTAGCGATCATTCGGAAGAAAAAGGTCAAACCCATACACCCAATTCTCGGTCTGAAACATTGTGCCTACTGTCATTCATTGACTGTCAATTTATGAACCTTTGCTTTTATATGTGGCACGATGACAACGCCTCACTAATTATCATATACCTTTTTCGTTTTCTAATATAAGTTACGTAGAAGGCAAAAGGTGGCCAAAACCAGAGCCAAGCATATTTGATCAACTAAGCTATGACCTGTGAGCGAACATGGGAAGCATCTTTCAGGGTGTGGCGTTGTCGTTTTCGGACATATTTTGCATAGGAATATTTGGAGAACATGCCAATGCATCCATAAATCTCGTTATTAACTTAAAACTTTTTCCCCTCTTTCCCGTTGAAAACTCTCCTTTCTATCTGTAAGTTACCAAAAAATGATTGTTTTTTGACAAAAGAGCTTCGTCATTATACAAGAAGCTGTTTAACAATCATTCATCTTTCATTCGAATCTTATCTCAATTTTGCAGTTTATATCTAATTTCAATATACCGTTGTATACCGTCGAATGAATCGATATACCTATAATCGTATGCGTGAAAAGCTCGAATGAATTTGAGTTAGGTTTGCAAATCCACAATTAAAGGGTCTATTTAGTGTTGATTATAAGAGTTGTTTCCAAGGTGGCCGCGTGTGAGAATCGGGAGAGAATTCATACAATGTCAAGCTTACAGCTCGAATAAATGTGTTAGATTAGATAAGTGATGGTATAAACTACATTGTTATATAGGTGCACAGTACGTTATTGCTCCTTTAGCATAACTGCTTGCATATATTCCGCTCCGAATAAAAGTCAAGCCTTTTTAGTAATTGAGAAAAGGCCGTGTGTTTTAAAATTCGTAAGAGTATATATAAAAAAAATGCAAATGCTATGTATAATGACTTCCTACCTTGAAGTTCGTGCAGTGTGATGCTAAAACACGTACACGTAGAGTACAGAAAACAAATATAGTAAATATAAATTAAAATTAATATGTGGATAAGTACTTCTGACAGTGTGCAACATTCGGACTACTGGCGCAGACATTCTAATTCCTCGCGTGTCATTGATCTTGAATTTGAGTGAGTCGTAAAAACTAAAATTAAATAAAAAATATGTAAAAACACTACTGTATAGTAGGTACTACTCCCGATATCTCTACGTGGAGAATTTCATTAAATAGATGAAATAAGTTTATATAGATGCCTCGGGTATATTGTAGATGCGTTCATAATTAAAACGATACATGAAAGTTTAAGTCCGCAATAGCAAATGATAAGCATATTCATACAAACATCTAAAAATGTTCTTCTTGAGTTGCTCATACGTTTTCGGCCATAAAGTTGTACCTAAGACCTCCGACGCAAGTGAATGACGCTTTTAAATTTATAACTATACTAGCATTGCCCGCGGCTCCACCCGCGTTCAGATGACCAAAAACCAAATTCTTAGGTTTTATATAATAGTATACTCTTACAATGCAGTTTTTGTATTTTTTCTCAGAAATGAGATCTTTATGTTGACCCGGATAACCAGTTATCACCATACCAAATTTCATCAAAATCCCTCCAGTGGTTTTTCTGTGATGCGGTAACAGACAGACACAGACAGATAGACAGACAGACAGACGAAAATTCTAAAAACCATAGATTAGGCCTCTGTATCTATAATAATGTTTATTTCATAAAGATTTTCCAAAAAATATTTAATATATCGATTCAGCTTAGTTACAATTTTATTATATGTATAGACAAGTGACACTCTTTCCAGACTAGCCATCTGCGCAGAAAATATAATAGTTTGTGCGCAAAAGCAAGTACACTCCTGTTCATTTTACTATAAGACTATTCGATACGACCGCTATGATGCGCAAGACTGATGCAACACGCAAAGCGTGCAGTTTGAGGTTAGGGATGTGCCGTGTGACACCGCCAACTTTCCAATGATGAGACACTACAGACTCTTCGCAAAAACAAAAATTGTACTTGACCCATCCAGAACTTGAACTGAACAGCTAGAAATCTGCAGCCATAAACTCTAACCACAAAACCAAAGCTAATCTATGTATATTTATAAACAGTACAATTTTTAATTTAAACTACTCTTTAAGATCAAATCTAATACTCTACCGTGAGTCAGATGTCGCATAACGTATGTTCAAGATAATTTCACCTGACCCCTGCCAGTTCATTGACTGCGAGTGCGGCCTGCATAGTGGCAGTGGTATACGCATGTCTAGTTCGTGTAGAGTCCAAGTTCAAAAGCTTTACAGAATTACATTTTCCTTATATACATACATACTTATATGTAATAAAAATCGCAAATTCATTCTCTGGATTAAAAGAATGAAGCTTCTGGTACTATAAATATTCTTTTTTCACAATTTTTCCTATTACTCGTACTACTGCTTACGTGCTATTTAGTTAAGGTGAACCAAAAGCAGGGATCTTTCAAAATGTATTCCTTAAAGTAGTATTTGTTGTTCGTTAAATATGCTTATTGCTTATGCTAAGCTGGGGTTGGACTGTGAATTTTATATTGTAGATGGGGAACCCCATTTGGATCACTATTTGTAAATTGTAAAAAGTAAGCCATCTTTCAAATAAAATGTGAAATGTGTATTATAACTATGTAATATATTTAATAATAATAATAATGAACACGCTAATAGTATATTGCACACTAGAAGCTTACGTACGTACTTTTACTTTTAAAAACATAAAAAAAAGATAATATGTACCTACCTACTTATACATAATAAAACTTTGATAAAACAGTACTTAACAAGGACTATCATTATAAATTGAGGATAAGAGGGATATAATATATTGTTCATTAAACGATAAATTTCAAAATGAACCAGAATGAAACCAGACACCACACCAACAACCACAGAACCAGAAGAAAATGAACCAGAGATTTCATTATGATAAAAAAATATAAAATTATCCACTAATTATTCAATGTAAATTTTCAAAAGCTTTTCACTTGAACCACACGCCACATAACCGAGAGCCTACTGTGTATCAAGTATTTCGATATATAAAGGAGATGTAGAAACAACGAGGAAATTTATCTCTTCAAGCGTAGGTGTTAGATTCTAGAGATGAGCTTGGTTTAGTCATCGAAGTTCAATATAAATAAGAGGTAAGACTTATTGGTTATCCATCTATCGTATCTTTTTTTTTTTACATATTTATAATATGTAATATACGATCATATTAATTATTATTTGTAGTAAATATACATATTATGAACACACTAAAATTATTAATTCCATTTTTCAATCCAAGAAATTATCTTTTATTTTACATCAGTGCAATCTTCTAGAGAAAACGTAGTATATTTTAAAACACTCTTGAAGAAGTAAAGTAGAAAAGATAAAAGTTCACTAGCTTTTAAGTCGTTGTAAAATGAAGAATGCGTGCGTAGTTTTGTATTCATTTTATTAGTTTATGCACATCGCATAGGTACTGCAAAATGAACAGTACCCACTTGACAGTAACTAAAGTGGATAGACTTCCATAGACGTATAAAACTATGAGACATACTAACGATGTTTTAAAATCTATACTTTTATAAAGAGAAAAGGAAACGTTTTGTTTGTATGTTTGTTAGTTTGTTTGTTTGTTTGTTTGTAATGGATAAACTAAAGCTAAACCGATTTAGATGAAATTTGGTATGAAGATAATTTGAGACTCTGGGAACATAAGATGAGGAATCAATCATTTCTTAAGTAAGGGATATAACACCCATCATGTATACACATTATGTATCTTATATACTAATATATAGTCTATCTATTCTATACTAACCGTTAAAACATACAACAACAGCCACATTTAATAAAATCGACAAAATTATTACTTCTCTTATGTTGTGTTGGTCTATTAGTTAACTTCTACGATCTTGGATTCGAGTCTATTCGCTAATTATCAATTAATTATTCTTAGTAGAAACCCAGAGTTGGGATGTTAATGGTATTACTGTCTTGCACCAGTTCTCTCGATTCTATAGGATTGCCGCCTGTTGTATGTACGAGTATATCTGTTATACTTCGACGGATTATGAGAGTGTAATCTATACATGTAACAGAATTGTAACTAAGCCGAATCTGTACATTAAATATTTTTTGGAAAATCTTATTGAAATAAACATTATTATCGATACAGAGGCCGAATCTATAGTTTTTAGAATTTTTGTCTGTCTGTCTGTCTGTTACCGTATCACAGAAAAACCACTGGAGGGATTTTGATGATAGCTGGTTATCCGGGTCAACATATAGGATACTTTTTACCGCCGGAAATAACTCATTTCTGAGAAAAAATACAAAAACTGCAATGTAAGAGTATACTAATATGCAAAATCTAAATTTGGTTTTTGGTTATCTGAACGCCGGCGGAGCCGCGGGCAATGCTAGTTAATAATAAACTATAATTAAATAATTTTGAGCGGAACCCAAATTTAAAAATAAATTAAAGTAGCCTTAGTTACTCCTTATATCATCAGCTATCAGTCAATGAAAGTCTCGTAAAAGTTTCGTAGATTAGTCAGAACAAACAGACAGACAAAAATTTTAAAAATTGTGTTTCTCTTATAAGTACGTATATAATTTCATATGCATTTAGTTTAGTAAAAGCTGTTTTTTTTACATACCAACATACACTTCATTTTATTTATCTCTATATATGTAATGCAGAACTTTCTATTATATTTAAAAACTTTAATCATTTGTATCTGTGTCTCAGTGCAGTTTACGAGCGATGTTCTATCGGGCACTCCGCACCTTACGAAGTTTCAAGTCTCAAAATACTTTTACCAGATAGAAGTTTGCTTCATTTTATGTTTTATTTGCGTATATGCAGACTACGAAAGGTTATTCTCTGTATAAATGAAAAGAAGATATAAGAAAAAATTGAAAAGTATTTATTGGATTTATTAGCTAAGGCTATTGCGACTTGGCGCGTTGATATGTTTTGGACAAACTTGGTTTCCGCTTTAAAATCCTCAGAACACAGTCTCCTTGTAAAATTCTTAACACTTATCACAGTTATTTTCTCTTTGTTCTATTTTCATTCATTTATAATTAACACATAATACCTATATCTTTTGATTTGAAAAGCTATGAAACATTAACATATTATGGTCAAATTTAAATTATATATTGTGTTATATTATATCAATGAACACACATTTAAGTCAAGATTTACATAATAATAAGAAAATAAAGAAAATTTTATATATAAATGTTCTCTTCGTAAGACTTACTGGTAAAAATAAAAGTAGGAGCTTCGATTACATAAATGATTCAAGTATAACTAAAAAAAATTTAGATATGATGGCATATGTTAATTTTATACAAACACATACATATAATTTATATTTAACCTCACTAACTAATCAACAGTTGTAAACAAGTGTGCAATGCGGCCATTTGAATAATTTATTTATTGGTTAGATAAAGACATTTATTATTGTTAAACTAATTTATGATGACTATTTATTAGCACAGATTGAATATAATAGAAACATAGATTAGATGAGTCAATTACGTCGCGGGTGGTCTATATATATTTTAATATAGCTAGGCTTTTGAAGAAAAAGTTACATATTTAACATAATGAATACAGAATCCAATAGATTTACACGAACATAACATAAATTTAATTTTTAATGAGATCTGAAGAGCGATTAGTGTTACATCTGATTTGGCGGCAGTTAATATGTAGGATTATGGATATTAAATAGAAGGTTTTTAATTTTTCTAAGTAGCCTAGACAAAGAGTATTTAAGTAGTGTTTCTTTACTCTAATTTTTCTTTTTATAGTCAATTAGCTTTTTAAGTTTAAGTTTTGAACCGTATAGACATTTATTAGTGCAAAAACAACATACAAAGTATTACATAATAGTCTCCAATGCATCCGGCAGAAATTTTAAATGTCAATAGGCTCTGTAAACCACTTGTCGCATGCGATGTCACCCTTTTTGATAGTGATGCAACACATAACCGACTACATACGATACGGATACATGTTGAATACACTGTAAATAAAGTACCTTGTTGTCTTTTTCTGTACTAATTATGTCTATGAATTTATGATGCAGAAGCAATAAAGAATCGTTTGTAAAAAAACATATACATAATTACACTTTCATATAGAAGATTATGTAGTTGTAGTCTTAAAATTGCGACAGCTATTTACATAGACATCGATTAAAACAATAATTTGCAAGCATTTGTCTCCAATTAGTTTACGATCGTGTAACTTTGTATTTGTAAAGTTGTAACTTTATTACAATAATAAAGTATTCAAACCGCCAACAGAAGTAAATAATAATAATTCATAAGTTGACAACACGTAAATAATTCGAGTCGCGAGCTGTTATCAGCCGCACTTGCGCATTGTATCCGCCGCGCCGCCCCGCACGCGTGCCGCTGCCACTCGCACCTCTCCCGACCAAACATCGTCCGACCAAACGGTGACTCCAAATTCCCGCAATCTACATCGCGGCTTCTTTACCTTTCTACGTCGCTCACGCATGTAATATGCGTTCAACATAACGTAACCGTCCATCGTTTCGTGATACTTTACAGTAACAACTCCAAAAAAGACTATGACGATATACTGTAATTAACCGCTACAATTAGCAATGACGGTAATTTAAGGATTGCCAAAAAAATACTCTAAATTTCATCGTTCCCAAAAAGCAGTAACAATTTACGATAAAAAAGATAAGAGTCAATGTAAGCCGAACAAGATTCCTCCACGCTGCAGTGTTAAACGCCGGCCGCGACTAATTGCCCGATAAGTCGTCGATTCGCGTCTCGTTTTAATAAGGTGCGCTGTGAGCATGTAAGCGTAGATGCCGATGGAATGCCACGGTCATGCGCTTCTGTGCGCGTTAGCTGCCTCGGTGTGCGAATGACGTCTGCCACACGCTCAACAATCCAGTATAATTTGAACTTCTACTCTTCCTCGACTTATATAATTTTTGGGCGTCGCCGACGCTGAGACATGAAAATACAAAGTTCATCTTTAAATGGTCATGTAATACTGTAACTACATGATCGTTGTTGCCACGCAAAGCCGTACTGATACTTATGTTTGTGTGTAACCTCGATTCTGGCACACTAAGATATGAAGCATTGTGGATATAAACACGTAGTAATTCGCGAATATCATTATCCTAATGAGTATATACCTAAAGCAAGTCTTCGTGACATGATTGGAAAATAGTAGAAACGTTGCTTTAGACGTTTAACGATATGACGCTTTAGTGTTTTGAAATTTATACTTTTTTATTTTAAAAGAGGTCAACAAAATTTTAAATATAAAAAAAAAATATAAAAGCAAAAATGGTTTTCCATTTAGGTACGTCCGTTCCCAGTGTTCGAACGTTTTCCCACGGTGGGCCGTGAGTTGCCTCCCTGCCCACATCTACCGCTCCCATCGTGGCGTGTGTTTGTAGCTCACTACGGGTTTAGCATTCAAAGCGACACAATCCTCTCGCGACATTATACTTGGATATTTATTGCCAAGACACCTCTTCTTAACCTTCAGCCAGTGGTCGAGCGATCTTAAGTAAAAATACAAATTATTTTACAAATAACTAGACATATTTCTTTGCTCCTTCTTACGTCAATGTTGTAAAAAATAAAACAAATTAATTCTTGAAATTCAGAAACAAAAAGCAAGATTTATGAGAGTTTTTGTTCAAAGTAGATATTTTTAGGAGTTATTGAGCAACCATATCCATAACATACTCATACAAAGGAAAATTAAGAATGTAATTATTGCTTATCTCATTTTCTGTTAACTTTATCAACTACGTTTATAACTTTTTATAACAGTCATTTTTAAAAACTCTAATTCGTAAACCTCGATAGCTTGAACTAGAGCAGATGCTCTAGTTTTAAATAGCTATAATTATCTGAAATATGTTACAGTTACAATTTCACCTTATCTATACTAATATTATAAAGAGTAAAGCTTGTGAGATTGTGAGTTTGTGACGTTGTCCCCACAACTGGAATGTTTCCGCATCTCTGGATCTGAACTGATTTAGATAAAATTTTGGTAAGAAAATAGTTTGAGTCCCTGGGAAGGACATAGAATACTTTTTATCCCGGAAAGCACCCCTGAAGGGGGTGACAATGGGGATGAAAATTTGTATTGGGAATCAAGCTAGAGACGAACCCGAGAGAAGCGAGGGTGAGTCGCTAGTTTTGTAGTATTCATACGAGTACGGGATCAGACTTCAAATTCATCAGAAGAAATTCATACACAAGTCCATTCTTAAAAGTTGCAACATTTTTAGGGCTTTGTGTAATTTTCCCTAGATCATACTATTACCAAGTAGAATGTAGTTTTTCATATTTAAGTTAAGATAAAATATATATATATATCTACCTAACCATTGTATGAGACATATCGTTCTTAATAATCATATAGGTACACTCTTCCCTTATACACAAGACAAAAGTAATATTTTGTAATAGAAATTTCCAAATACATGAAGTAGCTCATCAATATAAAAATAAAATTAATTTGTTAGGGGGGGAACGACTCGTGGTCGTGCGTTATTTTCGTCGCCAACTTACGCGTCGACAATTATTCGGGAATTCGAAAGATCACCCCGGAGCGCCGGTCGTTGCCTCCTGACTCATTCTTTTGTTTGTTGTGTCAGTGATCACTTTTGGGATAACATAAGGTTAAAGTGAAGATAGAAAATTATTAATTAAAATACCTATAGTAACACCATCTTTGTTGTCCTCTGCATGTAGATATAAATTGTATAGCCAAACTTTCTTTATTTTTCTATAAGAAATATATATTTGTTTTTGAAGAAACATATTTTAGTGCTTTTATAGATAATTGGTAGTTTTGGATATGAAGTGAAAGTTGGATAGTGTTAATGTACAGCTTGCATATGATTAACTGACTTATGAACTTGGTGAAGTCATTCATCAAATATATAAGTAAATAGAATAGCAAAAAAATTATCACTTAAATAACAATCATTAACTGTTTCGTATTAGAGAAAAGTGAAAGAAAAAGAACTAAAATAAGCTTGTAAAAATTTCTTTAATATCATGATATACATATAACTTGTGTGACTTAACTCTCGTCTGTTAATCTGCTAGAAGGTCCTCATAATGAAGTGCCTAAAAATAAAATACAAGTAAAAGCTTTGCTCATGATGTATGTCTATAAAGAATATCTTGTGCTACTCAGAAATAGTTATAGCTTGGTGATAACACACTTGCAGCCATACCAATATTTGAGACGATTCTATATAAATATTAAGAAAACATTAAATAATCTACCACTGCATTAAAAAATTGTAAGACATACAATGTATATGTTTAAAATAATCAATAAAACGTTTGGCAAATCGCGCGAATTAATCCATTTGAGATCGATTAGAAACGTTGGATTTGATTCGAGTAGCCGCCACGTAACATGGATCTGGCGCAACGTACCTACGCCACGAGTAATTTGAATGTTGCTAATTATAGGTGCTATTGCGGTTATAATAAGATCCTCCCGACTTCCCAGAAACGAGGCCGGCCGCTTTATTAATATTTATCCGATACACACTGAATGCACGGTCCCAAGTTAACTGACGTAGTCAAAGAAAACATGCTAGCCAGAAATAAAGTCGTAAAGTACCGGAACGGTTTCAATCAATGTTCTTAGTTTACGTACCGGATTATAAGGCGTGGTAAGTATTAAAGAAAGTGAACTTTCAGATAAATGTCGCTAAAAGTATTTACAGGGGTTTTTGTTATAGTACACAAAAAGTGATCAGTGCAGAAATTTTGCACGTTTGGTCTGTTTCGGAGAGTGATTTAATTGACCCTCTAGGATGTTCCTAATAATTAGGTACATCAGATTCATTAGATTCAACTAGATACTCTTTGTTTTGAATTGTATAAATATTAACTTTTATACGCATTAAACAAAAAAATCATCAACTCTTAAAGGTTAATTTTATCAGTGTGATTATTATTTTTACTAGGTGACACCACCTAGGTCGTACATTACGTAATGTTAAAGAATTTTGTTTAGTATTTTAAGAACGAAAAACGAAAATATGTGGCGTCATTCCCCTTTCTGTTTATGAATGAATGAAAATTTACAGATCTATGTATATAATAAATTATTATTGTAACAGTACCAAAATTTTTATAAAATTTTAAATTTTAATTTTTGAATAGAGGAAACATCCTCCATAAAAAAAAATAATTTACAACCAGTTATAGAGTTTCTTTTTGTCATATAATTATTAAAATTACATGCATAGATAAGTTTGTTTTAATTTCACTAAATCGTTGAGTTTTATGTTTTACGCGTTAATTATAAAGTGGGATATGTTTTATATTTATTAAGCAATGACTACATAAAAGGTAGTACATAAACAGTCAAATTAATTTTTATGAATATTATCTTAAATATTGATGTTATTGGCCTTCAGGTGAATAGAATGAACGAGATAATATTGTAAATTATAACATGTAATAGAAAAGTAATTTTATAGAAGTGGCAGTTATTCGAACATTGGCTGTCTGCATTCAGCTTTATACTCATACCTATTGCATGTCTATTGTATACCTTTTTTTTTTTTTTTTTTTTTTTTTTGTTTTCGCTGGGGAAACCCATCATGGGGACCCTACCGGCCGTCAATGGGTAGGGTACTGTGAGACTCCTACTCACTAAAACCCACAGCGGAACCCGTCGCCGCAGTGCAATGGGGTGTGCAGGATCGCTTGCGCATTCACTACAACACCCCTGCGGACGGCCCGTACCCCGCGGGCCTGCCTCGCCTAAACCGGGATGCCCTCGATTCACAGAGCATCCCGACCGCCCCGATGTCGTGCAGGGGAGTCAACGAGAGACCCCCCCGCAGTAGCTCCTCTAGGGTGGCGGGAGAAGATGCGCGTACCGGCGCCTCCTCTCCCCCAGCCGACGGCGACGAAGAGGGTCTGCTAAGGCGTTAGCCTCGCGTTCCCTCTCCGCCTTCTCCTTCAGTGAGATGACGGCCTCGCTGAAGGAGACCATCGCCGACCAGGACCTCTCGTCGCGTAGCATGGCCCCCACCACGCTTCGCAACGACAGGTCTCCACCCACTACCGCCATCAGGGCATGGCGCTGGGGAGCCCAAGCGGCGCATACCGCGAGGGTGTGGTGCGAGGTGTCCTCGGACGCACCACACTCGTGGCATGCGGGCAACGGTTCCCGACGCGCAATTTGACACAGATACTTACCAAAGCACCCGTGCCCGGTAAGCATCTGCGTCAACCTGAACGTCAGGACGCCGTGTGGCCGCCTGACCCAGCGAGACAGGAACGGACGAACCGCCCCCACCGTCGCCCGGCCAGCCGCTGGAGTCCCCAGGTCTTCCCACCAGCGCCGGATCAGTGCCTCGTCAGCTAGGCGCCTGATCCGAGCGACTCCCTCCCGCGCTGGACGTTCCCCTCGAGCCCGCTCACTCGCCCGAAACTGATATACTTCGGCGAGCACCTCCGCCTGGAGTTCCCAGGGCGGATCGCCCGCCAGAAGTGTCGCCGCCGTGAAGGACACCGTACGGTATCCCCGCACCGCCCTCACCGCCAGGACCCGTTGCGCCTTGCGCAGTTGGGCCCTGTTCGGTGCGGAGAGGGCGTCAATCCACACGGGGGCACCGTACAGTGCCATGGACCTCACGATGCCGGCATAGAGCCGCCGGCAGTGAGATCCAGGGCCCCCGACATTCGGCAGAAGTCTGCCGAGGGCCGAGGCGGCGCCGATCAGTCTCGGGGTGAGCTGGGCGAAATGGACACGAAACGTCCAGCGTCCGTCCAGGGTCAGGCCCAAGTAGCGCATATGGGCCCGAACCTCCACCATCCTACCCTGGACTCGCAGACAGGCGTTGCGGGGGGCACCCTTGCGTGGGCCATGAAACAGGAGGGCCTCCGTTTTGGAGACGGAGACCCTCAGGCCCAGCATCCCTATCCGGTCGGCGACCAAGTTAGTGCCGACTGTGGCCAAGCGTGCCGCCTCCTCGTAGGAACGCCCCCGGGCTGTGACGAGGGTGTCATCGGCGTAGGCGATGACACCGAGCCCGGGGAGAAGCGGACAACGCAGGAGCCAGTCATACCCGAGGTTCCACAGTACCGGGCCCAAAACAGCCCCTTGTGGAACCCCGCAGTCAACACGCCGCCGACCGACCACCCCATTTGCCCCCGTCCACACGACCTGTCTGTCGCGGAGGTATGCATCCAACACCCGCCGGAGATAGAGAGGCACCTCATGAGCTCGAAGTGCCTCTCGTACAGTCTCGAACGGCAGGGTGTTGAAGGCATTGGCCACATCCAACGAGACGGCTAGCAGCACGCCTCCCTCCTCCACCGCGGCCAAGGACCGAGCCTTCAGGGCGTTCAGGGCGTCCACGGTCGACCGACCCGCCCTGAACCCGAACTGAGCCTCCGAAAGGCCCGGCCCCACCTCCTCGAGATGCTGAGTAAGACGAGCAACGAGAATTCTCTCGAAGAGCTTGCCCATCTCACTCAGCATCACGATCGGCCTGTATGCCGAAGGGGAGTCCAGAGGACGACCCTCCTTGGGCAACAGGCACAATAACCCCTCCTTCCAGATCTTCGGGAACTGCCCAACACGAAGGCACGCGTTGAATAGGTCCCGAAGATCCCCTCCCAGGTATTCCAGGGCGATGCACAGAACTCGCCCCGGAATACCGTCCGGTCCCGGAGCCGTCCTCCTGGCCCGCAACTTGTCCTGGGCCAGGTCCATCTCCCCCTCGGTGATTGGGGGGAATTCCTCCACTCCCACAGAGCGCGTGGGAGGAGCCATCACCGGGGGGACGTGCCCAGACGACTCCGGGAACAGCCCTCCGATCAGTCGCAGGAGGACCTCGGGCGGCGTGGTCTCCGTGACCGGGGCGCCATGCGCGCGGAGCTTGTTCCGCGCGCTGATGTAAGGGCGCCCCCATGGATCCCGATCCAGGCCCGCCAGCATTTCCTGGCGGGCCGCCGCCTTGGCCTGGCTGATGGCGAGCTGCAGGGCCTTTTTGGCTGACCTGTAGGCCGCCCGCAGCTCGCTCTCCAAAACCGGGTCCAGGCCATTCCTCCTGCGACACCGGACAAACCTCCGTCTATTCCAATTACACGTCGCCCGAAGCTGTGCGATTTCGGGCGACCACCAATACACAGACCGGCGACGCCGGTCGATCCGCCTGATCCGCGGCATGGCCGCATTGCACACCCTCGTAAGGGCGTCGCATATGCGGCCAGCCAGCTCCTCAACATTGGAGCTGGCGCCCACCACACTCCCCTGGGAGCACCATGCTTCTACGATGGCCGCCTCCTTGGCCAGCTCAGTATCGAGCCGGCCCAGGGCCCATCTCGGGAACGCTCGAGAGGGCCCCCTTGGGCGGTCCACCGGCACCGGACGGGTGGAGATCTCGAATCGGATATAATTGTGATCCGACAGAGTCTCCACCTCCTCCTCTACCCTCCAGTTGATCACCCTGCGTGCGACGGCGGGGGTGGCGAACGTTAGGTCCACCACGGACCCCCCCTGCTGTCGCACGCACGTGAACGCTGTCCCCACATTGAGTAGGGACAGACCAGAGAGTAGGGCCCACGTCTGAACGGCTCGCCCTCGAGCGTCCGACGTGGGATTCCCCCAGGCCAAGGACTTGGCATTAAAGTCGCCGAGGACGATAGTGGGCCTCGGCGATTGCCTGCAAACCGCAGCGCGGACGGAGTCGAGGAAGATATCGAACTCCGCCAAACTGCGGTTGGGGGAGAAGTACACGGCGACAACCGCGTACTCTCCCCACCCTGCCACGACGAGTCCTTGGCCCCTCTCGATTGCCGAGAGACGGGGGCCGGTGCTGCTCCCAGACACTATGGCCACGGAGCCCTCTAGGTCCCCCACCCAGTTCGATTGGTGAGGAACAAAGTAGGGCTCACAGGCCACCGCCAGACCTATCTCCCACTCGGCCATGGACTGCAGGAAAAGGTCCTGCGCCCCGGCCGAATGGTTAACATTCCCTTGGAGGAAGCGCTTGTCGTCACCCATTATGACGACATATGCGCTTCCTCAGCCTGGCGGCTTCCGGCACTGACGACGGCTCCGGTCCCTGGAGCCGTCTTGCCTTTCGTGATGGGTGGGTTGCAGTCTCGCCCACCCATCATATGCCCAGAGGGGCGCCCAGCATCTGCGCAGACCGCGCAGCGGACTGCCTTCGCGGTGCAGGCAGCGGAATGGTGCTCATCGCTGCCGCACCGGAAACACAGGCGCCCCCGCTCTACCCTCGACGGGCACCGAGGTAGGGTATGCCCCAAACCCATGCATCTGAAGCAGCGTAATGGGCGCTGCTCCAGAACCTCGACCTTGGCCGACGACCACCCGACCAGAAGTCGGCTTGCGTCGGCCACTTTTTTGGCTGCCGTAACTGGGCACCTTACGACAGCCGTGCCCATCCCCCCTTTCCCGGTGTGGACCCGGCTCACCCAGACGGCCTCAGATGAGCAGCCGCCCGCCCTTGCAACTGCCTCGACCACCGCCTCCTTGGTGACCGAGTCGTCGAGGCCCCACACCCTCAGCTCTCCCGTCTTTGCGGGACGAGCGATGGTCGCCACTCCATCCAGGACCTGGCGGAGCTTGTCCGCCAGCCTGTCCGCCACCTCCGAAGGCACGGAGGGCGACAGCTCCAACAGTCGTGCCCCCGTCGCCGCAACCCTCACGGTAAGACCTCCCGTAACGCCCAACTGGGCAAGGTCTACCTCCTGCCGCGCACACTCCAGCAGCTTGGCGTAGGTGACACCCTTAGCCGCCGCCTCCTGCTGGAGCGTAATAATAACCGCCGCTGAACGCGGCGGGGCCGACACCTTGGGCTTAGCCGGCGCCGAAGGGGCCTTCTGCACCACAGGCGCCTTTGGCCCCGAAGGAGTCTTTGGCGCCGACTTTGCACCAGCCGGGGCAGCCGGGGCCGCAGGGGGGGAGGACTTCTTGCCCTTTCCCTTGCCCTTGCGGACCACCGTCGCCCACGTGTCATCTCCGGCAGTGCTCGGTCCCGCCACGGGGGCCGGAGGAGCTGGTCCCGCCACAGGGGCCGGTGGCGCCGGCTGCGACCTAGGGCGCACCGGGGCTGCCGTCCTAACCTCATTGGGCTGACGCCTGCGCGTCGCCGAACCGTCACCCGCCACAGCCGCTACCGGCGCTGACGTGCTCTGAGGCACTCTCGGCGCAGGCGTCGGCGCCCCCGCCTCCTTCCTTCTATCCGCTGCCAGAGGCGGACGATGTGACCTAGCTGGCAGCAGACGCTCCTCAATGCCAGCAAGTTTGGCGTCAATAAGGGCCCCCACCGAGGAAATGAGGGAGGCCCTTAACTCCTCCATAGCATCCCCCTGCAGCGAGGAGGACGGAGCACTCGCTCTCAGCTCTGAAAACTGCCGACGATGCGCCTTCACCTCCGCCTTGAGGTTCTCAACCTCGCGGCGGAGCCTCTCATTGTCGGCAGCGACCTTCCTGGTCTCCTCGCTAGAAGAGCGAGACGCCAAGGCGTCCACAACTTCCGTCAAGGCCTCTGCAGCCAGCTTGAGACGGCGGACGTATTCCCCCTTCAAGTTGCCAGAGGTCCTGGCAACATGCAAGATCTCCGTCACACTACGTCCCGCCTCTGCCCGCAGGCCCTGCACATCTCTTGCAGAGATTCCTACCTCCTGATTCTCGGAGGTTGACAGGTCCGAGCCAAACTCGAAGACTGCCGCGTCCGCCTTATCCGCCTTGTCGGCCTTCTCTCCCTTCTTTTCCTAAAAGCGCGAGCCTCCAGCGCGCGCTCAAACTCGGCCTCCCTGGCCTCAGCCTCCAGCTTGCGCAGATCTGCGCGTGCGCGGGTAATACCCGTGCCAACCCCCGACCCAATGGGCCTCCCCCTTCGCGCCTTATTGGCCTTCGCGCGGACTCGCTCGTCAGTCTCCGTTTCCGAGCCTGTAGAGCCCGCTAACGGAGGACGCGCAGCCGTTCTCTTGCGCCCAATGGACGCATCTGTGTCCGCGCTGGCGTCTGAGTCAGCCATGACTCATTCGCCAACCGCACACACACAACACACCCCCAAACAACACAACAAACGTCGCCAAAACGACAAAAATCCAATCCAAGTGCAAAAATCCAAAATCCGTGAGAAAAACCAAAAGTCAAAACATGTATTGCAGAAATCAAAGTCCGGTAGTCAAATCCAATCGAAAAATATCCAAAACACTCAACAACAAACCCGTCTGAATCTATAATGCCTAGAATAGGTAAAGTTTAAAATGATTGCCTCGTTGGTTCAGTTGTAAACATTTCACATACCTAATACAAGTAAGTAGAAGTATAAAAATTAAATTATTCAATTAAATCAGTTTGATATGAGATTTACCTGTATTATAGATAAACAGCATATATTTTTCATAAGTCTGTCAGTAAATTCTCACCGTTTAAGCCGTTCTGGAGTGTACCAGGTACAAAATGTAGAAAAAATATTTTCATTTCTTTTTAGTTTAGGTATAATTATATTATAAGCTCAACGTGTAAAAGCTATTTATTTGAAGGTCATATAGGTAGAAACTTTCTTTTTATTTATTAATATAAATTCTCTTTAATACTTAAATTATAAATCAATGGCATTATCTAAAATTTTAAACATAAATTACGAAATTTAAAATTCTGCCATTTGCATTTAATTATATAACTTTTACAATAGTTTTCAGATCTCTCGCCTACGGCTTCCGCGGAAGCTGTTGAGGCCGCATGCAGCAATGCGCGCACGCAACACTCAATTATAAAATTATCTGTATGTTGTACACGAAGAGAGACGTACGAAAATTAAAAACAAGACTTTAAGTTTAAAATAACATTCTACAGGCTTTTTCTACTATTTTCTGCCATAATGGAAGCAAACATTTAAATATATCACGCTTGTTCTTCATTCGATTTTCTACTATGGACATATTGGATAAATAATGTGTAGTTGTGGGAAAACCGCAGATAAATAAGGTACATACATACCTACACAACGTGATTGATTTTCGAGTGTTTATTGTATTATAATATTATGCAGCGGTTGTCGGACAGTGGACGCGTTGGCCACTCGCCAATGCCCTGGCCTCAAATTGATTTTGCCGCCGCTGTACCAAAACTCTTGTGCATGCATTAGTAGTGGAAATTAATTTTCCTATGTATGTAAAATTATTGAGTCATTATATATCATACTAGAACTGCCCGCGGCTCCACCCGCGTTCAGAGGACCAAAAACCAAATTCTTAGGTTATATATATTAGTATACTCTTACATTGCAGTTTTTATATATTTTTCTCAGAAATGAGATATTTTCCTGTGGTAAAAAGTATTCTATATGTTGACCCGTATAACCAGCTATCACCATACCAAATTTCATCAAAATCCCTCCAGTGGTTTTTCTGTGATGCGGTAACAGACAGACAGACAAACAGACAAAAATTCAAAAACTATAGATGCGGCCTCTGTATCGATAATGATGTTTATTTCTATAAGATTTTCCAAAAAATATTTAAATGTACAGATTCGGCTTAGTCACAATTATATTATATGTATAGATTATTACAACACTATATAAAGTACAATCTCTCGTATATAACAGTTTTAGTGACTAATCATTTGAATTCACAATTGCATTTCAGATAGTAATAATGTAGTTTGATACATCGGTGATAGGTCGCTATCAAGCCCGAGGAGTCCGACTGGATGGGTACCACCCCCTTATCTATTTTCCGGAACACAGCAATGATTACATTGTTGTGTTCCGGTTTGAAAGTTATGGTAGCCAGCGCAATTACAGGCAAGGGGCATATCATCTTAGTCCTCACAGTGACAACACACCTGCAGTTTTGTAACATAAAACCTAAGTGCATGAACCGTAGGTGTTATGAGCGATAGGTTCCGTTTTCCATCAGGTGGGCTGTCTGCTCATTTGTCACTGTTTACCATAAAAAAATACATTCGTCGATTTCTACACGAATATCACATGTTAAATTCAATAATACGAAGATTTTATCTGCGTGTCCTAACATTGTCATAACCTAAGACCCGTTTGACGTCTGGCCAGACGCCAAATTATATTTGTTGTGTATTGTCCGGGCAGGATTATAACTAGAAGTATATTCCTAAAAAATTTAGTTCACGGTTAGCAAATCTTCAAACTTCGATAGCAGATGAAACAGCATAAAAATCCAGTAAACGATTAATCTTCATATTAAAAAAAGTACGCACGTCGCGTTCTTTAGTACCGTTTTAACTGAAAAATATTTTAGAAAATATAGAAGATTTCATAAATTAAGTGAGTAAAGTGCGCAGGCTGCATGTACTGGTGCTCTCCGGGTGCGGTAGCAAGCTTATTTCTACTGGCCGTCTGCCAAGTCTGCGCTTGAAATTGCTTTTACTTTACATTGTAGCAATGATATCGTAGCTCTGCACTGGATACTCGAGCCTGATATGTGTATAGGCTGATACATGCACTAAACTTTTAGCCATCAATAAAGGGACAATCTTACAAGCCAATTTTCATTTTAGTATTTCAAGTTTCTAATAATATTTATGGGATTAAAATTTGAAATCGTTTTGTACTGTTTGCTTTAGAAACTCAATAACATTTTCAAAATTAAAGAAACTTCTTAGTACTGTACTAAGAGTATGTACGAGTGATTCGAAAAGTAGCTAGATACCAGCACATAGGTACATATAAACTGTAGCTACCAAAGCTCGTAGAGTTCTACGTCTGGTAACAGTGTATTCAAACGTAAGGTATAAATTTCAATTGCAGTACAGGAAAATAGTAAAAATTCAAACCTTAATTAACGTGGAAAACGAAAAATCTCGGTTCAACACTCGGGATTATTTGCCATAATAACATGCCAAGTTATCGCCTTAAAATTTTTCCGTAGTGCTCTCATCCGCTGCAGAGTATAATCCGTTGCCAAGAAGAAGTTATTTTTCTCGTTTTTAACGAAATCGAGATGCGTATTGCGGCAGATATATCATGGTGCTGGCCCACAATTTTAATAATGGTACCTGAACATTTTAGCTGAGCGAACATAACAAACAAAATATCCTTCTCGCCGGATCATTACCGACCCGAATTCTAATGACCCATTTGATACACTCCTTTTCTTTTTCGCCTCGAATTTAATCAAATTATAGGTTGAAGCGTATAATATTATTTCAATACAGCTCAAGCGATATCGTTTGTGGAATTTTAGCTTTTTATTATTCAACTTCGTTTTCGTTTCGGCTTAATTTAGATGGTCTAGACGGAGAAAAAATTAAGTTAACGGAATATCTGAGATGGATTTGAACATTGTGCTTCATAAGTATCAACTTAATATACTTACATCGCAATATCAATTTTTGTGTAAGCATTAAGATAAAAAGAACAATATTGCTTTTTTGTTGTTTAGACAATGTTTCCTCTAGCTTTACAAGTCTTGAAGGTTGCATAACGCTAGAAAACGTGAAAAAAGTAAAAGCTTCAGCCGTAACTTAATGTAATGACAAACCGTCTCTGTTCAACTTTATAAGCGAAACAAGGACAAACTTTTCATGGCATTTTCATCTCTCTGTACAGATGTGATGGAACAAATACATGAATATCATACTGAAAGTCCTAAAAAATCATCCGCTATATTCAACTTAGTAAACAGTGCAGTAAAGCTCAGATTTTGTGAGCGCTGAAAAATCTTTTAATACTCCCATAGCAAAAAATCCTTATACAACATGGAACCATATTCTTAACTTGACAAAGTCGAATTTTAGCTAACCGGGTACTGCCTTATATTCTTTTTGACTTAAAGATATGTCGCCTGTCCTTTACAGTTTCAATGGTGTAAGAAAGAGAGGGCATATGGGGTGAACCTCAACCCCCTGACTTTGCGGGTGGTAAAAGATTAACCCAGTTTTGTTATTTGTCCACTGTCAGTTGAGTACCTATTCACAATGCGGCCTGAGTCTACCCGTTGGAACCTTCAACCGTTTAAGGTAATTGTAAATGATTAATGCGCTTGTACCTTAACGAAAAACCGTCAAGAACTGTTACTGGTACTCTAGTTTTGATCTATGATGTATATCGAGAGTCTGAAGGGAAAATCTTATAAGAAAATCAAAGTTGGCTTATTTTTTCTTGTCTTTTAATAATAATTGATGGTAATCGATAGTTGGATATACAAATGTTAATCGAAAAAAAATTGAAATTACTTGATTAAACAACAATAAATTTACTAACTAAAATATATATAAAATAATAGTGTATAAATAACGATACATTATAAGGAATAGAAATTGGTTGTTGGAATATTCGAGTATTAATGTAGGCTACTTTCACGGCCAGACGACACTTTCTCGGACTCCGTTTTAACTAGATTTTCTATAGATATTGCTTCTAAATAAGTAATATATTGTGATCATCAAGCGTTGAAAAACTTAAAAAATAAATTAGATAGTTAAAATTTTAAATAATACCTTAAAAAATCCATACTAAAATTAGTGTTAATATAAAAAAAAAAAACAGTATATTTTGACAAAGGATATTTTTTCTTGTATAATTTGTTAGTTACGGCCGAAAAGTTAGCATTGTTTTACCTAGTACCGTTGAGATTTACAATGAAATACAATCTGACATAAAATGAATATTGTAGCTCAATATTTATAAATTAATATGTAAATAATTATTTTTTATTATAAAGGTTAAAACATAATACCATTTCAACGTTTGATAACATGGAACCCTCAGTGCGCAAATCAGATCAGAAGTTTTTTAATTTATTAATGATTTTTTTATTTGGATGAGTAATAAATATGAAATGAGTAGAATTTCGTAATATTTTTGTTTCTGATTTGCATTTCTGGAATGTTTTATATTTTTGCCCCTTCGTGTACATTACAACTTCTTTACTTTGATATTTTTATTTACCTTTACGTACGAGTAGTAATATGATATGAAAAAGTACCCATAACGTTGACCTAACTTCGAAACCAGAAATATTTAAATAAACACAAAAAATATTATTAGTTTTTATTAAATATAACTAGTTGTATGAAAAATACTTTATATTAACATAATTAGATAGATCCAAACGGTCTTTGAACTGCCAAAATACACATTGGTAATTTTTAACACCTAATTTAAATAGTTACAAGAGAATTAATTGTCCAAAACGTAGTTAATACACACACACTACACTACACACAAACTGTATTTTAAATAAAATAAAACATATTTTATAAACACGTACTCAAATTTCGTCCACTTTCGTGTCTGTTTTAGTCTCAAGTTTTTATTTTCAGTTGACAGATTAAAGCTTTTGAAGATACCTAGTTACAGTATCAGAGAAAATTGTAGAGCTTCCCCTTTGGTGTAATTTTATGTATATAGAAATATGGATACAAATGTAAATTAAACGAGTGTATAGCAAACGAAGGGCTGTGATACAAGTATTTGCCTCGAACCAAGGGGTGTGGAAAGTGTTAGCTGCGCATTATTTTAGTAATTTCATTTGAGTTCAAAATTAAAGAACAAATTTTCATTTAAAATTATAATTGTATATTATTATTGCAATTGAATTTTGCTGGATACATTTAATATACTTATCATTTTGCTACTCCTTTGCGCTACAAATATGACTTGAAGAAAGAAATAAGCTACTGTTAGAAATAAAATTTGCCAATAGGTGGCGCTGCGTAGATAAAAATACAGAAATACATCCAAATAAAGCAAATAATGTAATAATATAATATAAGTAAAATGTATGTACCTATATGTAAAATAGGCATAAAATCAAAGAAAGCGAATTGAAATCAAAAAAAAAACTTAGCAATTATTTTTCACGTATATAGAAAAAGTCTTAAGAAATACAATAACACTAATTTGCGCCCGTTCTTTTAAAAAGCTTGAAATAAGAGTAAAATGTGACAGAAAGAGACGGAATTATCGTTTAATTCGTCGTGAAAAAGCTTTCTACTTCGCTGCAACTTAGCCTGCCTGTGATTTTAAATATCAGAAGGTGAGGGCTCGCGGAAGGGTTGGCGAGGGGTCGACTAGAAGAAAGCCGTTATTAAAACGAAAAAGATTTTACGATTTCATTTTTTATTCTAAGGGATACGGTTTATAATGATAGCCTTGAAATGGTCGAAACGAAGAATAATAAATGATTCAGTTATGCGAATATTTATTATATATATATATATATATATATTTGTAAATAACTTTAATATAAACATACACTACTATTTTTCTATTAAAAAAAATGTTGTTTTAAGTTTCACTTCTGTCCTCAATCGAACTCTCTTGAATTGAAACTGATCTATTCCATAACACCTGCAATTCCATAGGTCCCAATTGTACGAAAAGTGTCAAGTCACTTTACAGACCTTACTAGACCTAATAAATAATTTGATTTTTATTAAATAATACGTGACGGTTTTTATGTTAATACTTTATATGAGTGTGTAGTGTGGGAAAAAAATGTAGTACTTAAAAATGTTTTTTTACTATCATTATAATACACACAAATACCTATGTATATTTAAAATTCTATGAATAATAATTAAAATGTATTAATATACCTTTTTATTATTATTCCGAAATTTTCTTATATCTGTAGAGATATATAGTGATTCTTCAGATATAAAGGAAATCTTCAGAAGTAAACGTAGATAGCTGTTATTTTAAGGAAATTAATTGGTTTAGTTATTTTAAATGGTCACATCCGATAATGTGCTATATTATCTAGCCATTGTGCTTGTTGACATATTCCAAACTATAAAGCCTTTATGTTATTTCGTTATTAATCCTCATATACCTTGTATGTATGTATTCAGCCCTTTTTAACGTCCCACTGCTGGGCACGGGCCTCCCTTCAGTACGAGGGGAATCAGGCCATTGTCCACCACGCTGGCCAAGTGCGGGTTGGCGGACTTCACATGTCTTTTGAAAACTCACTAGGTTCTCTCAGACATGCAGAAATCCTCACGATATTTTCCTTCACCGTAAGATAAGTGGTAATCATGTTAGAAATGATTCGCACATGAAAATATCAGAGGTGCGAAACCCGGGATTTGAACCCGCTTTACTCGGTTTCCCAAGCGAGCGCGTTATCACTGGGCTACCACTGCCTTTTATATTTCATATACCTTGAATAATAATAATTAATAATGCTAAGTTGTACCCTGAACCCAATGCTCGTTTGATGCTTCAATCCAATTGACAACGTTGCTTGTGCACTTGAGAGGCCAATAGAACTGAAAGTGCACTACAACAAATGGCGCTAATACAGCCCGGCCACTAAGGCACACGTAATTTAATATTGACTGTTATGTGTAGTTACGGATCTTCGCTTATGGATAGATTCGTTTTCTTCTTGCTATCTTCTTCTTAATTATCTTCACTCTTCAAAGAAATTTGTCTCAGATAGGATTGTATGAATTTTCTATCAGTATCAAGAGGCTGCAAATTGTTTACTATACTCATTGGTACTTTATTAAAAACTAGCGACTCACCCTCACTCCGCTCGGGTTCATCCCTACTTACGTTTTGACGTTTAGTATAGATTTCTCAGAAATTAGATATTTTCCCATAGTAAAAAATACTCTATAAATCATGACCCGGATAACCAGTTATCATCATACCAAATTTCATCAAAATCCCTCCGGTGGCTTTTACGTGATGCGGTAACAGACAGACAGATGGACAGACAGACAAAATTTTTAAAAACGATAGAATCGGCCTCTGTATCGATAATAATGTCTATTTCAGTAAGATTTCCCAAAAAATATTTAATGTACAGATTCGGCTTAGTTACAATTTTATTATTCCTACTAAACTAACGTGATCAATTCGTAGTAGTGTCTTTTCAACATTTTTATATAAAAGAAAACTATTTATGATCCTAAATTTGTAAGTTTAATTTGCTATAAAGTTAAAGTTAGTAAACATTGCCTACATTCTTCGAGTGCCTTAAGACACTCACAGCCACAATCTATAATACAAGCAGGATAAAATGATCAGTATATTATTAAGCAAAATTGTGGATTTTGTTAAGATGATTAAAATGTTGACAATTCACTGAAACAAATAGTATCGCTAATATTCCACCCGGCCAATACGGCGGGCGTAATTTAATCCTGGCTCGGCGGGGCATCGAGGAAAATCTATAAATCTGCCGCCATTAGAACTGAGGACTCCCCGGGACTCTTATTTACTTCGGGCACAAATTCAGATGACAATGTTTTAGGGGAAGGAGCTGTGTAACTGCCCTACAATAAGAGGTTAGGGTTGGCGATATACGATGAAATGTGTTTTGCAATGAAATACGAATATTTAGCCGAGAAATTACTTTTACATTTATTACATATACTAATGTTAAGAATATGCTACTGAAACTTACACCAGTTTTGTATGATAACATTCAAATATTTTTCTACTTGTAGCATTTTTTATTTAACCTATGATATTGAAGAATAAAACATAATAAGAAAATGTTTTAAAATATCTTTCAATGGTGTTGATATGAATAGGTTTGCTCGACTGAGAAGAAGCAACCTCTTACAGAACATCAACGTAAAGTATGTAGTAGTGTCTATATTGCCATATTTCAGTCAGTAATTTAAATGACCATAAGTACCTTACTGTTTCTTCTCACATCTCAGGAGCTTAATCTCGATTGATGCTCTTAGTATTGCAAGAACATAGTTTACTGATTACCATCAGGCAAGCTAGTTTACCATGGAAAGTTCAAAAAATCATACAATTGTTTCATGTAATGTATCAACCCTAGATGCATATATCCACCCCCGTCAATTACCAACCCTGACCGATCCGAGGCGAGACTTATTGACGGTCGCGTTCCATCGTCTCTGTCTAAGCTTTACGAGTCATCGTCAAATAATACCTACTGCTCGCCGCCAAATCAGACTACACTTACATAAATCGCGTGTTACTTTATTGTTCATTTGTGAAAGTCAATAGCTAATTATTTTATACAATTTCCTAAATTTAAATTGAGTTGGTTTGTTTTTGAAAGTATTGGTAAATAATATTTTATCTAAGAATAAAACTTTTTTTTAATATTACATAATAAGATATGTACGTACGAACTATTTCAGTATATAATTAAATTTCTTAATAGTTTTATTACATGATACGACTAATGTGCTTATTTTAGATTATTTTGTGTTTTTATCACATCGTATCATAAACTTGTTCATAGGTACATATGTACATATTTTATGTTTTATACTCTATATTTATTTATATAAATGTAATATAAATTATTCGGCAAAGCTAGTGATATATATCACAAATAATAATTAATCCATACATTAAAAAAAAATTGAATTGAATTTCCAATGCATTGTTCAACAAAAAAAATATCCTAATGATTTTAAGATTATTTTTCATTCTAATCAAAATTATATTGACTGCTCATAATATTTTGATTCCATGATTGTAAACGCAAATATCAAAAAAGATTTCCTGTAAAAATAAAAAATAAAAAATTTTCTCATCTCCCAACACGCAAAACGAAATATTATATTTAAGGGTGGCCATATGAGGTCCGTCACCCTCACAGGGTGACTGGGGATGATGCTGTGAATGATACGCCAAAAGCTCAATCGACATGATACTCATACATTTCTGTCCTATACGCTACGGTGCCGATAATCCAGTTATCTTTCAATATCAAATACAATTTCGTTACAGTTTTTTTGAAGCTATATTTTTTATTTACAACTGTATAATATAGAGTTACACTAATAGAAAAGATTTGCAAATATAATAATTTCTTTTGAACTTTTTTTAAGCAAAATGGATATAGGTAACAATTACACAAACCACTTTTTGTCACAAGAAAATCTCTGGTCCCAAGGGTGAGAAAATATCTCATCCTGTGTATACTGTTAAATGGATTCTAATGAAATTTATGATTATTTTTTTCAATCACTGAGCTCAGACACCAAGAATCTCGAGGTACAAATTGTAAGCAAATTTTACTAACATAAAATTCTTTTGTAATGTAACTCTATCATTTTATTGTAAACATAACTTTTATTCAAAACAAATCAATACATATAATAAAATTATAACTAAGCCGAATCTGTACATTAAATATTTATTGAAATAGACATTATTATCGATACAGAGGCCGAACCTATAGTTTTTAGAATTATGATGAAACTTGGTATGATGATAGCTGGTTATCGGGTCAACATATAGGATACTTTTTACCGCGGGAAAATGTCTCATTTCTCAAAAATACAAAAACTGCATTGTAAGAGTATACTAATATGTAAAACCTAAGAATTTGGTTTTTGGTCATCTGAACACGGGCGGAGCCGCGGGCAATGCTAGTCTAACATAAAAGTGTATAATAAAACCTAAGCTTGCCTAAATAAAATAAACATTCCGGAAAACTTTCAAATAGAAGTAATATTAAACACCATACATCGATGTGTTGCGTAACTAGTTAGAGTATGCAGTGTATTGGAGGACATCAATATTTCATAGCGCGGGTAATATCGGTTTAAACTGGCCGACTCGTTATTGCACATCTGAACTTTATGGGGAGTCACCCCTGATGCATAAATTGGGAAGTGCACTGCTTTTATGAAAAGGTAAAATGTGTTCCACAACAAGGTATTGATTTTACAGAAAAAATGTATATGAACACTTGTATTTTCTATTTTTTTTTATATATATATATTACATAATTTAAATATATTTTTATTTCTAAGTAGCTCATACATTTTTTTGTTAACTACTTTCAATAAATGGTAATGAAATATACGTTTTTTAATGGCGAACAGAAATTTTGATAATTTTTCGTTTATTATAAAATAAATTCGTTTTAGACGCCCATAAATAATTGCTACGTAACTATGCATATGGCGAAGTTTTGATGTGTCGCAATCATCTCTTCGTACAAAATGTCCCCTTTCAATCTTCGCTGTAATAAATAAAAAGGGGCAATAAAATAGGGACTGTTCATGGGTTGGGCCCTAACTTTACTCCCTGCAGGACATAGTCAGAACTCTGATGCTATCTTCTAAAATGTTATGCGACAAATATATGTACACAGTTCTTGTGTTTGTTGTCTTATAATAATTTGTAACGTTTTCTACGAGTAAATATTTATATTTATTTATGTCGTAATGGTACTGCTTGTAAAAGTCATAAAACTTAATAAAATAAATAAAAATGAATACGTGACGGCATTAATAATTGCAATGTAATTGGAGCTTTAGCCTATATAGATAGGTGGCTATTTTTAGGAGCGCCAGGTGAGGAGACAGATTGGTAGTGCAGTGTGCAGCCTTGCTAGCATTCCACTTCACTTGCCCGTCATCATTGTATGTAGGTTACATTCTTGCCCACATTAAATTACATGCGTAAAGTGAATTTTAGCGATAAATTATTGTTAATATTGTAGAAATATAGAAATGCTGGCGACATGCCCTCAATGAGCACAGGCACATAACATAAGCAACTTTTAACAATAGATTCAGAACCTATCTCACTCTTTGGCCCATAAAATCTCTTTGCTGATTTACTACGTCTTATCGAATAGTAGCTTCATTTCTACGGGAAAACCAAATCAATTTATATACTCACTTTTATAATATTAGTAGGGGTAAGATTAAGATTGACATTTATTTAGACATAAACATTCTTTGCACATACGACTCACGTTAGATGAGCCCCCTGGTTCAATTCCCATATACTATAAGTATATGAAAATATCTGCCCAGATATCGCTTTGATTTTGAATATTAACAGCTCTAGAAAATAGTGGAGAACTGAGTAAGATATACATACGTTCAAAAGCATTAACTTTATTGATATAATTAACTAACATTCAATTTGTATAGATACAGACGATATACGACAAAATTCATGATAAAAGTGCAGTGTGTGCAACTTAACAGCATTCCACTTAACTCGTCCAACGTCATAATGGGATGGTATAAAAGTTACATTTTTATGCCGATTGAATTACAGTCAGGTTCCTCGTGATTTATAATGGAAGATATATAAAAAGTTATAATATGTATACCAGTTTGTAAGATCAAGATTTTCTTTTAATTAAGTACTGACAACTGTCTAGATATTATTTATAAAACTAAGTTTGGATTATTTTTAAAAAAACAACTCTTAAAAATGAGCATACGTTGATATTTAAGTAATTTGGAACACCTAAAAAAATTAACTCTTTGACGTACACGAATTCGTTTACAAACAAGCGTATAATACAATTTACTTTCGATATAGATAGGATTATAGCCAGCATGTAGTGTGCCACTTTATAGTTTACCACTTCATTTGTTCACCATCATTGTACGAGGGTACTCTTCTGTACTGATTGAATTGTACGTTACGTAAATTAGATGCAAATTGTATATACTCGTAGTGATAGCCATAGCTGTATTTACATTGCAAAACGCTCAGACTGGTCTATTTTCTATTTCCACGTTGAATAATTATTTTAATAACGTAATAATAAAACCATGCCGAAAAATATCATACAAATCAAGGTAATTATACTTATAATATAAGGTAATTATAGTTATACTTATACAATTATAATAGTTTGTGAGTTTGTGAATAATCTAGTTGGTGACGTTATAGGAGGTAAGTTTGTGAGTTTACTGAACTGATTTAGATGAAATTTGGTAAGAAGATAGTTTGAGACGCTGGGAAGGACATAGGGTACTTTTTACCCCGGAAATCATTCCTTAAGAGGGTGAAAATAGGGATGACAGTTTGTATTGTGCATTGCAAACTAGGGACGAACCCGAGCGAAGCGAGGGTGAGTCGCTAGTATCTTAAGAAAATCTTTATTTTCATGTAGGTACTTATGCTAAAAAATTGTAATAGTGTACAATCTCAATAAATCTAGTGAGAGATGAAAAAGTGTAAACAAATGATACTTACATAAACACTGTATGTGCTATCCACCCCTGGCAAAAGACACATATTATGTAAACACGTTACGGGAGTCACTACAATCAATATACGCACTAGATGATTTAAACACTTTCACATATACATCTTAATGATTTAGAACTCTCAGAAAAAGGTCATAAGGTTCAAAATAATTAGATGAGAAAGTTTTTTTTCTCCAGACGATGTGAACAACAAATATCCTGTCGGACTATATTCGTTCTTATGTCAAAGTAAAAACATTATGGCACACAATGGAGCATCCCGGAGGGACGAAGGAAGAGTTAGGTTTTTTGTGAATATAAAAATATGAGCCCCCTTTACAATCCTATTGTGTGAGATATTGATCCTCATAATAGTTGGAGTCTACTGGCCCTCACGTCTTAATACAGGCATAATGATTAATACTTCTCTCAAACATTCAGCTTTACCAATATCAGCTATACAAGTATAGTAAATTAGAATTTAATAATCGATTATTGCATTAATTATATTAAATTAAAATAACAATATGTAATAGCAGTAAAAACACAGAGATATGAAATATATTTATATTAGATATAATATTTTAAAATGTATTTATTATACAATTTACGATTGTACAAACAATCCCCTACTGTGCTAACGTCTTATATATTCACAAATGCAAACATAATTTAAAAAAAAAAACAAAATAACATTTAGTACAATGACCATTAACATAACAAGATTAGATCGTATCGAGCGTGAAAACAATTCGGTAGTAATTAAGGCATTAGATTAATTATATCAAACTTGTAACTAACAAAGAACGTACAGTAATTAATGCTTAACAATTGTTGGATCTCATCTGATAAAACTTTAACACATTAGGTGTATGAAAGGGTGTAAATCTTCAAAATTATATTTTGAATCATTATAATAATGGTTATCTATTAAGTGATGAGATCCAAACATAACAGGTTCACTTCTCGTTTAAAGTAAGCTTTTGTGGTATACTTGTTATAGTAGGTGCCTCGGTGGTGTAGTGGCTAGCATGTACGGCTGCACACCCGGAGGTCCTGGGTTCGAGTCCTGGGTCGGGCCAAGTTTAGTTATTGAGTCTTTCTGTATATTAAGTCTCAGTAACAGCCCGGAGTTGGGAAGTTGGCGGTGTTCCACCCCCGTGCCGAGGCAGAGCACGTAAAGCCATCGGTCCTGCGCCTTAACTCTCACCGGTCGTATCGAGTGCTCGTCCCACCAGAATGTGAGAGTGATAGGAATAGAGAGTGCACGTCGTGTCTGCGCGTACACTTGTGCACTATAATATCTCCTGCGCAGTTGGCTAGTCTCAATGAGATTGGCCGCCGTGACCGGAATCGGTCAGGAGGACATCATTATAGTAGCAACCTACTAAATATAAATTATGTTTAATGTACATACTTATATGAAGAGTTCAGGCAAATAACTGGGAATGTCCATGATATATCGGTAAAGAAGGAGGATTGCCAAAAAAATTACGTACATAGTTAAAACTTTCTAAATAAAATATTATAACTTTTAAACTATAAATTGCTTTTTTCTCATAATCTATTCATAGGACAATTTTATTCTTTTCATACTTAAAACTTACAAACTTTAGCATTATTATTCAAAAATGGTGTATAATAAATATGTATATCATAAGTATTTACATAATAATTATAATTCTTATATTAATATAGAAATTAATTATAAGTATTTAAACTCCAATTAAAATTGAACAAAATATAGTAGAAAAAGTTCATATTTTTTCCATATTTATTCTATTGTAAGTAGAAAATTATCAATAACAAAAAGTGGCCTTGTGACATTTATTATAAATAAACAACATAATTGTTTTATTTATTCAATAAATATTTAAGTATAAACAATAATTATTATATTATTTTATTTATTTTTATGTTACTTATATATTTTTATGTTTGACCTATAAATTAGACGATAGGGTTGAGCGAAGGCTACGGCCCGTAAGCTACGTTACGTAAAGTATGTAAACGGCGGGGCGTTGACCCCTTTAGTGATCTGCGCGAGCGCTTGTCATCTAATCGAAGCAATAGAGTAAGATGACGCCGCCAAGTTAAAAGACATAGACGTTTTGTTTGATCTTAATGAATTTCTTTATAAAGTTAAAATAAAGAAATGAATTTTTACTTTGTTTTCAAAATATAAATGTTCATCTTCATTGAAAATTTATATGACAATGTTTTAATAAATTTTGCTTCCAGAGTAATTCTAGAGACGTCGAAATCGTAAATCATTTATAAAAATAAGAACTTGCTTATTAGTAAATTGAATAATATGACAATTTCAATCCTTCCAATGATGCGTAAAGAATAGCAGGATTACACCACTTTTACATCTCGGCTGTTCTTTGAAGAAACTTCTAGGACGTGTTTCGTTCTCGTTAACAGATCTTCCTCGCTCACCATGGGACGCCAAACATCGTGACGTTTATGGCTTTTATTATGGCCATTGTTAAGACTCAACGGTACACTCGGCCTATCAAACTAACAGGAAGCCTTCAACTTTATTACTATACTAATAAAGCTTATTATAAATCCAAATAATAGGCAGTATTCCTTTAGAGCATAGGTAGTGAGTGCTAATTACGTTTGATAGAAATTATGTATTAACAATTTGGAAATTAATAAATTTTAATACACCTACATAGGTGCATGTTTTCTTAAGTAATAGGTATGTAATTAATATTTTCGCATAATTTATTTTTATATTCTTTGTTTCGTACAGAATAAGAATAATTTCCATAATATTATGTACAATAATTTCCATTTATTTAAGGTTTTTTTACTGTAAGTAAGTAAATACCTTGATTTGTATGATTATCTACTCCTTAACTATAAACTCATCAATCAACTTCATACACACTGAAAGCTAAAAGCAATTCAAAATTATTATAAAATTCAAAATATGTAACTTCCACTTTTTGCGATAATTTTCTTGATAATAACATTTAAAATAAATGCCTTTATAATATAAGTGTAAATAGAATTTTATAAAATACTTACTAAGCATAATTTAAATTATGTGAAAACATCAAATTGTACAAACAAAAACAATTTGCCAATAAAACTACCTAAGTGATTTTGCTATTCGTATTTCCTTTTAAGTTAGAAGCGTGATGCCCGAGGGTTAGAGATACGAGAAGGCAATTGATTTCCGCGTTAGTTATACGTCAAAGATCGGACTAGCTAAGTTTCGACATCGAACCTGTAATACGTATTTAAATACTCATTTTATTCATTTATTTGAATATTCAAATTATTATTAAAAATTGAAACAATATCATGTTTTGAATACAATAATGCATTTATTATATTTATTTATTTATTTATTTACAATAAAAATTGGGACGGCTATTAACACATCTATACATATAATAAAATTGTAACTAAGCCAAATCTGTACATTAAATATTTTTTGGAAAATCTTATTGAAATAGACATTATTATCGATACAGAGACCAAATCTATAGTTTTTAGAATTTTTGTCTATCTGTCTGTCTGTTACCGCATCACGGAAAAACCACTGGACGGATTTTAAAGAAATTTAGTATGGTGATAGCTGGTTATCCGAGTCAACATATAGGATACGTTTTACCGCGGGAAAATATCTCATTTCTAAGAAAAAATACAAAAACTGCGATGTTAGAGTATACTAATATGTAAAACCTAAGAATTCGGTTTTTGGTCATCTGAACGCGGGCGGAGCCGCGGGCAATGCTAGTTGTTTATATAATGTCATTGATGTTCAGTAAGAAGATATGACTAACAATAAAGAAGTTAACATATTTGCAGTTAAAAATTAATTGGTTGTAATTTACACGTTAATATTTAGGTAACATTTTGCTATGTTTTCTGAACATATAAGACGACTCGATAGAACTATTTATACTTATACTGAGCATACTTATTTATCAAATATAATATATTTTATTTTAATATTATTTTATTAAGATTAAATTGATATTATCACAATTTTGTTTTATTTTGTGTAAAGATTTATGTAACAATTGTTCTAACAGTTACCTTCGTGTATGCTTTAAAAAAGAAAGAGGACTAGAAATCAACTATTTTCCTAATGTTCTATCATATGAAATTAAATAACAATCTAAGATATTGATCTACTCTTTCTTAACGGTTCGGAATAATTGATCAAGTGAAAAAAGTATTAATGGTATTGTAACCGCAGTTACAAAATTTGATTAGCAGAATGATCACGTTGGAATTCGTCTATGAGTGCTCACGACACAAGGAGAAAAATTAAATCGTACGGCGCTATGGATGTTCCAATTTTTATATGAGTTGAAAGGCCTTAATATTATTAATCGGGGTACAGATTTATAAAGATAATTAGTATAGTTTGTATGTTTGTTACCACTTATGCTGAAACAATGAGTCTTATTTGGAAGTTATTTAGTATGTACACAATTAGACTTGAGAGTTTACTTAGTAAACAGGTTTACTGTAAATAATAACATTTAACAGAAGTTGGCGCAGCTTGTGTATAACATAATACAAAATGTACATCCATCACATCAAAATCTAGATTATTCTGTTGAAAATGAAGCATTTATATGATTATAAAGACAAAATTAACCAAAAGTATGGATTTTTTTCAATAATATTAAAAAGGTCATAAAACATACGAAGACCATTCAAAATGAAAACTAATAATAATAATAATAATCTTAATTTAAAAAAAAATACGATGGTCTGATTTAAATGTGCCGCATCCAAAATTCATAGTGCTCAGTACATTCGTAAATTCATGTTTTTAGTTTCGTCGCGTTCAGGGGCAAGTGGAACGGTACTGCGGGCGACGACCCGAGATCAGCGCCGATAAATCATCGCCGTATTTATTCACTATTATCGAATCGTGGCAAATGAGTGAGTGCTTTGTGACCAATTTGGCCACTGCCCCGAAATATATAACGTTCTGGAAAAAGTGGACCATATAAAAGATGATGTCACTTAAGGAAAAATATCGGGAATCATAAATTTGATACCATTTATAAACATCCTTAGCTAAAGCGCATAATGTTTGTTTATCTTGTTCAAAACTTAAGTCAAAGTAAGGTAGTGTTTGTTTTTGTATAAATGAATTAATATAAAACAGTGGGTATAATAAACGAGAGCTGTAAATAAACGGGTTACATGTACATATAGTGTGATATTGAAATAGAACTGGTTTTTAGCTCGGGAACGCGGTGACCCCACGCGGACTCCCGAGGAATATTGAATCGCAACAATCTTGAATGCAGCACAGCATTACGAAGTAGAAGTGGCGCCGGTTATATTTATTGACATTATTTAAATTGCCACAAAACAAAGTTATGTTAAACAGATATGTTAAGTATGTTGTAACTTCGTTCTAGTCAGTGATATGTCAAAAGGAGACTGCTAAGATATTAATTAATATCAATATAATTGGAAAATAAAACTGTTCAGTTTTGCTTTAAAGATCCTTAACGTGATTTATGTTTCAGAAAAAAAATGGTATTATGTTAATTATGTAGGTTATTGTATAATTCATTAGATAAGTGTAAAATATATCTTCATTCATATATATATAATATATATATATATATATATATATATATATATATATATATAGAGTTTTCCACAAAGAGAAAACAGGAGCAAGTGTTCGTCCATATGTTAAACTGTGTTTTTTTTACCATAATGTCGTTTTATAATTAATTATAATAGTTGTGTTGAAAAGAAAGCTTAAAAATTTGTAACCAAAACATCATATTATAATTTGTTTATATGCTCATTAAAGATAAGCTATCGGTAGAAGATAAGTTATATTCGATACCTTGTTGGCAAAATAAAAAATCAATGCTTTGTATGGGCTGGCACCGATTTCGAAAATATTTGATTAGGTATGTATTTAATAGGTAGGCTTTAATTACTTAGCCAAAGCACACCGACTTCGAAAATATTTGATTAGGTATGTATAGTAAATGAAAACTACCAATTAGTTATTTTTTACTTTTTAGTGCTTTTGTTTGAAGTCGGTTTTTATTTTTTGTTAAAAAGATTTTATTTTTCCCTTTTTAGTGTAGGCAGTAGTAGCAGAGTAAGAATTCTAACGTGTTAGGCTTGTCAAATCAAACAAAATAAGCCCAAACTCAAATTATCTACTATTAGCCGTTGAAGAGTTCCACCTATCCACCTTCTGGCCTTACCATCAGATCAGGTCAACAATACCGAACCACTGTACTATCAACGGAAATAGAAACACTTGCAAAATTTCAAGTCAATATGACAATTAGAAGTAGTAATTAAATTCATCATTAGCTATTTTTCCACCCTTACGGGTGGTATTTTTTTTGAAATTTAAATGGGACCAATCTGGAAGTATACACTTTCAAACAAAACAAAAATTGTCCAAATCGGTTAATAAATGACGGAGTTCTGAGGTAACAAACATAAAAAAAAATACAGTCGAATTGAGAACCTCCTCCTTTTTGAAGTCGGTTGAAAATCAATTCTATACGAGGTGAAATACGTCACCATCTTACAAACGACAATTTATATAATAATTATATTTTATAATATAATATATAAGAGATAATTATTATTATTATTAAGGAAGAAGAAGAAGATAATTATTATTATTAAGGAAATATTTATTATTGCTTAATTTTGTAAGTAATCTAACGAAATAAGCAGATTAGAAGATGAATACATAATTTGAATACCTACTTAGGATTTAAAAAAATACTAAAGCAAATAACGTAATCTTATTTTATAACATAATATTTTTTTTTATTAAAAAAGTATTGAGTGAGAAAACGTCTGATAAAATACTAGCAACTCACCCTAGCTCCGTTTGGGTTGGTCCCTATCACTGATCACAAAATGCTATACTACGTACGTTTTTACGGTTAGTATAGATTTCTCAGAGATGAGATATTTTCCTGCAGTAAAAATTATCCTATATATTAACCCGAATAACCAGCTATCATCATGCCAAATATTATCAAAATCTGTTCAGTGGTTTTTTTAATACATTCGTAGGCAAGCAGACAGAAAAAATTCTAAACACTAACAGTACACACACATCTGAAACATGTACAATGTACATTTGGATTCATAATACTATGTTCCTTCGACAACTTGTTCTCTTCTTTTTAGTTCACTTTTCACGCAGTCGGCTTTCTTTTTATTTTTGTAAAAAAAAAAAATTACAGCTTTTTACTTTTGGCCAGTTAGCTATTTTTATTTTATTTAACGATTTCTTATCCTAAATTACTTTAAAACATATACCTAAGTTGTATATATTTTTGTAATCGCATTTTAAAAACCTATGTTTTGACACGCCACTCGATTTATTTGCATGAAATATTTTAGATATATAGAAGCTAAATCTAAATGTGCTTGTTGTGTTTCTTCTATGTAAAGCTTTATTAGTAATTTTCTTAAAGTCTACAAGAGAAGAACTGTAAATCTTGAACAATTCTTATATCATTTATTAAGTAGTTAAGTGCCTGAAGATTTTTTCAATTTTTATAAAGTATTATTAATTATGTAAGCTTTATAAAGCTTCAGAAAGGTGTTACGGCTTTACACGCAGTGTGGAACACGTAGTTATGTGCTTGCGGTGTGTGCGCGTGCATCGTGATGTGTTGGTATTTATCCACATTAGCATGCATCCGTCTCATTGATCCAACCTCTTTGTTCACAAAACCTTTTATTTACCCAATTTCTAAACAATATTGCACTTAATAAGCTTATTGTACGGTTATTTAATCTGGGGTGATATATATTTTATCTTAAATTAGATAGTCGTAAAATTTGTTTGTTTGTTTAAAGAATATCCAGTCCTTGATCACATCTAACAACTGATCGATGTGAAATCCTGTACCGAAGTCACACCAAGCGTTTTACAAAGACGCCACGAAGAGAGACTCCAAGGTGAAGAGAAGGCTCTTTTGAAGAAGACACTCCAGTTTTTCAACCTATCAGTCAAATATTTACCAAGAATAATAATGAAAAATTTTGCAAATTGTCAAGCTGAATAATATAAACCTACTTTTATCAAAAGATAAAAAAAACACAGACAGAGATTTTTTAGCGAATTTATTTTGTCTCCCGTGACCATGGATGCTGTAAAGCATTCGAAATGTCGGGAACCAAAAATCAAAATAAATTCGCGAAAAAATCCGAAAAGATAGTTTTATTTAAAATGTCAAGTATTCGCGTAAATCTAAGAAAGTATTATAAGAAAGTATTAAACATAGACAAAACAAACGTCCGTGGTGTTTAGTGTAGTCATAGATGTGAGATAATAAACTGATTAAGTGGAAAAATAAAACAGGCTTTTATATGAAAAGTATAATGTGTAAATAATTTATTACTCACCGATGATTTGTGGTAAACTCCATTCATTCTCCTATACTAAATTAGCATAAAGACCGCATATTGTATGGCAAATATATTTAATCCATAGTTATTTTGCTCTGAATGTTAAGGGGAAATTTTAGTCTCTCCCAACCACTAGAATGGAGTAGCATAAAATTCAAAAAAATCTTATTATAATTGCTTTCTGACCAGTGAAATCAATATCATTATTTTAAATTTTCTGAATGCTCTAAAACGGCAGCACTATTAATAACTTATATGATATTAGATAATACTAATATATCTCTTACATAATCTCTTTATCATGAGCATCATTATTACACTTAACTAAATTGCGTAAAACTTACATCGCATAGTGCATTTCATACCTTTATTAGTTCGCTGTGATAAAATTGTAGGTAATATTAAATACTTTTTCAAAACATTATTATATTTTTATGTTATATCCTTTGAATGGTTTTTCTGAATATTACGTAAATATATAAAACGTATTTTTTTTAAATAAACTATGTACTAAGATATATTATGCAAAAGGAATTGAAATTATTATGTAAACAGATATTGTAAGTTTAAATTTCCGCAGTCAGCGACCGACTTAGCTCTTATAAGGATATAATGATGTCTTTCTCCATTACGTATTTCATACTTAAGTACAACATAGTTCTCTGATGTAAAATATAAATTGAAATCAAATTTAAGATGAAAATTATTTATTTACTGTTCCCAAACATCAATGTTGTAATTTCTAAAATAAATATATATGTAAATATTCCTTACATTGCTTACTCCTAATCAAAAAAGTAATAAGCCTTCTAATATTTTTTATAACTTTTGATGTTTTAAATATTATAAGTGCCAAAATATGCTTCTTAGTATCTCTTTCTATGGGCGGGATAATTATTACTTAACTACTCTTCTCCGCGTACACCAAATTAATCCCACAATATTATCAAAGTACACATTAATAAAAAGTAAAAACTAAAGCAATTCATCTTTAATTATTTAAATAAGTTGTCATTATAAATTATAACTAACAAGCTATTAAATAGACACAATAGATCAAGTTTAATGTTTCCTTACGTCTCTGATGTACATACTCGTACATACCGGTGCGTATATTCTACGGAGGCAGCTTCTCACACAAAGCCTTATGTATTAGCGTACTAAAGCAAGTAGCATCACGTTAACGGTGTTTCGATGTTGTTTCCTTAAAATTTCCCTTGGCTGGTTAATACTGTCGGCCAAGTGTGGGTTTATGACAATATGTAACCTGCGCCGAGTCGTCGGCATCTCGCAATAAGTTACTTTTGTTTGTAAGCGCTTAAAACTATAGACTATACTAAACTTTCACATGCCACTTTTTATATATACATATAATATATTTATATTATACACTCTTATTTTGGTTTTAAAGCTCGACCAAATAAATGTAACTAAGTGTTTTAATTTTTTTTTAATAATTTTAAATATTTTCGTTTTTTATGAACTTACAGCATAGTTATTATTTTTGTTTATTCTAAAATGGACTTAATAATTACATTTTTCATATTAATTAGTAATAGCTAACCTATAGGTACTCATTTTAGCTAAATAGTATACATATATTCGACTTTATTAACTGAGTGTATTTAGACGAAGTTTTTGAAAAATCACCAAAATAAACTAATATGTTCTAAGAAAATATAAACAAATATAAACATTAAAGCATCTTAAGATTTGGTATATCCTGTAAAACGAAGCGCGTACCGATTAAATGAGGTGCTCGCGTTTCTCCAGATAACCAAGCGGGATTTTCGTTTTCTCTCACACACTTATAATTTACATTTACCATCTCTCTCCTGCGCAGCCCCAATCGCCGGCACCTCTCCGTCGCCTTCTAGTCACATATTTTATTTGTAGAGCTTTCCTGCATCCAGAACGGACTAAAGCTTTCCACACACAAAACGATCTTAGACTTTGCTGCGGCCTTATTTACAATACTTTAGATTAAACGGATGCGCATTCAAATATACTCTGTGCTTACATTCGTCGTGTGATGCATGGCGGATTTAAATCTTCGTGTCAGAGACCTGCCAATAATATTCACCCACACAACTTACTGAATGCAAGGATGGTAGTCGATTTTATGCTTATTGCTAGTGGGTACATACGCCAGTAAATGACGATTTTATAACTACTTGGATGGTATATTTTGTAGTGTTGTTAGATAATTGCTTACGTGTATTACGTTATACCATTTAAGGTAATTGTTAAAATAATTTAAAAATGAGATAATCTTATTTTTTTTAATGCAAATAATGTGTTTGTTTGTGTTTCTTTTACGTATTAACACACTATACACAATGACTTTTTGATTGCGGTATAGTGATATAAGCTACTTGTGATTTTGGAATATTAAGTAATATAGTAATGAGTGATTCAATTCAACTTAAAATATTTTACTCAAAAGACTTTTTACACGCAAGTTTTTGATTTTTTTTCATTTATTTAAATTGTCAGTGTCAAACCTATGTTTGTCCATGAGTTGTTAAGAGTCGACGAGAACTCAACAGTTAAATTGGATTAGTTGGAAAATGACTAAATATTATAAATTAATAATTTTAAAATAATAATAATAGTATTACAGTAATAATAATTACACATTTAACTAATTTAATTATCAACCAAAATCCGTTCCTTACTACCTTACCTTTTTCCTGCTACTCCAACTAAAAAAACTATCTAGGTCCTAAGAAACATTCATTAGATGAATTTGATATAAATAATAAATAAATATGTTGGGACATTAAAACAGCACCATCTAGTTCCATGGTAAGTTACGATGCTTGTGCTATGGATACCAGATAGTTGTTACTCTACACATATATAACTTTAAATACATACATACTATAAATATAAACCCATGACAAAACCCATGTACAAACATTCGTGCTCATCACACAAATGTATGCCCCCCAGCGGGACTCGAACCCGCGACCGCTGGCACAGCAAGTAGTTCCTACAAACTGAGTCAAAACGTGTCTTCAATATTATTAATATTATTTAAAAAAAATCAATTCATAGCAAGTAGGGACATGATCTTTATTCGTGGGTATTTTCCTAGTTTTTTATTGTTTGAATGTAAGAGTGCAAAGATTACTATACGAGAAGTGATTAGCTACGGCCCAGATCACGTCGCGTACAAAATGAACAAAACAACGGTATAGATTACTGAATTATTAACTTATTCATAGAAAGGTCTGTTTCTAACTGACTTTACCGAATGTATTACACTGGGCGGGCTAATGTATTAATAAAGATTTGTAAATAGTACATCATATGAGACATATTATAACACTAGCGGCTCACCCTCGCTTCGCTCGGGTTCGCCTCTAGGAAAGCACAAACAGATCTATCCCACGGGAACCGTTCATTTTTCCCCGACGAAAAGTAACCTGTTTGACCGGCAATAAGGGTATCAGCATGCCAAATTTTACTAAATTAGGTGCATAAGTTGTTGTGTACTAAACTGCATAAGTTACTATAGTTTTTTAACTATCCCACGGGAACTCTTTAATTTTCAGGGATGAAAAGTATCTAAGATGTTGCCCGGGGATATAAGGTACCACCGTGCAAAATTTCATTTAATTCGGTCCAATAGATTCGGAGATTAGCCCGTACAAACAGACAGAGAAACAAAAAATTTGAAAAAATCTGGATTTGTTCTATTTGTCTTCTTACATCCCCCTGACTCGGTTTCTGGCATTTTTTTTCTATGTACAGACATTCAACCTCTACAATTTTATTATAGTATAGACTAGCTACTCACCCTCGCTTCGTCCGGGTTTGTCCCTAGTGAAAAACAGAAACAAATCTATCCCACGGGAACCGTACATTTTTCGAAATAAAAGTAAACTATGTGCTATTCCAGACTATAATCTATCTCTGTGCTAAATTTCATCCAGGTCCGTTCGGCCGTTATGGCGTGATCGAGTACCAAACATCCATCCAAACTTTCGCATTTATTAATAATAACAAAAGCAAATTTTTAATATCGGTTACTTGGTTACATCGAGTCACTACTTCTTTCTATAGATAATTTAGTGCTATACCTAGTTTTTATTTAAAAAAATATGTTAAAAAAGATTTACAGCTCTTACAATTAACAATTGAAGCTGAGTTTATTTGTTCTTCAAAAAAGTAGTGGTAAACTCATGACGTTCGATCAACATTGTAATCATTTAATTATATGGGGCAAAAACATTATTATATTAAATAAAATATATATAATATAGTTTTCAATTTTATGTTCTTTTGTAAATTAAGATAATTTATCACTGTTGTATTATGAGTAATTCGCAAACTATTTAGAAATAGCTAACAACATGGTATTTGCAAAAGTTAGATCATGGATAATTATAATTTTTGTATTTTATTTGGTGAATCTTCACCTATACCTTACATATAAATATAGGAAAAGTCTTTAAATTCAAATTTGAATAAAAGTCAAATTTGATTTTTTTAATAGGTAAGTATACTCGTAGTAAGAGATTTGAACACTATATAACAAATAAATAAACTGGTGAAAGCCCATCCATAGCTTTTATAACAAACAAAATACACATATAAAAAAATATATTAAAAATTAAGAAAAAACAAGAATATTTTTTATCCTAATTTTGAAAAATGCTTCCACCTAATCACCCGACCTTTAGGTGTCAATTTATTACATTTTCAAATATGGTGTTTGTCCGCCTACGAAAGAGACCGTTAATTTACAACTGCGTAAGCTATTGTGGTGACTTTTCATGTTGGATACTGCAATATGTGTAAATAATTAGAGGTCACCGAACTATGATTTAAAAAGCCATATTAAACAACTAAAACAGACATGTGAAAGTAAATTACAAAAATACACTCAGATTTTTAAGTGAAATCTCTTTATAAAGTGTTACATTTTGTAGTTCAAAAGGTACTTCATAAATATTTTAGCAACCACAAAACAGACATGCGTGTACAAAATTGACCATAAGTATTTTACGAGGTAGAATTCTTGTCCTCTAAGTTTACTGCCGCACTTCGGTGATGAGTCGTCGTGTAGGTGCAGATTATTTGCTTCATATTCACGAAACTCTTCATTAATTTACGCGACGGTTCCCAAGAAATGCTTTAAACGTCCGGTAGAAGTATTAAGAAAGTCTCGCACGGCTGTAAAAATCACCACATCAGACTTGGAACAATTTACAGACGAGATGACTTTAAGAAAGAAAATGTTTTAGTACTCATTTGCACTCACAATGATGTAGCCTTTTAATTTTTTATTTTTTTTCTGTTACGCAACATTTTTATGAGTCAACGCTTTTAGTATGAAGCGGCATCATGGACTTGTATATATGTTTTATTTTCCAAAATACGTTTAGGGAACGTGCATTTTATAAGTAACCAAAACATTTTACTTGACTTCCTGATATATATATATATTATATATATATATATATATATATATATATATATATATATAACCATAATTATATCATGTTGTATATTAAAATTATACTTATTAACATTTCACAGTTCCGTAATATTCGAGATAAAAAGGTAAAATAAAGCAAGATGACCAGGAAGAGAACCGGCCGGCCGTATTACTAATACAGAAAGAGACAAAGGAGGCGAGCGAAGTTCACGCATATTTAAATAAATAAACTTAGCTAGAGCGCAACGGCTATAAGGCGTATGCGCAGATTATGTTGAAGTCAAGAACGCCTTGAACTAGCAGATACGTCGGCAAAAAATATCATTTTTCTAGTGTATAAAAACTTTTTTCATGCTTCTACAGATTCTAATATTCTAATCTAGTCATAGCTTAAGTTTGCTACGTCACTTTTATATATTGGAAAATTACATTTTAGTGTGTACCTATACATACATTCTCCGCATTTTCTACGTCTTTTTTTTGCAATAATGAGTGTTTCTTTTTATGATTAAAAAAACAAACTACTGGTTGTCTTAGTCGAAGTATTTTTAAGGGAGATGCCGCATCCATCTGAGTGCACTTGTGCACTAGCATCTAGAACAAATGGCCGCGAATATTGTCTCAGCCGTGAGAATCGGATCCTCCCGATATGCCTTCTATACTTAGACGCCGGACACTGCTTTGTTCATGCCTTGATAGGTACTTGTTGAATATAAATATCTATTGTGATCAATAAAATATATTCCTATTTTAGCATTCTTTCTAATTTGGTACTAAGTGTATTGCTATCCCTTAACCATAAATAAAATAAATAATATGTAAGTTAAATTATATTTAGTCATAAAGATCTAGTTCCCACTATATATCAACACTTGTAAGTTTTTTTGTTAAATTATGAAGTATCTTTAATAATTACTTAAAACTTAAATTTTAAACAAAATATATGTATATCTCTGATGAATTTTAATTATAAGACAGGTACGTTTGAATAAAAAAAATTTAATATTTCATACTTAAATACCTACTTGTTCTAAAAAATTTAAACGCGTACAATTGTTAAAATATGTTAACAGTATTGTAAATTTTGAGCATAACAGTATAATTACTTTCTAATAATCTGTGTGCTAATGAGAAACGTGCATAGATTATATCGACGGATGGCCCGCTACTTTAGAGAAAAAACTAACTTAGTTCCGCTACGGAGTTTGAAGCTTGAATCTGATATCAAAAAAACAATAAACACCGCTTAGAAACTGTATTAACGAAAAGTAATGCCGAGCTATTTTATCGTCATTCATTTTAATTACAAAAGTATGTAAAAGTATATTTTTGTTATCTGTTTGCGATTATATAATTCATGTATGATAATTGCAATTTGCCGATTCATAAATTCACATCATGATAAAGTTCTTAATTAACGTCATAGTATTATTATTAGATGTATTCATTTTATTTAAAGGTTCTCTATATACATATAGAGGTTAAATAAAGTTGCCTTGTCCTTCGTGGCTGTCTCTAGATAAATCTAACAGAGGGCTGAGTAACTAACACAAGAAACACATAAAGATGAGTAGATGTAGGTATAATCAGGAAAAAAAATCACGATCATCGATAAAGTTTTTTTTTTTTTTTCATTTTATTATAACATTTATTTAAATATTTCTTATTATGATATTGTGATAGAAGTGTTAATTTGATTTATTTTTTATTATTTTAATTATATTTTGCAGCTTCATTCTTCGCGATTTAATCTATAATTTATCTGTATTATTAATTTTAATTTACAAAATTGATATTTCCGTATTATTTACTTAAAAACTACAAAATATCGCTATACTTACAGTTCCTATGAATATTTACAATTTCGTATTAAACATACTGTAAGTTTTGAAAAAACATTTAAATAATAAACCTAAAATAAAATACACTTGTTTATTGTTGTAGTAGCCTTCAAGTTGCTACTTTTTGTAAAGTGATTGCCTTCTGGCCTTTATAAAACATCAAAAGTATAAGAGCATCATATTTTGTGGTTTTCAAAAATTAAGAATTTAATAACTACTAAAAGATTTTTGGCCTCTTCTTATGTAAGGGCATGTCCTTATGTAACCATTAATATTAATTATAAATATATAATAACAACCAAAATATTACATTAAATATAATACACCTTTGATATGCGCCAAGTTAGAAAACTAAGATCTGTATTAGATGCAATTGCTTGCTATTAAAATATTAATATAAAAAAATCTACATATCCCCCGTATTTCTTTCATCTTCCTTCCGGTAGTGGTGTCCGGTATTGCTAGCGTATAACCTACAGTTACTTCTTACCATCGAGCAGGGAACATGTTTCTTTGTAACTTTATAACAAAAGTATAAATAAAATGATGATATAATTACATTGTACAGTACATAAATAACATATTGTTAATAATGAAACCGTCAGTGGCAAGTAAAATGCTTGGTCCAGTGTCACAACAAGGCTGTCAGTTATGGAAACAATTGTGAATAATTTTCCTTGTTCCTCAACGGAAAACCTTGCGCATCGCGGAGGTCACATCTCGCCAACCAAACGTAGTACCTACGAGTACGTAGACAGTTACTTCATGATAATTATATTGCTTACTTTTGTTTATTGTTTTTGTATAATAATAGAAACATACAACTTCTTTACGTAGTTGTTACGTGGATTTGTAAATAATATCAACTATACATATAGTAAAATTTTAACTAAGCGGAATCTGTACATTAAATATTTTTTGAAAAATCTTATTGAAATAGATATTATATCGATACAGAGGCTGAATCAATAGTTTTAATAATTTATGTCTGACTGTCTGTCTGTTACCGCATCACGGAAAAACCACTGGAGGGATTTTGATGAAATTTGGTATGGTGATAGCTGGTTATCCGGATCAACATATAGGATATCTTATACCGTAGGAAAATATCTCATTTCTGAGAAAAAATACAAAAACTGCAATGTAAAAGTATACTAATATGTAAAACCTAAGAATTTGGTTTTTGGTCATCTGAACGCGGGCGGAGCCGCGGGCAGTGCTATTTATTTTATAATGATTGAGCTTGATTTATTACTTTACATTATATCATTAAAGTAGTAGATATGTAAAAATAATGAGCAACATATTGGCACAAGGATATAAAACACCCATTAACAAAATTATTAGTCTCTGCAGATTTCTTGTTTACATCCATTATACTTATCAAAATACAAACCTAACCGATTAACCATATGACATTTTTTGTTAGCTGCTTAAGATGCAAGGTCTTTGCGTCCTTTTAAGTATGTAATATACAATATACATACATATATGATAATTACTTGAATTGAAAAAAGTTGGAGATCCTCAATTCGGATTTCACGTATAAGTTTTTATTTATTTATTTATTTGTATGCATATAACGAGATAATTTGGCTAATTGTGCATGGATTTTATGGTCTCACTAGCATTGCTCGCGGCTCCGCCCGCGTTCAAATGACCGAAAACCAAATACTTAGGTTTTACATATTAGTATACTCTTACATTGCCGGTTTTGTATTTTTTTCTTAGAAATGAGACATTTTCCCTTGGTAAAAAGTATTCTATATGTTGACCCGGATAACCAGCTATCACCATACCAAATTTCATCAAAATGCCTCTAGTAGTTTTTCTCTGATGCTATAACAGACAGACAGACAGACAGACAAAAATTCTAAAAACTATAGATTCGGCCTCCGTATCGATAATAATGTTCATTTCAATAAGATTTTCTATAAAAGATTTAATGTACAGATTTGGCTTAGTTACAATTTTATTATATGTATAGATTTATTTAAAGTACAAGATATATCAAGTGTAGTCTTATGTTACATAATTTCTAAAGGAACTGCACCTCTACGAGTAGAACAATTGCTTTTAAGTTGATTGCAAAATCGGTATAACTTTTTAGTTAAACGAATTATTATCTAATTTATTTATTTTTACTAATCTTAGGGGAATTAGATAAGCTTTAATTTCCACACAAGGAAAATGCCCTTAAAAATAAAGTGTAGCGTAAAGACAATAATAAGTTGTGCCTTAATGTTGGTGTAGATAAACTATAAAACAATTTGAAATTTATATTTTATATCCTGTTCACGCACTCGTGGATAGAAAAAGAGAGAAACAAGAAAAAAAAATCTAGAAATGGTGTTAATGCCATAAACAACGTTTATAATTTATTCTAGAACTTCTGACGCACTGAAAACTCTAAATTATAATCTTTTTACACAGTAATAAAAATAAGTCATACATCTATACTATAATAAAACAGTAGAGGTCGAATGTCTGTACATAGCAAAAAAATGCTAAAAACCGAGTCAGGGGGATGTAAGAAGACAAATAGAACAAATCCAGATATTATTCAATTTTTTTCTTTCTCTGTCTGTTTGTACGGACTAATCTCCGAATCTATTGGACCGATTTAAATGAAATTTTGCATGGTGGTACCTTATATTTCCTGGCAACATCTTAGATACTTTTTATCTTGGAAAATTAAATAGTTCCCGTGGGATAGTTAAAAAAGTATAGTACCTTATACAGATTAGTACACAACAACTTATGCACCTAATTTAGTAAAATTTAACATTCTGATACCTTATATTGCCGGTCAAACAACAGGTTACTTTTCATCCCGGAAAAATGAACGGTTCCCATGGGAACTAATAGATCTCTATTAGTGTTTTTCTAGAGGCGAACCCGAGCCAAGCGAGGGTGAGCCGCTTGTTACAAATAAAGTTAATAACGTACTTTATCGGGAAAGTAGTCTAGCATGAAAAATAATTTTATGTGCAAGAAAATGACACCATGAAGATACATTTGTGAGCGAAATTTCATATAATTTGATTTGTGGCAAGCTTTTTATTTGCAAAATTGTACCAAGAACCAAGACGTACACGCGCCAAAACCGCGCTCCTTGCACGATACTCAACAGTCTGAACAGTATTATTATTATAAGCCTGTAGTGTCCCATTATGACACTACTTACTGTATTTGACGACAGGTTTGGCTCAGTTTGTAGTGACCCTACTTGCCGTGCCAGCGGTCGCGGGTTCGAGTCCCCCTAGGGGCAATTATTTGTGTGATGAGCACGAATGTTTGTACTCCAGTATTAGGTGTTTATATTTATAAAATGTATGTGTTTAAAGTCATATATGTGTAGTATCAACTATCTGGTATCGATAACACAAACCTCGTAGCTTACCATGGAACTAGATGTTGCTGTGTGTTAATCTCCCAACATATTTATTTATTATGTGTCCCAACATATTACTGCAGGGCAAAGGCCTCCCTACTCTTCCTCGACTGCTCCCTACCTTTCGCCATAATAAACTCTCTCTGGAAGGAGTCCAACTCATCCAGCCATCTCCGTCTGGGCCTACCACGCTATTGTCCGGTGTGTGTGTGGTTGTTTAATATGTCAAAAGAAAAAAATCACATGCTTCAATTTCATCTTTCTAATTGGAACACGAAAAGGCATCTGTTATAAAATCGACAGTTTTCTCATTTGCTTGAACAGTGTTATGGTGAATATGTAACACGGTAACGATTTCCTAACTCCGAAGTAATCTAGTAATGAGCAATCTCAGGGGCTCTCTCGTTTCACATGGTGAAAGTGTATTGCATAAGATGCTGTATCTACCACAAATCATAGAAAATTCTTGTTCATGTAACTGCTCGTGTAAATACTTCGTTCGCCCTTTCTTACTTGTGTGATTAATTACCTTTAGAATTCATCTCATATTGATTTTATGATCATTATAAAATAAATCAAACTAATTGCATGCCATTTTCAAGAAATCTATGTTGAATCGATCTTTTAGTGGTGAAAAGATAAAGTTCTTACATTTAAACTTATCGTTTGAGTGATTTGTCGCCTGTTGATGAGAATCGTCATAAAAAATATCATAACGATATATTCATAACTCAGTTAACTCTCTTGACGACTCTAAACGGCGCAGTGCATGGAATCAAAAAAAAAAGATTAAGTTATATATTACTATCAAATACGTTTGGTATAAACATATGTAGGAAGAGGCAGTGTTTTTTTTTGCAGTAAACCTATATAACGTATTTAAAAGAAATACTTATAAGATTTCAGATGAAAATGAAAATATTAACAAATAATTATTATCGGAATAAAGACGTAAATTTACAGCAGAACACGCGTGAAGAGTTAATCTGTGATAACAAAACATTCGGAAATTTAAAGGCGATCATAAATAATCGATTTGACATGTTTATTCGATTACAAACTGAGATTCCATCGACTGTAAACAATGTGAAACATACCGAAGGGTTTAAACTTGTAAAAGAAACATGGCTATTATTGGAGAACATGTAGGTAAGTAGTGAGTCAATGGGACAAACAGGTCGGGACGTTTCTCGGAACTGTTCTGTTGCTGCATATCATTCTCATTGCCCAATTCAAATTTTGATTATTATTAGCGTTAAACAACCGCTGATATTATTGAAGTATTTACTGATAGAACTGATATTTTAGTTTTTGTCTATATATAAAAATAGACAGGGACAAAACAGTTCAGCACCTCTTTCTCTTCTGTTTGTCAACCGATTTTCTTTTTTTTAAGACTATTGCTATTGGGGAGTTTTAGTGTTATCGATAAAAAAAATCGTGGTCGAATTTCGACCACTGAGCGAATACTATGATAATTATACATTTTTTATTAGATAAATATAATAATTATTAATGGGCTTTTATAAAATAAATATAAATATATTTAAACTATGCAATAGCTGTTGGCTCATAATTAATTTTCATAATATTTTCTTAGGTACCCGAAGGTAGTATAACAAAAACAATACTTTTATTCGTCAAGTTAATAAGACGTAAAAATATTTGATGACATTGTAATTTAATACTTTGAAAATAAACAACTTCACACGGCGGTTCAAAACGGCAGTGTAAAAGGCTGTTGATGTGATGCGTCGGCGATCCTGCCAGCTTCGGTCCTGTAGGTCGCCAGCGGCAAGTAACGACACAAAACAACACGCGTAGTTCCATATTAGGAATAAGATTCTTTAGTATATCCGATACTTTACATTCATAAAAAAATAATCACTCGTTTTTGATTAAGTATTTAAGTTTTATTCTTATATTCTATACTTGTTATTTGACAAGTTTCGTTTGTATTGTTTTTTTTTTTCAATTTTGTGTATTTAAAAGTCAAGAAATAATTTATACATTATCAATGTATTTGCGTATGTGTAGGTGCTTAATAGTAACCATAGTAGATTTGTGTACTAAATTTTCATCAATATCAGTCCAGCTGAAGGAGTATCAAACACTATATACACATACAATCTTTCACATTTATAATATTATATTTTGCTTAATACTGAAAAATAATAATGAATTACATGATTAAAAACCTGTTGAATAATTTATACATTTGGGGATTATATCTGGTAAACTAAACGTCTTTCTGAATCTTCGTTGATAACAAAGCGATTCGAATGCATTCCGAGAGATGGCAGACCAGTTTAATAATAAAGAAGTGCAGACTAAGTATCAGTATCAGACATTAAGCCGGTTAATATTTACTCTTTATACTGTGGTTCTGATAGCAGATTCTTATCCACAACGTTGAAATTTATAATAAGGAGCTATAAATAAATAAAAAGTTTAAAAACTTATGCCAATGCCCTATGCAACTTATCCCAATTGGGTCGCATGGGCCCCCTGATGCAAGGAAGCCTCAGCGGGCCACTAGACTCTTTTATTTCAAATCATTTTTTCAAGTCCGGCCCTCATAGAAGTTTAAAAAAAGAAAAAAGTGTCCTATATTTCCGCATATTATTTTTTAAGGAGATCACGAGAAATGCGATCGTACCTATGTTCTATAAAACGATGACTGGTCCTCTGAGCTCAGTTTTTTAACTAAATTTTACTCTACGCGTTCTTCCGTGAGAGCGGCTTAAAAAAAGTGAGAAGGTCAAAAACTGTCTCTTATCATATTGTCTACTGACTTCTCGTTCAACGCTCCGGTCGGCAGTCCACATTTGGTTTCGTAATAGGCAAAAATGGTTAGTTACGCCACAGTGTTTACATATAGATACATTTTATTGATGAAAATTTTAGTTACTTCTGTATATTATCATAGGACAAATACAAATTAAATTTATGATATTTAATATTACGTCAAACACTTAAGAGTACCTACCACTTGTATAATAATATGTACGCTTAAACGATTGATTTAATGCGCTAGATGACCTTTACAGCACCTTGTCTACAAACATGACATCACAACAGAGTAATCAACTTAGTCTAGATTTTATTAATTATTATTTTTGTAACCGTGGATTATATCGTAAGATGGCGAGTAGGTAGATACAATAAAAAGTGTATCGCAATTAGCCAGCCGGCCATCACCGACGTGGGTGTAGCGGTCAGACGCAATTCTCAATCAGACAACAATTACCTATATTAAAATAACCAATACCGTCGAGTGGATCCCAAGGCCTTTATCCTTGTTTGGGAGAACATTGTATCTCTGCATTATTGAGACTCCTTTGTTACGTGGAACCACCGTTTATTGTTCCGCGTCAAAATGAATGTAAATAAACAAGATAACATCTGAGTATTAAGATATGGACCCGTCGCGCTAGTTGGCCGCTCGCCGGTAATAACAGCAAGTGAGGCATGAAACTGGAAAATTAAATCACTTCAGATCACTCGATGACATCAATGTGTAACACGAAACCATAAGTTGCAATGACAAAGAGTCAATTATTGTGAAACAAATACGCGTTGTGGGTGCGGAGGTGCGGGCATAAATGTGAATATTAAAAAATTTATCATTTACTTTAACAAAGTATGAACACGTAATAACTTGAAAATTGTTTCACTGTAGTAATCTACATCGACGTTATAACAATACTACCAAATAATAATGTTAAAACGGTTGACGTTTATTAAGTACTGTCAGTTGCTAAAGTTACTTTCTATATTTTAAATGATTTTATGGGGAATATATACATATATTTTTTGCAAGCAAATAAAAATACAATTTAATAGACATTTTTAAATTATTTCATTTAATTTACATTGCTGTACGCAATGATTTTCAATGTCAATGAAAAATTTATTTTATTGGCAATTAGGCGATATGCTAGTTTATTCGAACCAACATGACGCTGTTTCAAAAGCGTGTGACTTGATTGGCAAAACTGCTACCTGCTTACCTTAGAGTTGACGGGTTCATCCAGAAAATAATCAAAATCTGTTGCACTAAAAGTTTTCAGAAACCAAATTGAAAGTCATGACGATAATAAAAAAATGTCATTATCATAACTTCAGTCCTCTACATGCAACGTCTTGTATAATATATAGCTATATTTTATTTAAAATTATTATTTTTGATTTTTATAAAGCTTTTTATATAAATTTCTTATGCATTGAATGTACAAAATATATAATACCTTCGAAAAAATAACAGAAATCAGAACATTTTACAGCAGAAACTGCAATACGCAGTGAAACAAAGAAAAGTAAAACATAAAAGTGGACCAAAACCCGCCCACGTACCTATTTGCATGTAGTTTATAGATACTGTTGAAATTAACTCCGAAAAAACTCGTATTGCCATTTAAAGTAATAAGACAATGTAGTTCATTAGTGTAGTTAAACTCACCTACACCTACTGAGTAACACCTTCATATATTTATATAAAACAGCTCTCAAAACTTTGACGTCTTTATCTAAGAGGTTCTTCAAGGACATTGTACTGATAGTAATAAATATCTATATCATAAAAATAAACAGTATGTAGAACAAAGTTTTATTTCAAGTTATTCAAACGTAAAATAATATTTTATTTATGTTAAGTATATTTGTACATAATTATGTATGTCTATTTCTTTAGGACTGTGGCCTGAGGGGTTGGATGAATTTTAGCACATGAGGAGGCAAACAGACATTCAAAACTCAAAAGTAGAAAAAAAGTTCAATTAAGAAAAAAAAATATACATAGATTTTAAGTTTTTAAAATAGTTATAATATACAAGCTTTATATCGCTTTTTACTTTTGTGGTACAAACATATACATATGTAGACATAGATTAACATTTTTGATTAGAACTTTCATATGATCACACTATCTTTGATTATATATTACTTACTAACTTTACCTGCGGCTTCGCTCGCGTAGTCCATTTATGTGTAACTGTTTCGACCCCAAAAATCATAGCTGTTAAATGTTAGCCTATATTTAACTTTACAGAATCGTGATCGTGATCGTTCCTGAGATTTGCGCGTTCAAACAACACAAACAACAGTCTTCAGATTTATTATATGTATTAGTAGAAATGAACAAACAATATTAATTATTCGTTAATTAATAAACCTAAACTAACTAACTGATTTTAATAATTCTTTTATTTTATTTCGAGGCAACACTATTCCAAACTAACATAAGCCATGTTTAAGAGTTTTCAGTAATAAATATAATCCAGGGTTCCCAGTATTTAAATATTTTAAATATATGATACAATAGATAGTATAAATATTCAACGCCACGTATGTAAGCTTGTTAATTATGCACAATAATAATATTATTAACCGCAGTAGAGGAATAACTACAATTGATATAGTAAATGATTGAGAGTGTGTGATAGCGTAAATAATAATGAATTCATAAATATAGTGTGTACATCTGAATTTAACATTAACCTGCCGCGTCAAATGAATACACTCAGTTGCAGACAATGAATTATGAACCGCGGCCGCTATTGAATTAAATAAACGATAAAGCCATATTTTATTTAGACCGCTTTCATGTGATGAATTAAATTTATGTTATCTTTGACAGTTTAACGTGTAAATTTTAACAAATAAGTTTTTATATATGTATGTATCTAGTACCTACTTGTATCACTTGTTGTGAATTTAAATTTATTAATTCTATTTAAAGATAGTTGCCCGATATAAAACTACTAAGTATGATTATTTGTACAATACTAAAATGCAAGAAATAATTCAATTTCAAGCTGTTTTTTTAATTTTTAATTGATTTGTTTTAAATGATTTTAAAGGGACTTTCACTTTCGCATAGATATTCTGACGAAAAGGAGATAAGATCATTAGACTAATTGGTATGGTATGCTGTATTCGGGCTGGTTTTCGCAACTCGACGACTCTGTACCCATTTTGCGTGTCTACTACTAATACGTAGACTACTTTTTATCCTGGACAAAAAAATACAGGACAACCGGAAATGCGCGTAGAAGAGTGCTTTAATTTCCTTAACACTAATATAAATGCCTAGTGGACGATTAGATCAAAGTTGCTTAGACTAATATTTACCATCGTCGTAATAAGTGATCGGAGCCAAGGGTGAAAATAGTCATATCTATAAATTCTATATTATAAAAAGGAACAATTTGTGTGTTTGTTCTTTTGCATTCGATAAGCCCTGAAACTAATAATTAATTCTTTCACTATTGGAGAATTCGAAAATTAACTAAATTTATGCAAAATTCCGATAACAGGACGGCATTTTTTACTATGCCCAGGGGCGGCGCTAAGATTAAATCCGGCCCTGCATATACATATAGCTTATGTATCGCACTATTTGTTACCAGATACAAAATATTCAAGCTAAATGTCAATGATATCACCTATGTTATTACTTTAACCGGCAATCTATTATTATAATATTGGGCTCAATTATTTCTCTACCACATTGTATACTGTACAGTGTTGACCAATAGTCTTAGACACAAATGTCAGTCATATCACACTTGACGCAATGTTGTAAGTTAAATGTCATTAGATTTGCTTATTTACCTATCATAATAACAGTCGGCGCCAATTCATGTATGATTTGCAATAAGTAACATAATAGAGAAAGATAAGTATATATATATATATATATATATATATATATATATATATATATATATATATATATATATATATATATATATATATATATATATATTCAATACAATTGTATATACAATTATTTTATACATTTGATATAAATAATGATTTCAATTATAATATACTATAGTTAATGTTAATAATTTATTTTGCATGAAGTTATTTTTATTAAAATTTTGTTTTATTTATTTTCTCAAACCACAATAAGTGGGTAATAAAAATTATTACATTATATTATTATTTTCACAAAATTATCGCCTTCTTCCACAATACATTTTAGTAGAATAAAAAATTCACAAGTAATCTAAAGAAGTTTCATAGTAAATACGTAATGAGCTGGGAACTTAGTATAGCGGCCATTGTCCGGAGTCAAGCGCCTTCCGCTAAACGAACCTCCACTTAACAGAGACCTTTCCACTGAGTTACGTCTTCTACTTAAATATATTAACCTAACTGTGGTATCCGCATTATGGCAGAGCTAGTTATGCTGGTTCACTTCTCTATTTAGTACAGGAAAGTATTGAAAGACGGAACGCTGTGATTGAAAAATAGGAACTTACAAACAATGTGATAGTATATAATTAAATAATTATACCTTTACTATATATTTACAAATAGACTTCAAAAAGTATTTTAAGCGAGAAAGTTAATTGAAACGTTGCGTTACAGTGTCACGTACTGTTCAGATGTATGTATATGGTAAAATATTTGTTATTTGTAATGACTCTACAGTAAATACAAAACATGGTCTCGATGCATGACATACACATATTTTATCAGTGAAGTTACTCCATAATTGTGTTACACACATAGGTACATATATACACATGTATATATATACGCATGTACATATATGGCGACCTTACGTATATCTACATAGCAATAACATAAGCAATCTAAGCTCGAATGATGTTAGGTTCCTTACCTTTCATTTACTTTATGGACTTATTCATACCTCTTCCGTTTCTAGCCTACTTTAACACACAGGCTTGATAGGGTTTTCGATATTTAAACCTATCAGTTAACAAAATAAGCGTCTAGATTTTCTAAAGACGTATTCTAAACGTTCTTCACTGTAACATAACGAAATCTTAATCTAATGCTGTTTTGTTAAAATTATCTAACAAGTGTACTTTTACGCATGCTTCCATGATACAAATAAAAGCACAATAGCGGAGTACCATAAATAGGAAATCGTCGCTCCAGTGGCTCGAATAATTCACTAAGAATCTCAGTTTCACGTGAAAATCGTTGTTCTGTATGCAAATTGACCCCACTGAAGTAATAAACACAATTTTCATCTATGCAAACATTAAATAAATTATACGTTGCACATAATGACATGATAATGAGCAGTTTTCTCTCATTACTAGGTATTTACTAGTTATTATAATATTTTAATATATCATTGCATATTTTGTTACTACATTCGAATGGCAAGTGTTTATACCCAAAAAATGGAAATGAAATTTATAAAATTTCGCAAAAATTACAGTAATTATAAACCTAAAAAATATCCAATGTTATCTCAAACAATGAATAAATGAATCTTTCTCGCTTACATATTTTTTAATAATTTTCTGATTAAAGTTTAAAATAAGTTTAATAAGCTAAGCTATTCGATATACCAGTGTCTAGATCTAACCTTGTATTCTTAAGTTTGATTTCCGCTAAGACAGCTCTACCTATTTGTCACTGTCCACGTACAATGTTGTTTGATGTGTAATATGATTCATTAAATATGTGATAGAGCTGCCAATATAACGTCTATTTAACATGCAGTAATGATAACACAAATAATTTGTTGGACATTCGACACCTCTTGGGCAAATTGGTGTGAGTTATATACTTAAGAAGTTTTTGGAGTATCAATTTTCATATAAGGCCCCCTGCATGTGAATTTTATGAGAAATGAAGTTAATACAAGCTTTAACTCAAAAGCGTTACGTTTTTCTGCGCAACGTACCTTGCGCACCTTTCACTTTTAAATGTCACAGTGATAAATAATGACGAGAGTATTGATGTAATTAATATTCAAAGTGATATTAATAGTGAAGTAAATCAACCTTCCTAACAATGTCTTCATGTACCTACTATAAAGTAATAATTTAACTGCCTAGGTGGTGTAGTGGCTAGCATGTACGGCTGCACACTCGGAGGTCCTGGGTTCGAGTCCCGGGTCGGGCCAAGTTTAGTTATTGAGTCTTTCTGTATAGTAAGTCTCAGGAGTGGGGAAGTTGGCGGTGTTTCACCCCCGTGCCGAGGCAGAGCACGAAAAGCTGTCGGTCCTGCGCCTTAACTCTCACCGGTCGTGTCGAGCAGTCGTCCCACCGGAGTATGAGAGTGACAGGAATAGAGAGTGCACGTTGTGTCTGCGCGTACACTTGTGCACTATAATATCTCCTGCGCAGTTGGCTAGTCTCAATGAGATTGGCCGCCGTGGCCGGAATCGGCTAGGAGAACATCATCATAAAGTAATATATACATATTTATTTAGTTACTTAACTTGATTGATGTATAATATTTTATATGAATCATCAATCAATATAAAAAAATGTGAATAGAACAAAAATACATACATACTTTCAGTGTTATAAGAGATGTGTTTATTTACCCTCTTTGTCTATTGCATATTCAAAGACAATCGTACTTATGGAGTAAATTCCAGTCGTGCATCGGAGCTAACACACACACTTTTTAAAATAATAATTAGTTCAAAACATGTTGCGATATAAGAAGTTTTTAGAAATCAGCCTTCAGGCATTAGATATCTATATTACATCTACTACACACAGAGTGAATATTCCAGTAAAAAAAAAATACTATTAATACAAATGAGATTAAAACGACAATATAAATAAACAAATATATTTTGAAATAATTTTCTCAGTCATTTTAGCGTTTGTTTTGTGATTTACACCATACCGGTTAGCGGTTAGAAGTCAGGCGTCAAATTAGAGTGAATGATACGAAGCCGTCCTTCACAGATGAACGCCGTCACGAAACATGCTGCCATACTACTTTGAATAAAACTGGCATGTTGTGCTAATTTATGCCTTCAGTACTACTACAAATTACGTTTTTCAATTAAAACTTTAATGCTAAATAGATAAAATGTTCCTATCTCTAGAAAACTGGTGAAACGACAAACGAAGTCTTGAATGATATCTTAAAATATAATTTGCAAAATAATATAACATAAAAAGTGTTAAAATGATAGCAAATAGCAGGTTTATTACATTCAACTACATTTGAATAATCAGGTCCTTATCACTGTACATACAATATGTGTTAACCGCCACGCAATCATGCATTTCTAGATAAAACGTAATCAATGGAAAAACATTTTTTCCCTGTAAATTTCTAATAACGTATACATTTTGTTATTGTGTATATTATTAGATAACCTCGTTACATGTTATATTATATATTTATTTTTAGCGTTGAATTTATTATGATAAGCTTCGAGAATTTTATATCTGTGTTACCTAATAGGTATGTATTATTACCTTAAGTACATTAAAAACAAGGAAGATATTTATTTAAATTTACAATAATGTTGCGTAGTATAAATGTGTTTCATTGGCATTGTTTTTAGAGAAGGTTGTATATTCGATTCTGTTAGTAACAAATACTTAAGATATGTGAACAGACATTTATGCTTATCAGGCCTCCTTAAAGTAGCCGTAATCTGATTATGATTAAGATGAAGATCGTTAAGATAAAAAAAACTTATTTAAAACATGTATGGGCAATACAAAAAATTGATCGTTTCGACAATCAACCCACGACTTTAAGTGTAGGAAACAACACATCAATAGAACTCTACAATGAAAAATTAGGCGTCTTTTTATTGTAGTATATTGAAGTTGTACTTCTTTTGGCACGTTTGGAAAAAAACTATGAGAGTAAAATTTTTACGATGCGCGCGCACACCGACAGCTAAAAAGTGACATGATGAAGTTAGCTGCGTTCCTTTTACAAACAGAGAGTTGTGACATACGGGGTGAAATCTTTAGCTATTTTGGTTCTGTTACGCCAAAAAAGTATAACTTCTTACGTGCGTACATAAGTACCCACACGTTTTTTTTTGTATAATATAGTAGTATAGAGTAAAAGACGCTTATTGTTATTCTTCAAACACTTTTAACTATGCAGAAAATCGCGTCGATCCGTTGGTCAACTACAAGGGAAAAGGACAAACTAAAATGCACACATTCGCATTAATTATAATAACACAAGTATATATAACTTGTACATACATATATTATGTTTAACATTACATGCTATATATTCGCGTGCGATATCACAATAAGTAACGTCATTTAATAGTTTTTACCACAAATATGTCGAAGAAAGTTTATATTTTATCGTATGCCTTTTTAAATATCTTCATGGAGATATTTAATAAATACATTTGATTATTATGTAGATTGTCTGTTGCATATTTTATTAGGAATTTACTTAATGAGAATTAAGTATGTTTGTCATAAAAAATATACTTATACGTAAGTGGGCCATAGTGCCGTCTATTTGATTCAGATTTTGTGATTTTTAGTATTTTTGTCGAGATACATTATTATGTTGTGAGTATTAGTCAATTTAGTCCATATAAATAGAATTTGTTAACACCTTAATTGCCGCACTACCTACCGTAACACAGTAAAGCTATGAAAAATTATCTCGACAAAACAAACATGTACATGCATATAACCTCAATCGTTCAAGTCTCTTAAAACTTACAGAATGACTTACTTGCCAAGATTGTTTTATATATTAACTAGCGACTCATCTTGGCTCCGCTCGGATTCGTCCCTAACGAAATTTTAGGTTTGTATGTATTTTTTTTATGCTGAATCATAAAAAAATATATTTTTTTTGTCTAAAACGTAAAAAATAAAATGTTGGGGTGGACCATCCCTATCACTTAGGGTCATGAAAAATTTACGTCCTATTCTCAGACCTACTGAATATACACAAAATTTCATAAGAATTCATCGGTCAAGCCGTTTCGGAGCAGTTTTATTACAAACACTGTGACTCGAGAATTTTATTTATTAGAGAAACTAACAACACCCTCGACTAATATACAGGTAGCGCTACCTTTCGGCAATTTTAATTACTAAAAGAATTCTATGTGATAATCCAGGCCATAGTCTCATTTGTTAAATTTCATCCAAATTCGTACAGCCATTTGATAAGTAGTAAGTAAGTTTTGTAACAGTAATAATACAAACACACAGATAAAAAGTTTTACATTTGTAACAGTTGTAAAGATAGCTTATTCTAATAAGCATTTCATTAAAAAACCGGAATTCAGTATTCAATTTAAAATACATACCTACATACATATTAGGTATATCGAAAACGAGCAAAACTCTAGAATGGTTGCACGAAGACTCGAAAGTACACATAAAAATGCTACTTACGTATTCCTTGTCTTACTCGTATATTATAAAATAAATATTTTACATTATTATAGTCTTAACTTTAAAAATACAGGTTAATATTTTTATTTTTCTTGTGGCTAACAGTTATGTAGGTATTGCAATGTATTTTTTGCACATGTTAAGAGATTAATGATACAATATATATTAGTTTCTCATCACTATTGTCGTAAAAAAAATATTTTGAAAAATATTAAAGTTCACAACAATAATATTGTTAAATTTACTTGGCTTTTACCAGTTTAAAGGAAATGTTACAATCAAATAGATTTGAAATAAACGTCCGAAACAATCATCGTAGATGCTTGCTTGCAATGTTTCATTATATTTTTATTAAAAGTAGATCGCTAGTTGGAAATCTCAATTATAGTTAGATACCTTTTTCGTTGTGTGTGATCCAGGAAGCGAAAGGTCTTTGGCTCCCACCGGAATGCGCGCTGCGTGGGCGCAGCTCCCATGAACCCGACTTTCCATTGATTTAACTAGCGCTATCTTATCTTGCCCAATAACCGTATTATCTACTGTTTAAACTGTTTCTTTAAAGTGTCTCATTTGTTAAATTGTTTTACATTTTTTATTATAATCAATAATGATATGAGAAAACTTAATATTTGGTTTGAGAAAATATTATTACAAATAGAATGCCTAAAGTCACTTTGTAATATTTACAATATAATAATATTTTTTCTTTATTTTTTTTACAATGAAGGCTATGCTTTTTTAAGGTTTTACAAAAAATATTTAGGTATACATTTTTTCTCTATATTAAAATTTCGGTACTTTTCCTTACCTTCTCATTTTTTTGTTGTTATTAAGTGTTGTTGGTAATAAACTACCTGTAAATTATGTTGCTACAATTGCTTGCCATGAAAAATAGATAGATATAAATTTTAGTATGGTTGGTTGATCATAAATTTTGTCAAATTAACACTTCCTAGAACATCGATAATGAAATGCCAAAAATCACGGAAACGCACTCACATTGCATTAATCATAATACTTGTGTATAAAATTCGAACAATTTCCTTGTCTATGAAAACGCTTATGTAATTATTAGTATAAAATGATGTGTAAAAGCTATTAAAAATATAGTGTCAATAAAAATTTAGAATAGTACCTATTATAATATGTAAGTAGTTATATCATTAAGAGCCTCACCTCAAGCCGTGATACTGGTGCACTACTAGATGGCGCTGGTTGAATTTGTTCTAGATAATATGTACCAATGCAATTATTCAACGCTTTTACAGTAGTAAAAACTTTAACTCAATGAATTATATATTTACACATATTCCAACAGTACATCTTTAAGAAATCACTGTTGTGGCTTTCACTGTATGTAAATTTCTTTTTAGTCCACAAACATTAAGCTTGACCCCCACTTTACGAGTGAGTCATGTTATACATATATAGAATTGTATCTACTCAACGAATACAAACTGACTAAAATATGAAATAAAACATAACTCTTTCCAATATACTTATTGAAAATAGCTAAGTTTTATTTCAATTCGTTCAAGTCTCTTACAACTTCGATGACTTACCAAAATTGTTTTATATACCTATGTTGTATGGAATAGAGATCTTTGAATTTCTCGGTTATTTTGTACTATAATATGCATGTTCTATACATATAAAAACTTTCCTCTTGAATCACTCTATCTATTAAAAAAACCGCATCAAAATCCGTTGCGTAGTTTTAAAGATCTAGGCATACATAGGGACAGACAGACAGCGGGAAGCGACTTTGTTTAATACTATGTAGTGGCTAGCGACTCATATATAGCATAGTATGGATATGTTACTACATATTATATCATGTTTAATATTACCTCAAGCAATTTTTCTTTTTAATTGAAATCTCCTCATCATTCCTATACGTTTCCAAAAAGGAGATATCGATTTCATTGCCGATAAAATTTAAACCATAACGAGTGAACCATATTAAAATGCTGTTAATTTGCAACTTTTTATTACTCCTTTATGTCGAGAGTAAGTAATAATCCAAAATCATGTAGCGTGTTCAAACATAATGCTTCATTTCAACGGCGATTTAAAAACAATTAATACTTTATGTCTTCATTTGTGAAGGAATTCATTTGGCAGATTACTGCAAATTACATGATAAGTAGCCTGTACGTATTAAAAATTAATAATTACAACATTATACACAATTATAAACTAGCGATTTGCCCTTGCTCAGCTCCGGTGCGTCTTTAGGTAGTTGACAGTAGCCTAATGTTACTGCACCAAGCTGGCCAAGTGCAGGTTGGCGGACTTCACATGTCTTTCGAAAACTTGCTAGGTTCTCTCAGACATGCAGGTTTCTTCACGATGTTTTCCTTTATCGTAAGGCAAGTGGCAATCATGTTAGAAATAATTCGGATATGAAAATTTTGAACGAGATTTGAATCCGTTTCACTCGGTTTCCCAAGCGAGCGCGTTACCACTGGGCTACCACTGCCTTAATGCCAATAATTATTAAGTAGTCCAATATTGGATAAAAATTAAAACCTAAAAAGTGTGTGTGTTAGCTCCGATGCACGACTAGAGTTTACTCCATAAGTACGATCGTCTTTAAATATGCAATAGGCAAAGAGAGTAAACAAACGCATTCTTTATAATACTGAAATTATTTATGTATTTTTATTCTATTTACATTTTTCATATATATATATATATATATATATATATATATATATATATATATATATATATATATATATATATATATATATATATATATATATATGTATTACTTATCGTACCTACATGAATACATCGTTAGGAAAGTTGATTTACTTCACTAAACGAAATAAAATTAAATAAAGAAAAATTTACTTCGTTGTGCAGAAAAGCGTAACACTTGTGAGTTAAGGCTTGTATTAATTTCACTCCTCATAAAATTTCCATACCGGGGGTCTTATACGAAAATCGATTCTTAAGGTGTAAACTCTGATAGATAATTTTACAATGTTATATAAATCTACGTTAAAAGTAATAACAAATATAAATATTCTGTGTATAAACCCTAGATATTTACAATCTACATGTAAATTCCATTTAAACCAATTCATTGATAACACTGGGACATCCCAATTTGTTATATAAGCCAATATAAAATTCTTCTACTCTAATGATTTTATTGTGCTTTAAAGTGTTTTACAGAGCCGTATGTTATAGATAAGAACATTTTGTTGGTATGCACATCACTATTGTCAAACTCGTAAAAACGCGTAAGAACGTCAATCAAAATCAGTGCAAGTGTTGAAACGTCGTCTTTAAGACTACTATTATCCTTGTAAGTCTATGTATATTTATGTAAGTTTATTGTGGGATATATACGTATATTGTCTCACCTTATATATTATGTAATATATAATATATAAACTGCCTCGGTGGTGTAGTGGCTAGCATGTACGGTTGCACACTCGGAGGTCCTGGGTTCGAGTCCCGGGTCGGGCCAAAGTTTAGTTATTGAGTCTTTCTCTATAGTAAGTCTCAGTAACAGCCCGGAGTTGGGAAGCTAGCGGTGTTTCACCCCCGTGCCTCGGAGAGCACGTAAAGCCGTCGGTCCTGCGCCTTAACTCTCACCGGTCGTGTCGAGCAGTCGTCCCACCGGAGTATGAGAGTGACAGGAATAGAGAGAGCACTTGTGTCTGCGCGTGCACTATAATATCTCCTGCACAGTTGGCTAGTCTCAATGAGATTGGCCGCCGTGGCCGGAATCGGCTGGGAGAACATCATCATCATCAATATATATTTATGTATCTCTTTATTGTTATTTATGTTTTGTGTGTAATTTATAGTATGTACCGTTTGAGTAAGTATGTTATATTGTTTTTTTTTGCACCAACCTTCATCCTACGAGTTCCTTTATAAGTTTATAGTTTGCCTGGAAGATATCACTTTAAGTAAGTATATAATACTATATAATAACTTTTATAATAATAACAGCAAAATTAAATAAGTAAATAATATTCCATATTCAATTATAAATCTAATTAAAATTATAAAACATGTTTAAAGTTAAAATATTATAAGGTAATTGGTGCAATTTTCATTTTGTTATTTGTGGGTAGGCTGTCTGTAACAACTATACCTTCGAGGCATCTAACACCTCAGTTTCATGATTGCTGTAAAGCATTCGAAATGTCGGGAACCAAAAATCCAAATAAATCCGCGAAATAATCCGAAAAGATAGTTTTATTTGAAAGTGCTATATTGTTTTCAAATTGTTCTTCTTTTTTGGTGTCATTAAGGATTAAATAAATAAATAAAGTTAGTAACAATTTTATATGATTCTTCACCGATATAAGATACTGCTGATAAACTATCTGTAACTCTTATAGATTATAAGATGCGAGCTCAGTATCATACATCTTAAGCAAAATGAAAGTTCTATGTGTGTTATTATTGTTGTTAGGTAAGGTTTTTTTGAGAATACTTTTTCAATATATATTATTTTAATTTTTTTTAATACAAGTTAACAAGCATCACGCCTTCGGTGGCTAATAAATAAATTTTGATCGACTTCAAAAGGAGTATCCGATTCGGATGTTTTTTGTGTCTTTGTTACGCGTCGTCTTTGGCATTCGTAAATCGAGTGTCAAAATAATATTTTTTTAATAAATATATTACACCTTATATGTGTTAATTCAATTTGGAATAATTATAACAAGTACTTTTAAATGATTTTGAAGTCGATATCTCTTTTGTATTATAACGCTTACAAGACCGTATTAATCTACTTGCTATCTGGAACATATATATAAAAAAATTTAATGTGTCTGTTAATATGTGTATTTCGTTTTATATTTTTGGTCATCTATCTCTACTTAATGTATTAAGCAAAAGTGGTAGCTTTATACAAAAATGATAGTTGTGATGAACAAAATTTTCCTTGTTTCAGCTTTAACAATAACAAAATCTTCATATTCACTTCCAGTCGATTTGTTAGATCAGACCAGTAGAATTGTAAATGGATTTTCAATTGACATAACACAAATTCCATATCATGCAGCGATTGGTAAAAAATCAACTTCAGGATTGGTTTATTTGTGTGGAGCCTCCATTATTTCAAATAGAGCACTACTTTCAGCTACGCACTGTTTTAAAATGTAAGATAACATTTAATTATGCCAAATGATACTCCTAAGTGCTAATGAACAAAATAATTGAATTGAATTGAACCTATAATTATTTAAATGTTTGATTAAATTACAAATATACAATATACATACATACTATCTAATCTTACTTTTATTATAAATGCAAAAGTTTGGATGTATGTTGGTTTTCTAGTCTACTCTGAACGACTGGACAGATTTTGATGAATTTTAGTACTCAGATAGAGCTGGACCAACACATAGGTTACTGTCAGAAACAAGAAATGCCAGAAAGAGGCGCTATCTGTATATAATATTCAACGTTTGTTTAAGCAAAAAGCACTTAAGCGAAGCGAGGGCAAGTCGCTAGTATTTTATATCTTCAAAAGATTAAGCTTAACTGATATACCTAAAATTATACGAATATAGGTACTACACTAATACTTTCTTAGATTTACGAGAATACTTGACATTTTAAATAAAACTCAAATAAAACCTTAGAGACATCTAACACCTCAGTCTATCCCGTGCCCATGATTGCTGTAAAGCATTCGAAATGTCGGGAGCCAAAAATCAAAATAAATTCGCGAAAAATCCGAAAAGATAGTTTTATTTAAAACGTACTACACTACTTACACGCACTACAAAAATTGTTGATAAAAAATAATAATTTTGTTATCATTTCTATGTGCAGGTCGGAATTAGATCCATCATTGTACAGAGTCGTAGTAGGCTCCTCTTACCGGCTTTCAGGAGGGGATACTTATGAACTATCCAGACTCTACGTGCACGAAAGCTATTCTTCAGTTACGATTGTTAATGACATAGCAATGCTAGTAACCAGTAAAACAATAAATTTCGGTCAAAATGTGCAGTCGGTGTTTTTCGCTCCTTCTACTATGAATGTTCCAGATGGCACAACTGCTTTAGTATCTGGATTTGGAAAAACAGCGGTAAGTAATATTGACAGAGTAGCTTCAATGATTAATAAAGTCATTAATTGGGTACAGGACGCTAGACATATTTAAATGCAATATAATTATTTTTGACTTTGGCCGACCCTATTGATACAGTAACTGTCTAAAACTGTATGACTAATATTATTTTTATTAGTTTGGCTATTGATTATGGCAAATATATTTTCCGAGTGAAAACTGTTACCAAATATTAAATTACAAAGTAATTATTTATGGGGGGTTATAGGTTTGAAATTAAAAAAAGACCTAACGAGAAGGCTAAGAACGCTACGCTTCGCTCTCGCCTGAGCCTTCTCAACCTACGTTATCCAAAATCTGGACATTATACAGATGCTCTAAATAAAAAAAAACAAAATAGAGCAGCTGGATAAATAAAAATATATTAGTCGTACAGTAACTGGATTAATAGTCACTTTCTTTGACTTTTTATTTATTTATTTGTAAAAAGCACACAACATACATAAGAAACATTTTCAATTTAATTAATGTAATAATAATATAAGGTATATTATTTGTATGTCAATTAGTAAATATTCATGAATTAACGTGGCCGGAATCGGTCAGGAGAACATCATCATCATCATTCATGAATTAAAAGTACAAAAATTAAAAAAAAAAATTATAGATAAATGTCATAAAATAAAAAAAAATTGATAATAATACATAATAATAAGAAGTAAAATTAAAATCATCATTATAAACAAAAAAATATTACAATGACTTTTGATTATATAGCCAAATCCCTATTTAATGTTATTACTATAATTGTTTCAGTATAATGGCAAGCTATCTTCATCGCTCTTAGCTGCAAATGTAGAAGTTGTTTCTCAAACAGCTTGCGCTCGCGCATACCGAAAAATTGCAACTATTTCCACCGGAATGATATGTGCCTCAGCCAATAACCCCCCTAGAGACGCTTGTCAAGGTGATTCTGGAGGTCCTTTGGTTATGAATAATATCTTAATAGGCATTGTGTCTTGGGGTGAAGAATGCGCCAATATGTCCTATCCTGGAGTATATACGCGGGTTTCAGAATACTATCCATGGATAGTAAGTAAATTGGCGTTAGTATAAATAAAATTATTTATAATATAATAAAAAATATTACAAAAGTGAATTTAAGCTTTTTACTTTGAGTAGAAGACAACGGCTGTATCTAATATTTTGATCTCTTAAAAAGGTGTTATTAATAAATATAAAGCCTTAATAATTTGTAATTGAAACAGTATCAATAGTATTTTAAAAACAGTTTTAAATTAGAAGAGAAGTAAAATTATTTTTAATACTGTTTTATGACACATCATGAGTCTAGATTTAAGACCACTGACAACGAAATATTTAAGCTTAGAAATTAATAATGACTAAGGCGTTGATAAAACATACAGTACAAATATGATGTTTGTTATTTGTAATAATATTAATGTCTTAGGTATTTTATATCATAGCACGATTGTATTCAGCCCTTTTTAACGTCCCACTGCTGGGCACGGGCCTCCCTTCAGTACGAGGGGGATCAGGCCATAGTCCACCACGCTGGCCAAGTGCGGGTTGGCGGACATCACATGTCTTCCGGAAACTTTTGAAAACAGGTTTCCTCACGATGTTTTCCTTTACCGTTAAGACAAGTGGCAATCATGTTGGAAATGATTCGCACATGAAAATATCAGAGGTGCCAGGCCCGGGATTTGAACCCGCTTCACTCGGTTTCCCAAGCGAGTTTTTCCCAAGTCGAGCGAGTCACACGATTATTAAAAATAAATTAATTATTGCTTTTTTACAATAAACGAACACCGACTTACCTGACCGACTAAATCTTATTAAAGTAATTCATTGACAAACAGAGGAAAAGAGGTAGTTACTGGTTTGTTTGGTGTTTGCCTATTTATATATATATATATATATATATATATATATATATATATATATATATATATATATATATATATATATATATAATATATATATAGATTAGGAAAAGAATTATTAACATACGTAGAATTATTCAGGTATAGTACGTTTTAAAGGATAGTATGAAATAGATAGACTATGTATTGTATGATATATAGCCTTCCTCAATAAACGGGCTAGCTAATGCAAAAAGAATATTTCAAATTGGATTAGTAGTTCCTGGCATTAGCGCGTTCAAACAAACAAACAAACAAGCAAGCAAACAAACAAAAAGACAAAAACTCTGCCTCTTTATAATATAAGTATAAGATTTTACAATTATTGGCGAAAACGTCACGAAACATATCAATAAAAAAAAGGACGAAATGAGTAGCCACTGTTTATCCTCTCTCTCTCAATAAATAGTCGTAAAATTGTACGGGACAACTAAATCATTATTATTTGGTTCAAAATTCAAATAACATAGAAAACATATTTAATTAAAACCCTGTATTTAAAGTCAATTCAACACTAAAACTAAAATATTAAAATTTTGAATGTTTGCGTACGGAAGAAGTTGGGTGTTAGTGTAAATTATCGTCAGTCGATTCTTTCAATCCCCTGTCACCGAGCACTGACACCCTGATTGATAGCCTTATTTAAATCTGAAGAAGATTTCTTTATGATTAACAGTTATAAAGCTTTGAATTATGTTTTAACAATGACATAAGTAAAATAGTAAACATTTTATTACATTAAAATATAAAAGCATCATAATCATTACAATTTTTAAAGTATAATGTAGAAAGTACGTAAATTATTTGTAACCAAGTAAATTAGCACACGTCTGTTGATAACTATTCTTTAACCGTCTGATACTATAGCGCATACAAATTCGTTTATAGTTAACGGCTTAAGTGATAAGATAAAGAACAAAATAATTAGCGTTGACGCATTTAACTTGTTTAATGGTCTAAAATGCTACCTGTAGGTACCTATTACAGTCACAATATATCTAAAGTCATTGAACTTATAAAATAAGTAAGTGTTAAAATTGAGTTTTGAAGGTATATTTTGATTTTGCAATACTGGAACCTTACGATATTGTAAAAAATTGAGGTTCGAGTATTACAAAACTCTTGTTTGGGGTGTAAAAGGTAGTGTCTCTCTCCCGTGATGCAATCTATGTCCATGTCATATTTCATTTTTGGTACTAAGACCCTTAGCAATTCAATCCCGTAAAAATCTGACCCCAGGACATGGGTTTAAACCTGACAAAAGATTTTTATTGTTACCACGAAAACTTGTTTACTTCTTCTATTTTCTAGCATAATAACATTGGCTAACTAGAGACTAGTACATATTTAAGAATACTATCTTCACCTTGTTCAATGCACCATGCCATATTTTTGAATGAAGAAATCAAACCTGTGACCTATGATAAGCAAGCTAATACCACTCACGTGCACAGTACCTGCAATATATTTTGAATTAATTTGTACAAAGTAGACAATTTTAGAGGGCAAAAGGTTAAATGTATTTTTAAATTAATTCAATTAATATACATCTTATTTGTTATTTGTAGAAGTGTTAATATCTGAGATGCTTGCAATAACTTATAAATTATGACTAACCGTCTACGCTCGCGTTAGACAATTCTTAGAGCGGGTGCAGTAGTGCTGACCGCCTATGTTGCAAAACAAATTCTTAATATACTCTAACAGATTTTATTGTCTTCTAAGTTAATGTAGCTAATATCTATTTCAGTTGATACTTTCATTAAGACTTAATAAACAATTACATCATTATTGTGAATGATTCGCAAGTATAAGTTAAAGGAATACCCTTGTAATATGTAGTGAAAATTAACATAGTATTTAATCTCAGCAATTATAAATTAATCTTTCCCATTAATTTGTAAGTCAACGCGGCAATGTGTCGCCAATATTCAATTCGATTAGGCCGTTGAGCGCCTAAACCCACCAATAAGTATGTGTAATGCTATAGTCCCTCGGCCTATTACCTGGCAATTTCACAGAACAATCTACGTCGGATCGTGTCGAGAACACACAATCATGTGACACACACGGGCTTTGTAACCGAGAGGGACAGCACTTACTCCTGCGATTTGTTTACACAGTGTAGCTTTCCCTTTCGCGGCGTGCGTGTGTGCGACCATCTGGCGGGCGGTGGTGGCGCTGCGAGTGTAGTGGTGTCGCCCCCACGACGATGCACCCCCTTCGGGGTAGCGCGGCGCTAGTGTGCGTGACCCAGTCGAATAAATCTAATCTAATACACACAAACATATTGGCGGCCCGGCGTGTCATTTTTACGCTTGTGTTGTCGCTACTTGGGGTTCTTTATGCGGTGCGATGATATTATTATTCTGACGATTACGGCATCCTTTATGCCTACAATCAAATAATTAATAAGGGATGAAGTGTATTGTTGCGCGGCAGTTAGTGATCGGTATCAGACCACTTACCTCATTCACGCTTTAGAAAGGTTACCATGAATTTTATTATAACGTGTTTATTGTAATTGTGGCTCTATTGTTTAAAGCCAAGCTGCTGTGTTATGATCTGCAGCTATAGGGGCTATCGACTGAACTGTATAATAATATTTAGCGTAATATTTCAGTAACTTTTACCTTTGATATCATATTTACTTAGTCGTAGCTAACATTCACATTTTACTTAGTCATAGCTAAATCGACCACGATGAACGTAACCATTGAATAGTAGTGACGTCGATATAAATAAAGCTATCGATACGCCAAATAGCAAGTCATCCTTACTATCCTATATTATTTATTATATAAAGTTAAATAATTGTAATAGAATCTATAAATATTTATTATTTATGAGCATTTTTCTAATTTACAGAAATATAGTATTTAGTACTTTAATTTTTAAACGTAGCGGTTTTTTATTATTAAGTTTATTCCATACAACAGTTGACAAGTCGTTCAACCCTCGTAAAGTTTAACAATTATGCGGCCAGCTCATTTCGATGTGACCCTCTCCACCCATTGTAGACACCAATACACTATAACCAGCCTAAACGGATCCCTCAATTCTTATACATAATTCCTTTTTTATCGCTTTTAATATAGAGGAGAACGGCAAGAAGGATCAAGATAAAATGGAAAACTATACACAAATATTATTATCCAGTCCGTTCACAAATATCAATAACGTATTACCGGCCTCCGGACAGATTTAAAAAGTTAATAACGAACGTTTTGAATTATGACTTAATGTGTATAGAAATAAATAAGCTTATTAGGCAGTTGATATTTTGATATCGTAATATCGATTTTTGAACCGCAGTGACATTTAGATAACTACGTTTAAATAACTTTGAGAAAAATAACAAAATCGTCTACCAAAATGATTTACAGTGTCTAAATTTTTCAAATAAAATATAGGAGATGTTAAATAATGTATGCAATAATCTTTTTTTTCTCACTTTATATTTAAGTTTTCATACTTATTAATGTGACTATGCGCCAATTTTGGGTTACAGGTTTTATTTTATTTAAAGTTTAAACTCTGAACTGAAAATTAGTGCAATACTGAATTACAAAATACAATACAAGTGTCCATATTATCTATGAACACATGATTAAAAAAGTCACAGATGCGATGCGAAAATATTATTTAGATTAATAATCTATTATAAAGATTGGAGCCGATAAAAGCTTAGAGGTTTCACCGCAAGTCTTACTTATACTGGAGTAAATACAGATCTAACTGAAGAGACAATATCTCCGGCGTTAAAAGGCCAACCCGAGTGGATCGGTGGATGGGGCGCCACCCTCCTTGCGAAATTACTACATTTCAAGGGAACAACTTTTTATGAGAAATAAGCCGCCGCTATGAATCTGGAATTATAAGCGAATCGAGTGGTGTGAGTACATTGCCCGACTGTATTGATTTAACAAGAGCAAATAATGGAATTCGCTGCATCCAATGCGTTTCTATTATTGAGTAATAGTTTGCTAACAATCGCGTTTGCAACATCTATACATATTATAAAATTGTAACTAAGTCGAATTTGTACATTGAATATTTTTCGAAAAATCTAATTGAAATAGACATTATTATCGATACAGATTCCGAATCTATAGTTTTTAGAATTTTTGTCTGTCTGTCTGTTACCGCATCACGGAAAAACCACTGGATAGATTTTGATGAAATTTGGTATGATGATAGCTGGTTATCCGGGTCAACATATAGGATACTTTTTACCTAATTTCTGAGAAATTACCTAATTTCTGAGAAAAACTACAACATCGGTCATGTGAACGCGGGCGGAGACGCGGGCAATGCTAGTTTTCAAATAAATATGTTTCTAACGCATAAGTAAAAATTTGTATTTATTTTATTTCGGTCGATAGTACATCTTTAATTTAAAGCAAAACAAAATCATAGATGTGGTTTTTTTTCATAATTGATCATCAAATTGTTGTTATATAATATTATACAGCAGGAGAACTAATTGTCCTTGATAAGAATTATATTTATGAAACTAGCATTGCCCGCGGCTCCGCCCGCGTTCAGATGACCAAAAACCAAATTCTTACATATTACATATTAGTATACTCTTTCAATGCAGTTTTTGTATTTTTTCTCAGAAATGAGATAATTTCCTGAAGTAAAAAGTATCCTATATGTTGACCCGGATTACCAGCTGTAACCATACCAAATTTCATCAAAATCCCTCCAGTGTTTTTTCTGTGGTGCGGTAACAGACAGACAGACAGACAAAAATTCTAAAAACTATAGATTCGGCCTCTGTATCGTTAATAATGTTTATTTCAATAAGATTTTCCAAAAAATATTTAATGTACAGATTCGGCTTTATTACAATTTTATTATATGTAAGTATAGATTTATATTATAATCAAAAAAATGTTATCTTTTTAACTGTGTATATTTTGTTCGCTTTGACAAAACGGTGGCATTATTTTTTTTTAGCATATTTATGTATCTACATATAAAAACAACATGCCTGGTGATATAACTTATACGTATGTTACAATCGATTTTTACTAAACGAAAACCATTCTCAGTCATCTTAATTAGATATCTCCGTTGATATAATAAAACGAACAGGTGAATCAAGTAAGTCAATCGTAACCGAATCCCCACGAAACATTACATAATACAAGCGTGAGATATTCCTCAGTGGGCGTCGGGAACGGAATGCCGGAGGAAAGCAGACGGCCTTGACACCACAATATTTGGTGCGGTAAGCTAAACAACCCCATACAAACCGACTTCCTCGACTCCGCTTCGAGAACAAGCGGTATCACAACTATCCGAAACCTGTTATGCACACTCTGTGGACTTTAATAGCGGAGTAATGTGCGCGTTTATTGAGCTTTCACGCCCCGTGCGCCAGCGCCTGCTATCTATCTACGGTAATTAAGATCTTACTGTATCGTTTGAATAAGCTCAATGTTAAACATTTTTTGGCAGAAGTCGTGAAAGTGTATGATATAAAATATTGTTTTCACAAGCGCAGACATTTGCTTGTGAAGCGAAAAAAGAGAAAGCGGACAGACGATTAAAAATGACCCACGTGAATGTATTCGTGCGGACAATATTTTAAAACAAAATGTCACACGCTTTCTACGGGTGCCTGCGCCCCCTCGTCTGGGAGGCGGGCGGAGTGAGGGCGGATGGAGATCCCCTCAGTCGACGGGGTGTCATTGTGGACTGTGGTGTCGTAACTCCGCGAACTTTTTAATTTACAATTAGGTAGCTTCCCATTTCTCTGCCCTATTTAGAGCTTCGTTTTACCGGTAGCCACAAGCGAAGCCTGTGAAAATTGCTTATCTTGATATTATGCGCTCATTGAAATAATCAAAGTCAGACACTTTTTATTAATCATAATACGTTTACTTAATACGTTTTTATTGGATTTAATTTTCATTTGTTATCGAAAACTTGTGTCAAAAAAGTTGTGTTTAAACAAAATAATTTATATTATACATTATTCTACTTTTTCTTTAACGATTGTTTATATAATATTGTTTTCGAAGTTTACGTAGCATTAAATCGCAATAATAAGCTTCTACTTTCCAGGAGACGAAGTAGTTGCTTCGCAAACACAACAAATAAATCAAACCGGTTCACGCTTAGCGGGTGACATCGCTGTCCGCTTATTGTCACAACAGGCCAGCTAATTAACTTGTTTTACAACAATTCACTGAGTTTTTAACACAAAGCAAAACATCACTGTAATTTAGACACAAAGCAATTGTTAAAACTATTTGAGTAACATTTTGTGAGTATATTCGAAATATTCTCACAATACGTACAAGTGTTTCAAAATAATAAAAAACCTCCACCGAGATCTTATATTGTTACAAAAAGGAATTTAAAATATAATTAACATCAATATGTATAACAGTAATTAAGTGCTTTAATATAAGAATAGTTATCTATTAACTACTCATGACAAATACATTTCCATTTTGTTGTTGAATGTCTTTAAATTCTAGCACCTGAAATTCATATCTCCGCCAACCTCCACTGCAATTTGTATTACGTAACATATAGGTATAATCTGTACTCGTATTTCATATAAATGACAATATACTCCCCCTCCTCTAAACATTATATATTCACCATATCCCGTAGATAATAATCCATAAAATTTCTATCCCTTATTTCATGTGTGCATCTCTTTCTACCCACTTGAACGAATCCCACCACAAAAAATCCCATCATAATCTATCTAGTGTTTAAATACTTTATCCCACGGGATGTAAATTTAGAATATTAACATCATCCTAAATCTAATCTATTGTCTAGAAGTGTACCTATAATTAGACAGGTGATATTTAACGTATTTTGAGTTTGTAATCGGGCAATTATTAAAATAAGATCATTGTGTATAGTCTGTAGTTGTTCAAAAAAGTAAATCCCTTACTTTTCTAAGGGTTAGAATAATTTTAATGTTGTGCTTGTTTTTTTAATGTTGTGTGTTGATGCTATGAATGTACTTTTCCTATTTATTTCATAATTAGCGACTCACCCTCGCTTCGCTCGGGTTCGTCCCTAGGTTGATTCCCTATACAAACTTTCATTCCCATTTTCACCCCCTTGAGGGATGATTTCCGGGATAAAAACTATCCTATGTCCTTTCCAGGGTCTCACTCAAACTTTCATCTTACCAAATTTTATCTAAATCGGTTTGTAGTTTCGGAGCCTATTCGGTACAAACAAACAAACAAAAAATCAAATCTTTCCTCTTTATAATATTAGTATATGTACATTACTGTTCCGCTGACTTGGGTAGTAGCATGATAATAATTAGCCTATAGCCTTTCTGAATAAACGGGCTATCTAATGCATAAATATATTTTTTAAATAATCAAGCAAACAAAAAAAACAAATAAACTCTGCCTCTTTATAATATTATAGTATAGATCAAATTAGCTTGTATGAGATTTGATTGCCAATTTTCCCGATACCGTCGCAAGTCGCAGACTGACCCTGCTTGACACTATATAAAACTGTGGTTCATTGTACGTTTTTATACAAGTAAAATGTTGAATCGATACAAACGCACCGAGAGTTGCATAGATGTTTCCATGAAACAGTGAACGTACATATCGCATTAAATATTCGTAACGAGACATATTTACTGATAAAAAATAAATATCTCTCTGTCTGTGTATCTCTCTCTCTCTCTCTCCCCCCTAATAATATCTATAAATAAATAAATCCTAACAATATCTCTCTATCTCTGTCTTGTAGATTTTTAAACATTAATAAGTAATAATAAAGTACATAAATTCTAGAATTTGAAATAGGCAATTTATATGAAATTTAAAATGCTTGAAGATGAAATAAACTTAAATATTTTCCCATGTCTCATTCTGTTTTATCGAATATGCTTGCATTCCCTAAACAAGAGAAAACAGTTGCTTGAAATAAATACAGAAGGGCAATCACTTCAGGCTATTTGTGAACCATGGTACTATTTTCAGAGTTCCGATATACCACAACCAATGAAGCATTTCCTAAAAACTGTTAAATTACATCTGATGTTACGTAGATATTTTTGTTTGTTGTATGAGTTGGTAATATTGCAACACGACTACAATTATACTTATGATAAATATTGTCATACTTTATTTATTATTTTTTAGTTAATCCTTTATTACACTAGAAAAGAATACATCACTTTACAAATATATATTTTCGTGTAAAGGTGGCCTTATCACTTAAAGTGATCTCTTCCAAGCAACCTATATTATAAAGGAACTCGTAGGGTAGCATGGGTAGAGGTTGGTGCAAAAAAAAACAATATAACATACATACTATAAATTTTACATAAATGATGACAAAGAGATACATAAATATATAACATAATATATAAGTGTAAACAATATACGTATACATTCTACAACAAACTTAAATAAACAGGGCTTACATAAATACACATAGAATTACAAAGATAAAAATAAAATAATAGTCTTTAAGACGACGTTTAAAAACTTGCACTGATTTTGATTGGCGAATATCATGTGGTAAAGCAATCCATAATACTCGTATTATAGCTTTGACTCTATACGAGTCACTTTATTCTTATTTTTTGAATTAAATAGAAACTATCAACCTAAAATAACTAGCTAACATAATAAAACATATTAAATATATAGGAATCCTTTGCTACTGGTACTCAAGATTCATATCAAAACAGCCTTCGCTGATAGTTGATTATTGTGCCATCGTAAAATTGTAAGAACCATATCCCGTTAGGTTGTCTTATATTGAAAGGATGAACAAAAACTATCTAACGTACCGCCACCCTTAACTGTCAACAAAAAACAGGAGCAGAAAGGTCTTCAAATTAAGAAACGCCATCGGAATGTTGCAATAGCACTTTAAAAACATTTGTATTAAAAAAAAACATAGGAAATAAAGAACCTAAATATAATAAAATCCAAACTTAAAAATCTCAGCTATGAATATAATAAATATAATACATACGTAATAAAATTATTATTATAATTTATTTATAAATAACTAATTTATACGTGTATACGTAAGTACTTGTATTCAGTGATAGAATCTGCAAAATTATGTAGAGTTTGAACGGTTTTTAGTTAATTAATTTAAAGTAGAATATTTTATACTTAATCTTTTAATCAGTATATGATTTAACATGATTAAATTAAATATAATATTGTTGGAAAAGAGTAACAATGAATATATAATCATTAAGTAGAATGGAGAATAACATATGAACAGATTATCTATACAGATAAATAAAATTGATGTATCTGTTTCTAATGTCAAAATAACAGCTTTTAAATAAATGCATATGAAATTATATATCTACGGAACTTATAAGAAAAACATTACTTTTAAAATTTTTGTCTGTCTGTCCGTGCTTGTTCCTGCTAATCTCCGAAACTGGCTGGACCGACTTTAACGGGACTTTCACTGGCAGATAGTTGATGTTATGACTTAGTTTAGAAAAGAAATTAGGGTTCCGCTCAAAAAAAATTAAAACGTACCTAGGGACGTACCCGAGCCAAGCAAGGGTAAGTCGCTAGTATCTAATAAAAGTGGCTAGTTTTATGCGTAGGTATACATATGTAAAGCTTATAAAAAACTAGTTCTTGCACGAGGCTTCGCTAGTGTTTAACGTATATTTCCTATCTATTCATTTAACGTTCTTGAACAACGACATCTACTATCCTACAACGAAAACGCAAAGAATAATAATTCAGCAACATTTAAATTTTAATTACGTAATATTTCATATACATAGGTCTCACAATACCAAAACAAGACAATTACTTACAAATATTACCTATACCTTACTTTGTGTTCTTATAAGCGGGGTAATTTGTACGTAAAGCCTAGGACATAGTAAATGTATGAATTAAATTACTAATTAATTCATCCAAATCGTTCAAACTGTTGAATGTAATGTATCCAGCCCTTTTTAACATCCCACTGCTGGGCACGGGGTCCCTTCAATGCAGTTCAACATACTTACAAATTAATTTGACATTAGTTAATATTCTTTGATAGAAGTTTTAAATTTATAAGTATTGGAAATGAATAAGCTTCACCATGACCGATACATTTCTAGAATATTCATTTATAATTTGGTCGTAAAAAATTTTACCTGATGTTAATAACGGAAGGGCCCATTGCCACGTGCGACGCCTGCAGCTTGTGTGTCGTCATTAGAACATATTTTTTTAAATACTGGCACTTCCCGAGCTTTAGAACTATCGAAGTTTTATTTGAACATTATAAAGCTATAAAAATATTGCTATAGAAATTTATTTTATTATTTTAAAAGCAAAAATAGCACAAGTACTTCACCATGACTAACATATAATATACTATTACTATAAAAATGATACCAAAAATTAGTGTAATATTATGAATTTTACAACTATCGTAACGCGAAAGTATGTAGATATGTGTGTATACATATTTGTTACTTGGCGCTGAAATGGCTGGACATATTTGGATGAGATTTAGTATACAGTTAGAAAATGACCTACAGTAATATGCACCTAGGGCGTTAGCCCTACATGTTACTGTAGATCATTTTATCACGAAATTTTATCACAAACGTTAGTTAGAAATTTGCCAAAAGGTGGCGTTACTTATATTTAATATCATAAATGATAAAGCCAGTGTAATTCACTAGTTAATCATAAAAATTATATACATATATTAATAAAATCAATTTTAAAAATTTGTGACTTACAAACCGTCATACAGACCGGCAGTATATAAAGTTTAATAACAGTTTATAAATAAAATGTATGCAATCACGCGGACCAGTAGCTCTCAGCCATCAATCAAATGTGCGTACAAATTAATGAACTCGTTTTGGATGTATTTTTTGTTAATTTCCCAGATAAGTGATTTAACAAGTAGCAAGTGTTGACGTTGAGCCGCGCAATAGGTGTCATGGTAATTTATTGCGTTATTGCTCTACGCTTACTGATTTTCAAGGTTCCTGTATCGATCATATATTTAATACCTTTTTGACAGCATATTAATAATATACACGATAATTTTGAGAAAATCAAATATTTTGTAATCTCTAAATCTCTCTAAATATACAAAATTTATTTATTTATATATATATGAAAATCTACATACCGAAGAATGAAGTAAGGAGAAAAGAAATGAAATACATTCAACTGAATATGAAACATAACTTAAGGTTATTAATGAATAGCATACAGTGTGTGCAGAGAAAATAATTTGGTGAAAAGCTGAAAAAGTAGAAAAATAACACATCTATTAATGCACAACAAAAAATTGGTTTTGTGGAATGGCAACAAATTCCGTTGTTGCTATCATTTTCACATTTCCCATTTTAACGTAGGTGAATGTTTTAATATGCACTAGTGTTCGCCCAGTGGCCGAAATTCGACCATGATCATTATTGATCTTTTTTCCTTTTACTAAACAAAAAAAATCGGTAGACAAACAGCGGAGAAAAAGGTAGGTACTGAACTGTTTTGGTTTTGCCTATTTATATATAGATAACAGTACTAAAATAACCTTAACTACCATTTTAATTTTGGTAGAAATTAGCTAAAAAATCTGTTGAAACTAAAAATTCTTCAAATTAAAAGACAAACTTGTATAATTATTTGATTAAATAGAATTTTACATCCGATAATTGCAAGTTTTTGACGAGAATTATCGTCAATTTCTTTGAGAAAAGCATTAAAATGAAAGGAAAAATATCTTGAAACGTAGATAGTCCTGGGCGGCGAAATGAGTTGCCCTTAACGTGCAAGGGTGTGAGACGTTCGAAGTTCGTGTGGGGTGAAAGTTAAAGACGATTCTATGTTTAACAAGAAATGATATTCATTATAAGTAAATCAATTAAGACATTTTCAAATGCAAATATTTGTAAAATAATTTCAAACTAATCGTAGGTACCTAAACCTAAGGATATAACATATGAATATATTAAAGATGCACAACTTATATGAAAAAAATAATTCAATTAAAACACAGTTTATTTAAAAGTATAAATTTATATCTAGTTTACTAAATTCTGAGAATCTAGAAATAGATACCTACTACCTACCGACATTTAAATGACTTTTCTAATTCGTAAATATTGTTTACTAGCGACTCACCCTCGCTTCGCTCGGGTTTGTCCCTGTCTGGCTTCCCAATACAAAATGTCATCTCTATTTTCACCCCCTTAAGGGATGACTTCCGGAATAAAAAGGATCCTATGTCCTGCCCAGGGTCTCAAACTTTCTTCTTACCAAATTTCATCTAAATCGGAGCATGAGATTTAAAAAAAAACTATTTATATGTATAATATCATCTATTATTATGTATTATTTTTTTAATTTTCTTCTATACAAAACTTGTCCTGAAAATATATAAATAAATAAGAAACTCAAAAAAAAAAATTATCCAATTTGGTGCAGTCGATCCGAAGTTATGCGAGTACATTAATTTTGATGATTCATTTTTATTTATATACATTTTTGCTTACGCTTAAATTCATTAATATCCCTTATCTATACATTTAAATTACATATACGTTCTTCACTTAGGTTCAATTCACAAGTTAAAGTTTTGTCATCTATACATATAATAAAACTGTAACTGAGCCGAATCGGTACATTAAATATTTTTTGTAAAATCTTATTGAAATAGACATTATTATCGATACAGAGGCCGAATCTATAGTTTTTAAAATTTTTCTCTGTCTTTCTGTTACCGCATCACAGAAAAATCACTGGAGGGATTTTGATGAAATTTGGTATGGTGATAGCTGGTTATCCGGGTCAACATATATGGTACTTTTTACCCCGGGAAAATATCTCATTTTTGAGAAAAAAATCAAAAACTGCAATGTAAGAGTATACGACTATGTAAAACCTAAGAATTCGGTTTTTGCTCATCTGAACGCGGGCGGAGCCGCGTGCAATGCTAGTCGTTTATATAAAAAAAATATGTTATCTTATTATACTCGTACTTTGGTCAAAGTTGCTTATACTTGTACCATCAGTTAAAGGAAGCCCAGTTAGATGGGTCTCTCCCGCTCCGCCATAAATCTTAAGACCCTCGACCGCCACCCGGTTTCACTCCGAATATCTATAAATACTTGTAGGTATTTCAAATAATACACCGAAGATGGCCGAAGTCGAGTAAGAAAGTCAGATGTCCCGTCGATTTAACAGGTAACATTATATTTAAGTACATCAAATTAAATACATACAATGTGGTTCATTTCTCTTTCGTTCATCTGTATAAATGTTATAAATGTGAAAGTTTGTGAGTATGGATGTTTGTTACTCTTTCACGCCAGAACGGCTGAACGGATCTAGATGAAATTTGGCACAGAGATAGATTATAGTCTGGAATAACAGATAGGCACTTTTTATCCTGGAAAAATATGCGGTTCCCGAGGGATAGATTTGTTTTTGTTTTTCTAGAGACGAATCCGAGAGAAGCGAGGGTGAGCCGCTAGTAGCTTAATAAATACAATTAAATTAATTTAAATTTTATAATCACACAACTGATTTCTTGAAATTTGTCGTAACTCTTCTCAATTTTACCTAAATAAATTCATATTTTTTGGCGTATAATAATTTGTAATAAGCTAAATCTTTTAAGCCCAGCAACGTTATTTAAAAGGGTAACAGTGTTTAAAAATCAAATCACCCCTAGACGTTATACAGCTAGTCGATCCGCCCCACCCGCCACCCACTGCTCCCGCTTAAAAACCACCGAAAGCTACCAACTTCACTCTTTGTCACAACAATTTATTAGATAACTTATATAATGTTAGATTAATCGATTTTACTTGAAATATGCCTGGAGACAGGAATTAGACAAAAAATCTTATATATGTATTAGGTACTACTACATATTTTATAGGTCAGATTAGTTAGATACTTCTTGAATTTTTTGTTGATCCATATTTATTTAACATAAAATTTTATCGAATAAACCTAAGTATTTATTGAAATTAAATATTGCAAAAATAGAAAGCTCAACCTGGTATCACGTAACACACACTAGAATGTGCTGAGCGATAAATTTAAGAATCGTAAACGACATATAAAAGATCCAAAAACAAGTCTGTTTATAAGATTTGCGTCGGGGTTAAAAATACCGTATTGACTTTCCAAAGACTGTTCGTTCAGGTGCACTGTAGCGTCGGCAGAGCGATTTGTGTAGCCTTGGTCTATTCCGCGACGGCCGCTCTGACACGGTTACCAATAACGCTGCTGTCATACAAGCGATACAAGCGCGTAAGTTCGTTTAAAACCTAACTTATAAATATATCATTATGTCATAATCGACATATCAACGTCGCACGGTATAATGATCATTTTTAAATATCATTATATTTATATAATACGTTCAACGTTCATGTGGCCGTAGCGTTAAAAAGCTATGACTCCAATCTTACACGTGACAGATCGCCATCCTTGATACATTTTGTCGAGTGTTTATTGACTTTGTCAAATATTGATGTCCAAAATATTTTTGTGTTAAGGACGTGACGTAAACAAGATGTCTAAGATCCACCATCTCTTTTTAAATATCCTATACAGCTTTCAGATTCAAAGTAAGGAATTGTTATTTTTTACAATTACTTATGAACAATATATAGGTATATATGAGCATGATAAAAAAAAATGTCTATAATATCACTCTCTGGACTATAATATCTCTATGCAAAATTAACCACATCCTTTACTCCGTAATTTGTAGTAAATATTTTTCGATGATAACTCTTTATATGTTACTATTTAGTATATTTTATTGTTATTAATAATTTAAAACCAAACAATTACCAAATGATAATTAAAAAATCAGACAAGTGTAAGTCTAACACACCGAGGGTTCCGTTATAAGTTTATAATCTCAATTTTTTGTGAACTAAGTACTTATACGTTTGGATTTTCCATTTACTTGTTCAACGTGGTCAACATGAAATACCCTATATATAGGGTTTGATTCTCTTGCAAGTGTTAAAATATGCGGCATAAACGGCCATATCTTTGGATTGCGTTGACTTAGAAGTAAGATTTTTTTATAACTCGAAGAAATTGCAGACCTGAGTATTTGATATTAACTTTGACTTGGTACTCCGCGCGTTCCTGAGAGACAGACAGACGGACAACGAAATAAAGTGAAAGTCCTATAAAGGTTCCTTTTTCCCTTTTGAGGTACGTAACCCTAAAAATAAATTTGGAAATATTTAAATAAAACAAATTGACACTAAAAAAAATATTTGGTAAGGGTAAGGTAATCCCGCTCCTAAAAGAAAAAGTGGTCATAGAACAAATATAATCGCGTAGATTTTTCTTTAAAGTTAATAAATTAACATTACATTTACATCTTGTACGTTTTTAATAATATTGTCCCTGAAACATTTAGCATTGTCAAAGTAAGCCACTTGCATGCGACCTAAGGAGGTCGCATGCAAGTGCAAACTAGTTAGAATTGAAAGAAAATATAATTAAGTGGTCATTTTCCGACTGTTAACTTTAGTAAAAATTACTAAAGTATTTACAACACATCAATTAGACGTCACGAGGTAAAAATCTTTGTTATCTTGTATTAATTTGTTACCTGTAAGAGCATTGAAGAAAAAAAGAAAGTGAATAATCTTTAAGTGTAATAATTCGAGATTGCATGCCGCCCCAATTTCTTTATCATTATCAGTTGCGTACGCGTAAGTGACCAATAGCGGAAACGATCTCGCCGGCAACAGCCGCCATGGCACCGGAAGTAGGATCCACTCATACAGGTCATGGACCCCGAAATTCATGATTACGCGAAGATTTCATTTGCAAACTGTTACAATACGTTCTGAATAACAATGGGCACACGTCTAGTACTGAATTAACAAGTGGGTCTTACTATTGCAATGTGTCCTATTTTACGACATTACATAATACTCTTATTCCTTTTAATGATATACTGCTGGACAGTGTTGTATTTTTATATGATTTTATTTTCGTTAAATATTAAATACTTGTACTTAAGTATAAAATGCTTTGGTTTATCTGGCCAGTAGGTATTGAACTAATTGCATACATATAAAATACTTTGTTTGTTATATTTTATTAAATATTTATAATAAGTATATCAGATAATATTATCTGTCTAATTTTGTCTGATAATATATATATATATATATATATATATATATATATATATATATATATATATATATATATATATATATATATATATAGATATCTATCTAGTCTCTACTATTTGCAAACGATGTTTGTCGGATTTCCTTATAGGGAGATCACGTACACGTAAAGGGGACAGAAATCTCATGCGTTGTCTGTCGCTTCGCGTGGGCAGGAGGAATTATCTGTTTCGATGATATAACTACATATGTATGTGTATTTTCATTTCAATGTAATCTAGACTTATAATTAAATTGTAACTAAGCCGAAACTGTACATTAATTTTTTTTTGAAAATCTTATTGAAATAAACATTATTATCGATACAAAAGCCGAATCTATACTTTTTAGAATTTTTGTCTGTCTGTCTGTTACCGCATCACGGAAAACCACAGGAGGGATTTTGATGAAATTTGGTACGATGATAGCTGGTTATCCGGGTCAACATATAGGATACTTTTTACTGCGGGAAAATAATTCATTTCTGAGAAAAAATACAAAAACTGCAATGTAAGAGTATACTAATATGTACAACCTAAGAATTTGTTTTTTTGTAATATACAATACTAGTGATTTATCCCCATAAAAAAAAAAGAAAAAAGACCCCGGCTCATGCAAAAATATTATTATACCGTTAACGGGTTTTTGTAATATTATATTTCTAAATCATAGTCCTCTTTCTATTGGAGGAAACCATGTAGAAATTCCGTAGTAGTTTCTAAAATTAGTCTAACTAACTTTTAATGATCACTTTAACTTATTACATGTAGTGATAGATATTCAAAGAAAATTTATTATTAATATTTTAAGTAAATAATAGCCATCGTTTATCTCGATAGTGTTAAAGGGCGTCGTCCCACGGGCGCGGGCGCTGGTGGCGCCGTGTCGCCGCGTCCGCGACCTTATTACGCGCTTGTGCCGACTGTCGAGCCCACGGCTGATACTCGACAACCTCCTTGCTCATCGATTTCCATAATTCTTCCTATACGTATTCATCTATCTTATTATTAAATTAGGTTTTACCTATTAATCCGTGTACCTACATATGTTATTAGAAGATTACGTGACAAAATAAACTCTAATAATATACGAGTTGATTATAATAATCTATACATATAATAAAATTGTAACTAAGCCAAATCTATACATTAAATATTTTTTGGAAAATCTTATTGAAATAGACATTATTATCGATACAGAGGCAGAATCTATAGTTTTTAGAATTTTTGTCTGTCTGTCTGTCTGTCTATTACCCCATCACGGAAAAACCACTGGAGGGATTTTGATGAAATTCGGTATGATGATAGCTGGTTATCAGGGTCAACATATAGGATACTTTTTGCAGCGGGAAAATATCTCATCTCTGAGAAGTCTATATTAAATGTTAAAACGTAAGTAGGGACGAACCCGAGCGGAGCGAGGGTGAGTCGCTAGTGTATTCATATTTGGGCAAAATTATACGTAAAAATAAACCGCGAAGAACGTCGATCAAGAAATTATTGTATCAAGCGAGTCGACCGTCTTTTGTGACGCTACAGCATTGAAGTATGAAGATTACCTACCTACGAACGCTTATTTTATACCAATACATTTTTGAGGTGAACATTTTGGGACAGAGATCGGTGCACAAGTGATCCTGAATAAAATGTTTGCCAAAGATCATTTATCTAATTTTAAATGAGTGAACGCAAAAAATCGTTCACATTGCTAAGAGTTTAAAAAAAGATATGTATCACATAAACAACCGATCCAATGAGAGCTCATGATCACTCAATTTGAAGGAATGACACCGAATTGCGGCATACAGGTAAACATTTACTGCGAGGCGCGTACTTGAAAACTTGCCAATTATTGTTGGACTTCAATCGACCGAGAGACCTCCATTACTCTAATTTATTTTACGTATTCGCCGGATCATTATTTTGTCTTAATTTAATTAAAGATAGATATGTACATCAACATGCCGGTATAAATAAAATCCATCACTGTTTTGTTTTCTCTTTAAACTGTAACGACATTATCGACGAAATGTACATAAAATCTAGTTGTATTGGGCACTCAACGTTTTCTAAGCCTATAACCGATTTAAATTAGTAGGTTAACAATCAAACAATTAGTGATGCGATGGACGAGAGTTAAGAAAGCGACAATACATTAACCTACACTGTTGTAGGGAAAACCGTCACACGAGTTTTGTTCAATTATAGAGAATACACGGATATAAGTTTACTGAATCGACAATTAAATAAATAGTAAATTTATCTTATCTATTACCTAGTGACTTTTTTATTATATATTTTTAATATACAGTGCAAATAATCTATACTAATATTATAAAGAGATAAAGTTTGTGAGTTTGTGACGTTGTAGGGATAATCTCTGGATCTACTGCGCCGATTTAGATGGAATTTGGTAAAAAGATAGTTTGAGACCCTTGGAAGGACATAGGATACATTTTATCCCGGAAATCATCCCTTAAGGGGGTGAAAATGGGGATAAAAGTTTGTATTAGAATTTAAATTTAAATTTTTTTATTAAATTTAGAAGCTAGCTAGGGACGAACCCGAGCGAAGCGAGGGTGAGTCGCTAGTAATAAATAAATGTAATGAAACTTTAATAATACTTAAAGTTTTTTAACTGATTACTAATAATAATATAGGTATGTACATATATTTGAATTTAGCAATACAGAGTTAATTAATAATTTAGAATTAGAATAATTGACCAACTAAAAGTAGTATTCTTTGAATGAGTAAAATAGATAAATCTAAGAAAGTATTATGAGTAAAATATTTTTAAAGAAAATATCATTTTAACTATTTTCAGTATTTTCTTATTTAATTCTAACATTACATTGTATAATTTTGAACTAGGTGAGTGAATATAAATTTTACTGTTCAATTAGACACTTCCAGTATAAGAATATCTTTCTTCTTGTAAAGGCAAAGCGGTAAGAAAGTGTACTTTCACTCTGTAAGTTGATGCTTTACTCCTTATTCTATCACACCTCATTTGATTCCAAGGGCCAACATTATTGCGCCATAACGTATAGAAAACTTTATGATCTCAGAATTCTCATATTAAAATTACCAATTCAGGTTATAATTACAAATTTTGAAAAAAATATACTGAAAAATATTTAAAAAGGCAAGTTTTTTTTAATTAGTATAAAATATTTGTTCATGCAAGCTTTTATATGTACAATTAGTATATGATATCTGTTTCTGCAACCTTGACCGATATAATTAAAAAAACGTGTGTGTGTACTAATTAATATTCATAATTCAATACTTTTTGTGGCTTTAAGATACTTGAGGTAATGTTTGCGATCATATTTTTGATTCCCCGTTTTTATAATCTAGGGAAAATATTTCTTAATATTCATGTATATACTAAAAATCAACTTCTCAAAAACTGTAAATCAACGATTAATAATAGTACAACAAACAAAAATTAGTAAATCACACAAACCCTTGTACTCTTCAGAAAGTATGCAGATGGTGATTTGTCAACAATCATAACAAAGTTAGAGCTTTTTATCACAATGTATGATAATGGAATATTTTTATTCAAAACTTTAAAATTAGATCAATTATAACGTAGGTTTTTATCGATAAATTGACAATATAACATTTATTTTTATTATTCCATAAGTATTTTCAAAAAATTAGTAAAATCAGTTTGTTTTTTTTCTTCTTATTACACATAGATACATACGTCCCAGATCGCGGTTTTATTCTAGAACACTCCACGCGTAATATATTAAATAATAGACATTATAAATAGGAAAAATCACACCATTTTGGCCTTTAATATTGTCTTTGGCGGGCGCCGCTTATCTTATATTTTTACTCTGAGTTTGAAAAGTAAAGAGTTTCGTGGTAGGTACGAGAGTAAGACGTGATGTACACTATTTGTATGGTTAAAACCTAATATAAATAATAGAATGTCTCAAATAAAACATCACGATATTTTATTGATATATGTAAATTGTACTTTAATTGTATTTCATTTAATTACAATTAACCTAACACGATATACATATGTATGTATAAGAACTCAATAAATTTTCAAGTAGTGGATAGTAAGTACAAATTACAAGCATCGAAATGAATTACAATACTGAAAAAGTCAATGAAGTTTTATACGTCATCCAGTTCTCTATTTTGTTAATGGAAATAATATAAATATGAGTACAATTTGTATACTAAGACCAAAAGGTATATAAATGTAGACAATAGAAAAATTACGAAATTCTACACGTATCGTGCTACTGACTTTAGAATATTATACTGAAACTTTACTTAATTTTCTTGTAATACATATGAATAGCTTTTAGGCAAAAAAAATTGATTTCTATTCATGCAGAGGAAATCTATTGAAACATAATCTATACAGAGAATTTATCTTATGTACCTATACATGCGTCCGTCATTACGTTTTCAAAAATTATCGTTAATTGATTCAAATATATTTATATCACGTACATAATTTTAATTATAACAAGTAACAGTCATGTAGTCGATGAGACAAAGTGGAATCGTTACTTACGTAGCGTAATGCACGTTCTTCGGTCGGAAGGTGAAAGGCGTATCGCTTTCGAATTAGATCGCGTTAAATCGGCAACAGAGAAAACATAAGACAACGACTCTCTCGATGTTTATGTAAACACCGAGTTATGTGAATGATATTAAAATATATCTGTACTACTAAAAAGGAAATTATACCGAATAATACGGTTAAGTAAACATGAAGTTTAATTCTTTATTTAACTTTTTCCCATACGAGTTAACTACTCAGCCTTTTTTTTTATTGTTGGGAGATGCATTTACAACCTATATACATTCACTCTTATTACCGACGGCAAGTCTTCCGAAGCAGACCACAATAATCATGAGATTGCTCCAACGGTCCACTCTACTATCAAAGAAGTACAAGGAGCAACCCGAATGGCACACCGCCCACCGAGGTGGGCCGCCCAGTACATTTCTTGGCTGGGCACGCTCGTGCTAAAACTACAAAAAAAACTCTTTGGCTATATGCAAAAGGCATTTTTGAAATGGGCTTAGTAGTTTCTGAGCTTAAAGCACTTTTAACATATTATAAACATCAGTTTTACAATAATGTATCCGCTCGATTTGTTGACATTCATGACTACTGCTTCGCTCCCTTGGGTAGTAGCATGATGATATAGCCTGTAAACTTAATCAATAAACGGGCTATCTAATGCAAAAACAATTTTTCAAATCGCATTAGTAGTTCCTGAGATTAGCGCGTTCAAACAAACAAACTCTGCCTCTTTATAGTATTGTTATAGATTAGGCATAGTTTAAAAGGATTTTTTATTTTATTGTATGACACTTTTACATCTGCAATTTAAGAATCCTTTGTAATATTATGAATACGAAAGTGTTACTGTGATTATTTAACCCCTTTTTTACGCAGCCATGGAACTACGCATCGACGTGATTTTGTGCAAAGATATATGTAGTTCATGGGCCAGTCTACTTTTCATCCCGGTCCCATATATGATATAACTTACGTGCATGCTTGAGTAAAGCGTGAGCCAGGACCATACAGGACCATCAATAGCAAAGGCCGTGGTGGCCTAGTGATAATGTGCTCGCTTGGGAAACCAAATGAAGCGGATTCAAATTCCGTGTCTCGCATCTCTGATATTCTCAAATGCAAATCATTTTCATCATGATGACTATTCAGCTTACGGCCTTATCTTACGATAAAGGAAAACATAATTATTAGGTATATATGCATGTCTGAGAGGACCAGCCAAGTTTTCGAAAATCTTGTGAAATCCGTCATTTCGTACTTAGCCAGCTTGGTGAATTCTAATCGCCTTAATATTGAAAGGATGTAAATGCCCAGGTCAGGAACATTATAAAATGGCCGAATAAAATGTAAAATTGCATTGTCCATTCTAATCAAATTACTGTAATTTTATTCATATGTCCTAAATAACGAAGGTTTCTTAATTACAGACGTGAAACAGTTGATAATTTTAATCCAGAACTCGGCATTGAATACAAATGCGTCATTAACGACGATAGTGATCTCGATATCTCGAGTGGATGATCGACCTATTTTTAATTTACTCACAATACAGTAAGTATTGCACGCAAGTTAAACGAACTAAAGTTATAGTTCGTAATGTCAATTTAATCATTAGTTTTATTTACAATACGATTATTATGTAAACATATATATAATATAAACATTTATTATATGTTAAAATAATAAATGTTTATATGGTCAACGTTATGTTCTTTCTAGATATTATATACATATAATAAAATTGTAACTGATTCGAATATGTACATTAAATATTTTTTGGAAAATCTAATTAAAATAGACATTATTATCGATACAGAGTCCGAATCTATAGTTTTTAGAATTTTTGTCTATCTGTCTGTTTGTCTGATACCGCATCACGAGAAAACCACTGGACAGATATTGATGAAATTTGGTATGATGATAGCTGGTTATCCGGGTCAACATATAGGATACTTTTTACCGCGGGAAAATGTCTTATTTCTGAGAAAAAATACAAAACTACAATGTAAGAGTATACTAATATGTAAAACCTAAGAATTTGGTTTTTGGTCATCGGAACGCGGGCGGAGCCGCGGGCAATGCTAGTTTAGGAATAAAATCAAACTATTATCTTATTCTTAATATTAATAGACATTAATGGATGCTTTCAACCATTAAATGGGTTGGTACCTATATTATACCTTTTAATCGCTCCTTCCTTATACTCTACATTAGCTCTAACTTACGCTGTACTAGGATATCTCCTAGCATTATAAGATCAAATTGATAACACACTTCTCTTCGTGTCATATTACAAATATTGGTATATTTTTATTATGATTAACTTTGAATGAATTTGTTTTTAGAATCTTGGTTTATTAGTCCATATAGTAATATTTTTTCGTGTGTATTTTAAAACTTAAATAATTATACATATTATGTACCTACTATGCATATATATTTTTAATATATAATATATAATAGAAGAAAAAATAGTTTCCAAATTATCATCAACCTAGATTAATCTAACTTTTGTAGAATTGTAGGTCAACTTAGGCATTAAATATGTATGGTGTCATACTATTTTTCTCTAATATATACGAACATTATGATATATACAGGCTATGGAGCAATAAAAGGGGACTTAATAATAAAAGTTATGACTCATCCCGTAATATTGCTTTCATCAGCTCGCTCAGGTCAATGTAAATACTCGTTTATTTTTCGCACCAGTTATTTACATTACTATGTATAATATGATAATTAAAAATATTTTATAAACTTTTAATATATTTATCTATATTTTGTGTTGTATTTTGTTGATCATTTTCCTTAGCTTTATTATTAAATCATTTTATAATAAATATTAGCTAGGCACAAATGCAAAAATGTGTATGCAATTTCGTACATACATCTTTTTCTACGCAGCAACGAAGCCACAGATTGACATGATTTTATTCATAGAAACAGTTTATGATAGAGTGACATAAGCTTGGCATAGCAAGTAGTATCGGTGCCATATTATTATATTGCAAAAAGTTAGTATTCATTGCATTCAGACCTAGACAAAGTGAGCATAGAGTATAATAAAGTATAATATTTAAAATAGAGTATAATATTGAAAACCAAAAGAGTAAAAATTAACTTAATTAAACACTTTACAAGTGCTTTCGTCACCTTAATTCAAAAAGAACCAGTGTAGTCGGTCCGCGAGGAAGCTACCATCGGCTCGGAATGCTGATCTGCTGATATGATACGGCGAGAAACTCAACAGTTGCTCTTTTAAATATCCAGTGACAGTATCTTGATATCTGTTATAAGTATTTGTATTCATTAACGTTTAAATATATTTACCAGTCTATAAATGTCGTCAAATGCGCATCCGGCGCCGGTAACTACGAAATGTCAGCCACGTCGTAAATCTACTGCAGAAATTTTTGTCGTAACTGTCTAAGACTTGGATGTGGCAAATACATTGCATTTGCAATTTAAACATAATAATTAAACCTGGTAACATTAAACAATAATAAGACCTGATGAATATATATATATATATATATATATATATATATATATATATATATATATATATATATATATATATATATATATATATATATATATATGCACTGTGTCCGCTCTGTTTATCTTTAAATTTTAATTGCAGGATTAATGACAAATAAGTTATGTAAACTATACTTCGTTGTTGTATATTATAGGAACATTTTTAACATTTTTAATGATATTAGTTACATATTCTCTCTAATTTACCACATCCAATCTTAGGTAAATTGACATCATGTACTCTAATCCTTCCTTGAACGACGCGTTGGGCCATCATCTAAAATAATCATAAATTTATTTCAAGCGTCTAAGGAGCAAGTACATACTCGTACATTGGCGAACCGCTCAATGCCAATCATGAGGAATGGCAATAGCAACCATATGCAAAACTCTTCCATTCTAATTTAATGCTTATACAATTTGAATACGGTTCACATTATGATGCATGAATTTAATATACTTGTTTAAGTAAATTTGCAGTGTTTTAACACACGCAGCTTCATACGGAAAGAGATGTAACGGTGCAAGACTTGACATGCACTGGTTATGTAATTGAGATGCAATTTATATTCACAAAATCAAATCAGGACATTATACAAAAGTTAAATGACATATTTCAACACATCACACTACACCAACATTATACCAAAACCTTAATTTTTTTTTCTACTTGATAATTGGCTAATAAAATAAATACGAAAAAATAATGTAATTATACGTAAGTGCAATTACAGTAACAATAGACTTAGGCATCTGTTTACATATTTAAAAGACTTAGGACTTAAATTAATAACGTAAATATACTTATTAATTAATGTGTAGTAGGTAGGTACTTACCTACTATGTAAGAAAATTCTTTTTAAAATTCAAATAGTCTAAAGTTTTCATTTTTTTAATTAGTTTAATTTTCAAAAGATATTCGATTCACAAGATATTGACAGTGAAAACGGTATTTTTGTCTAAAATAATAAAATAAACTAAACTTCTAATAACTACCAAACTCAGCTGCCCTCTGAAGTGACTGACCTTAAAAGTTATATGATGATCATACTTTGTTTTTGTAGAGCTCATTTACTTTAATACTTTTTTCTTAGTCACCAATATTTTGTAAATAGTTATGGTTCTAAGTTTATATGGGCTTCCACGCATCCCGATCACATCGAGCCAGACGCTGCGTCATACACGATCCTACGGTCTACACGAGGAAAGGTCGGTTATTTTCCATTTGTCGGACACTACAGTCTGCTTGTATATATGTAATTTATAATGCTCTATGATATACATAAGTCTATAAAGTATGGATATATTTAACTTGAAAATGGGATCAAACGAAAAGTCTTATATTGCTTAAGGGATTACGCTTTAAATATAAAATAAATAGCTTTAAATTTGTATTTTATTTGTGATAGATACGTTATACGTTAGATACGATAGAAACAAAAACACCTAATTAATTAAGTTACATGTATTTTTACTCAGTAAACTCATCAAATTCAGTGTAAAAAAAGGTACATAGGTACACTTACGAGATATGTGTAACAAAAAAATATATATTCTTTGAAACTAAAAGAGTATTCATTAATTCGGCACATCGTTCTGTTTAAGGTTGACAAACAATTGACGCAAAGCATAAGATATCGAAACCTCTGAAGAATTTGCATGTTGCTCAAAGTTAAAACAATGTAAATATATTTCTGGAAACAAAAAGAGCATCAACGAACATTGTTCTTACAAGTATGCGCTTTTAATTCTCCTGTACGTAATTAATGCAGCCATCTACGTCCATCAAAGCTTTGACTGCGCAATCAACTAATTATATCGGCAGCTCTCTTATGTAATCGTAATTAAATATATCGCATCGAATATTTAAATTAAAAAGGAACTCTACCGTGATTTTTTAGACAATGATAAGACTTGGTGTGAATCATCATTCGTCTCTGATTAATCTATACATATAATAAAATTGTAACTAAGCTGAATCTGTACATTAAATATTTTTTGGAAAATCTTACTGAAATAGACATTATTATCGACACAGAGTCCGAATCTATAGTTTTTAGAATTTTTGTCTGTCTGTCTGTTACCGAATCACAGAAAAACCACTGGAGGGATTTTGATGAAATTTGGTATGGTGATAGCTGGTTATCCGGGTCAACATACCTATAGGATACTTTTTACCGCGGGAAAATAACTCACTTCTGAGAAAAATTAATACAAAAACTGCAATGTAAGAGTATACTAATATGTAAAACCTAAGAATTTGGTTTTTGGTCATCTGAACGAGGGTGGAGCCGCGGGCAATGCTAGTTATCAATAAAACTGTGATAGAGAGGCTCTAATTGAATTTCCAATTCATCTATCTACGCAACGTTTCAAATGTACCTAATAGAATATAATTTTAACAAATAGGTATAGTAATATGCATATTTGTTTATTTCATTACAAAAGACGTAAATTAACTTTTGTACAAGAACAATTAATTATATAAAATTATGGATATTAATTACACAAAATTTATATAAATCGACATTGTTTATCGAAACGTCGCGGGCGCACAGAAACAAATGAAAATGTGTCGGTTCGCCCCACGTCAAGTCAATGACCTCAATGATAATTTTTAAATTCGAATACAAATAACAAACAAGTTTATTAGGTAGGTATGTTTGTGCGGGAGACATCGTAAGTATGTATGTGACCATTACCGAGCAGGACAAATGCGGTTCCACATCGGTGTCCTTGCTCGACTTACAAGCAAGTGATAAGGTGCACACAGAATGATAAACACAACGGTCTGCTTCACGTAATTTTTAATTTGCTTATCTCTTGAAGAGGAAGGTAGATATGCTTGTAAACTAAATATAATTAAATAATATTTATGCTAGCCGTAAATTATGACCGTTGTAGTAAATAGTAAATACACTTATTTCTCTGAAACTATGAGTTATCTAGGAACACTATCATTACGAAAACCAAACAGTCTCACGACATTTTATAGGCAGATTAAAGATAAAAAATTGAAAAGAGATCAATACTTTTATTTCCCATTAAAATTTATCTTATTATAATGAAATTGGAAATGGCGAGAGCAAGCGCAGGCGCGTGGCGAAGACGGCAGTCGGCAGGACACTCGGCGCAAATTAACGCGGCACGTTCACACTTCACACGAATGCCGGCGCGATACCTATACGGCGTGCCACCCGCACGTTTAAACACCTAGCAGACAATAACACTTACAAAATAACATTCCATCATCACTATCGTTAACAGAAAACCAAAAAACGTCACAATCATATATCCAAGCGTTTTCTATTAACATTATTAAATGTAGAAAGGCAACTTGTCTAAGGCCTAACACACGCGTCACTAGCCTGCTTTCATAAGGACTCGCACATACCCGTTTTGAAAATAGAGAATTTCAACCATTCGCCTGATTATCGGGATCGTTGTCGATGGCCGGTCAGTGCGCCGCGGTTGACTTGCCTCGCGTCGTACTATTTATATCGAAGATCATTTCAACACGCCATGTATGTATTTGGCTTAATTTTATTTCCATTTATAATCGATTCCATCCAATATTTATTATTAGATTGAATTCATTTTTTTTAATAAAGCACCCGTTATCTAGATTATTTTAAATAAACATTTGATAAATGTATTGTAAGCGAACACTCGTAAGTTGTATTTTGTCTCTATAGAAAGCTCAGCTTCTGTCTGCAATTAATATAGCTTTCTATATTTATATATATATATATATATATATATATATATATATGTGTGTGTGTGTGTGTAGGTAATTATGTTTACACATATTGTACGAAGACTTTTTTGTAAAGTCATAAATAGTAAATACATATTTTTATTTATTTATAACATTATTTTTTGAATTAATTATATAATTATATAATTTTTTTTATGAATACCTAGCTTTAAATCCTTCAGGTACTCATTCTACTTCCTTAAAAGCTTTGCAAGACTAAGAAATCCACAAATTTCATTCTCGTTTTTTTTTAGGTTTCAGCATCACTTCGTTGATTTTTCTATTACACTTATCCAAAACGAATAACTACAATCTATGTATTCAAAACAAACGTAAACTAAACAAACGAATTCTACAATGCTTCACATACCTAAAGAACTAAGTTAAGCCAGCTTGAACAAAAGTCCACAAACAATGTTTAAAAATGTAGGCAAATAAAAAATCCTAATAATATAAGTTATTGAGATATTTCAAAAAATGTGTCGTGGGAGTAGATGCCACGTTTGATGCGCCGACGCGGCACGGCCAAGACGACTTTTTATTACCTACTACTACCTGCTCTTTTATGCAGAATCAAATCATATATTAAATAGTTTTATAAGAAACCGCTCTTAAACTGAGTAAGCTAACAAAAATTGTATTTTACATCATAATAAAAATTATTTACAATAGAGTAACTATTACAAATATAATAAAATGTATAATTTTAATTACCAATAAGATATTATTGTAATGTTTACACTTTATAGTATTTACCCTTTCTAACGTCCTACTGTTGGGCACGGGTCTCCCTTAAATACAATGGGGAATCCGGCGAAAGTCCATCTTGCTGGCTAAGTGCGGGTTGGTAAACTTTACATGTCTTTTGAAAAAATAACTAGATTCCGTCAGTAACACAGTTTTCCTCATGATTTCATTCACCGTAAGATAAATGATAATTATGTTGTAAATAATTCTTAAATGAAAATATTAATTTCGCACCTCTAATATTTTCATTCGGAGTTTAAACTCCCTTTACTTTGTTATCCAAGTGAGCCACTTTAAATATAACTAACTTGAACCTTAACGAATTCCGGTATGTGGCCCATTAATCAAAACTGTACCATCAAGGTTGGCAGGTCAATCGCGACGTGTTTACCTGCGTCCCGTGTGTGGTCCCATTTCTTAGTTCTTACTACTGCTATGAGACGTTTCCTATACATTTATGTTGGTAATTACAATAAATAATATGCTACTAAACTTGTGTACTTAATTATTTAATACTGAATATAACGACATAATCTACGTAACTTCATTTACCATAAAGAAGTGTTTGTTTTGTTTGTACCTACATAATATATAAAGATAATCTCGGGAACTAACGAACCGATTTTAGAAATTATTTCAAATAGGAAAAGTTACACTTTCCTTGACTACTACAAACAATATTACTTATAATACGAAATTATCTGCATGTTTTATCTCAATATATTTTTAGATATATTACATATTTTTCTTAGGTAGCTCTTAAAAAAAATACTTATATCTTCTTAGTGACATACACATAAGTTTTAGTAAAAGAAGTGGTTTACGTTCTCTAAACAGATAATGAAAAGTATTATGTTAGACATTTTGGCATTCAATTAGAGCTTACTTTTATACTTTTCTGTTTATATTATTTTAGATTGTCTAATAAATTATAAAATTTAAATTTTATTATAAGTTAAGTTTAATTCCTATTGCTTAAATGAATGAACAACTACAGAAGACCAAGGCCAACCTGCATATTTCTGATGTTTATCAATAAAAATAATTATCAAATAACCGAATGGAACCAAATAATTGAATAGGTAGATAAAGAGGACCTAACAATAGTGTGAACTAAGGCCTCTAAATCGTGTTGCCTGCTATATTTAGAAGTACCTACTTCATTTGGTATGCCGCGAGCGAAGCAGGATGTTGATAAGATATTCGCATTGCCCTATGAGTTGCGTTTGCACCTAGTCAGCGCTCATATTACTACGTAAAATATTTGACACGTAAGTATTGCCATATAAAGCAACGATCCTTTTAAGCAAGTTACAAGATATACCTGTTATACGTAAACGCTTGTTTTTAGAACCCCCTAATGACACATCAGAGCTTTAAACTCAATTCTCAACTTTATCTCACAAATAACATTGTAAATCATTTTTAGCTTAAATATAACAATTAAATAATTTTTAGCTTATTTAAATTATTTCATTTTTTAGTTATTTCAAACTAGACACTGACGTTTTGTAATTGTATTATACGGAAACTTTGAACAAACCTTAAATACTGTTGGTTATAATGTAAAATTGTAAAGTGTTCTCACTTCTCAATAATACCAAAATTAAACCCATAAACTATCTCTATGCAAAAAATCCGTTGCTGTGCTGGTAACTTAATAAATAAAGTCAATATACATACTAACATTCTCGTATATATTAGTAAAAATGATGTATACAGTAAGTTAATACAAGTATGGAATATTACATAATTGTAATAATCCTGGCAACCCACTTAACCACCTGTGATACCTGTGATATATATCCCACTAATTTGAGTGTTATAAACATTTTCTTATCTTATTATTTCAGTTGAATCAAAATTTGTGCTTAATTTGAAACTGTATTATGTTCATATCTTATTTATAGACAGAATCAATAAGCAAAATTTGAATATGAAGATGAAACGTCCCATTGCTGGGCACGGGCCTCCTTTCAATAGGAGGGGGGGATTAGGCTATAGTCCACGCTGGCCAAGTGCGTTTTGGCGGACGTCACATGTCTTTCGAAAACTTACTAGGTTCTCTCAGACATGCAGGTATCCTCACGATGTTTTCCTTCACCATAGGGCAGAGTAACAAGTTTTCCTAAGCGAGCACGTCATCACTGGGCTACCACTGCAAAATAAATTTATATATTAATTTATATTTATTCTTGAATTAAAAGTCACTTTATCATATATTTTCTTATTTTGTTCTTTATATTTATAATTCGATTACTTATACTTATTTTATTGTCTTACTATCCCATTATATTTTTTGTTAAGCTTTACTTTTAATTTTTGCTGTCTATAATTATGCATGCAAGTTTATGATACAATATCGATTATATGTACATATATAGAGTAGGCTGGTTTAGAAGGTTCAAACAGTTCTATAATTAAATTAAATATCTCTAGATAATCAACTTAACTTTTATTTTGTACTTAATAATCACATCTTTCATAAAGCAACATGAAATGTAACAAAAATAAACAAAATCTTAAAAAAATAACAGAAGTGGTAATTGCGTACTCTTACAAGAGCTGTTGGATAAAAGTACGCATGTGAGTTTGATAAGAGTACGCAGGAAAATTACCTCATATGTCGTGTCCTGTAGCTCGTACAGGCTTTATGCCACCACTCCTGGCATTTGGAACATCCTATCCAATTTTCATTTCGGGGGTCCACTCATACTTCACCATATAGTGGGCATTTTCTTTTTGGGTGTCTTCTTTGACACTAGGGAAAGATTTTCTGAGTAGTAGATAAGTTTCGTAATCCTTTTTGGTTTATTTTTTGGTACTACGTTAGAGGCCAGTGTGCAAAAATTAACTGCCTCTGAAGAGAAGTATGACATGCGGTTATCTAAAATCAATAGTATTTGATTAATGTCTTTGTGTGTAGGAGTACGTGCGTACTCTTGTAACATACTCAAGTGCGTACTCTTGCACACATTCGCGGTTTTCTAATCGACTAAAGCGCAACGCCATCTATAAGCATTGATCAAAATCACTCTCGCTGTGACTCCTAGGTGAATCTCTTGCCGATCAAGCCGCATAATCGTATTTATCAAAATATTTGTAGTTTTATCGCAAATATACTTCCAAAATGCGAAAATTATTTAAGAAAATAGACAAAAATGGTTAAACTTACGTAATTTCTGTGTTTTTGTACATTTTTCTTTTTTCCGCACAGCAATTTTCACTAGCATACACTTCAAGATAACACTGAAGTTAACCGCGGATCGTAAACAAGGTCGTGGCTATTGACACTGCGTACTCTTATCGGATGCGTACTCTTAGACCAGCCTACCCTACATGTTTATACCAACTTAGAGAAATCAATAAATAAATAATTTTAGTTCAAACATTCAAACTAATAAGAATACTATCCCACTAATATTATAAATGCGAAAGTTTGTGAGAATGTGTGGATTTCTGGTTTATAGATCCATACGTTTGTTACTCTTTCACTCAAAAATTACTATGTATTTTGAAACTTTATAATAAAGCAGCTCATACTTCAGAATAACACACAGGCTACTTTTTATTCCGAAAAAATGTACAGTTCCCGGGGGATGATTTGTTTTTATTTTTCTACAGGCAAACCCCAAGCAAAGCTAGCGTGAGCCGCTAGTTTATTATAATGAAATACCTATACAGAATATGGCCGTGAAATTATGTAATGATCAAAATATTCTAACATATAGTATAATTTGGGAAACTTTCTTATATTACGCGAATATGAATATTTGACATTTTAAATAAAACTAGGTACATTTTCAGGTTATTTTGCGGATTTATTTTGATTTTTGTTTTCCCGTTCGCATTATGTTCACGGGAAAGACTAATGTTTTAGGTGACTCAAACTTATTATCTATATATTGTTTCTGGCGCTATCTAATATCTACTCACAAAGTTATAGAATAATTTGGAACAAATATAATGGCACCTTAAAATACATATTATTTTAATTTTAAACATTCTATAATTTTATTTTAATAAGTAATATAATTTAATATTAAATATTATTTAATTTGGGTTGCTATTATCATAATTCTAACAAAAGTTTTTAATATTGTACAATACGGACTCAAAATACTTGTTATCTATATTGCAAAGATAATTATCTTATCGTGACGTGAACGATGACGCAATGTTATCATAGCTACGATATTACACAGACGGCAGAAAATAATCAATAAGCATCGCTAGTATAAAAGCGTTTCTTTTTGCGTGATAAATAACGTAATTTTGCATATTTAACTGAATAAATATATTTATACTAGCAACTCACGTCCCTGAGTGATTTTAGTATAGATTTCTTAGAGATGAGATATTTTCCCACACACGTAAAAAGTATCCTATATGCTGACCAGAATAACCTATCATCTACAAAGCTATCATTATACAATACTTCATCAGATTCTGTCCAATGGTTTTCTCGTGATGCATTCCCAGACAGACAGACAGATAGTCAGACAGACAGACAAAAACTCCAAAAACTATAGATTCGGCCTCTGTATCAATAATAATGACCAGGTATTTCAGTAAAATTGTCCAAAAAAATATTTAATGTACAGATTCGACTCAGAATTTTATTATATGTATATAGATTATAGATTATAGATTATAGATAATAACTTTTCATTTGATTTTTGTACCAACTTATAACTATCTACCTACTTAATGTTTAACAAATCTAAATTTACAAACATTTACATAAGAATAACTACACAATAAGCCCTGCAGGAGTATTTTCCTTTTACTTTTGTATATTTTATATTGTGTGTGTGTAAAAGTGTGTAAGTTGTGTTGTTGTGTTTTGTATTTTTTATGGATTTTTAATATTTTTTCAATGATTTACAATCACGCTTATATTTTGTTACATTGTTTTTAACAAACGTACGATGATGATATTGAAACTTCCTTATAAACTATGATATAACTCTATATCAAAACTCAGTCATTTCTATAATACAAGCAATACCCGCGGCTTCGCAAACGTAAAAATACTAAAAAAAACCAACTCTTTGGCTTTTATGTATTATTTTAAATTATAGTCAAATCTCGAGCAGTTTTAGTGTGAAAGAATATTAAACATACACATTCAATTTCAAGTATACATATTATATGTAGAAGTTAGCATGCTTATTCTCCATTAAATGTTTCTTCCATACAATATACAATTATGTAGTTAAGATTCTTAAAAAATAATTTGTTTATTATTTATATTTATCTATGTTTATTTAAAGTTATTCAATCTCAAATGTCTTTTTTAACATTATTAACTTAAATCATCGCCATAACGACTCAGCTATTAATAAATAGTAATAGAGTTAATATTGTCGCCTTGTACCTCGTCCACGTGTAATACTTATCACGTGGAATGTACGAACGTCACAATTTGCCATCATTAAATCTAATCTTACAGGAAAATGCTATTTGTTGAGCATTCGAACTGGTTCACCTGAAAATTTAAATTCGAATTTTATCTGTCTATTAAGATTTCACCATGTATTATTGACGTACCTACTGTATGCTTATAAGGATAAAATAAGGATAAAAATCCATTGCAATACCTATAATTCGATTATGATTTTGACGTTATTCAAACAAATTATAAATTGTAATAAAAATACATATTTAAATATATGGTATAATCGTCATATTGATATTTACTTGCTAAAAATATAATCTTTTATAAGCAGAATAACCATACGAAATACAAATAAAGTTTACAAGACGTAGGTAGATAACAAATGTCGCAGGTGAATTGCAAAATGTTATTTTGAAACGAGCATTGCGTTTGAAAACATGCATTATTATAATTTCCTATAAACCTACATACACTACTATATATATTTATACTATATATTCATGTAAACTATTAACAGTATATAATACATTATATATACTTATTTATTTTTATCATTGAAATTACTTGAATAAAATAATATTTTAATATATATACACCATATAAAATAAAAATATATACATATTTATTGTTTAAATTATAAGAACCATACAAATTTTAAAAACAAATGAATTAGATTATGATGCTAGTTTCCAAGGTTAGTTTTTTTAAAGTAAATAAATCATTAATTGCAATATAAAAATTATTTTCCTTAACTGTAGAGTGTAGACATATCATATCGATTTCTAAAAAAATACCTAAAACCTCAAATATAGTTTGATAAAAAGTTTAAAACATACATATTTACAACGTACATTGCCTAATTGATTCGTACTTTCGTTCGTTTCTGGAAGCAGAGTCAATGAGTTAACGAGATGGTTTTATTTACCTCGTAGATGTCAATACAAACCGAAAACGAAGGCTTCAGGGAGGTCACCTACATACTTCCACTTACGAGTATCGGTCATGGTCACAAAGAGACTTCATGTTTGTTAAATTTATAAGCAACTTACTGACTGGTAGCGATTATTATTTTGTAAAAATACTAAATTGAGAGTATTATTGAGATTAATTCAAATTTTTACAAAATTACGTACTTCCTACTTAGTTAAATTATTCATTATAGATTTTTTTTTAATTTACAACTATTACAGCCATACAATTTTTAAAAAAATAATTAAAGAAGGAATAATCTCTGTATACAGAAAGTCGGCTTAGTTATTGATTACATAAACCGTAGATATAAGTATATGTTAATGTGTAAACGTGGTAAAAATATCTTAATATTAAATAGATATTTTTATACTAAAGATATCTTTGTCATACATATTATAAAAATTAAGCTACATATTATGTACCGTGTAGGTATTATCTCTTGTAAAGGCGAATATCATAACAAATTACGTATTATACCTACGAGTACGCATATGTTCCATACAAAATATCTATGTATAATGTTTGTATAATATACTAAGTAGGTACAATATTTTTATATGTAATTAAGTAATATATATACCTACCTACATCTATACATATAATAAAATTCTAAATAAACCGAATCTGTACATTAAATATTTTTTAGAAAATCTTATTGAAATAAACATTACTATCGATACAGAGGCCGAATCTATAGTTTTTAGAATTTTTGTCTGTGTGTCTGTCTGTCTGTTACCGCATCACAGAAAAACCACTGGAGGGATTTTGATGAAATTTTGGTATGGTGATAGCTGGTTAACCGGGTCAACATAAAGGATACTTTTTACCGCGGGAAAATATCTCATTTCTGAGAAAAAAATACAATAACTGCAATGTAAGATAATACTAATATGTAAAATTTTGGTCATCTGAACGCGGGCGGAGCCGCGGGTATTGCTAGTAGTTAATAAAAGTTACTAATTGGAATTTAGAGTAAGCATGAATACGTATACAAAAAAAGCTTACTCGCTCTAAGCTTATAAGTTATAACCTATGGTACATGTATTGCAGATGAGCATGGGACCGGAGCGGCGTTCTGTAAACAGCCAGTCAAGCATACAGACGTGAACCATCCGCACATTACTCGGACTGGTTGCGTAATGACGTACAGCGGTATGAAGTAACTGGTTCTTATTTCGTGGTATCACGTACAATTTATACAACAAATATCGTGTCATGATAATAAAAATCTTTATTTAATTTTGATTATTGTAAAATATACATCGTATTTTACATATGTATGTAGTTTGATAAAATTTCTTTTACAATAGAATCACAAAATACTATATTATGTAATATATAAGCGTTAAATAATTAAAAACTAACTCAACTATTACTAACTGCCTCGGTGGTGTAGTGGCTAGCATGTACGGCTGCACACCTGGAGGTCCTGTGTTCGTCCCAGGTTGGGCAAAGTTTAGTTATTAAGTCTATCTGTATATTAATCCTCAGTAACAGTCCGGAGTTGGGAAGTTAGCGGTGTTTCACCCCCGTGCCGAGGCAGAGCACGTAAAGCCGTCAGTCAGTCCTGCGCCGACACTCTCACCGGTCGTGTCTCGACTCTCGTGTCGTCCCACCAGAGTATGAGAGTGACAGGAATAGAGAGTGCACTTGTGTCAGCGCGTACACTTGTGCACTATAATATCTCCTGCGTAGTTGACTAGTCTCAATGAGATTGGCCGCCGTGGCCGGAATCGCTCAGGAGAACATCAATCAATCAAATAATTAAAAACATTTATTGGATAATTATTGTATGTCGCCTGCTGCTTCCTATAGCAGTGAATTCATATTGAATCTTAACGTAAAATAATAACAAGGTATTAGTCTATATAGTATCCATAGCATAATAAATTAAAAGAGGGGTTTAAACATAACTTTAATAAAATAAATGAAAATTTAATTGATTATTACATAAAATAACTAGTTAATATATAAAAATCATCATTATCATTATTTCAAAAGATGCTTTACTTGCTTGTGTATTATAAACGTATCTAATAAGTCCAAACTTAAATCCTACCAAACAGGAACATATCCGCACTTTTGTCTACAGTAGCTGTGTAGGAAATGTATAAATACAGTTAAGTTGTTGTTTAAATAATGTCAGTCTGGAGTCAAAGACCGATAGGTTTAATTAGTAGGCAAAAAGGCGCCGGTGTAGGCGTGAAGAACTGAGACCGTCGTCCATTTTACGTAGACTTGTAGAACAATTTATAGAGAACAGCTCAGCGAAGAGTCATAATCGAATAGGGTTCATGTAGCGTTGGCTGTACTCGTAGCGTAGGTGGCTCGAGACGTACGCATGCGGTCACGGTCATAGTAACTAGCAATGACCACTGTCACAATACTTGAAATTCGAGTAGGCGAAAATGTCACTAAATAATTCTTTTACAGGCCCTTCAAATGGGATATTACAAAAGGCAAATAAAACAATGCGGGTTTTTTAGTTTTAACTATTGTTAACGTTTCAATTAAATAAGTAGAATGTTTAGAAAAAAAATCGCTATACGTTCATTCTAGTATATTCATAGAACTACACTAGACAAAATCTGAACACACAGATTTTTTAATATTTCAATATAGTTTACACTCACTAAGTTGGCAAAGTTCATTTCAAATAGCAAAATTGTCTGCAGTTAGAGCTCTCAGTAGCATGTACATATTTCATTTACATCGGAGGTTACAATTGTCTCGTGGTTAACACAATTTAAAGATGTGCATGCGCAAATTAAAGTTAATAATATATTGATACAAGTGTTTATATAAATTTCAGCTCAGTAGTTTGTTTAGTATTTTTAATTCATTCTTTATGTTTTATTTGTTTAAAATCTTTTTAATTCAGTTTATAACATTTTAATTTGTTGTGAAAACAATTTTAACGACGTTACGATAATAATCGATTAAAATTTAATACACTTATTATAGTAATTTATAATCTATCTTTTAATTATATATGAGACGCTGTACGTTAACGAATCAATATCTATATCGATTGCTTATATTTTGTGTAACAATGGCAAATTCTCACGCGCGTCCGCTCCCACACTACGGGCTGAATTATTGTCATAACGGCTCTTGCTTTTTCAATTCTTTGCATTGGTCCATCTTAACGTTTACAAATATTACAAATAGATCTATACATATAATAAAATTATAACTAAGCCAAATCTGTACATTAAATATTTTTTGGAAAATCTAATTGAAATGGACATTATTAACGATACAGAGTCCGAATCTATAGTTTTTAGAATTTTTGTCTATCTGTATGTCTGTCTGTTAACGCATCACAAGAAAACCACTGGACAGATTTTGATGAAATTTGGTATTATGATAGCTGGTTATCCGGGTCAACATATAGGATACTTTTTACCGCGGGAAAATATCTAATTTCTGAGAAAAAATACAAAAACTGCAATGTAAGAGTATACTAATATGTAAAACCTAAGGGTTTGGTTATTGGTCATCTGAACGCGGGCGGAGCGGCGGGCAATGCTAGTACTATTAATAAATTGATAGTTATAGTACATTATAACATCTTAATCTACTATAAAAATAGAATACAAAACTGATTAAGACTTAAAGATTACCAATACGATACATTATTTTGTTGAAAGTAGGTAGAGTAGTTTAGCAGCAAAGGTTACTTCTTATTTACATATTCACTGTATGAAATTTATTCTTTGTTTAATCTATACCTACTAATATTATAAAGAGGCAGAGTTTGTTTGTTTTTTTGTTTGAACGCTTTAATCTCAGGAACTACTAATCCGATTTGAAAAATTCTTTTTGCACCAGATAGCGCGTTTATTTAGGAAAGCTATAGGCTATATATCATATAATATATAATAGTCTATCTATTCCCTACTAACCGTTAAAACGTATCTAACATAAGCTATATGTAAATAAAATAGAGTTATTTGATTTCAACAAACTTCTAATTGTCTTATTTGACACTTGCAAAGTTGTACAAAATCTGGGTAACAATATAATAACTTAGCATCATTAAGTTAGTCTGATGATAGAGCTAGTAAGTAGTCAGTAAAAATCTTTAAGCTTTTACTAGCTACTTTTTGTGGTTAAAAATTGTCTAGTCTAATTTATTTGGTTAAAATGTGTTTTTGCATAACTATAATTATTTTATACTGGCGGCTCTCCCTCGCTTCGCTTAGGTTCGTCTCGAGGAAAACAATAAAAACTTTTTAACAAAAAAATAAAAACCGACTTCAAACAAAAGCACTAAAAAGTAAAAAATAACTGATTGGTAGTTTTCATTTACTATACATATCTAATCAAATATTTTCGAAGTCGGTGTGCTTTGCTTTGTATCGGTGTTATAAAAAAAAATGAGAACCTCCTCCTTTTTGAGGAATCGGTTGAAAACAAAGCTATCCCACGGGAACCGTACATTTTTCCGGGATAAAAAGAAGCCTTTGTGTTATTCCAGACTATAATCTATCTCAGTGCCAAATTTCATCCAGATACGTTCAGCCGTTCTGGCGTGAAAGAGTAACAAACATCCATACTCACAAACTTTCACATTTATAATATTAGTATAGATTGAGGAAGACCCTATCTACATGACGGAATAAACGAGATTTTAATTATTTTTTCAATTCATAGCCTAGAATTTTTTCACATTTTACAATAGAAATTCAAGCGAATATGTCTAAACAAACTATATTGGAATAGAAAAACTTAGTGATCCACTACTCCATTTCCACTCAACAAAACAATGACATACAATATGCCGAGTGGAGGTTTCCAACGTCAGGTTTTGTCAGCCCAATAACTGTTGTACAAAAAGTATTTTTTGTACATAGTTGTCATTAAGGTCATAGGGTCATCTTTCACTGAGGATTTGTCAAGCAGGTTTATTGTTTTCGATTTAATGATGAGACATTTTATAATTGTGTGAGCAAGACTCTTCCGAGTAAACACAGTTGCCTACGTGTTTGAATGCATCCGACCTATCATCATCATTGGAGGCAATAAAAATCTTGTTTATAAAGCATTTTAACAATTATCGTACTTTTTTTGATAAACTTTTAAATCGATAAATATGTACAAAATGTGATTATTATAAATTATATCGATAAATATCTCTTGATCTACGAAATTCACGAATGATTAATTTTATCAATAAATATCAGCGACGAATTATTAATAGATCTGTTTTTGATACAACTTATGAAAATAAATATTGTGATGATTATATTTATTTACGAGTCATTCCAAAGCAATGAGAATCATAATTATTTATTCCGTGTACATCGCTCGGCTAATTCGCAAGGTTGAAGCAAGCACGAGCCACCTTGACCGTTAATAGTTTACACTTTACAACCATCTCTGAAGATTTCGTTGCAATCCGATCTGGTAATGCTTTTATTTTTTGTCATTTCATCATACGGATCTTCTATTTTATCATTCTTAGTAATGATGTATATTCACAACTGTCCTTAAATTGAAAAACCGACCAATATAATAGCGAAGTGAAAGAAAATAAGATAAGCAAAACATAAAAGTACCTCGAGATTCAGACACTTTAACTGTTACAAAGAACATAGATAAAATTACAATACACACGCATCGTAAAAATTACATCATAGAAAGTTAATACTAATAGCTAAAGTGCATAGTTTTTATAATGTTTATTCCCACGATGTGTAATTTATATGTGGTATAGGTTTACAGTTTACACGTGCCTGCTGCCCTAGCGTATCGACATTAAACGACTTATCAAATAATCGATGCCTCGAGTATATCGCTACCAATACAAACTAACGCACCATCGCATACGTTAATTAGATTCTGAACACGTTTCCAAACCTTATGTATACCTAGTCTATTACGGTGGGTCTAATAAAGAAGTTGCGTTTGAATTATTATCTCTCAATCATATCTATAATAAATAAACTTTAACAATTATCTGTTTGTACCTATGCAATTATTATAGTTAAATAATGATTCAATTAATTGGATGACACCAATAATCGTTGTTCAGTACAACGATCTAGTACCCAGTCTTTCTTTGCATCTACATAATATACACTAATATGGCATTGTGTGAGTAAAACACGCTAGAGTAAAATCAAAAACATTTTCTTAATATCTCCATGTTATTGGAGATTATCGTTTGATATAGATATAGCAATAGGTATTTAAAATAAAAATAACATTCAAACATATTTCAATATTTGTAGGAAAACGGGAAATAGGTCAGAAGGAAAAATTGTAAGGGTGGATAGTATTCATTACGCGACGTTTCTTGTCAAGGTTATTTTATTGAGGCCAAAAAAGAAATCAACTTGTTATAGGCAATACCATAGGTATAGAGTTAATATTATATAAGTGACTGTATTGTTTCATCTAATATTTCATAATAGAGGTAGGTATTTGCATATTTAAAAACACTTAATACTTAAAATATCTAAAATAAAAATAAGATCTTATTTTTACACTAAACCATACCTTATAGTTTTTTTTTGAATTCCTAATTTAATAAACAAACGAGAATGCATCTAATTTTATTTTTCAAATTGGTGACTTTAGTAACATCCACCATTTTGCTTTTTAAATCCCTAAACTTAAATCATCTAATCACCATTCGCGGGCGGCTCGTGTTCTTAGGTAGGTTAGACTTGAATAACCCAAAATTCAATATTAGCAGTGTTCTAATGTGATAAATGACATCTTACGTACTAACTAATACGGGGCACATTGCGAAAATTAAGGCAACAAGTAATTTACTAGTCGAGTTGATCAGTGAGTGGATAGTTACCATGACATGACATACCGTTTCACAGTAATTTTTCCAAGCAAAACAGTGATAAGCATATAAAAAGTTGTTTTAGTTTTATTTTTTCATTACGCAGTATGTATGAATCATGCTTTTGAACACTGCAGATACTAAGCAATGTATATAAAACAGAAGAAAAGGGTCAGTTTAGGTCATGGGTTAAAGCAGACTTAGTAAATTGCGGTTAAGTCGGCGTCTTGGTAAAGATCATGGCGTAATACTAGGATGGTCGATTAATTGCGCGCTCTGTTTTCGTGACAGATTGAGAGAACGTCTGAAAGTTTATAAGACAAATATTTCTGGGCTGTTGTAAGCAACTCAGTGGTTTTGTAACTGATAGCGAATCATGCATTGCTTGTATCATTGTTATTCAAATTAATTTAAATTCTTACATAATACATACATATGTCACAGTTACCCAATACTGTTTGCAATCAGTCAAAACAGATGCGTTTCTACAAATGAATAATAAGTGAACAAAAATTTTATATTAGACCCAGAAGTTTCTAGTATCAATTAAAATACCACGAAAATATAGTAAAATACTTTACAAACGGTGTTAATAAAACTAATTAATTTACTTAATAGCTAATCTTTACACTGGCTTTACTAAACTTTAATTACTTCTAATGTTTAGCTCTAAAATATTTCTTACCACCAGGTTATTAAAAAAATCTATATATACAATAAAACAACAGTAATAAGTATAACTCTTTATAACGCGTGTATAAGTGTGACCCAAGTGATAAAAGACACGCGACTTTATTGTACAAAACAAATTTGATCCTATATCAGTAACATACAGCAAATAAAATTTTAAAATATTTTATTAATTACTTACATCGTTGACGAGTTATAATGCAAATGTTAAATACTGTACATACATAATAATATATTGTGAGACAAAACTTTAAAGACAAATGCAAACAAATCTTGTACGTAGTAATTTCTATACTCCGTGGATACAAGATTTGTGTAACTTATTTTAGCTATATTAATATTAGGCGAACAATCAAGACAAATTTATTATCTGTTAATTTTATCCTAATTGGTATCCAACTGGATACATTTTTATCGGCAGGTCAGCCAACCATTGCACATACTGGACAGCGATGGTGCTAATATTTTGTTAAAAATAGCAAAGGCAATTTAAAAATATGAAAATCGTGTATAAAGTTTTATTATTACGTATAAACATTTATGATTAACACACGAAAAGTATAAAAAAATATCGCAACTGCTTGTAACGTAAACCTTTGTAACGTAACAATTACATAAAAATGGCGTTCACATCAGGCCATCGTCGGCCGTGTTTCCTCTTCGATCGTGTAAACTTTCACGAAATCAAACAAAGAAATAGCTAAGCGACTCATTTGCATCATTCCCACGCGGACAAAAGAATGACCCAATCTGTTGGCAAAGAGTAATGTGTTACCCGAAATTCAATAGTCACGGTCCGTCTGCCACAGTTCATTCGATCGGACGAGAAGAATTAGTAAACGACGCGACCTTTCCCACATTTTATATAATCAAACAGAAACATTAGACTGTTCTAAAAATTAAAAGTTTCTGTTATCAATGCTGAAAATTTAGTTTTGCTAGAAAACTATACATATAATAAAATTGTAACTAAGTCGTAGCTGTACAATAAATATTTTTTTGAAAATCTTATTGAAATAGACATTACTATCGATACAAAGGCCGAATCTATACTTTTTAGAATTTTTGTCTGTCTGTCTGTCTGTTACCGCATCACGAGAAAACCACTGGACAGATTTTGATGAAATTTGGTATGATGATAGCTGGTTATCCGGGTCAACATATAGGATACTTTTTACCGCAAGAAAATGTCTCATTTCTGAGAATAAAATACAAAAACTTCATTGTAAGAGTATACTAATATGTAAAACCTAAGAATTTGGTTTTTGGTCATCTGAATGCGGGCGGAGCCGCGGGCAACGCAAAAGTATAGAATATATTATTATTATATGAAAAATACTGAGGTCAAAATTAGTCTTGTTATTCAAAAACAATTTGCTTCTTTCATTTCAGACGCGAACAGGTTTCATTTGCATAAAAAATGCAATAAGACAAGTTGAAATGACGGCTGATAAATAAGTGTCGTAATGAAGAAAACAATGGCAGAAGTACTTTCTACTCGCGCGTGCGACAGCGTTCCATAACCCCCCACTTTCTGGTCCCTTCCCCCATCTATGGAGAGTACATACCTATGAGCTGACTACAGAGAAAGCCTTTGACCTCACAGGGCTAGCTTATTACATAGTACACTCGATTTAATTTTACATACCAATACAAATATTTAGAAATTGCTCCATGGTCTCCTTATTAGAACATTCATGTCGAAAATTTATAGACCAAAATTGTGGCATATTGATGTAAAGGTCAAGGTTATACCCAAATTTATGTTAATATTCTACGTTCCAGATTTCCGATAAAAGTAATTTTATATAAACTACAAACAGCTATATAATATATATATATATATATATATATATATATATATATATATATATATATATATATATATATATATATATATGTACATATGTATTTATATTTAGTACATTTATTTATTATACATACATATATATACACTGCACAAAAATGATCGCTTTGTTTGTTTGTAAGATAGTCCCGATTCTAAAATATTTTTTACAATAAACAGGTATCGCTGATTTATATCAGACTTCTGAGCTAGTTAATTAAATATTCACAATTATAGTTTAAAGTCAGGATATAATTTTCTGAAAATGAAATGAATATATTGAGACTGATAAAAATAAATTTCAGATAAAAAAAATGTAATTAATATAACTATACGTCTTAGTGAGTATGATTGGCCCTTTCAATAAGATAGCAGAACAAGCGCGATAAAGACGCGCAGTCCGAGGTCGTCCGATCCCGTTGAGCGAGAGACGGGTCGGGGTAACGGGCGGCTAATGAGAACGAAGCGGTTAAGCTATGCAGATGCCGATTGTGCACGAGCCGAGTTAAGTCGGATTCACATCGCTGACTTCGAAATTTGTTCATTTTTATACATATATTTTCCAGAAAATTATACCTAAATTAGTAGTACATTTATTACACGACGACGCACCGCCAAAGAGCCGACCTAGAGTCTTTCGAAACACTTAAAAATGTTTAAGAATTTCCCAAAATTCGTCTTCTAATTTATGTTACTTTACATACATCTATACATTATTATATACAATATAACAGCAGCATGAATATACTTGGCATTTTTACAAAAATTGAAATCATGACATCCTCCTTGTATACAAATTTTGAGAGAAACTTTGACGCTTTGTTGACATGTCTATTGTGAATATGTTAACGGTGTGAGACCGGTAATAAATCATACATCTGCGCAGGCGCCGGGCGACGCGATGCATTGTGCAACGCGGCGCAATGTGTCCCCGCCTTCACGGCCTGCCGCTCCGACCGTCGCCTATCGATAACCAATGCGATTGTTTACTACGCACACTTTAATGTATTTTATGAACTGTTATCAAAATACTGAAATTGAATTTGTAAATGAAATATAAATTATAACGTCTGAAAGTATGGATTTTTTTGTTGTTAATTAACGAATCAATAGATTTCTTAGAAATTTACCTGGTGTTAAGGGATAATTTCCTGGATAAAACGTATCCTAGTATGAGTCCCTAAGAGGGACCCAGGGACTCATACTATCTTCTTACCAAATTTAATCTAAATCGGTTCAGTAGATCCAGAGACTACACCTTACAACGTCACAAACTAACAAACTTTACATCTTTATAATATTACTATAAATTATTATAATTTTCAAGTAGTATATATATATATATATATATATATATATATATATATATATATATATATATATATATATATATATATATGATAGTATCGCAATACAAGATCTTTGTCATTTAGAACTGAAATCCGATAATTAAATATAGATCACTTTATAAATGTCCTTAACGAAACCGGCACTTGTTCTTTACTTCGGTATGACCAAGCGGTGATCTGCAGAGGATCGGCACGCAGGGAATGTTTCAGTGACTAATGGAGCAACCGCGGGCAGTTCAACGGTTACCGTCACAGTGCAAAAAAGATCAGAAATAGCATCGGACCTAAGCCATGCTATTTCTGATAATACAGTGAACGTGGCTTACCCGTTCACTGTATTATACATTAAAATACTTAAATTACATAATGACTTTGATTGTTTAACATTATAATTATTACTTAATTTTTATATAATAATTAGCTTATGCTATTCAGGCTATGTTTATATTATTAAAAGGTATCGATATTTAATTTCTTAAATTACTATCGTTAATAGCATTTCTAAAGAATTCTTTACTTTGGTGTCACTACAGTCTACAGTACTGTGACTTGCATCGCCGTATTTCATGCCACACTTACGAGCTCCAGACAGATTGTGACGTTTTAACAGAACAAAGATTTAATGTTTGTGTGTAAACCACAGCGCTTTATAAGTAACTGTTTGTCATCCGCAGTTACGAATAAAGACTGTCTTGTATAAATATTTAAATCCTCGAAATTGTAATAGGGACTTCAATTTGCAATATTTTGTATATATATATATATATATATATATATATATATATATATATATATATATATATATATATATATGTGTTACATCAATTATTTAGAAGCTTTTTACATTTATTTAACTTTCAAATTATGTTCATATTTACATATACTCTGAAAAACATTTTTGTAATGATTAAATACGGTAATTTTTAACTCTGTATACTTACAATGATACTTAATAATTTTGAAGCTTTAATGTAACATTATATATGCATTCATGAAAAAATAGTAGTCCATTTTCATTGCCATAATAATAAAAAAAAAGTGATTAGTACCTACCTACTGGATAATCAAATATTTTTAAGCCATCCTTGGAGAAATCGACGTAAATGCAAATATGCCGTTTTGTACTGGCAATCATGACTAATGACAAATGAATTTATAAACAATAATTGAGCCTCGGACATACATACTGTATGTGATCGACAGAGCTAGAGTATCTAGCCCCTACTATGGCAATCTTTTAAAAAATATCAGAATTACCTACAAATTGAGACTAATACAGCAAATAGTGCGCATTTATACTAGAATAATTAATATTTGGTTATGACGTTAGTATGTTTTTGCATATTTAATAAAGAATTCATTCGTAATTCTATCGTTTAGTAGTTTCTTAAGCATTGTCGCACGAAACAATATGCCTATTATAACCGCAACGATTCTCAATCACGTCACGCGATGTGACGGTGATTCGATAAAATTCCATCGCTTTGCGATAAATATGCCATAAATCTTTACGCCAATTATTTGCTTTACATGTTTTAAAGCGTATAGTAAATGTTAAAATATTTACACAGAGATCGAAGATGAGAGACCTTAGTAGTGGCTAATATACACGGTTCGTACTGCAATGAAAGTAAGTATGAATGTTTTATGAAATCTCTTGCTAGAAGGTAATCTAATTTCTTGAACGGCGCTGTTACACAATGACGCCGAAACTAATACGAGTTAGTACAACAGTGATTATGTTGTAATGTATCTATTTATCAATAATCTACACCGTAATTAAATACCTATATCACTAATGTAAATAATTGAAAACTTATATTTAAATGCTACTATCAAACTTTAACCATATGAAACTTTAAAATTGTATAATTTATTGTTAAATTAAATAAATCACAACACAAACTTTCATATTTATAATATTTATACAAATAAATTATAGTTAACTAGCGACTCACCCTCACTTCGCTTGGGTTCGTCCTTAGCTTGCTTCTCAATACAAACTTTCATCCCCATTTTTACACTCTTAAGGGATGACTTTCGGGATAAACAGCATCCTATGTCCTTCCCACGGTCCCAAACTATCTTTTAACCAAATTTCATCTAAATCGGTTCATCAGATCCAGAGATTACCCCGTACGACGTCACAATCTCACAAAATCACAAACTTTACCTTTTTATAATATTAGTACCTATAGATAATAATTTATACCTACTTACATAAGTATAATTTATAAGTACCTGAATACCTTCATATATTGTGAAAATAGCATAATTAGTAGTATTGTAAACATTATAGACGGTTAAGTGAAGGATCAATTCTTTAGTCACAATAATGATACAACAATAATAATTCGGCCCTTTTAACGTCTATTGCTGGCATAAGCCTCCCCTTAAGGCTACGAGGGGTGGGTTATATCCACCATGTTGGCCAAATGCACACTTCATGAAATTCACATTATTTTGAAAATATGCAGGTTCCGACGTATTATGATGTTTTATTTCACCGAATAATCAAGCAATATGTACATGAAACTCTTATGCCCGATTTCACCAACATCACTTAAGCTACCACCTACGTATGGGATCCCTAGCTTAAAAGTTCCCCTAAACTAGCCCCTAAATTAAATTTCGTTTTACCATCGTCAGAGCCCGTATTTCTAGTACTTATATTTAGGTGGCATTTTAATATATTTTTTAATTTTTAGGTGATCACTGACCCCTAACTGTCGGTGAAACAGAAACTGTCCCCTAACAGCCCCCTAACCATGCTTAGGGGATCCCTTAAACTTAGGTGACGTTGGTGAAATCGGCCATTAGACGCGCAAGATCCAGGTTTTGAGTCCGTGTCACTCTGATCCCAAAACTGCAAGTGTTTTAAATGGGGAATAGAACAGTAACTAAATAGAGTAGCTTAGATTTTTTCTAAGCACAGTGTATATTGTAAATGCTCACTTATATTTATTGCATATGAATAAATTAGAATATACAGTAAATAAATATAGCTATTTAATTTATTTTAGGCAAAAACTAGTTTATTAGTAGTTCTTTTAAAAAGGAAATGGGAAACGCTTCATTGTAGATTACATATAGGTCCACATAAAACAGCTAAACTTTCTCCGTTTGTTTTGTTGTAACGGGGCCGCTGTGCCGGCGCAAGCTACAATACAATAGAAACAGATTGCGTACATCATATCATATTCATGTAACAGAATAACAAAAATAAAATTAACATTTTTAGATACCAAAGTCTAAAATAAATAATAGTATTTGTTAATATGAAGACTTTCTTAAACAAAAATGACAAATTTAGTTTTATAATTAGGTTTAAGAACAATATTGTGGGTGGGTTGATAAGTACATACCTATTTCTACTATTTAATAAGTTTTTTTAGTGATTTTCAACTACAAAGTTTAGTTCCTTTTAAATAAAATTATCTTTTCGGATTTTTTCGCGGATTTATTGTGAATTTTGGTTCCCGACGTTTCGAATGCTTTACAGCAATCATGGTCACGGGAGAGACTGAGGTGTTAGATGTCTCAAAGGCATTATATTGTTGTTTTAATATTAATTTTATACATTTTTATAAAAATGTTTAAAATTAAAATTAACAAATATTGTAAGGAACTTTGGTGTCATTTTTAATTTTTTGGAATTTATTTCTTATTTTCTGAGTAGGCTGTCTGTGACAACTATATTAATTACATAAGTAAAATGTACAAACACTAACCGACTTACATAGAAAATTTCATGTTTATTATATTAGTGTGATTAAAACAGAATATAGGTACTTTATCGTTAAAATATCGTTATCAAAATTGAACAATCAATTATATCAATTTGCATTATAAGCTAAAGTAGTTAATTGTTATTTGCAGCTGAGTGAAGAATCGTATTCATTCGGATACCATCGAGAATGTTTCACAACAAATATCATCAATGGACCTTCACTTAGACAATTGAATCGTTTTTAAAGTCCATACTTTTCTGGGCTCTCCGATAACTCCCTCAATAACAACAGTAAGTGACCTCGTTACAGTTACACTCGTAAAATGTCATGTACGCATTTTCAAACTACTCTAACTGGTTAGTAGCTGTCGTAAACAAAATGTATTTGCAGTGACCGGAACACGTATCTCAGCGGGTACCATATTTGAACTACAAAGGTAATACACTTATTATATTATATTATAAAGAGCAACAAGTTAAACTTTTATGTAGCAATAATAGACCAATCGGAATCAGTTTATTTTTGAGAGAGAAAAAAATTGAAAACGACGTCAATATTGACTTTTAATATTGCTACTGAAGAAATTAAGTATTAACATTAGTAAGGATTACATTTCTTACTAATTTTATATCTAAATTCTAACGTTAGAACTTGGTCAGTTAGAAACTTTAGACCATCGTAAAAAAGGCCTTATGTGTATCCATTTTCCATCAGTAATTAAGTTTTTTTTTTAAATATTTACGTCTTATGGATCTGATTCAACAGATAAACATAAGTTACAAAGCGCAGTAGATATTCTATTATACGCATAATTGAACGAATGTACAATACCATAAATATTATAAATGTGAAAGTTTGGATGGATGTTTGTAACTCAATCATGGCAGAACGGCTCTGCATGTAATTTGGCGCAGAGATAGATTACAGTCTAGAATAGCACATAGGTTATATTTATCTCGAAAAAATGTACAGCTCCCGTGGGATAGTTTTTTTTTCACTACGGACAAACACCCGAGCGAAGCGAGGGTGAGTAGCTAGTACTTAATAGATTGATCACACTCGAACTAAAATTATTTATATAATATGTATTTATTATTTACATATATGTATAATTTACCTCACGGTACGAATATTTATTTCATGCCAAAACAATCCTATGATATTATGTAGTGTAACAAAGTTATTATTATTATATTTTTTAAACTGCAATCGTACAAATATGCATGTTGTTAGTTATGTAGAGACGCATACAGTGCAATTTAAAATTAAATTAAAACCAGTAGAACTGGTCAACTGTAGCTAAACTAGGTATGCTCGTAGAACTTTCTTAGGGCAGGTCACGCAAACAACAGCATGCAACTACTTTGCCCCGCGAAGTAAAATACTTTCTATATTTTACAGTATCCATTTTATACAAAACATTTATGTTAGGTTTGAAAAAAAATTAACAAGTGATATAAAATTAGATAGATATGTTAATTTTGAAATTTGTTCAAAAGCATTCGATTATTATGTAAGCGTGACAACAGTATACTATAACTAAAGTAGCTTAAAATAAGTCATAAATTGAACAATGAATGCCGCGACGCGGGCCCGAAAAGAAAATTAATTTAGGTATTGGTGTCGGTCGGCGAACCCGCGATTGTGAAACGCTGAGTGATTGCGCTCAGCATAGTTTGTGTAATCCAACAACGGCACAATGCTGCCAACCACCTCTGTTGGCCCTCGAAAATCTTCAATTACGGCAAAACCTTCGCAATAATATTATCCATAACTAAAAATTGCAATAATACCAGAATAAAATAAGACATAGAATATATAATTTTAAGAATAATGTACCTACTTTAAATTTAATATGAAGAAAGTTTAATTGAATCATTTTAGCAATATTTTACTTTCATACAAAATCTAAACTAAATGTCTCATTGTAAACATTTATAATAAAGTTATAGTTGCAGTTAAATCATAAATTGTCGATTCAACACTTTATATAAATACGGTATCAGAAAACAATTACAAAAATCACTGAGCAGACCATACAGTTGGTAATTGGGAGATGAGATCTCGTAAGGAACATAGCCCGAGGCGGCATGAATGAAAGCCACTCTCTGGCATCGCGCTACACACACTGCTGCCGTGTCCTGACTGCAAACAAAAATGTCACTGTTCATCTTAACATGTGAACTATACATTGCCGCTTGAATTGAGAGGTTTTAGATATTTCACTTCAAAAATGAACCAATGTATTGTTACACTGAATAAGGAATGGTTAACAATAAACGCCGTCGCGTAAGCCTTTAAGGATTCGACATCCGCCAAACGAGTTTTTCCAGTCTGTATCATCTCAATATCACGGTTATTATTGAAACGCGCTGCGGTCGCGACAGGTAAGTAAAACATTTATCATGATATGTTTACTTAATGAAGTGTATTTAGTGTGGCTAACTAACATTAGGTGCGAAATATTGTGTAAATGTCATCTTGATTTTTGGATGTTAATAATGTTATTGTAAGACGCTATTGATTATTTATAGTAATAAAAATTAAATGCTGTATTAATCTATATTAATGTATCTATCATATTTGACAATGGCACAGCTTCTTTTTGTTTATAATTTAAAGTAGTAGGTAAATATTTTTGTGCTAAAACTAACGCAATTTAATTATATTTATATATGTATGTACCAATGTTTTAACTAACGGATAAATAAATATTTTTATTGCAAATTTATGACATAATCATATCGAGAAATTCAAAGATTATTTTAAACAAAATACCTACTTATGTTAGTTATTTTGTAGATGTACCCGCGTCAATAGAAAAAAATACAAACCCGACACAAAGTTGTGACCAATGGCAAATTGAGTAACTGAACAACATAATATCTTTAATACGTAAAAAGAAATAAGTATGTCAGGCGAATTTCGAAATTCCTTGTAAAAAAAAAATATTTATATGATGCTTTATCTAGAATTATATTACGTCTTCTGTTTAACTAAATGCCTTTTATTTATAAGTGTTTTAAAAATCTAATTTACTCAAAATTTTCTTTTCAGGACATATTGATCTATACATAAAATAAAACTGTAACTAAGCCGAATCTGTACATTAAATATTTTTTGGAAAATCTTATTGAAATAGACATTATTATCGATACAGAGGCCGAATCTATAGTTTTTAGAATTTTTATGTCTTTCTGTCTGTCTGTCTGTTACCGCATTACAGCAAAACCACTGGAGGGATTTCGATGAAATTTGCTATGGTAATAGCTGGTTCGGATCCGGACCGGGTCAACATATAGGATACTTTTTACCGCGGCAAAAAATCTCATTTCTGAGAAAAAATACAAAAACTGCAATGTAAGAGTATACTAATATGTAAAACCTAAGAATTTGGCTTTTGGCCCTCTGAAAGCGGGTGGAGCTGCGGGCAATGCTAGTTGATTAATAAATATATTTACTATTTATACATTCAAATAAACCTATTCTGTCAGGGAGCGCGTGCCGTAGCTCCGTAGCGAACGTAGGGCTTTGACGTCACTATTCAACGCCTACGATGTCTACACAACATGGACTTTAATAATAGCCTATAACAAAGTGTCTATTTGAACTGCTATTTTTATTCGCAAAAAGTAATCTTATAATTAAATTCAATGTATATATTTAAACGATGTTAGATTGAAATATAACGATATCATGAAATTTAATTGACAAGATGAACGCACAGCTTAATTAATGGAGATTTAGATATCTTATATATCCATAATCTCTATATACCCATAATCTCTATATATCCATAATCTCTATATATCCATAATCGAGAAAACATTTAACAAATCCTAACGACATGTGATATCTTCTGGTATTTATTCAAAATATTTAAAAACTAAGTAGTTGATAATGACTTGATGTATTAAACAAAATGTTTGTGTTACCACACAAACATTTTGTTTCATACTTCAAGTCATTATTCCACAAAAATTCCACAAAAAGATTCTATTTAGGCCTAAACAGACAACAAGTGTGATAGAGCCAGGAAATATTACTGCAAAACTATTGAGGCCAAAAAATTACAATAAACGATGATAATCGAAAATCGAATTCGAGAACCTTAATAAAGCATTTATTGTTATTGTCACAAAAAAATATTTATGACAAATCAAAACAAAAAGTAATAAAGTAGCAAGCAAGTGTGCGCATTATTAAACTCGGCTGTATGCCACGGCGCACATTCCGGTCTTAAAACCTGTCCGAACGGGTGAAATCAAACACTGAAATGTGAAGTAGGGACCGTCCTCTTTACATTGTCTCACACATTGTCAGCGATTTAATTCGACCGTATAATATTCGTTTGAATCTGGACAAAAATCAGCGTATAGTGTAAGTGGCCGCGATCTATGTAAATTGTAAAATGCCTACACGCACGGTGCGCTTTCGAGATGATATCAACAATGATGTAAACATCGTCTCGAGTTAGTAATGACGACCATATAGCTTCATAATTTAAACGTAATTAACAATATTTTGTGAATTACATTCAATTTAGTCGCAATTCCATGATTAAGATATTGTTCTAATATTTTTTTATTATATAAGAAACTCCTATTCAGAATATTATAACTAAGCGTATTTAAAAAAAATATTAATAATTCATTTTAATGCTTGAAAGTAAATATCAAATGAAGAACGTTGCAAACATAAGAAAAACCGATAACTAGCTATCCGCTCTCGCTTTACTCAGCCTCCACTTCGCGTTTTATTTAATTTTAATTATTTTAAAAATTCTTATATCCCAATTAACCACTTGATACACCAGGACATATTTCCAATATCACTCTCCAGTACACAAACCATTGCAACAAAAAAGGTAAGTAACAGGTAAAAAAAACCTTTTGTTACATTAAACTTAAAAAATAGTAAAGATGTTGGTACCTAAATGTTCATAGATTTAACTTTAAATAGTATGTACTTAAAAACTCAGAAAAAAACTTATCATCGAAAACATATTGAATTATAAATACAAAACCAGAAGCGTGTCATTTAGTTCGATTTCACCGCAGCGTTTCGATGTCAGTGACTAACGATGCAGTCTACTTTGCAAACGGCGGCTCGCAAACAACTAAACACACTCGTAAGTAGTGTAATCTACATATGAACGTAGAAATGTGCGAACATTTCTACTGACGCTCGTGTGGATATGAACAGATCCAAACACCTTTCTCGTTATGTGCATGTAAATTGCAAAGCTTACTATAAAACGCTGGACAATTATACGCTCATTGAAATATTTAACATGTCGAATTAAAATTTTTAAATCGTCATAAACTTTTATAATATGTTACTTTTGGAAGTGATACATTAATTATTCCTATTTGCCTTAATTTTCTTAAGCTTATCACCAATCTTACATAGCTTAATTAAAAGATTTTGCACGTCCGTTCGTCCGTAAGGTTTTAGTAAGTAAAGAGAATAAAATGTAGTAGTAATTGACATACCTGTAAATGTAAATGTCCTATGAGTTAAATAGTGCTAAAAACAACATTAAAAAGTATCTTATTTTTACCACATGAATATGCATAACATTTGAAAATGCTCGATTTTACTATAATAATTAAATAAGAATACAATTTTAGTAAATTCCATAAGAACTTGTAACTTACCGAGCTTATTTTCGGCCATTGACCCATCACTGACCCGGACATAAATCTTTGTATAGTCATAATAATACACTATGTATTTAAATAAAATTTTGTAAATCGCTCATCTGTCAATCATTATTTTTTCATAAATATAAATTAAATTTATACTAAGTACTTACTTTTAAAACCTGTAGCCGACAAACAATAGGTAAGTAGGTATATTTGTGAAAAAATTATACCCTTCATGTAAAAAACAGTGTGAACAATTTTGTTTTTACAGTTGATACATGTAATGATAATAATGTGTGAATATATTATGAACTCATTACAATTTATTTGTAAATACCCCGTTCTTATTTTCAAGTATACGCGTTCAATTTTCTTCTACGATATAATTTTCATATTTAATGATTTTTTAAATTATTTTTAGTTAAGTCATTGAAAACAACTTTTGTCATTTAATCAACGATTTGTGTTGCCACTATTGCGAATTTGTCACTACAACATCGTTTGTACAGTAAGATTTATGGCCTTTAAAAATTTAATGACTGCGCCTGAGCCAGCTTAGCTTAGAATCCGAATGTTCAGAGGCGGTCTGATCTATACATAATATTAGCATTAAATTAATAATTAGTTGCATAAATCTAATATTTTTTTTTAATATTATTGACTGTCAAAACATGTTATGTCTGCGTACATATTAAAGAGTAATGACTCTGTTGATAACATTATATTTATGCTATGATTTAAATTTAAACGTTAATGACACTTCGACACCAATGCCTACTCGTTGTCTCCTGCTTGTACTTATGCAAGTAGGTACTTGTAGAGTTTGAGTTCACTCTTCCTTATATAGTTGGATGTCAACGCGGTAGCTTTTTCACTTTAAAATAATAAATACATCATTACCAAAATTGGTATGATGCATTACGGATTCACTTAACGTCACCCTTGGACCGTACACGTTCGGATCCGGTTCTGTGTTGAAATGAGAACATTAAGAGGAATAAGATCGCGCATTTCGACGAGTATATAATCAAAGTAAAGCCGTACGATGTAACTGTGAAGCAGGCATTTGTCGAGCTTGCCGTGTCAATAAACTTGATTCGAAAGTGGAAGACGCTCCGACTTACATAAGCAAGTAACAATGTGAGCCACGACCGAGTACGCATAGATTATATATACTACGTAGATGCGATGTTTCAAATTATTCTCTTAGTAAATTATTAAAAACAAAAAATGTATACGTAAGTGTTACCAAGACTTAAATATAAGTAATGTGTAGGCATCACCCAAGCAGATTAGTAAATAATAATTATTGTTATTTATAAAGGGACTTCATATAATTTTTACTTTAAAAGTTATATATAATTATTATTCTATTTCCTTATTAGAATTAAAGACTTATTATTTTTTATTATAAACCTATGCATAGATAATGAAATTATCATTATAAAGATTGACATATTTATCGTTAGCTATCTTTATATATTATATATAAGTAATGAGTAGAGCATGCAATTGGCATCGAGCATTTCTGCAGCTCGAAATCTAGGCGAATCGACTCAACAGTCAACGCGGCCACGGATCGTGGCGGTAGTCCAGTTATTTGTAAAACCGCTAGTTATAGCAATCCCATAAGAGAGCAAGTATTAGGCATATTTAGCTTAAAATACATTCATTTAAGAATATTTAAAGGTTTTTAATAAAATTTATGTATTGCATCGAGTGTTTAAACTAAAACTATAAAACTTTTACATCGTGTGACCGTTTAATATGCATCTCTTTTATACAATTGCAATAAGCAGAATAATTGCTGAATAAATTCAAAGTAGTCGCAATCATTTATATTGTCATTATGAGATTAATTGCTTTAATCTTGTCATAGCAATAAAAAAGCATATTTAATAAAAAATACTGAGTAATCATTAAAAAATTTAAGATATTATATCCAGTAATTTGATTTTTTATTCATTATATTTCAACAAAAAATATGAGTGTAATTAGTTATGAGCAAGGTTTCAAGAAATTTGGCGTGGAAGTGACGATAAAAAAATATGTGACATTCATAAACTGTTGAATACTCTGTTTGTGGTAACATAAAGATAAATTATCATAATTTTTTAGTATGAATATAAATATTATTTAAGTATTTAAACTTCCTCTAGACTTTTAAAACGTCACATATAAATAAAGCTACAAACTACAAGTAATTGTCAATTCACTTGCAATTAAAAAAAAATCACCTTCATTAACATTGTTATTGGTTATGTAACAGAATAGTTTCTTCGTTCTTCGTCATCTTTATTCACGTTGTTAGATTATTACAAAATGGAACATTCTATGTATATAGAAAAATCAACAATTTGATCAAATATAATAAAATATGTAGGTAATAGATAAATATGAACATAAAATGCGTTTTGAACTTTACGAGAAAACTAGTATTTTCAAGGCCATATAATATCGAGCAGCCCGCCGCAGGTGCTAATTGGTGATGATGACAGCTTGCTGTCAGGTGAACAATTTGCACCAAAACACGTTATTATGAACAACTTTTTTCATATTTATGACGTATAGTAGGTATTTGCCGGCACGTGGCACACATTAATAAGGGATTACTGCGTTAAGTTTAAAAATTTGTGCCAAAAGATTTACATAAATAAATATTATAAATGTAATTCATCTTTAAGTATCTTAAGACGCGATTCGCTGTGTGTGTAGCCATAAGCATATTGTCGGCTTGCATATACTCGTACTCAATGAAATAGATATACTATCGTTAATATTGATAACAATAGTTGATAACATATCTCTCACACATTCCTCAATTGTAAACATTCTTTAATGTATAAAAATATGGCTAGAACCACTGTATAAAGACGCAACTAAATATAAATTAGATAAATAATTTGTGACGACGAAAAGATGTGTTCTACCTTTTAGCTCTTATTTGATGATAATTCGATTGTGCTGTAATGATGCATATATAATTAACCAATTGATAGATACGTACATGAATGAAGTGATTAAAAAAACGATGTTTTTCCTTCACCGTAAGGCAAGTGGTAATCATGTTAGAAATGATTCGCACATGAAAATATCAGAGGTGCGAGACCCGGGATTTGAACTCGCTTCACTCGGTTTCCCTAGCGAGCGCGTTACCACTGGGCTACCACTGCCTTTTAACTATTTCTTACCTATTTGTATGTATATTGTATATACATATACTATAGGCACATAGGCTCATTCATGCCTATATACTAGTCGCACATCCATGGTTTTAGTTTGTTGGCATAAACGCACAATAAGTTACACTGTCTGGTCATTGCGGTCTTGCCTTAACACACGCAAGTTCTTCCACAGTACAAAATATTTCTCAAAAAAAAAAAAACTTCAAAACTTCTAGAAAGACGAGCCCCTAGGTCTTTCTCCTGGGAATATTATATTATTTGAAAAGAAAAATATATAGCAAGTGGCATTGAAGAGAGATGGAACTGTGAACATTTTTGGTTGTTTTATATGCTCGAGTGCAAAAAAAAAGAGATGATTGTATCTATAAGATAGGTATCCAGGTTTGTAAATAAATACCAATATAGCGAATGTAAAAGAGTATTTTCGTCAGTTTAACTTCTTAACCTAGCAAAAGATAGACGTGACGCTTATTGTATATATGTACCTAGTGATGGATTAGAATTTCTATCCCGGCACACACAATGTTTGCTATGAGATTTGCAAAAAACTTACTGTACAAAGCGCGACCTGTAGTCACGGCCAAAAAGCTACCGTTGATCGCTATTCAGTTAATCATATTTGAGGGCTACCATAATACTTATTTATTACTTTCTAATATGATGTCAGTGTTTTTGTAATTAAAATAATTTTTAAACTACTTTGCAATCTTTTAGAGTAGGTATGTAGTTTCAATCTTAACCTTAAATATTTAAATTACAATCACCATTTGACGATCAATTCGAAAAAGCATTTTGTCCCGGTCAATAATTAGACAAAGGATTGTAAAGATTGTAGTAGTAGTCTCCGGTCAGGTCGAGTCAAATACTTTACGCTGAGTTTATTAATTAAGGCAGCCGACCTTGCGAGCGGCACTTGCAAGGAGGTCGGGTGCGTGCGAGTGAGACGACACTCAATCGCGCAGCTCACACCTCGAACATCGCCAATGGAATTGAGATTTGCCGTTTACGAAGGATGAGTCTTGCTAAAATTACATTGAACGCTGAAAATGGGATTCGAGCAACATGTCCAGTATGATGAGCGGCAATAGATTAGAAAGCACTAAATCTAATTGCTATGCCGCCCACTTGTCGTTTGACGCGGCGCGTCATTAAGCCGCCATGCGATCGACTCTCCTCATTGACCTTCCGTTATCTGCAGATTATCGGAGTTATAAACACTTTATTTGTATCGTTTCCTGAGATGCTACAAAATCAATACATGATATAAAACCTGCGTAAACCAGCGTTTTAACGACTAATATTTATTCTGATTTATAAAAAGGTATAACCTCTAAATACGATAAAAATTATAATGATATTAAAAAAAAACATTTTTGTGATTACGTATCTACCTCCATTGCATATTTTTAAATTACAGATATCGAGTGAGTACCCAATGCATACAAAACTTGTAATAAGTGTTTTAAAACTATATAAATCAACGCAAAACTAATGAACAAAGAGCTTTAAAAGTAGCTCGAACGCAAAGCAATTATGGATGCTAAGAGGCGAATCTACAGTAAGCCGGTACACAATGACGTATCATACCAACACAAACACGAGCCGAGTAGCGGAGAGAACAATCACAGAAGAGCGCGAGCCGGCCGCCCAGAGATCACTCGAAACCGCACCTTAAGCTCATTGTCAAACCGATTACAATAAACAAACAGGGACAGACGCGGTTGGAATCCTGTCAAACAGGCGAGTTCGAGCGTTGACTTATTATCGGTAGAGCATTTCTGTCGTGCTCGAATCCAGTCTAATAATACAGTTATTCCGACTGAATACAGTCGACATTTGATTGACCCAAGTATCGTACAGGTAAGACACGGGCGCCGTCGCTTACTGCCCACGCACACTAACGCAACCCCGCGCTGCCATAAATAAAAGATTCCTACAGAAACAATTGTTGCGTGGAGGCGAGTTGAGGTCTCAGTGAATGTACATAGTCAACTAATCGCCGTCAGTCGAACGCGAAAGTAGGTGACCGCTCGTGATTGACGTTCTTATGAAACCCCGTTCGATGACATTTAAACTAGGATGGCCAATGCTCTACACTGTGTAACACTCATTAATAAATTATAATATTTATTTTTTTTATTTATATTTCACCATATTTCAATTTTATTTATAATAACTATCTCAAAAATATATATTTGTTTTCTAATTTTTCCTTTGAACTAGTAAGATTATTATCATCATAATACGCTATCATCATGACACCTAACATTATCCAATAGATTATAAAAAATGGTCAATTCACAAATTATTAAAAATAAAACGAATTTATGTAAATAACAAAAAAATGATATATTTGTTTAATTAATCCGAACTCTATGGAAATCTTTGTTCTGAGATAAAGCCGCTCTACTTAACCTCACAACACAGAGACGCGTAAACATGAAACAATACGGTACAATGGCACAACTTTAGTCGTGCGTCTGACCTTTCTTCTTTAATGGCATGCTAGACTTTGTTGCTAATAACATAAGATCTAAGAGAATTTTGCCGCTACTGGTTTTGTAATAGATGTATGGCTACGTGCACTCAGACAGCCGTGGACTGCTACGACGGTGCCCGCACACATGGGAGGGGAAGGTTCACTTGCGTAGGAACGCAATGACGTTTATGTGTGGGAATGGTAGGGAAATTTATACGCGCTGTTCATTTCGTTCAGCATCACACGCTCTACGTAATTCACACATTTGTATCACTTTATAAAACATTAATACCCTATTATGTTAACAGTAATTTTACAGACATTAATAGAAAATTAATTATAATATTATAGTTATTAATATAAATTATTATATGTAATTAAATTAGTTTATATAAGATTTTAATAGTGTTAGAGTTTATTGTAGTGTAATGATTACTAAAGATATTAATAAAATGATGGGTATTGATATAATTTCTTGAACATAATAAATAAAATAATGTCTGCCTGCTGTGTAAATAGTTTTGCAAAAAAATATTGAGATTAAATAAAATTAAATAATTATTAGATTAAGCGATTTTTTTAATCGAATTTCTACGAATATCAAAGATATTAGGTACTAACACAACAACAAACTCCAATCAGACAACTTGAAAAAATGAACATAAGGTCATAGCCAACCCTATTATATGGAGGTGAGAAAGATAGGAATAGGATCATATCCGCAAGTAATATTTTTACAACATTTACCATGATTCTTACCATAAAACCTTAAAAATGTCGATCATTACTAATATTCCGATTTGTTCCTTTAAAACTCTAAAATGAAAAGTCAAATAAATTAAAAACCTCAGAATGTATTTACTTTGAATAGCGTAAATACATTCTGAAATCCTTTAAGGTTCAGCAAAAGATTTTTTCGGAACTTATTACTTTTTGTTTAGTTTACGGTTCTCTTTTTGATGGTAAGATACATACAAGTTATTCATAAGATAAAAAAAATAACGAAATAAAAATTATTGTTCTATAAATAAATAGTTCAATTATTTTACTTTTATATTAGGTACAATAAATTATAATTTAATTAATACCAAATATGATAAATAATTTTTATCTGTTGGTTTAAAAATTATTATACACATTCTTACATATTATGTACGAGCGGCTAGACATGCTAAAACAAATCTATTCCACGAGAACCGTACATTTTTCCGGGATAAAAAGTAGCCTATATATTTGTTATTCTGATGTGTAAACTATATTATACAATAATACAGGTTTTAGTAAAATCCAATCAGCAGTTTTTATGTACTTAGTACATAAAAACTGCTGTATAAGTTAATATAGTTTTTTAACTATCCCACGAGAACCTTTTAATTTTCCGAAATGAAAAGTATTTAAAATGTAGACTGGGGATATAAAGTACCACCATGCAAAATTCCATTTAAATCGGTCCAACAGTTTCGGAAATTAGTATTTTTACGGGACAAACAGATAAAAAGATAAACAGACAGAGAAATAAAATTGAAAGAACTGGATTTGTACTATTTCTCTTCTTACGTCCATCCCCCTGACTCGGTTTTTAGCATTTTGTTTTTTTTGTGTGTACAGACATTCGACCTCTACAATTTCATTATATGTATAGATTTTTCTATGGGAATTAAAACCTTATAATATAAACATCTATCTACTTAGTCATTAGGCAATATAGGTATTCATTCTTTTAAAATAACTTCGGGCAGGCGCCGCTCTTATTATAACGAAGAGGAACTTCTGTGTTTTCCTGACTATGATCTGTTTACCGCCTCAGCGTAGGTACATACCTTATTTTCAAGATTAAAACATACATAAATTCTAATACGGAATCATTATATTAACCCCGAATACATACATACATAACCTCTAAACCATATAATTTATATTTTTTTATTTTCATAATCACCCCAAGCGTTTTATTTTTTCCAGACATTTACAACCAAGTATAATATCATATATATTATGTATATGAAGGAGTAACTGATAAAATTGTATGTACAATTAGGAGCGCTAAATAGATCATAATCTATACATATAATAAAATTGTAACTAAGTCGAATCTGTACATTAAATATTTTTTGGAAAATCTTATTGACATAGACATTGATGATGATGATGATGTTCTCCCGACCGATTCCGGCCACGGCGACAAATCTCATTGAGACTAGCCAACTGCGCAGGAGATATTATAGTGCACAAGTGTACGCGCAGACACAACGTGCACTCTCTATTCCTATCACTCTCATACTCCGGTGGGACGACTGCTCGACACGACCGGTGAGAGTTAAAGCGCAGGACCGACGGCTTTACGTGCTCTCCGAGGCACGGGGGTGAAACACCGCCAACTTCCCAACTCCGGGCTGTTACTGAGGCTTACTTATACAGAAAGACTCGATAACTAAACTTGGCCCGACCCGGGACTCGAACCCAGGACCTCCGGGTATGCAGCCGTACATGCTAGCCACTACACCACCGAGGCAGTTGCAAACATTATTATAGGTACAGAGGCCGAATTTATAGTTTTTAGAATTTTTGTCTGTCTGTCTGTTACCGCATCACGGAAAAACCACTAGAGGGATTTTGATGAAATTTGGTATGGTGATAGCTGGTGATCCGGGTCAACATATAGGATACTTTTACCGCGGGAAAATACCTCATTCCTGAGAAAAAATAAAAAACTGCAATGTAAGAAAGAGTATATTAATATGTAAAACCTCAGAATTTGGTTATTGGTCATCTGAACGCGGACAGAGCCGCGGGCAGTACTAGTATGATACAAAATGAGCTGTTTACTAAAATAGGAATAAAATGAATACATTGCACCATATTACTTGGTTTGTATTGATTCACAGAAGTCAATAGTTTTCAGCTGAACTCCTATCATACGCGATATAAGTATTGATTTATTAATTCGCACACATACCTAGACACTAGCGGTCATTGAAACAAGACGCAGATACAAGTACGTCCAGCTCGCATACATACATACATACATACATACATACATACATACATACATACATACATACATACATACATACATACATACATACATATGTTTATAACCTCATTATGTGATAAACTTAACAAAATATTATTACAACCGTTATTATTTTCATGAAATATGAGTAGAGTGATAAATAGAGTCAGTGTAGCTAAAAATTAAGAAGTCAAGTGCCCAGTGGAACTCGCAATAATTAATCGTATTGAAATAATTCAATTGTGCAGCACGAGTCCAACACGTGAACTATGTATTACTGAAAAATGTAGATTTTTGATCGATTGTGTATTTATAATTAAATACATATAATTAGTTATAGTAATGTTATTTATTGCTAATTTAGCAATAAAAAGTTTTGTTTGTGTTTTATTAACATATTTGTAATTTGTAAGTGATTTTACGATATAGGTACTTAATCTAAGGTTCAGTTGTGTGCAATAAAACAGTACCTAATCTTAATTATACATATGATAAAATTGCAACTGAGCCGAATCTGTACATTAAATATTTTTTGGAAAATCTTATTGAAATATACAGAAGCCGAATCTATAGTTTTTAGAATTTTTGTCTGTCTGTTACTGCATCACAGAAAAACCTCTGGAGGGATTTTGATGAAATTTGGTATGGTGATAGCTGGTTATCCGGGTCAACATATGGGATACTTTTTACCGCGGGAAAATGCTTCATTTCTGAGAAAAAATACAAAAACTGCAATGTAAGAGTATACTAATATGTAAAACCTAAGAATTTGGTTTTTGGTCATCTGAACTCGGGCGGAGCCGCGGGCAATGCTAGCGTATAAATAATAATATTCAATTTTACAAAAATTAAACACTTTCTTAAGAAAGAGTATCTTAAGATAAGAGTACCAAAAATAACACAAATTGTTCTCTATTCACTAAATTATGTCTTACCTAATTTCGTAATTTAGTATAACTTGTTTACCTTATACGTCACACTTTAATGTTCGTATTGTGTACTGACACGTGATATGTCATACGTTAGCACTTCAAATATAACGCAATTGCTATGAGATGAGGTAAATATATAATTACCTTCTAAAATCTAAATAATTATTAGCAACTGAAACTGTTGACAAATATGCTGCGCGAATCAGGTCTAAAGAGGTGGGTACCTGAATAATAAAATTATTTCGGGACCGAAAATGTACGGATTTTTTTTTTTGATAAATTGTGGAGGATACTAGTTGGGATTTTTTACTTCAGCTTGGGATAGAAATTAAGTTAAAAACTAATAAGGGGCTAAACAACAATTTTCTCAAATAAAATTGTAACTAAGCCGAATATGTACATTAAATATTTTTTGGAAAAATCTTATTGAAATAGACTTTATTATCGATACAGACGCCGAATCTATAGTTTTTAGAATTTTTGTCTGTCTGTCTGTCAGTCTGTCTGTTACCGCATCACAGAAAAAGTACTGGAGGGATTTTGATAAAATTTGGTATGGTGATAGCTGGTTATGCGTATGGTCAACATATACGATACTTTTTACAGAGGGAAAATGTTTCATTTCTGAGAAAAAATACAAAAACTGCAATCTAAGAGTATACAAATATGTAAAACCTAAGAATTTGGTTTTTGGTCATCTGAACGCGGGCGGAGCAGCGGGCAATGTTAGTTGAGAAATAAAAAAGCCGCGGATAAGTCAGTGACAAATACGTATGTTATACATATCAATAAAAAGAGTGTTGAGAATAAAAAGAATGATCAGAATATTTCCTACCATTAGTTTTATAATAATAAGCAGTTTCGCTACCTCTGCAAGGCCTCGTCTCGTTGTGACATCATACGTCCGTGTCCAAGATTACAATCGCGACGATTTACATTATTGTCGTATTGATTTAGTGCCGCCATATACGTTTGCCATTTTGTTTATAGATACTACTTCAACTCGTTACGAATTAATTGGCCGCACACACTTAAAAGTATCATATTTCCAAATTTTATCAAGAAATAAAGTAAGGCAGTTATAATATTATTTACCTTAGTTGACTCGAGTCGACGTCGTTTGCACTGACGATTGGAACCATCAAAGTAACCTTTTTCCGGTATGGACAATGACGCGAATGAATTATAATAAGAACATCCGTCACATAGTACCGTATTCTACTGTACTTATATTTTAATGCGTAGTACCTATTTTGCTTTACACGCATACATTTAATTTTCTTTACTACCCATTTGAAAATTTAAAAAAAAATATTTAAAAAAAAATATCATTCCGATATTTATTCCATGTTAAAAATTTGTGAATATAATTGCCAAAAAGTAATAAAATTCAAACAAATAAACATATTATTAAATATTTATGAACCTGATTATCAAATTTACTAAAAATGTCATGCTGTATAAAAAAGTAACTAGCTTAATAATTAAAATTTTACCATTACCTATTTTTGTTTACCCTTAAGAGGAAAAAAATCTTGTGAAAATCCATACTAAATAATAAGTATTATAAAGTAGCAGTTTGTTTGTTTGTTTGAAAGCGCTAATCTCAGGAACTACTAATCCGATTTGAAAAATACTTTTTGCATTAGATAGCCCGTTCATTGAGGAAGGAATATGATATATATATATATATATATATATATATATATATATATATATATATATATATATATATATATATCATATAATCTAGTCTATCTATTTCATACTAACCGTTAAAACGTAGTATTTAATAAAACTCTATGATACAAAAAGATGAAATGTCCACGAGTACTGACTAATGACAGTTATAATTTCTTAACAAATTCTCAGTGGCCTACAAACAATGTTGACCAAGGCATCGTCCATGACATCAGTGACCAAGTTATCCATGTAATGATATTTTTTAAATTAAATATACAATATACCTACAATATACATATATATTAAATTTAAAGCAATGTATTTGCAAACTCTTAAACGAGCCACTGCGTGATTTTAAAACATTTAATGGTAAATACCCACGTTAAAGACAAGAATTAATTAAATCATATTTTAATGATAACATTTTATTAATAATATTACACAATGTATGTAAATGAGAAATTTTCTTAATCCATAATATGTAAATTTTTCAGAAGTACGTGTGACTTAAATTGTAATTATTATTATTATCATCATCGTAATATATACAAGAATCTCCAAAAGGCTATAACTTTATTAGTCCTTAAACATTCTAGGAAACTATGCGCAAGCTCACGAAGTATCATTGTTATTAATTACGGATAACAGTTCCAGAATAATAGACGATAAGTTAACAATGCTAGAGTGAGACAGAGGGCGACCTCGCGACTCATCTGCCGTGCTTAATCGGGTCGAGCGTTCAATGTCACATACGTCATCGTGCTTCAAGGGAGGAGGATAGTGACGATATCGATGATACGATAATTATAATATCTTTATCCAATATTTTAAATAAAACTTTTTTATTCCGATATTTTAACGAGGTTTGCTGTAAATCATTCGAAACGAAAATAAAAATAAGTGAAAGAAAAAGAAAACAAGATCAAAAATGAAAATGAAACCGAAACTAAAAATCCTAAATATGTAATAATTTTATTTAAAATGTGTAATATTTGCATAAATCAAAAAGTTGTATCCAAATATATAAAAAAAGTATTAAAAATGTCCACTAACTGTGGATGTATTTATTATATTACATACATACACAGATATATATAATATAATGAAGGTATTTACTTTATACGTTCTTAAAATTTTTACTTAGTAAAACATGTAAAATATGTTAAAGAAGCAACTGTATTTTCAAACTACATATAACAAAAAGTGCAACCCCTACAAAAATAAGATAATAAATTACACTTGGTCTGTATAGATATATTTTGACTCCAGTGACAAAAGGAAATTCCCTGACCTGCGCCCACAATCTACATTCTGGGTTATTCCCTAAACTAATTGTAAAATAAATCTGGAAAACCCATACCATACAAATGCACAAGTTTTTTTTTAACAAATGTTTTGTAAAGATTCATCACTTTATATTTGCAAAGTCGTCGTTTAGTAAATATGATTTTGAAATTAATAGAGTTAGAAAATTAGATATTATGGTTTTAAAACTTTGTAAGCATATGAAATTGGGATGACAATACAAAAATTACATACACTCGAGCAGATCTGATGGAGATAAAAGGATTATTTACTATAGTAGAGATTTTCAATGGCTGCTAGCAAAACCTTTATTGTAATTAATAATATCCCATTATTTCAATTTTGACTGGTGCCCTAAAATATATTTTTTATTTAGGCCCTAAAGTATAATTTTTAATTTTTATTTATTAGTACATCTGCTCATGTAACACATATTTTATAAATTGTATAGGGTATACTCAGATATAGCAACATAAAGTCAATATACCTAAGTTATAGGAAAGTATGGATGAATAGAGCGTATCCTTTTTTGACTTCAGACTTTTCCATACAATTACTTGATTTTTTAATTCAAATTAGAATTTTATGTATTTCATCGGCATAATCAAACTAGCGGTAATTGTATGATCAACATCGTTATATATTTATTTTTATTAATTCTTTTTAATTTATTTTGTGTTTCAAATTTTGAAAGAAACATTTTGATGAACGATCGCAAATCAAGGGTATTTGGTATAAAACTATCCAACCAGAGCCTTTGATGGGACCGTGGATTGATTCTGTTCGTCTCAGCAGAAAAGATAGTGTAACATTTTACAACTTAGATCTGGACACATTCCTTCAAATCACTTCGCTTTTTTAATGAAAAAGTCTGATGGCCGATTTCACCAACGTCACCTAAGTTTAAGGGATCCCCTAAGCATGCTTAGGGAGCTGTTAGGGGGCAGTTTGTGTTTCACCGACAGTTAGGGGTCACCTAAAAATTAAAAAAAATAATAAAATGCAACCTAAATATAGGTACTACTAGAAATACAAGCTCTGACGATGGTAAAACGAAATTTAATTTAGGGGCTAGTTTAGGGGAACTTTAAAGATAGGGATCCCATACGTAGGTGGTAGCTTAAGTGATGTTGGTGATATCGGGCATGATTCTCCTAATTGTCCCAATTGTCAGGTAGCAGATGATGTCTTCCATGTTATGATGGGATGTGCTAAGAATGAGTCATTGAGACGTCATTTATTCGCTAACAACCTTTTTTACCTGAATATAAGGGAATGTAATAGTATACTTGCGAGACCTGATTCTGTAGTAGCTAAAAAACTATAAAATGTTTCCAAATAATCGTAATAACCGTATAATTAGTTAATTTTAAGAGATTATGTAATTGTACCTAACAGAGCGACATGGTCCTTTTAACGACAAAGCTCTTGAATAAAGATAAAAAAACCTTATATATTTAAAATTAAACATTTGGGGCTTCCTAGAACATTTAATTTACCTTGAATAGTTATTATATTGACATTACGTGACAATATTACTCGTAGTTATTAGACAAATATGTAGTAAGTAGGATAAAATATTTTAATTACCTTTTGCCTATTGGCTATTTATAAGCAGCTTTATAGAATAAAAAATCGGAAATACATTTTTTTTATAACTGAAATTACATAAGTACCTACCTACTTATAGATAAAAAATCTACATAAATTTGACATTTAAAATTCAACCACTTTATATCACTATACCTACCTATTTATAAACACGCTATAAATAAACATGATAATAATAATTAAATGGTGCGTTTTGACGTTATCAATCATCGTTAACAAATTTATAACTTGTTCGCAGACCACAACCAAACTAACGTGTTAGAAAAAATGTAGTACTTGGCTAATATAATTATAATTTATTTATTCCTTATCGTCAACGTTTAGTTAAAAATCAATAAATGCGTATACCAATGCGCTAATTATAGAATATTTTAAATGTACTTATCAAGCCAACGGGGTTAGTACCTAATGACGAGGCACGCGCAAACTAACTTGTCGAATTAGGCATATGTTGCACAAAATTTGTGTCTTAACCGATACAGCATTCCATACATCGTTGTATATTTACGCTTCTAGACTGTATTGAGGACAAGTCCGACCTAGGAAAGGTAAATGCCTCAATGCTAGTTGTTATAAAACGAACGCGGGCGGAGAGGTCGGCCGCTCTAACGCGGCCCCGAAACAAATACGCACTATTTGCCAATATACTAATACTTGCAGCCATATGTGTAATTATACGTGATGATGTCTACAATCCAATCATAGTATTCTACAAATTATTTATATTTATTCGTAAACTACATTCTATTGGTGACAGCACTCTCGTGTGGTTACTTATCGCGTATATTTAGAGGTTCAAAATTAAATTTTGGCATCTTATTTTCAATGTTGGTAAAATAAATTATTATATATAATATAAAGTGTTATATATAATAAAAAAAATTGACCATTTTCTATACACTTTTTAATTACTACAACGTAAAATAAATTATTAAACAAGAATAAAAGATGAATTTACAAATAACGGATGCTTAGAAATATGACGAGCCGATAATATTCTAGAACGATTCAATCTAGGTGTGAATGTTTAACTGCAGTGGCGATCGCATATGATTTGTCCTCGAGTACACGTGACTCTTCGCGCTCGATTAAAACAACAATAACCAAAGCTGCGTCAGCACCGGTTCAGAACTATATACGTTAACGAATAGCGCTTATTAACAAACAATATTATGTAACACATTTCGTTTTAGTATTTTAATTTTTAAGGTTCACTATTTTTACAGTTTTCATAAACCATAATAATTTATAATGATCGTATTATGAAAGCTTTCTTTTATTTTCACTTAATTTTAATTTGTAAAGCTTTATAACAGTTGCATAACTATTCTGTTTTACTTGTTTCACAAATATGGTCCACAGTTAGGGCACTGGCAGCATAGACTATGGAGACTCAGGCGAAAAAAAGTTTCAAGGTAAGTAGTGCAATGGATGCGACGCAGCGGTGCGCGTTCGTATATGGCAAGGTCGGCGGGTGCGCCCGCGCACGCGACATCAACGCAATCACTTTCACTACGCGTCTTACCAAATGCACGGATCCAAGCAAGCTGGAACAGGTACGCGTAGTATAAAAACTAAACACACTTTTCCATCATATGAAACGCGCTTGCCGTTTTTTATACCTAGTAGGTAAATTTTACGCCAATTCCATAAGCGATAAGAATTTCAAGTTTTAAAGGTTATAAATACTATCTCTCATTTATCTTGAGATTAAGAGAATTATTTATGTAGAAGTTTATATACATAGGTAGCAATAGGTATCTACATACATTATGCTTACAAAAATATCTTGAATGTCTTAATATATTTATTTAATATCTAAATATACACTCTTAAAGATGATCAACTTTTTGTTTCTTTCTCTTCATCGAAATATTCCACTAAATACATTATTTTTTATAACAAGACGTATAATTTGGTCCGTTTCATTTTTTTCCAACAACTGACACTTCTAGTAAAGTAATGTCAAAGTTATATCAGCCTTTGCTTCCTCTTCACAGTGCGCTAAATTCATTTCAGTGCGAACTGTATTGTGCTTTCGTAACTTGACTAAGCTCACGTAATCGCTGTTACAAAGCACAAACAACATACGATACCCACACCCTGCAACATTTCTTAAAATATGAATAAGTACAATAGAAATACTTACTAAAATATTTTCTAATATTCGATGTAATACAAGGAGATTTAATTGTTACTTCCGCGTAAAAATAATTGTAAAAAATCATTTTTACAAGTAAACTTTTATTTAAATGCTTTAAAAAGAAGAAAATAAATTTTTAAATTAAATCAAACCCATCATTACACAATTCTTATTTATTACATTACACAATTTTATTATATAAAAGCTTGTCGCGAGATTTACCTATTTTATAAAAAACATTATTTTTTAATATTTTATTTCTTGTTTATCTACACAGATAAAAATAGAAATGGCAGATACTAGAACTAAGGCTATGGTAAAAATATCAATATTCAATCCCCACATATGAGGCTGATTTATAATCGCAAATAATAATTGCTTAATAAAAATTTAAAACAAGTTATTAATTTGCATGTTATGATTCCACGTACAATGAGAGTGGAAAATTGCTTGAGTGGTTAACAAAACTAACCGATAACGACTTCGAATACGACATTAAAACCCACGCGTACCTAGGCGGTACGTGCATTGAAAATGGACGAATAAAAACCACTGTCCACTGATAAAAAAATCACATAGGACCTCCTCCAATTTGGTAGACGGTTCAAATATATTAAGAAAATACTAGTTTGAATAACGTAATATATATTTAGATAATAATTTTAATTCAGTCATAAAATTAAAGTTTACAAATAAATATAAACTACCTACTAAATATTAATACAAAATGTATGAGATATCACAAAAAAAATTAACTGCAGCAAACCTCAAACACAATTTCTTTCATATTAAAAATCTACAAATTTCATTTGAAACGATGATTTTGACAGTTTCTTAGTAATCCCAGTTACTCTGAACTTTATTGCTCACAGAACATTCGACGTGCGATGGCACCTACAAACATGAGTCACCTTTTGACAAAAGTTTTTAATTAAAATAAACGACTTATTTGTCCTTTATTGCAATTAATATTTAAATCAAAAAACATACTGTAATCCAAAGGACAGTAACGTATGACATTTAAAATGTTAAATTGTTATCTGGATTAAAAGGTCAGTTACTAGGTGAATGATGTAAGTATTTTCAAACGTTCTGACTTGTTCGACAGCTCACCCTGAACAAAATACTGCTATTGATATATTGTAATGTAATATTATACTTTAGTTTTCGAATGTTCACTCTTCAAAAGGCCTCAAAATTCAATGTCATTTTTTACTAGAACTTACCACCTTTAAGACTTAATTTTAGTGTCACAGACATTCATTATGTCAAATGACTTCTCCATAGTTTTTATTGCCTTTTTTATATACCTGGAACATGTAAAGGCGACATAGCATATATACACATGATATTTAATTAAAGTTTTTATTTGCTAAAACGATGTAGCTTAGAAAAAGTTAAGTTATAGCAATCACTTATTTTAAACTGTTATAACTAATATTTTAAAATTTATACAACACTAACAAAATCCGCAACTTCGCTCGCACTAAAACTACAAAAAAAACTAAAAAGGTAGGTTCCATACAAACTTTCATACCCTATATGGGATGAATTTTGAGAAATGCTAAAACACGGACTTATTCAATTGTATTGAAGAGCAATATTACCAAGTTTCAAGTAATTCTGTTCACAAATTATTTTTTGGGTTGCATTATAACGTGTTTTCCCGTGAGAGTGAGATAAACTCCCGCGATAAAAATTAGCCTATGTCACTCTCCAGCCCTCCAACTATCTCCACACAGAAAATCACTTCAGTCCCTCACTCCGTTACGACGTGAAAGAAGGACAAACAAAAAAACACACTTTCACATTTATAATATTAAAGTATGGGTGTGTATAAAAAATTAAGAGACAGTAGATATTTTGTACATGTAAAAATAGCGGCATTTAAGGTAGTCGTGTCACGAGAACCAAATGTGTGTGCCAAATTTCAGCTCAATCAGACACTAGGAAGTAGATCAAATTGAACTCGCAAGATTTGATTACGGACAGACACCGGGACCATGTTCATATTGTAGCCAATAACGACTAACTTCATAATGTAGCCTAAATCTGTCCCTTCGTAAAAAATTAGTCTCTACATTTATTTTTACATTTTTTTCATAGCGCGCCAAAAGAAGTATAACTTCATCGTTCATAAATATGACATACTAGCGGCTCACCGTCGCTTCGCTCGGGTTTGTCGCTAGGTACGTTTTAAATAGATATAGTTATTAGCCAGCGTTAGCCATATTTTTTTTTTTGTTCATAATATTGACAAATATTGACATTAATTTATACGATACTAACGTCACTCAATTGTTTTGCCTTCCCGGAACCTCTCCACTAACACTTAAACTTTATGTTATGGTATTAAAGTTCAAATTGACTTTTAAATATTATTACGAATCTTTTGTATGGGAGTCTAGGAAAGTGTTGTTTTTAGACTTTTTCATGCATTTTTTTTAATTTTTCTCTCCGAAAGAATTAGCGAAATCGGTTCAGCTGCTATCGAGATATGCGCTTACCAACACATTCAGCGATTCATTTTTATATTATAGAGATAATATGTAATTATACATACTTTTGGAACTCACAAGAAAACAATACAATTTTTTCCCGTATTCCCACTTTTGATTTCAAAATACATAACATATTTTGAAGAAAAAAAAGTTGTATATGTAATCGATTACTCTGACTTGCAAATGGTTTCTGTTTTTAGTTCAGAATCTATTATAATAATGAGGTACGGGTGAAGTGAGTAATGATTTTCGGGTCAATGTTATTTTTATTGTTTTTATTTACACTTATGATTCAGAGGTGATAACTGATAGATACTAGTACCTAGTCATCGCCGGGCTCATATAATTATTGTTAGAACTTAATAGACAAGAGTTCAAGATAACGTGAGAATTACCTTTATAATAAAAAAAATCGCTGATTTACCAAAATTTTGAAGTAAGTATTCAGTATAAAAATGAGTAATTTTGATATTTAAATTTATAACTAAACTAGCGACTCACAATCGCTTCGCTCGGGTTCGTCTCTAGCTTAATTCCCAATACAAACTTTCATCCCCATTTTCACCCCCTTGAGGGATGATTTCCGGGATAAAAAGTATCCTATGTCCTTCCCAGGGTCTCAAACTATCTTCTTACCAAATTTCATCTAAATCGGTTTAGTAGATCCAGACATTACCCCCTACAACGTCACAATCTCACAAACTTTACCTCTTTCTAGTATTATTAGTATTAGTATAGATGTTAATTTTATTGATACCATAGTTCTATTAGAACATGTTGTCAAACAAGTTCTACGTTATTGTTTATTGAGACTATGATCTAGAACGGCGCGTCATCCAGACCGTTCCGAGGATGAATCAATGATCTGCATTTATGTCAGTAGGTATGTATCCGTGCAGTCATCACGTCCTGCACTATATTACCATGAATACAAAGGACAGGCTAATTAATTGATGCGTCTAATATACGAGGAATGTATGATATGTGTGCGGTTACTTCTCAATGTTGCCAACTAAATAAGGATAAGATCAGATTTATTCTTATTAACTGTAAGATACACTTACATATTAGCATCTATACATATGTTAAAATTGTAACTAAGCCGAATCTGTACATTAAATATTTTTTGGAGAATCTTATTGAAATAGACATAAATATCGATACAGAGGCCGAATTTATAGTTTTTAGAATTTTTGTCTGTCTATCTGTCTGTTACCGCATCACAGAAAAACCACTGGAGAGATTTTGATGATAGCTGGTTATCCGGGTCATACTTTTTACCGAAGGATAAATCTCATTTCTTGAAAAAAAAACACAAAAACTACAATGTAAGAGTATAATGATATGTTAAACCCAAGAATCTAGTTTTTGGTCATCTGAACGCAGGCGGAGCCGCGGGCAATGCTAGTTTAATAATAAAACAAGATGTCAATATAAAACTTACGTTAAATAGGTATGTCGGTTGTCCGATGACGGAAGGCAAAGCAAATAACATCATTATCCGGGTACAGTACATGTTACGAGCGGCATTCATTCACAGCTATTGTTGTAATCGCATGTTTTGTTCAATGTCGCACAAACTACACTTTTTAACTGAATAATAGTTTTTCCTCTGTTTATTATAATAACAACTGGAGATTTGAAAAAATATATCTCTATAAAATATTTGATTGTATCCATTATTATAATTATTCATATTTAGATAAATTGTTATTTATTATTTTATTATTTTATTTAGATAAATTGTTATTTATAAAAGTCTAAGCTCTAAAGTAGGCCCAATTTTATATTGTAATAAATGTACGAGTATATCGCGGGGATTCTACGGTTTCTACGGAATTTCGACAAGTACCGCCGAAAAGTAAGAATAAAATTTTTCGATATCTCGCTTAGTTTCTGAGATATCGATACCTACTCAAAAATCTAAAAAAAGTTTTTTTTTAAGATATTTTCCTTCATTTCTTTTTTTTTCAAACGAAAATCTATACATATAAAAAATCTTATTGAAATAGTCATTATTATCGAAACAGAGGTTGAATCTATAGTTTTTAGAATTTTTGTCAGTCTGTTACCGCATCACGAAAAAACCACTGCAGGGATTTTTGATGAAATTTGGTATGATTGATAGCTGGTTATCCGGGTCAACATATAGGATACTTTCCACCGCGGGAAAATGTCTCATTTCTGAGAAAAAAGAACAAAAACTGCAATGTAAGAGCATACTAATATGTAAAACGTAAAAAATTGGTTTTTGGTCATCTGAACGCGGGCGGAGCCGCTGGAAATGCTAGTAACAAATAAATCTTTCCTATCTATACGGATAAATAAAATTGAAGCGTCTGTTTGTAATGTCAAAATAACAACTTTTTACTAAATGCATATGGAATTATATAAGGCTATAAGAAAAACACAATTTTTAAAAATTTTGTCTGCCTGTTTGTTCCGGATAATCTCCGAAACGGCTGGACCGATTATGACAGGAACTTCACTGGCAGATAGTCGATTTTATAAATAGTAACTTAGGCTACTTTCATTTCAGTAAGAGAATTAGGGTTCCGTTCAAAAAAATTAAATTGTACCCAGGGACAAACCCGAGTGAAGCGAGGGTGAATCGCTAGTTTATAATATTAATGTATCTAGACGTATAAACATACAATAAATGTTATTAAAACGGAAAATGCATTATATTACAAAATTAAATATAAGATTAAAGGAGGAAAATTTGTGGCAATGCCAAACATCACAATTTTTTCTCAATCTTGCGGTGCGCCATTAAACTGATATATACCTATTAATATGTGAAACCTAAGAATTTGGTTTAAGACCGTCTGAATGCGGATGAAGCTACGGGCAATGCTAGTAGATAAATAAAAAGGTAAGTATAAAACATATATATTATAAGAATCACTGTTACTGTGTTATAATAATCACTGCTATCCGTAATAAGACCTGCCGTTATGTATGGATCGGAATGCTGCGCTACTGATAAGATGAGAATGTTAAGATGGATGTCTGGATTGAATGGAAGAGGAAGACTTACTGCGCCGACCCCAAGTAACTTGGGAAATGGGCAGGGAGAAGATATGTCAAAATTGGTTTTCTTACTAAAACTTGGTAATGTCTATTTAAAAAAAATATATTAAAGTCCCCCTTTAGATACCTATCTTTCTAGAAGACGTACGTCGAGTAGACCATAGAACCATAATATAAGCGTAATAAAATATTATATCTACGAGTATACATGTATGTATTCAGCCCTTTTTAACGTCCCACTGCTGGGCACGGGCCTCCCTTCTGTACGAGAGGAATCAGGCCATAGTCCACCACGCTGGCCAAGTGCGGGTTGGCGGATTTCACATGTCTTTCGAAAACTTATTAGGTTCTCTCAGACATGCAGGTTTCCTCACGATGTTTTCCTTAACCGTAAGGCAAGTGGTAATCATGTTAGAAATGATTCGCACATGAAAATATCAGACGTGCGAGACCCGGGATTTGAACCCGCTTCACTCGGTTTCCCAAGCGAGCGCGTTACCACTGGGCTACCACTACCTTATTACGAGTATACATAACACTTATTAAATAATATATAATATTATTTTATTATACAAACTTATGTTGGCCATTTAATGATGAAAAATAGTTTCATTTGGCAACATAATTAATCCACACTTTGCAACGCAGGTAACATAGATAGGTAATTTCACTTGCTTTATTGTGATAAAAAGTTTTCCGTTGGATTGGGAACGAAAATTCCGTAGCCTTGCCCTTAATTTTGTTATTTTAACATGGATTATTACTTATAATAAATACATTTAAGAAAAGGAGGTTAGGTTAATCACATTCCAGAATTTTGCTTATATCGAGAGCGAGTACTGTAAGTTCTCATAGATACACTGATTATATACCTGTAATAGTCAAATTGGTACACGTCAAATATCTTATAACTTTGCTGGATATATTTATTAGAACTGTTAGCATACAATACAGATAGGGCAATTTAAAGCTTAACAACAATTTAAATAACTTGTGACCGACATTATAATATAATTAATATGATTAGAACTACTGTTTCAAGTTACGCGTAAGTTTAATTTAGAGTACAGTATATACTGTACTCTAAATTAAACTAACGCGTAACTTGAATAGTATGACAATATGGTCATACGATTACACTATTTGTATAAATTCCAAGGAAACTTGGTCGAATTATGACAGAAAGGCGGACCAATTGTCGAAAAGCAAGCGATAGGACATAGGTATTTGTTACGTTACGTGTCATATATTATTATCCACACACAAAAACATTACAATATATAGATAAGTTATGTTCTTAAAGTATTAATTGCCCAATACATTGATATAAAATTTGCAACCGAAAATTAATTTAGCAAACTTAAGCGAGGCCCTTACTCTGTGGAGGCAAACGTTATAAAGTAAATTAATTCAAAATGTACTAAAATAAAACATTACTGATGTATAAGGCACATAGCTTTGAGTTTTCGATGCTGGCTTGCGGACAGAGACAAAGAATTGGCAATTATTCCACCTGCCCCCACCGCACCTGGACCGGCTGCTCTTTTTATTTATTTTAACATCGTCGATATTTTTATTGGTCACCTTCTGACACTACTCAAATGTTAGTGATGAATGCACAATATTTCGCATTTATATTTGAACTGTAACAATATGAATTGTAAAAGGAGCCTAACGCCTGAAACTTGTCCCTAAATGTTTTTTTCTCTCACGCTTCAGTTCTAAAACAATACTATGATCAAAGATCAGCTTAGATTAGCATTACCAAAATATTATAAATTCAAAAATGATTTTAAAAAAATGATTTATAAATATAATACACAATCGTTAAAGCTTTATACAATACGAGTAATTAAGTTAACAATTACATAATTTAATTAACTATTTAATTAACAACTCAGCATTTAAAAATACAAGTGAGTACCTATATGACAATATTTTCGAGAGAACGCAGTATCTACGAAGCGGAAGTTTTCTTAACAGTGTTTTGTAAGGTCTTGTCACAAAATGTCGCAATAAGAGTGGAGCACTTGCTTTTGCTTGCGTAACCTATGAACTATCATTAATCTCAATTAGACTACAATGCTGTTTCAATCGTTAATTTTCCTAAAAGAAAAAAAATACCATGGTAGCTTAAAGTTGACCCAAATCAAACAAAAAAACTTAAAAAATTACCTATGTTAGTAATAGGAACTTCCCTTACGTTTGCTACTTTTCTATTACGTCTGTTTGCAGATAGAGTTCTTATAAATTCCATCTAACCAATTTAAATATATCATACACATATATATATATATATATATATATATGTGCATTAAATATCATTAAGATCCCTTCTATGAAAATACAAAAAAATTGAAGCGAGAAGACACGGACAAGATGCGTCGATATGGTTCATCGACCCCACCGATATTTCTCGAAATTCGCCGCAGAATCTGTGCTCTTTTCGCTTTTTAATTGTAAGTACTCAAGCTATTCAAGGTGATACATTTCCAGCACTTAAAATACGTTTTTATCCTCGCACATAATTGGTTAATGTCTGAGGCCAAGATCAAACTTTTAAGCATTTTTTGTTTTAAATATTGGGTTAATTTTAAGAGGAAAACTACAGCTCTTAAATTATTAATAATATCAACATATTTTTAATGTAAAATGCATTATATTTAGCAATTACTCTTGTGAAAATTAATTGACCAGAGTAAGAAATAACAAATATTTAACTCTTTTACAAAATATTAGGTATATTATTGTAATAAATAATACATATACCTACATATAATATTATTTTATTTAAAGGACGCATGACGGACAGGCAGACAGATGGCGTACGTTTAGTAATAGCACACTCTATAAACCCATTTATATTGAGTTAATAGGGTCCTGATCCTCTTTAAAAACCAGACATTCTTGTGACAGATATGATAAAAATATACCTATGTAGGTATAATAATGTTCTTTACACAGAACAAAACGCTTATTCCACAATCGCAGACGCAGCTACATTAGGGTTGTAACTTCACCCAAGTCAACAAAAATATGGACATGAAACAGAACTGGATTAAAAATTGCATTTTAGTAAGCATTGCCGTCGTTTTTTTAATGGCTGATTATTAGAGTAGGTAAATGAATAAATTAATAGTAATGTAGGCACTAGATAGGTACCTACTATGTATAAATCCATAAGTTTAAGTGAACGAATTTATTACTTTTTGACTAAATTAGATTGAAATAGAGAATGAATGAAAATATAAAATTCAGATTAATGGCTTTGTAGCTTAGTAATGGATGAACACATTGATAGTTTCAAACAAATTCTATTCAAATATTTACATTCGATGTATACATATATCAATAGCTTGGCTTGCCCGTTGTGCGCTTAAAGTAGAAAGTTAGGATAGAAAAAATAATTTAAAAATACACTTCCGAGGCGCGACCCTAACTTACGAACACTCGATGATGTTTAGTCGATTATAATTAGCCGCGCTCCCGACCCGCTCGGTAAATGGTATAAGTTACGAGCGTTAAAAAAAACAAACGGTACAAATTTTTAAACATACTTAACTGAAGTACCAACAATAATATAGTTTGTTTTGTAATATTTAATAAATTGTTGTCAGATTACTATTACCTACTAATGTAAAAAATCGTACGTGTGTTTATTCATTTGTCACTCCTTCACGCTAAAACGGCTGGTCGGGTTTGGATGTTTAATCGTCAGACTATGGTCTGGAATGTCACATAGGCTGGTTCGCCAAGTCGCTAGTAATTTATAGATACTACAAGCGACTTGGTAAGCCACGCCACGTTAATAGTAGCGTAAATATTAATAAATATATAAACAAATAGTTGAAAAAATTATAATTGAATTATGCATTTCTGATTGCAGCATCAAATCACTTATAACTTAAGTTGCCGGCTGCACAGCCAGCGCGTGCGCCCGCGCGGGTATCGGCAGATGTGCGCATACGACGTGTATGCGCGCTCTCATACACCTTTGCATAACTCACTCCTATTTGCCTACTGATATACTAACATCTTGGCGAAAAATAAACAACGAACAGGAATTTAAGGACGAATGCGTTAAAAGAAAATAAAAATTAAAGAACAGGTGACTCGACCTAACATTGTTCCAACGTCAAATTTTATTATTAACCAGAATTATGTCGTAACGCATAAATTAATACAATATATAGATATCGTTATATATGTATATATATATATATATATATATATATATATATATATATATATATATATATATATTTAATAATACAAAATACTTAAAATCAATACTTAAATTCGTGCTAAATCTTTTAATAACTTCACCTATGTTAAAATAGATAGGTACTTATATTATTTTGAAACAACGGCATATACAGTAAAGTACTTATGGAATATCTAAATAATTCGCTGACCGTAATCAAAAAAGCAAACATGAAAAAAATAATAAGGAAGCTAGTATTGAAAAAACTAGTTCCCAGAAAATTACGTATTTATTGTTATTTTATAAATGGAACTACTAACTTCTAGTCACACGTAAGAAATAATAAGAAATCGCAACTATATTTAGTTCATTTGTACCATGAATAGACGCGCCCACGATACACACATACATATGTATATATGTACCTAGCTGCGTAAATCAACGCCCGACTAATATATTATAAACTCGATACAACCGTGTTTTAAAAATAAAGACGGTAAAAATACATATTGTAATAACACTACGTCCCAATTTATTTATTTAGTAAAAATAGTATTATTAATAATATATATTATAATAAATTATAATTTAAAAATATTTTACGAAGTAAATAATATAATTTTAACCAAGAAGTACCTATTAATACCTCCAGGTAAATTTCTAAGATTAAATTTCTGAGAAATCTATTGTCAACTGTAACGCCGGCGTGTCCGCGGTCGTGGAGGGATTAAACAAAATAAATATTCAATCCATAATTTCAAAACATAAAAGCTAATAAGATTAAATAAATAATAAACTTATTTTTTTTTTAAATTAGAAAAGTTCACGATCTAAAACACTATATCAAAGTAAGTTAATAAACTTTTACTATTTTTAATATGAACACATGAATGTACATATCTAAATGCGCCAGTAAAGGGCAGAAGCGATATGTCGACACATGCCGGCACACCGCAATGCGGCAACGTTACTCCTCTGTACATACATATTACGATCTCTCCACTCCCTAATACTGTTGCTTTATTTATAAACACATAAAACGTTAGAAATATGTATATGTAACAAAAAAATAATGCCACCAATTGATTTTGGACACGAGTGACTGAAGTGTAATTTAAAATAACTAACTACTCATTTAGACAAAATCTTCTACATTATTTATACATCTAAAACAATACAGTTTAGTGATAAAACGCCAAATGAATTACTTATAATTTATTAACCTTTAAATCCTACATGTAGGAGAAAAAAATGTACTCAAATGAACAATATTTACTTGGAGCGCGACGTCGTTTTTTCATGCTTTGATTTTTACTACTATGTTTGGAATCGATGAGTGTTTCATTGAGCGAGCATTATAAACCGCAGATGATTACGTTCAGATTCTTTCTGGATGCGGTTTAGTTGAAGCGTTCGCGAGCGATCGAGTTGAGGTGCTGGACGGATGCGTGCGATTATAATTAGGATTGTATTTCTGATTCCGACGAAGCTCGGTATGGCGGACACCAGTGAATTCCATCTGAGTCATTGTGCCCGTTCTGTAGCCTTTATTTTCGTAAAACACTTAAGCCTTTCACGTGCATCATTGTTTAACATTAATGTTTGCAAGTTTTGCCCCTATTAGTATGATAATTTTGGTCTTGGATTTAAGTTCTATTAAGCAAAGCTACTTAATATCTACATACTGTAGACAAATTGTTTTCATTATAACCGATACTTTTACTTATCTATCTATTTACCATATAGTAAGAGGGTATCTCTATACCTACATATATGTAACTAGCATTGCCCGCAGCTCCGCCCGCGTTCAGATGACCAAAAACCAAATTCTTAGGTTTTACATATTAGTATACTCTTACATTGCAGTTTTTGTATTTTTTCTCAGAAATGAGATATTTTCCCGCGGTAAAAAATATTCTATATGTTGACGCGGATAGCCAGCTATCATCCTACCAAATTTCATCAAAATCCCTCTAGTGGTTTTTCTGTGATGCGGTAACAGACAGACAGACATACAGACAAAAATTCTAAAAACTATAGATTCGGCCTCTGTATCGATAATAATGTTTATTTCATTAAGATTTTACAAAAAATATTTAATGTACAGATTCATTCGGCTTAGTTACAATTTTATTATATTATATGTATGTAATAATTTGTACGGGCTAATCTCCGAAACTGTTGGACCGATTTAAATGAAATTTTGCATAGTGGTACCTTATATACCCAGTAAACATTTTAGACACTTTACATCCCGGAAAATTAAAGAGTTCCCGTGGGAAAATTAAAATATTACAGTAACTTATAGAGCTTAGTAAACAAAAACTACTGATTGGATTTTAATGAAACATTACAATAATATATGTAGTTCATACATCAGAATAACAAATAGGCTACTTTTTAGTTTTTATCCCGGAATAATGTACGGTCCCCTTGCGATAGATTTGTTGGTTTACTAGCGGCTCACCCTCGCTTCGCTCGGGTTCGCCTCTAGACAAACAAATAATAATACATTTAAATACTATATTTTAAAATAACATTGAAAAATTGAAGCAAGCAGGTGAAGTCGAAAGCTAAACATAGTCTCTGTGCAATATTATATCCGTAAGTACTTATTGTAATATTTATCCATTAAACGTCGACTAATAAATCAAAAGTTTATAAGGTGACAAAACAGAATAAGGAGAATAATTAATTAATTTTTCATTCTGGCATACAATTACAATTGTTGACAAGTTGATTATGTAATATGAAGGTTTATAATGTTACGGAAGCCAAAAAATTATATCTATCCTTCGGAACTTTAGATTAATGACAAAAGTAAATTTTATACAAAACAAGCAATATAATAATTAAATAATTTATTGCGGATCTAAGAATTAAATTAGTTATTAAATTAGTCCTTGTCCTATTAACCTAGTCATAACGAAAATCTAGAAAATATTATATTAAAAAAAAACATGTTGAAAAATGAAAAACTCATACATTATTTAGTACCAAAGCTTTATATTGAAAATAACATATAAAAACACCAAGAGAAGGACTTTACAATTTAAATATTTTACGCAATTATTAAATTAAGCACACCTCACTCACACAAGCGGAGTTATTGCGAAAAAATACAAATAATTAGCTGTAATATAGTGTGATGGAAACAAGCCGGTTGCCACGCGCGATTGGCGACATATTTTCCGAGCGAAGCGCAGAACAGGTTTGTGCATAAGGGAGGTGCATGTTGCTGCTCGCGAGTTGCGATACCGCATACCCGCTTGCCACACCACATTATGTGCCACTTAGGACGCCTCTAATATGTATGCTATAATTAAATAATAATCAAACATAGCAAATAAATGGTAGATATTTTTCTTATCTTATCTGCTCGCAACATCTGTTTGTCTCTTTTTGTCGCTTTGTTTTTGGTCTTTCTACTCAGCTAGATTATAAATTAATACAAAAAGTATTTAGTTATTATTTATAAAGATTCAGAGAAACAGTACTTATTTAAATAAAAACTATTTACTATTTTCCCGAAAAATATTATTTTCTAATCTATATAATAATATGTAATAACAATTATGTTTAAAGTCGTGCTAGAGAGCTGATTCAATATATTATTATTTTATATTTAAACTCAGTTTCACTCAGTAAATGAAAAGCCACAGAAAATTGTGTAAAAATGTTCAAAAACTTGAATATACATAATAATAAAGAGAGATATTAGTAGTTAGTACAAATTTTCCCAACTTACAAAAATATGGGTTAGGTTCATTTTTATATCATAATTTATTCTAAACTAAATCAAGATTTAAATTGCCAATACTAAATTTCAAATAGTCATTAGATATAACGTAGCTATAATAAATATACATGTCGAAAAGAATGTAAAAATATAAATAACAATACTTTTAATGAGTTTAATAAATAGGTTCATTAAGTTTTTGTTCCTTTTAAATTCTTTAAATGAAACTTATCGATGTCGATCACGACCACAAAAAATTCGTAACCAAAACGTAGTAGAAGTTTTCAAAACAATGAAAATTTAAATATATATTTTTTTTCGTATAAATGACGAATATGGTTGATATTCGTGACATTGTAATATTTGTAGAGAGAGAAAAATACTTATATGTCAAAAGAACGTTAGTTATTGTTAAGCAAAACATGGGTACCTACTACATTTTTTTAGTTCAGTGTAGCGTATTTAAAGCTTTATTTTTTCCACTTGGAAAAAAGAACACAGTGACATCTCATTCAATAACTTATTTCTGTCTATATATCAGACTAACATTGCCCGCGGCTCCGCCCGCGTTCAGATGGCCAAAAACCAAATTCTTAGGTTTTACATATTAGTATAATACTCTTACAATAGTTTTTGTATTTTTTCTCAGAAATGAGATATTTTCCCGCAGTAAAAAGTATCCTATATGTTGACCCGGATAACCAGCTATCACCATACCATATTTCATCAAAATCCCTTCAGTGAGTTTTCTGTGGTGCGGTAACAAACAGACAAAAAGACAGACAGACAAAAATTCTAAAAACTATAGGTTCGGTCTCTGTATCGATAATAATGTTTGTATCAATAAGATTTTCCAAAAAATATTTAATGTACAGATTCGGCTTAGTTACAATTTTATTATATGTATAGATAATGGAGTGAAATGCCAGCATATTTCCATTGTCGGTAATTATTACGATAAAGTTTTTTTTTTTAATTAAAGCCATCAAGGGTATTAGAATAATAAAAAAAAAACAATATCTTATGATAAAGAATGTTTAATGTAATAAATATATCGTATCTACAAACGTAAGTTTTAGGTCATTTTAAAACTAACGGGCATACTCAATGGGCATATGGCATGTAGTTCCCATGCCACGTTGCGAGTCTGCCGAGATGACGTTTACATAACTCGATTCTATATGAAACAGAGCAAGTGTATTTAACAATCATTATCCATGAGGAAAATGTTTTTTACTGTTCGCACTCAGTACAACGACAATGAACTATTTAAAATCCGACTGCACAATTTATCGACGCTAGGAAGATTCTAAACTTAATTATCTAAGCACAGAATCTATTTTGCTTTACATCTACATAATTCCCTTTTATCACGTACTGAAGCAATATTTTCATGGTCATTTCAAGTAACTGTAGGTACAAAATATTACGTGCTTTTTATTTGGTTAAGTCGTTATCAGATACGATTCAACGCTACATCGTTATCTGCTGTGATAAGATTCCAACATAGAAAAAGTAAGTCTGACTAAATATATTATAATAAGATGAAATTAAAACATAGGTTTCTAGTATAGGTTTATAAATTATGTCGTTCAAATGTATACCGACTTTTAAGAATGTCGGTTTGATTGGTAAGGACAAAAGTATTTAAAAATAAATTAAAAAAATAACTAATTGTATGGCAATGTCTTACTTATTATCTTATATTTATTTCAATTTTTAACTAACTAAAATAATTTGCGTTATTGGAAATTAACAATAATCAAGCTACTTCCTCTCAACAAGAAGTAAAATTTATCGATAAGATTTGTTTTTATATAGATCTACTTATTGGTCGGATTACGTGTAGGGAGGCGCATCGGAACGCGGACAAATTCGCGTGCGCCGCTTTCCTGACTTTCCAGTCGACAGACTGCAGGCTGCCGGTCGAAAATTATAGCGTATCAATAAACGATTTCATCAATAGCTCGGTTCACGCGCACGTATTATTGTATATAAAATGTGTAAATATGTAACTTTATTACAATATATACTTTATATAATTAAAATTGTCAAATGAACGTTATCAAAATATTGTAGGTACTATGCCTTACCAAAAAATGTCGGCATAATTATAATTTAAAAATAAAAAAGTTACTTTGTTATTTTAATATATCAAAAGGTAAGAAAAATGTTTGAAACACTGACGGCGATGACGGTAAGGCAAGGACATTGCAGGACGAGTCACATGTCCTCTAACGTCATGCTCAGGTAGTGACCAGAGGACGATATGCCCATTGTTGAACGTCGTTAATTATTTATTATACTTCGACAAAGTTACAATGTTTAATGTAGATAGAACCGTTGCTTTTAATACTAGAGTATTAATTAAATAAACAAAAATATTAATCCATATTACAGCTTTTTTATATGTGGAATAAATATATTTTTAACATATAGTAGTTTTCCAATATCAAATAACCATACATCGAGCTCTAATAAATTCATACATCAATTGTACTAAGAGCAAATCATAATGGCATTTAGTGAAAGATCACAGCGACTATCATACTCGCAGTATCGCGCTCGATTGGGGACCGTTACGTGAAATGAAACATCGAGTACGCGGGGTGGGGCAGGGAGGCGACTTGATGACGATGGCGCCCGAGCTCGGCCGAGTACCGAATGCCGAGACGTCGACGCACGGGGGGACGCGGGGGTGCGCCACTTTATCGCGGCGAGCTGGCAACATCGCGCGGGGTGGGAGCGCCCCGCAACGCAACCTCTCACTCACCGTCGCCGGTTTGCCAGCCAGTGTTACCTTTGACGGTCGAACGTGTGGTTGTTTAATGTCAGTGACGTCGGCGTCGGCACTCGTGCAACACGTCTATAATGTTTCGTTAAATTCAGTCTGTTTGAGAACGATAACAAGTATTCTACTGTCGAATGCTTTAATTTAGTGACAATTGCGAGCCATATTGGATTTGGATGCTTACGTTAAACTGTGCAGTGACATCTCGGTTTTTGAGACATCGAAACAGTGCAGTGAACCACTAAAAGGATTGCCAAGTGTTATAAAATTTGGATTTTTGAAGAAGATATTGGGAGTGACAATAATTGCTATTTAAGTGCTAATGACTAAAAAAGAAAAATTTGTGAATTAAAGTAAACTTTAAAGGTGCGTGAATAAGTTTACAAATGAATTTATATTATTTAAATTTTCAACTTATAACAATTCTAAAATATTTTTAATACAGTACAAAAATATCATTGTACAACTATGATATTAAATTTGAAAGAAATTCACCGCTACGTTCGTAGAGTTTTGCTACGCTAAATGCGCTCCAGCTGATCGTACACAGAAAACACGCTTGAACCGTTATTATTATGATGTAAAAAAATATTTTTAAAAGCTTAAATTTTAATTTTCATGCCAAATTCTCTAAGGTGTTTTTGAATATATTGAAGTAGTGACATTCGAGAAATGAACAATAAATATATCAATTGGCATTTATATCATACTATAATTAATATTTAAATAATTGTTTATGAGCGTCGTCTATATAATAGAGGTGTTGTCTTAACTTATTATTATGTACGGTCGATTGAAAGTGACACGAATGCACCAAAGTTAAAGCAAATGGAATATTTTTTAAATTGACAACAAGGTCGAAATGCATCATGAAGGTTACCTACAGTGAAGTGCATCGTGTTTCAGGGGGTGCGGTGAATCGACAGGACGGCGAACTCTGGTAATACGGCAGGATACGCGGGAACAAGCATAAGTTACGTGGGAGCACACGCTCCCGACACTGAAAAGCATCATAATTACCACGATAACATAGGCTACAGAGTAAACGCGCCAAGGTGAGTAAACTAATATAACTGCCGTCAAAATTATGACGATGTATTTTTATGATAATTTTATAGTAGAATTTCAATACTAAAAGAGGGTATCAAATATTTTGTTATGTTAATTAAAAGTTTAAATTTAAGGTTTTTAACCACATACGTAGTATACATATTGTGTTTTTATCTTATCCGAAACAAGTTTGTTTACATTTCAAACAAAACGCTGAAACGTGACTAGCTTACCTTTGCTTACCTTATCGTAGTTAACAAGTAATAAAAACAAAAATAGCATTTACGTTAATTATCGCAGCTGTGAATTCTTAACTTATCGCAGTTAAAAGAAATCGATTGTAATATTTAAAAGTCAAGAATCTATTTCTCATACGGAAGCCCTTTATTAGCAAAGGGTTACTTACACACGGCGTTAATGTAACGATGTGAATCGCGCGATGCACATCACTACAATTATAATGAAAGAAATGAAAATGTGCTCTTCCATTCACACGCGCAAACGCTTTCGGCACCCAATATACACACACAATCAAACGTACGCGCACACTTCACTATCTCACGCACACATAGGGCTTTACACACACACTCATACGAAGGGAATGCAAGCGGTGACTGCACTTTAGCTTTTACAATAAACACAAACAAACAATACATTAACAATACACAGAGCGCATCAAATAGTTAGACTCATTAAAATTAATATTTTAAAATCAATATACCTTCTTTTTATTTCGTATAAATTTGCATTTTTTTCTTTAAAAACAATAAAAAATTGTTAAAATTGGCAATAAAATAAATTATTTTAGCAGTTAATATAATATTTTAAATAAGTCTTTAAGGAAGCTGATCTTTCAAAAACCTTGTTCAATTAAGCATTAATTTTACTGTTCTATTACGTGATGCATATTATTGTTTTATTTTAATATGTAGGTACCTATTTTAAATATAATAATTATCTCAAAATCATTGAAAATATATAGCACACATGTAAGTGACTTAGAATTAAAAAAAACTCGATGTAATGAATAGAGAAGTCAAAAGATCTTTAAATATTGAAGTTAGAATACAAAAACGACAAAAATTTTTAATTCTTCCACAGTTACTATCTTAGCAAATCTGAAAGCAGTCGTTATCATATTTGTTTTTAATGCATCTAAACATATGATTCTCAAAACATTTTTGTTTTCCATCTGTTAAAATTAAATTTATCTCATACAGGAAAACAAATTGTTATCGCAGCGTTGTAATAAAGCTCCATATTGACGTGAGCGGGCCCACTTACCCTAAGCGGGCGACTCGGGCTAGTCGACCCTTCCTGCTCATTGTGTCGTATTCACCCCAAACGCTCGCCTCCATTTGTTACCCCCGGAATTTGCTCCTTGAAGCATGATTCATTCGCTTCCAACTCTGGCGTCAATTCATGAGAATAAGATTAAAATAGGTGCAATAATATTTCAAATAGCTTCAACAAAACAAAAAAGTTATATGGGTTAAAAAAGTTTTAAGGCAGAATTTAAAAGTATATTTTGTTACTAAAAAAGAATTGCAAAATTATATCAATTAAAAATAAAATAGAAAATTAAAAACACATTGTTTTTATAGCACCATTTGCAATGCCACTGATTCTACAATTATAAAACGTTAATATCATTATATGTTAGCAATGTGCGCACAAGCCAGAATTTTGAAGAGGCATTTAAATGGGGGTGACCAACTGTCGATGAACTTTAGGGTCGGAACATGCCACGGTTTCACGCTACCTCGATAATAATCTATACAAAAATTAAAGTTGTTAATTATTTATTTACATTGCATCCATATCTACATACGTTTGGCAAATTGATAATTGTAAACACGACTAACGCTCAAGCAGTTTATAAATATTAACTTATTACCTATGAAGCGTGCCCCTAAAACCGCCGAATTTAATGTAAATACAAAACATACTATAGTTAATTGCTCAGGATCTTAACGTAGTTCTAATCGAGAAATCAATCTAACACGTGATTATTACTTCTGCCAATTAGCTAAGAATTCACCACGTCTGCGCAACAATCTAAAATTAACTGCAGCCTATGTATCAAAATACCTACACGTTACTCGCCCATCTCTCAATAGTATGCCAAACACCTTCCAGTCTTTGAAAATAGCAGCATAGTCATTGAAAATTATTTATTTAGTTGTGATACTTTCAAATAAGAAATAACTCGTTCTTAAAAATATTTAACGCGATCAACGTTTGTTATATGTTTAAAAAATATCGATACCATCGTACAATGTAGATAACATTTGAAGATACGAGTTCACGAAACGTAGACATTTTGTCGGAGTGTTTCTGTATGTACCTTCGTAAAAGCTTTGTTAACGAATGTTCCACGAATTGTCTCAATAGAAATGCCGTTGCCAACCGCTTGCATTCAAGACCCCAAATATTTTGAACGGAGCGTAAATGATTATTCGGATGTGGTACCACAAAAAAAAATCAGGATGCAGAACACTCTTGATTTTTTGTCAGGCGGGCGCTGTATTCGACAAAAAGAAAACGTCTCAGACAAATTTATAAAAAGAAGTGTAGGTCGGCCCGAGTTTACCTAAGAAAGGGCCCTTGTAAATCATCTGCAGTCTCAATTGTACGTCGAGTTGAGCGTTGTTGACTTGTGTTTATTGGCTGTCGACGCTACTAAGTATCTGTTAAGCTATTTATTTATTCAAAAGTGTTTCGAAGTGATATAAGCTTAAATTATCGTAAATTATCATTTAACTGTGATATCTCACTGTATATACAGAGGTTCCATAATAATTATGTTTGTTTTAGTAATATGTAAGAATAAGATTTTTTTTCATTCATCGAACAAAGTTTAGTTTTAAATAAAACCATCTTTTCGGACTTTTCGCGGATTTATTTTGATTTTTGGGTCCCGATATTTCGGATGCTTTATAGCAATCATGGTCACGGGAGAGACTTAAAGTTTATATTGTTGTTGCAAACGGCACCTACCCACAAAATTACAAAATGATTTAAAAAAATACAAAAATGACACCAAAGTACCTTTACCTAACATATTTGTTAAATAACATAAAAAACTTTATTCATTAGCAATCTTAATTGAGTGTTGTTATTTAAAATTTCAAATATTCTCATAACTCCAAAATTTAGTTCCCATATTGTTTTTATATTATACGTTAGTAATATTCATTAAAAAACCCATAATACAATAGACCACATTGTTGCACTACTACAGAAGCGCTAGTAACAATAAGCCCGTGCGAGTGTTTGTCGGCCATTTGTCGAATGGGAATTATTAGGAAGGGCTCCGGGAAGGCTCGGGAATTCGCCCCAAAAGCAGTTCACATGAATCGTTCTCCCACTCCGGTACTATAGAAAAACTCGAACACATCCCGATTGAAACACAGGGGTAACAACGCGTCACTCAATATAAACGACCATATTGATTTTTTCTATCATTGTTCATAAAATAATAAATCTTCAGAGCATATTAAAGAATATCCTATGTCGATATTTTTTGGGTTCAATATTGAGTCTAAGTTTATTAATAAAATCGATGCGTTAACGTGTGGAATGTAAAATGTAAGACTCTGCAAGGCCACTTGCAATGGAATAGAAACTATTCATATCGTAGGTGAAATAAAATTAACTAGAATGATTTCACGTTCGAGTATATACTAGACGTTTATAACAATAGTATGATTGTTACACGTTTATTTTTATATTCTGCCTTTAAATTCGAAAATATTATACCTACATATAGCGAGATTACTTCTAAAAACAAAAAAGTTGACAATTTTTTTTATAAATCATTATACATAATCATATGTTACTTTGAAGATTTTAATAGTAAATTCATGGACATCTTATTCTTACTTTATTGTCACGTAGTATACCAGTGATATGTTGACATGACGTTTTATGGCGATAGTATAGCTGCAACAATGTTTTATTTATCAGCGGCTATGGGTGCGCCGGCGGTCCGGGCGCGATGAGCGGCGGGGGCGAGAACGCGCAGTTCGGCGCCACCGCCGCGATGGTCGCCGCGGCCACGACGGCCGCGATGCAGGACTCGCAGCCCTTCTCGCAGGTAAAGATTTTTTTTTAAATACATGAAAAATGCGAGTAAACCGCGTACCTACCACTCATATGTTAAGAATAAAGTTTTATTTTTATTTACATATTCTGATTTACAGATGCAAAACAACATGACTATGGGAAATCCTCAATATAGTGCGATGAACGGCTACGGTCAGCAACGCAGCCATAATCCCGGGATGACGGGAATGGGAATGGCTGGTAACGGGAGCATAAATGGTATGACTGGCATGAGCCAAATGGGAAATGCTATGAATGGTATGAATCCTATGGCTCAGATGGCCAACATGGGAATGCATGGAAACATGATGTCTTCTCAAATGGGACCAGGACAAATGAGTGGGTCAGCTAAAATGGGCCCAGGATATCAAAGGCGGCATGCACCATATCCTTCAGGAACAATGCTTATGGGGTCAAGAAAAACACAATATATGGGTGCACAGCCAGGATTCGGTCCAGGTCCTGCTCAATATCCTACGGGCTACGGTGGAAGACCGAGTTTTCAAGGCCAATATCCGCCACAACAGGCACTCGGCCCAAGCAGTAATTTTGGTACTGGGATGAGAAGTAATATGAGACAGTCAACGCCTCCTTATTCAAACCAGGGGCAATATTTTAATGGTGGAGTTCCGAACCAATTTCCTCAGCATCAAGGTGGAAATGGGCAATATGGTGGGCAGTATGGAGGACAATTTGCGCAAGAAGTTGCGATGCGATCTAACATGAGCTACCAGCACAGTCCAGTGCCTGGGAATCCTACACCACCCCTTACGCCTGCAAGCAGTATGCCACCATATATCAGTCCAAATGCTGATGTAAAGCCTCACTTTAACGAGCTCAAACCACCGATGGGCATGCAAAGTAAGACATTTGTGCAATTTTGATAAAATAAAATAGGCAAAGTTTATATTTTGTAACTAATAAATTCCATTCTTAATTTTCAGACGATGAGCTCCGGTTAACATTCCCCGTAAGAGATGGTATTATATTGCCACCTTTTAGATTAGAACATAATTTAGCAGTTAGCAATCATGTATTCCAATTAAAACCTACGGTGCACTCAACTTTAATTTGGAGGTAAATATGCTCTTCAGTTTTCTATATCCACAAAAATGTATATTTATGAATCAAAAACAAATTCAAGCTGGTTGCATACTTATGTAATGTTATCATATTATTTTTAGATCAGATTTAGAGTTGCAGCTTAAGTGTTTTCACCATGAGGATCGTCAAATGAATACTAACTGGCCTGCAAGCGTGCAGGTATCAGTTAATGCAACACCATTAGTCATTGACAGAGGCGAAAACAAAACATCACACAAACCATTGTACCTGAAAGAAGTTTGCCAACCCGGCAGGAATACCATACAGATCACTGTTTCCGCTTGTTGTTGTGTAAGTGTTTATACATATATTAACCCTGTTCATCTTTTTTAGATATCGTTAATCGAATTATAATTATCTGTGTCCTCTCTTTTTAGTCGCACCTGTTCGTTTTACAATTAGTACATCGGCCGAGCGTTCGGAGCGTATTACAAGGATTACTACGAAAGCGGTTGCTCACAGCGGATCACTGCATTGCTAAAATAAAAATGAACTTCAATCAAACTTCAGCTAACACTAACAATAACTCCAACCCCTCAGGCGACAGAGATAGCGTTGAACAAACAGCTCTAAAAGTGTCGCTAAAATGTCCTATTACATTCAAAAAAATAACATTACCTGCGCGAGGACATGAATGTAAACATATACAATGTTTTGACTTAGAATCATATTTACAACTTAATTGTGAAAGAGGATCGTGGCGATGTCCAGTTTGCAAGTAAGTTTGCAATTTCGTAAAATGCATTTACTTTATAATGAAATGAAATTTTAACTGTTCAAAACATTTAATAACATTTTATTTTACTACAGTAAACCAGCTCAGCTAGAAGGCTTAGAGGTAGATCAATATATGTGGGGCATCCTTAATACATTAAACACCTCGGATGTAGATGAAGTAACGATCGATAGTGGGGCAAATTGGAAAGCAACGAAGATTAACGCTAATGCTGGTATAAAGGTAAATAGAACAGTTATATCGATTTAAATAATGCTTTACAAATATTATATTAGATATTGCAAAAATTGACATTAAATTTAGTTTTGTTTTATCAAGTATGAATTGATTAACATTACATTACTTGCAGCAAGAAGAAGATAGTAGTGATGGCACTGGGAAGAGAAGCAAAGCAGTATCACCCGGATCAATGAATATGCCAACTATGAATAATTGGGACATGAACCAAGCCCTTTCTCCTTACCTACCTCCTGATATGAATACGATTGCAAGTGGCTCTATGATATCATCCTATAATCAAGGAGGCCAAAATAGAAATTCTGGATCAAGTAATCAGAACTATGATTTTGGCATGAACAATGGGCCGGGAAGCAATGAATTCGCAGGCAACGGACCACTATCACACTTGAATGAGAGTGTTAACTCATTGGATCCACTGAATGCAATGGAAAAAAGTCTAAATGAACAGGTAAGTAGTGTACAACAATCACAACTTCACAATATTAAATATAAAACAAATATTTACTTATATTTATTATACTTTAAACATAAAAATAAAATCAATATTTAAAAAAAAGAGGTAACTGATAGATTTCATATCGAAAAAAAATATGAATTTATTTAGATCAATAATATAAGCTTACCTGTGCAGGATAGGAACCTAGTTGAATATAATAATCGGTTATAAATATAAACTTACTTGTACAGATGCCACACACGCCGCACACTCCTCACACGCCGGGTTCAGCTCATACTCCGGGTGGCGGCGGCGCACACACGCCTGGCTCCAGTCACACACCGGGCCCTCCCTCTGTGGACCACCATCCTCTCACTGACGTTGACATTCCAGCAGATCTAAACTTTGATCCCGCAGCTGTAATAGATGGCGAGGGCACGGATAACTTAAATGTAAGTAGTTGAACTTATCAGCAAACACAACTTACAACAGTAGGCGGCTCAATATTTTGCTGCGGAGGTTATCAGTTTAATATTTACAATTTAATTCTATAATTTAAATCTTTAATTCCAAAATATATTATTTAATTATGTTACAGTTGCTTCCTGAGACAAGCGTCGATCCGATGGAACTGCTCTCGTACTTGGATGCGCCAGCGCTAGGAGAGCTATTGGCAACACCGCCGTCGTCATCTTCTTCGGCAGGTTCGCACCCGCCGAGAGCACCATCCTCTGATGACTTGCTAGCCCTTTTCGAGTGAACTAGAAACATTAAATGAGGGCAATCTAAACCCAACGAATGAAAACTATTGTGAGGTGATGCGATCTCTTTAGTCATTCAGCTTCCGCGTGTGTGCCGTGTACGGCGAAAATCCAGCTCTTCGTAAAGGGAGCCCGACATTGTGATACTAGATTTTAGTTCCTTCTCCAACAGTGAAAACGTTGAGTGTCGCATATTTTTACCAGACGAATTTGAAGTTCTTGTAAATTCAATATTACAATTCATATCTGAGTAAAGAAAGCGGCATTCGACATAGTCACGATAGTGTGTCTTGTTAAAACAACGGCGCAGGAGAAAATTTAATAGATATAATATTATAGGTAATATTGTATTGAGGCGAGACGTGGGCCGCGCATGCCAGGCACTGCGGTGTTGTGCATGTATAGTTCCTCGCACTGCCGCACTTACGGTGGCGCACCTAAGCTCCCTATATTCTAAACTGTAGTTTAAATGTAACACAAATTAATGATATATTAATTCAACTTCTTATTCGATTTGATAATATTATTATGAATTAAAGTCTTTGATTTGTGTCCATATTTTGTGAATAGTTCACCACATGTAAATAAAAGAATATATTTTATTCATATTCGTTATTTCGGTAACATACAGGACGTCGCACCGCCTGTACATATAAAATAAAGCATCGCGACGGTCGCGGGAGGCAGCATGAATCTTATAGTTCCTATTTAATGCGAGCGAACTATAATGTTCAATTGCCGTTTAATGTAAGATATTCATTGACGTTTTCGCATATTCTGCATTTTTAAATGGTAAGGTATAGAATACGTGAGTATAGCGCTACTCGCTTTTTGGGTGATATATTCTAAATGAATTGTTTCAAATCAACAAATTGTAACGAATTAGTTGTTACAAATCTATATTGTAAATGTGAGTGCAAAATTGAACTCTGTTAAATTATTTTGCGTTATGTGAATCGAAGAATGATAGAAATATATTTTAATTTCTATAAAAGAGTAATGAACTGTATTATTTGTAAATAAGAATCTAGTTAAGAATATTATATTATCTAGTTTTATCTAGAAAAACATGGCAGATACTTATATGATGGCCAGTTTTAGTGTAGTATTAATAAATTAAAAATCTACACATGGTTTTACATGTACATACAAATTACAAGTACCATATACATGTCTTCATGCGTTCAGAGTGCAAGACATCAAATATTTATTGTGGCCTCACTCAAAGTATTAAATAAAATAATATTAATAGAAAAATTGGATGGCTCAATATAAGATTTTTTATTATGTTTCTGCGCCTAATACAGTATCAGATAAATCAATAAAAATTATTTACAAGAAACACTTTTTTCATAATTATTGAGTTACTCATTTAAATCAGCTTATTTGTTCTGTACTCTGAAACGCTTCTTCTTTTATAGTTCTGAATCTAAGGTATTAGTAGATTTTCTCAATCTTTGCTCATCTTAATTCCATATTGTCCATAAATTTTTGATGCATGATTCATAACTGAAAGCAATAATCAATAGATACATACAAACATATATATACACACATATATATAACTATCTTTAGATGTTATGTTAAAATATATAGTTTTATTCACTGTTGAGTAACTGATATATAATAAGAAAATTGTGATGAGCATAGTATTGATGATATACATATTTCACGTATTTTCAAATGTTTGGTTCTTCTTAGATATTTTGTTTGGAAAAATTCGTTTTTGTAATGTTACATTTTAATAAAAAAAATCGTGACTAATTTATAACATTTCAAAATCTAAATGGAATTAAGTTCCCATAAAATAATCATTTTGGATAAATATTTTATATTTATGAACAGTTAAAAATAAAGGGTCAATAGGTATGTACTATTAAATAACATCATGTACCCTCTCACTCCTAATCTTATGTGAATTTATATAAAGTTTTTAATCATTTCATTAAAAAAAATGGTCAACAATACCTTTCTTCTTGAATTTGAAGAGCAGTTTATAAATAATCTGTAACTTAGGAGTTGTATGTAAAACTACTCACTAACTTTTGTAAAAATTGGTGATTTGTGCATCTTTTACTTTGTGCTATGAATATGGACGCCTCTTTAGAGTTAGTCAACTATTATGAAAACCAATATAATAAGTCTTGTATAAAGCCGTGGTCAATTATTCAATAAAATAAAAACATTCATTACATACAATGAGATTCAGTAAAGTTAATAAGTCTAGTTGATCACAGCTTTTTAACTTTAAAATACATACTTTTAAGGGACCTTCAATTCCAGTTAGCTAGTTCTATTTATTGTAGTGACTATTGCCATTGGATGGATTAACACATTGATTTTTGTATGACCAAACCATACTTTTTTACACATTTACCTCTCTAGGGTAAATATTTAATTTGTTTATACAAAATCAAAAATATCATAAAAAATGTATAGCATATCACATGAACAGAAAACAAAAATCATACTGTAAGATTCATCCAAGAGTGTAAATTATTACAATATATTTTGTTGAATATTGTAATGAACTACTGTCGAGTAAAGTAGATTTTGTGCTCATACAATCTAAAGAAACAGCATTTGGAAATAAGTGAAGAAAAATAATTTGGTACAGAACCATGACTAAAACAGTTCATGAAAAGCCAAACTGTACTTTAGTAGTAAAAATTAATCTTACATGATCATTTTAAATCAGGTTGGTATCCACTGGAATTCATTTTGAAATGTGTAAAATGGGAAAACATAACATTTTTATGTTATTGAAAATAAAATGAATCTAAAACATTAATACAGATCTTTTATTTTTTTATGACATACTTTGTTCAAATATGTGTGTAATAACAAAGAATAACATCATAAAACACAATTTCATTAAATTGTATACAAAAAAAAAAACAAATCTAAAGTTATTAGTAAGGTCTGCATAATCAAAGTTGAAAGCATAGTTAAAAATATCGATCTTGTATCTAAAACAGTCAAATTATTTACTAAATTCAGCAGCATAATATCTTATTTAATAAATAAAATAAGTACCTTGAAAATATATCCTGCGATAGGTTAACAGCACATAGTAGTAGTTCATAACTTTATATATGTAGCAATATACTGTATGTTTATAACACTAGAACTTAATACTAATTTAAATTCTCGATACGAAAAAAGGATGAAAAATAAAACCATGGTACGAACTACCAGCACAAATAATAGAACCAAACAATCAAGAAATACACAGGAAAAAAGATTTATTATTTCAATTTTATAATGGTAAGACGAGTGACATTGACATTCGTATTTTGAAAATTGACAGTTGTCAGTTCTTAATTGTTCAAGGGGGAAGATTTCTTGAAAGGAGGGCTCCACACGTACGGCCTATTTACATTTAGTCTGAGGTTATTAAACAATTTATAGAGATATCTCTTTTGTACCTAGCTTTTGCTTTTATTATGTTCACATCTTACCTGTGCAATGTATTGTACCTGGAAGTTGGACCAGCTGAAGGAAGAATTGAGAAGGAGAGTTGCATCCTGTGGTGGTCCTGGCTGACTGATAGATCAACATACAGCCTAAACCGCTAGTCGTAGGAACGGAAATTTGGAGGACGTAAATTCCTTATATGATGTAGACATCCAATAAGAAAGGATTTTTTGAAATTCATCCCCTAAGTGGGTAAAATAGGGGATTAAACATTATATGAAACTCTGTTATTCGTAATGTAAAATACACAGAAAGTGGCGTTTAGCTTTAAGATGAAAAATAAGAAATGTATTTATTTGATTTTTTCGAAATTCATCGCCTAAAAGGGTAAAAGAGCTTAGTAAAGTTCATATGGGCAAAAACTTATTTATGATCAATTCAATAGGGAATACGCGTGATTTTTTTTTATTTTTTTATACAACGTCGTTATATAATGTGACAAAATCGCTAATCACTCTGTTATGTTACTACTATGACGTCATATTCGGTCTGACCAATGGCGTGTGTATCCACTAATTTGAATTTCCCACCTGTATCTGCACTTTTTAAAAATTATTTTTCTTAATCACAAGGAAATTCCATTAAAAAATATTGATATAGGTTTAATTCAAAAGCAACTAAAGTTATAAAACAATATATTTCACCTTTATTTAAATTACACGCATATTCCCTTTTGAAAGATAGTCATGTATTCAACTCGTGAGGAAGCTACCGATGGCTCGGAAAGCAGTTCTGCTGAGAAGAGTCGGCGAGAATCTCAAGTTGCTCTTTTAAATATTGAATTACATTTTTTTAATATAACATTATAGTTAGCCCGCATATGAACCAATATTGAATAATATATATACAATTCCATCAACACGAAACTTTTGTACATAACACTATGCAATAGGTATATTTTTAATTTTATCTGATTTTTTTTAATATTTCTTCTATACCTATTGTAAATGTTACGCGTTTTTTTTTCAACAGACTTCAAAAAGGAGGAGGTTATCAATTCGGCTGTATTTACCTTAAGGTTCCGTCATTTATTAACTTATTTGGACAATTTTTATTTTGTTGGAAAGTGTATACTTCCAATTCGGTCCTATCGATTCCAATTTGGTTCCAATTTGGTAGCCTATGTCACGCTCCAGCCCTTCAACTATTTAAGCACAAAAAAAGCCAATCCGTCCCTCTGTTTAAACAAACAAAAAAAACATACAAACGAACGAACGAATAAACACACTTTCACATTTATAATAACAAAAGGTATGGATGTTGTTTAACTATACAGTACCTGGGCCACCGAGCTTCGCTCATAGTTTTTTGTTAAAAGTACAATTTTCTTTTAAAAAAAACTAAAAACTTGAATAAGTACAAAAAAAAAACAAAAAAAAATTATACCTTAGTATCCGACCGCGATTCGATCCTGGACACCTATGATTGTCATTCTTGCGCCTTGGCCGCTTGACCATGATGCTTATGCCCGTGCGTGAGAAATTATCGACCTCCGAATATATAGTTTTTAGAATTTTTGTCTGTCTGTGTCTGTCTGTCTGTTACCGCATCACGAGAAAACCACTGGACAGATTATGATTAAAATTTGGTATGATGATAGCTGGTTACCCGGGTCAACATATAGGATACTTTTTACCACGGGAAAACATCTCATTTCTGAGAAAAAATACAAAAACTACATTATAAGAGTATACTAATATGTAAAACCTAAGAATTTGGTTTTTGGTCATCTGAACGTTGGCGGAGCCGCGGGCAATGTTAGTATATATATATATATATATATATATATATATATATATATATATATATATATATATATATATATATATATATATATATCGGCCGGATGCCGAAGTTCAGCTCAAGCTGCCGAAATTCGGTTAAACTGAATGTAAAATGAATTTAGGCCCATCCCTATTATATATATACCAGAATTGCTCGTTTTAAGATATAAGATTATACAAAGTTTTGCAAACGCCATCTTGTGGATAGCCTGAAAAGTGAAAACTATAACTTGCGTGATTTTTCGATGCTATCCTCAAGATGGCCGTAAAGTAGTAGCGAACTGCGGATTTTCTTTCGAACTAGATCAGATGTATAGCCGAATGTATAATTCGAAAGTACGCCACTGTCTTACTAGATGGCTTTATATTGTTTTTAGATCTCTTCCGAAAGATCCTTTGCGATTTTTGTAAAAAAATATCTTGCTTGATTTAATCGGTGAAATTTTTTCTCATATCGGGGTCGCTTAGTATATAATGTCATAATAGTCATGTGTTTTATATTATAAATAGCGACTCACCCTCGCTTCGCTCGGGTTCGTCCCTAGATTGCTTCCCCATACAAAACTTTCATCACCATTTTCATCCCTTTAAGGGATTATTTTCGGGATAAAACTACCCAATATCCTTCCCAGGATCTCAAACTATCTTCTTACCAAATTTCATCTAAATCGGTTCAGTAGATCTAGAGATTACCCCCTACAACGTCGCAAACTCACAAACTCACAATCTCACAAACTTTACCTCTTTATAATATTATGTATAGATAATTATAATAATGAATGCTAGTCAATATAATGACACATTTAATTTTGCTTACGTATAATACCTAAGTATATTCTAGAAAGCTAAAAATGCTTAGGTATCGCATTAGTAGTATTACCGTAATAGAATATAAAGAATATCGCAGAATCGTTATATCCATAGGTTCTAAATAAAAACGTAAACGTAACGTTAGAGATATAATCTAAAGCTAAAATAATATATTTCTTATGATTTTTTTAGCTCTAGATTGTATCTCTTACGTTTTTTTATAGAGTAAAGAGTAATTCGTCGCACCTTAGGTGTCTTATGAATTATGATGTGATTAACGAATCATATATCTCTTTATTCTGTTATTAACCGAAATATTTATTCGTTGATGCATTACAATCATAATAAATCTGAACTAAACAATCTAATTAATACCTATGAAACCACTGTACCTCTGTATTTCCCCCTAACAGTAAGTGTATTTAATTAACGTCAATACATAAAAATAACTTAAATATATTATGTAAATTAATTAAACTAAAAAAAAGAAACTTTATATCATGTACATTATAAAACGTATTTATCAAAAGAATGGGTTTATATAATAAGATAGAAATACATATATTTACTAATTGTTTGTTGTGTTTAGACTACTTGATCTCACGACGAACATTAATGGAATTATGTATTAATACGTCTAGTATAGTATTGTATGATCTGTGGTATTAATATTAATTATAATATTAATTAATAATAATAATTGTTCGATCTAGTCGAGAAACAAACTCATGTGCCTTCTATTGCCAGACAAATACGAGGCCGTACGTCTCTACAATTATTATTATTCTATTCTATGTAAAACTACAATTATTATTATTCTGATATAAGTATTACGTAATCTGTGGCAAAACTATCATAAACCATATAAAAAGAAGAAATAATGAACTGCGTAAAGTAAAGCAAACAGTATATTAAATTTCAAAACATAAAATATTAAATAGTTTTATATATAGAGTAAAATTAAAAAAAGTAATTTAAACTATAAAAAAAGTAATATATAATGTATTAACACGATATTAACTGATATGGACGTTGGCCATTTTTCACCTAGTTTAACTATAATAAACATTCAGTTTAATCTTTTTAGCGTTTGATACTAGTAAAAAAAAGTTGCAATTAATTGACTAAACTGTTATTAAAAGACAACTCCGTAGTATAGCACTACTGTTGCAATTCCAACGGCAGTAAACTATAATTGCTGTCTCGCTCACACTCGTGCGAATCGCCAACAATTTGTTTTCTGTCCTCTACATTGGTGATAGAGGCTTTGGTTAATGGTGATTGGACAGTACACAACACGACGGGTCCTAAGCAGGTATCGTACCTTGCCTTACCGGTTGAACGACACGAAACGATCGAACGAACGTCACTATTATATTATTATAATTATTTGTAAAAACATTCCTTGCAGTTTAAACATTAAAATAATATATTCTTAATAATGTTAAATAACTTACAATGTGTGAAGTGATATAAATAGTAACTATTGGCTTTTATATTCATGTAAAAAATTGTTTATTTATTAAGTTTGTGATGTGGACTTTGTGTGTACTTTGGATATTATAGCGGTATGTATCAATTTCAGTTGATAAAAGATTTATTTAGAACTTTAAGTAATCGTGTAGTATTTTTTGATTTACAATATAATAAAAATAATGCTCTATACTAGATGACTCTAAATCTGTGTTCTGAGTTCTGACGACTGTAAGTTGTAACACTAAGACGAGAATGTCAAGTGCTACTTATGTAGTATGTTTATAGGTAAGTACTTTTCGTTGTAACACGAAGATATTGTGCTGATGTATATTAGTTACTTTGTTGTATCATGAATTTTAAAAACTAAGTAGATCTATCCATATATTTGATGTCAACATTGATTATCAGATGATATGTGAACTTTATTAATACATTAGTAAATATAGTTTTTTTAACTGTATAATGAGTAATAAAACTTATACCTAGTAATATTAAGTACTACGTATTTATATAATCTTCTTATAAATCCCTAAATGTGTTGCTAAGCGCAAAACTCGAGAACGGCTGGACCAATTTGGCTAATTCTTTTTCCAAATATTCGCTAAAATTAGAAAAAATCAAGGGAAAACGTAAAAACACTATTTTTCTTATTGGGCCTTCGTTTATAAATCAAATATAGCACAGGGCCTGATAAATTTTGTGGTGTGGTTAATTTAACAAAGCAAGGTCTGTCAAGTCAGCTAGTTAAAGCTCGCTCCGCTCGGGCTCGTCTCTACGTTTTAAGCTTAATGTAGATTTCTCAGAGATGAGATATTTTCCCGCAGTAAAAAGTAACCTAAATATTGACACGGATAACCAGCTATCATCATACCAAATTTCATCAAACTCTGTCCAGTAGTTCTCTATTGATTTATTCCCGCATAGACAAAAATTCTAAAAACTATAGATTCGGCCTCTGAATGGATAATAATTACTATTTTTCAATAAGTTGTTCTAAAAAGTATTTAATGTACAGATTTAACTCAGTTAGAATTTTATTATATAAGAAAAGATAGATTATGACACGTGCCATTTTCAAAGTAACGGGTAGGTAATAATAATAATAAGTTACGCAATATGTAAACGGTAAAAGGGACGTCTGGTTTTTTTGGATTAAACTCTGTCTCTAATCTTTAGAAAATAGATACTTCTTAGAAAGACTCACAGGTATCGATGAGTTCTAACATACCTAATATTTGTTAATAATAATAATAGGGATTTCCAAAATAATTAACTTAAACTAGGTATCAATTCTAAATATATACTATTTAATTAAAAGTTTATATCTATTTAACATAATACCAATAAATTTATTTTTCACATCTTACAAGAAGAATGGCATGATTGCTGTTTTCTCTACATCCTAAAGAATGCAGACAGTGATAATTATTAAACCTTGCAGTCGTACTACGAGTATTATAAGTATTTACAAAACCTACATTCTACAGAATCGCAGCGAAGTATTTCAAAAACATTTACAATGTTATTTACGATGTGAGTGTCTTTTTAATTTCTACTTTTAGAGCGGCTATAGATATTCTGAAAAAAAAAGTTATGTAAAATAAAAAATATATATTGAGTAATTGCAATTTTAATAATAAATAGTAACTGCGTTGCGTTAAACTTACCACTCACGCTGTGCATAACCAAAAGCGAAAAATCCCATTGGATTCTCTTCATTTTCTATGCGACTAATTTAATTATTTCAAGATTGCTCAATAAATTGCAAAGAAAGAAATATTTCCTTCATATTTATATAAGCGATAGCAATAAAATACAATTTTTAAATATTAAAAAATGTAGGTACTGAAGATGTTTTTTTATACATTAGTTTTATTATACATAATAATGTATAGATATCACCATAGTAAACCTTACATACATACTTACTCAATTATAGAAATATGTAGGTATATATTCTATACATATAATAAAATTGTAACTAAGTCAAATCTGTACATAAAATATTTTTTTGAAAATCTTATTGAAATAGACATTATTATCGATACAGAGGCCGAATCTATAGTTTTTAGAATTTTTGTGTCTGTCTGTCTGTCTGTCTGTTACCGCATCACGGAAAACTACTGCAGGGATTTTGATGAAATTTGGTATGGTGATATGTACCTGGTTATCCGCATCAACATATAGGATACTTTTTACTTCGGGAAAATATCTCATATCTGAGAAATCTATACTAAATGTTAAAACGTACGTAGGGACGAACCCGAGCGGACCGAGGGTGAGTCGCTAGTATAATATAAGCCATGGATTTAGATAAAGATGCATTAAAAATGATTCATTCAATCCAGTGCAGTTTATACGCTACATAGCAACTTGGGTTTTACGGTGATTGGTATTTTATTTTGATAATAGTAAATGATATTTTTTATCTCCTTAATAGTTTAAGTGGAATTACTATTCATATCCGGAATACTAGCTGTATTTTTGATCAGTTGTATTTACCGTTATGAAGGATCAAGTTTACGGCTAAAGACTACCTTATAAAGGATCTGATAGCATATAGGAAAGACGCTCGCCAATGTCATGATTCAACAATGACGCATCGTTTTATTGGAAAAAACATATCTATATTTCTTTTATTTAACAAAAGTATATTTAAGAGACTGCAGTTTTGATTCATGCAGACTAGGTATCAGGAGTACGAATACTAAACAGTAAATTTAAATTCTAAATTTGGCGCATTGATATTTCTAAAAATATCACCTCCAGGTAAATTTCTAAGAAATTAATTAAACTAAGAAATCTATTGTTAACTGTAACGCCGGCGTGTCCGCGGTCGTGGAGGGAATATTGTAGGTGCATTGCATGTATGAGCTGTGTAGGTAAAATTATATTATGTATCTCGCACTGATCCACTTCAAGAAAATAATTCATGCTATAAAATTTAAAGGTCGTACAATGTAATTAAGTAGTTAGCTTAAAGAGAGAAAAAACAACACAGCGTGCAGCTGTCTAGATTCTAGATCATTATTAATTATATTTTATATATTAATAGAAAACATTCAGTATCATCATATTTATATTTCTAAAATTTAAACTTTAACAACAATAATTTATAGTTTAAACTTTAGAGCAAAGTTCAACCGTCTGTCATCTTCCAGTTATGTTGTTGGGAATTTCCGCTACCTATCACTATAAACAGTTGCTGACTGCTGTATACCCTACGAGCTTCCCGTATACGTTCAAGAACCGTTATACGCTATGTTAGTCTAAAGAATAAAACGTCGTAAATATTGTCCAATGTCGACTAACAGCTAATCTATAGTCTAAAATCCATAACAAAATATAAAATTATTATATTGAAAGTTTAAAATATGACACTAAGATTTTTGAATAGAGTACATAGAAAAGGTATTAGAATATTATTTTTCTATAATATAGACAACTATATTATAGAAACAACTTATACATTTATTTACTTACCATCAACTAGTTTTCTTAGTGATATGGTGTAAATTGCTTCCTTATTGAAACCATTTTGTGAGAGAGATAATTAACATAATCTTCACAATTCTAGAAGCAATCGTGATCACGACACTGCTTTATGTAGTCTTGGTCGGTCCAACTTGATAATTCAATCCTTGCAAATATTATGAACAAACATTTACTTTGCTATTTTAATCAAAATTTACTAACCTAAACAAGAAAATTTCTAGAATTTTATAATAAAACCAAATCACTTTTTCAAGCAAACACAACAACAGTAATCAAACACAACAACAGCTATCAAACACACAAAATTTTATGCATAACCTAACTTATACTATATGGTCTACCTGTTTTTTCATCAATAAAAGAAAAAAAATATTTATGTAGTAATTTTTTGAATAATGTGGGCATGCCACGTAAAGAAGAAACTTCAAACTTACAACTTTTAATACATTCAACCGTCACTAAATGTTTGAATATTAAAATTATTTTCGTGAACGAATTCCTATCTTACGGACACTAGCCATCAGCACAAAAATATCATAGTGCACAAATATGTATGTGCGTAGACGACACTGGTATGGTCATCATATTCCTTTGACTCAATTTCATTCTGATAACTCGACACGACCGGTACGAGAGATGCACTATGAGTTGCTACCTAGAATTTCTTGATAGAAAAAATCAGTACAATCCCGCCAAAAACATTTTCATGTAAAATGTTGCCAAGACGAGACCATTGGGGGAGGGGGCTTGGTGGATTGGGGTGGTTTACTAAAAATCCTGAAATTTTATTACAAATAGTCCCTATATCAATTTTCAGATCACTAGCATCGAAATTTGCGGAAGTTCCATACAAACTTCTATTCCCTAGTTTAAGGGGTTGGGGCTTTCTAGGACTTCAGGAAATACCCTAAGAATTTTAATGATCATCAGTAAATCAGTGACGAAATCAGAGTTTTTTAGATATAAATAAAACCTAAAGTATAAGAGTTATGCAATTGAAACTTGCAAATAATAGGTATATATATTTATAGAATATTTTTAATAAGTCTACTATAATTGGCATCAGACTGATCCCCCAGATTGCTACTAGTAAAGTATAAAAACGAGACAGTCACAATAATAATGTCAAAGACATTTCCTACCAACCCGTCATCGATTTGATGCCCTAAGTACCATTTTGTAACCTCCTATCCGTCTAACTAATATCCCTATGGAATCCCTAATAAATATCGGGTTATTTTTAGGTTAAAATAGTCTATGTTACTCTTCAACCCATAAAGTATCTCTATTGAAAAAATATATCATAATTTCGCCATAGAAGAACAAAATAATAAATCAAGAAATAACATCTCACTTCTCACTCTCTCACTAATATAATTTAAAATTATAAGCAAGGATTATGAATTACTCAATGTAAGGATAATTGCAATATACTTTGTAATTTTATTGAATAATAACAAAATTTTATCGCACCACGATGATTATATTTGCAAAATATTCACACGATGCTTTCAGATGATAGTATTGTTTCTCCCTAGTATCTTTCGAACTGATATGGTCAACATCAGTTAAGTTTTTACTCGTAGGTAAATAATTGTAATGCTTGGACAAAATTACGTATGCAACGCAGCATAGTACGGCCAGGACGTTGCCCCCGACCGCCTTCGCTCCCACTGGCCTATCGTAACACAAATCCATAAAATAAAATATGTGTACTCTAAAAATAATATTTAAATATTATTCTAGGTATAAATAAATATCTTTCATTTATTTAACAAAAAATCTATATTTTATATGATTTAAGCGAAACATTTTTTTCATTGACAATCGCTATAATATAACAATTATCTATACATATAATAAAATTGTAACTAAGTCGAATCTGTACATTAAATATTTATTGGAAAATCTAATTGAAATAGACATTATTATCGATACAGAATCCGAATCTATAGTTTTTAGGATTTTTGTCTGTCTGTCTGTCTATTACCGCATCACGAGAAACCACTGGATAGATTTTGATGAAATTTGGTATGATGATAACTGGTTATCCGGGTCAACATATAGGATACTTTTTACCGCTGGGAAATATCTCATTTTTGAGAAAAAATACAAAAACTGCAATGTAAGAGTATACTAATATGTAAAACTAAGAATTTGGTTTTTGGTCATCTGAACGCGGGCGGAGCCGCGGGAAATGCTAGTAAATTATAAACACATTTCTATAAATATTTCGTGCGTTTTTATTATGTAGTTTAATTAATTATCAAAAGTAAAGTAAATTTTGTATCAACTTAAAATGTATGAAACTTTTAGGTATATAATGCTTGCAACATGTTTTAAATCCATGCGTGCAATGTTAGATGCAGAGAGAAATCCTCATAATATTGAAATCAGCCAACAATTTCACCTCTTGATGATAGCCAACCAGCTCTATTGTTTACGTGAAAGTATTTGGGCTTCAGTTAGACAATTTTGATTGATTTGAATCAATTTAATTATAAAACACAAAAATATTAGAGACTTGTTTTATGTACATGGTAGAGTATATTAATTAATTTTTATAGATATTTTTGTGATTCAGTAAGAATAAAAATGTCATAGATTTTTTGATAAATTAGCAATCAAGTAAAAAGGAAGTAAGCAGATTAGCTTCTCCCTAATTTCATGAAATATTTAGTCTTTGCCATCATAGAAATTAACTTGAACGAATTAACAGAAACTTGACCGAGCTAAATGATAATTTCACAGAAATCACTTTATGTACTTAGTAGAATAAAAATTAGCCCATTTTATCCTCCGGTACATAAAAAATATTTATTAAATATATAAAAAAATATGTTTATCCTTTAATCCGTTATTTGTGGCCCAGTAGTATATTTTTTAAACCAATAGACATAATATTATCGTTTGTATAAAGAAGTATAGAATAAGAATATATTTTTAAAGTTAGATTTGGAGGTGATTAATGAATGACGGCTTCAGGTATTATTTCATGATAAAAAAAATATAATTATTCAAAGAAAAACTCCAAAAATTATGAAACTTATCTCGTATTCCCATTTAATATTAAAACTATAATAATTATATGCGCTCCGAAATAATGCAATAACCTTGTATTGACCGTGATTTAAAATTACATTGATTTCGAAATCCTTATAAATTATGCATATGACAATTAGATTCTTTAATAAATGCCTACATCTATGTCTTTCTTCAACTGTGTTACGAAACTACAATTAAGACGTTGTTTTTCATATATTATGTACCTATTGTTTATTTTTTAACAACATCCATACCAGAAACAAGCACCAACTTATATATATTACATACTAGCGGCTCACCCTCGCTTCGCTTGTGTTCGTCGCTAGTTACGATTTAAATAGTTATTAACCAGCGTTAGTCATATAATTTTTTTTTTGTTAATAGTATTGACAAATATTGACATTAATATTTATACGATACTAACGTCACTCCATTGTTTTGCCTTCCCGGACCCTCTCCACTAACACTTAAACTTTATGGTATGGTATTAAAGTTCAAATTGACTTTTAAGTATTATTACGAATCTTTTGTATGGGAGTATAGAAAAGTGTTGTTTTTAGACTTTTTCAGGCAATTTTTTTAATTTTTCTCTCCGTAAGAACCATCCTCGTCCTTCAAGGAATATACTAAAAAAAGAATTAGCGAAATCGGTTCAGCAGCTCTCGAGATTTGCGCTTACCAACACATTCAGCGATTCATTTTTATATTATAGAAAAAGAATAAAGAATATATATATATATATATATGTAGCGAATAGTATTATGTGTTCGTGATAATAGTAAGAGTCCCATCCGTGATCACTTGGTTCTCTACATAATATTGGTGAACAAGTGGAAGATGTAAGTACTCTCCTGATGAGCACTGTAGTAAAACGATTATAAAGCTTTCACTAAATACATTAGGGACCTAGTTTTTATCTTGATTTGCAACAAGAAATCCGAAATAATGAAAATATGCAGATTTTAATAGATGTACTGATGATTTCTCTTTTTTTTGAAAATATAAACTGTCCACAAAGATAGCAAAAAGGATCAGAGCTTAGTTTACAGTTTCTAATCAATATTTTGTAAAATTTGTAACAATCAATTTTTGATGGAATCGAAAAATTAATATTAAAGTAATGCCGCTATGTAAGTGATTATGTATTAATTGAAAAAAATGATTTAATATAAGAATATTTCTGTTAAGACTTTTAGGTTTAAGAGAGTTAATTTAACGAATTAATATAAATTTCTTGCGTATATGAAAAAAAGATAAAATTTGTAAACTAGTGTTATATACACAAACCTTTCTCGTTTATCGCTCTTTCTATTATTGAAAACTGTACTTTGTTTTATAGTATGTATAGATGAGCGATTGCACCAGAACAAAATTATCAATTTTTCCATGAAAATGAGAGCTTTTCCCGTACTAAATATTTAATTGTTTAATATCCAAACAGATACAGCAGGGGTATAACTAATAGTTTTGTGTAAAAAACCATTGCAATTTTTATATGAAGGATACCTTGGCCGACCTGTTATTGTTTTCCCGTAGGAATGAGAAATTCTCCTGTAGTAAAAACTATGTATGCTAAATGTTGACTTGAGTAATAAGTTTCGTTACACAAAATTGAGTTAAAATCTGTTCAGTATTTTTTGCGTGAAAAGCACGCAGATATACAGACAAACAGACATACAGATAATAACAGCTATAGTTTAGGGGTCTATGTTATTGTTTTCAATATATAACATTCATTGCTTTTAAAACATCTTTCATGTACAGATTTCGATTTGTTACTGTTTTATTATAATATATTTGATATACATATGTAATATAATATGGATAAAAGTTTATTTTTTTTATTTTACTACATAAAAAGCTAATGCCTACTGCTCAATTGTTTTCTGCATAATACCCAGACCATTTATTTTGGACTGCAGGAATTGTTATTACCAAACAATTCATATATTTTTGAAATACCAATATTGAATAAAAAAAATGAATTTGTACGCATTAAGTATATCTACAAAGTTAAGGTTTGAAATCCTCTTTTAACCCTAAAAATTAGCGCCGGTCAATCTGGAATAAAAATAATCAAATGCCAATACATGCTATATAAAGCGATTTTTAATTGATGCCTAGTATGTGAAATTAAAGTAAAAACTTTTTAACAAAAAAATAAAAACCGACTTCAAACAAAAGCACTAAAAAGTGAAAAATAACTGATTGGTAGTTTTCATTTACTATACATACCTAATCAAATATTTTCGAAGTCGGTGTGCTTTGGCTAAGTAATTAAAGTCTACCTATTAAATACATACCTAATCAAATATTTTTGAAATCGGTCCCAGCCCATACAAAGCAAAGCACACCGACTTCGAAAATATTTGATTAGGTATGTATAGTAAATGAAAACTACCAATCAGTTATTTTTCACTTTTTAGTGCTTTTGTTTGAAGTCGGTTTTTATTTTTTTGTTAAAAAGTTTTTATTTTTCCCTTTTTAGTGTAGACAATAGTAGCAAAGTAAGGATTCTAACGTTTTAGGCTTGTCAAATCAAACAAAATAAGCCCAAACTCAAAGTATCTACTATTAGCCGTTGAAGAGTTCCACCTATCCACCTTCTGGCCTTGCCATCAGATCAGGTCAACAACACCGAACCACTGTACTATCAACGGAAATAGAAATACTTGCAAAGTTTCAAGTCAATATGACAATTAGAAGTAGGTAAAATTCATCATTAGTTGTTTTTCCACCCTTAGGGGTGGTATTTTTTTTTTGAAATTTAAATGGGACCAATCTGGAAGTATACCCTTTCAAACAAAACAAAAATTGTCCAAATCGGTTAATAAATGACGGAGTTCTGAGGTAACAAACATAAAAAAAAAAAAAAAAAACATACAGGCGAATTGAGAACCTCCTCCTTTTTGAAGTCGGTTGAAAAAGGAAAAAATAGACCACAAAATGCTTTCCCAAGTGAAAATACCGAATCGGAAATTTTTCCATATATATAAGAGTACCAGTTCTTTAGTCAGAGCTGCGATCCGAAGTACAGTGACCTTAATGACAGCCGAACTTCGGAAGAACATGGCACGGAATCATCAATGAAGAAGTTAGTAGAATGTAACCTTCGCAAGCATACAAAGACTCATTCAATTTTTACCCCACGAAAGAAATTATATGAATACTAGCGGCTCACCCCCGCTTCGCTGAGGTTCGCCTCTAGGATAATAAAAACCCTAACAAAAAAGAAAACAACCTATCCCACGGGAACCCTATATTTTCCGGGATAAAAAGTAGCCTATGTGTTATTCCAGACTATAATCTATATCTGTGTCAAAATTTCATCGAGATCCGTTCAGCCGTTTTGGCGTGAAACAGTAACAAACATCCATAGGTACTCACAAACTCTCACATTTATAATATTAGTATAGATTACAAACAGATACACAGAAAACCAAACTTAAAAAACTATACATTTATTTTTATACATACCCATCAATACGACGATACCTAAGTACATATTTAGCACGTGTGACACAAATATATACATTTTACCTCACGTATTCAGGTCGTTGCAATAAATAATATTTGGGACAGTGTATGCCCTAAAGTTGGAGGCCACTATTATGGAGATCATGTTAATTAATGTAATGATTAGAGATCATTCAGCTGATATAAGTTACTATGTTTGTATCTATGGTACGTTAAAGTGCGTAAATTCAAATTAACACCTCCAGTTAATTTTTAAAAAAATTATTAAATTTCTAAGAAATCTATTGTTAACTGTAACGCCGGCGTGTCCGCGGTCGTGGAGGGATTAAGAAAATAATATGCAGGTGCCTATTTATAAATTAGTTAACGAACCACCTTTGTTAAGAAAATATTATAAATCCTATAAAAAGTTACGGTTTTACTTTGGTTTGTTAGTTCGGGCTGATGTTCAAAATGGCTTAATTGTCCGCCGGTAAAGGGGTATGCTTGATAGATTTTAATATTATTAAAATGGATTAATATCCGTTTTAATAATATTAAAAGTAGATAATCTTACGATGCGTTATAAGCAGAACAATGTTTAAAAAAATATTTTTTTGTATGAAAGAGCACAACAGTTCAATCTTATAAAAATTAAAAAGCTGATTTTTATCATACACAATTTCATTTGAAATTTCTTCAAAATAAGAAGAAAGCTACAAATTATCCATGCCTCCAGGCAAAACCAAGTTATAAAAACCGTTTGAAAGTAACAAAAAACTATTATATAATAGCATCCATAAATAGATGTATTAGTATATATAGATAGTCAACTGGTCTGTTCCGTTATTTCTACAAATCGACACGCATGCTAACATATTTTCAATGCACTCTGCCTCTTCACACAGAAATTTTGCCCTTTCCCCATATATCTCAAAAGGTGATATTTCCACGACACAACCGAAAAGATGTGTTATTTAACAGCTATCTTAATGTATTAAGAACACAATAATGTATTAAAAATATAATTTTTTAGAACTCTACCTCTAAAACTTGTTCTCAGATTATAATTAATTGCATTAAAATATTGCCTTGAACATGTATTATATGTAGTTGTAATATTAACTTCCAAACGAAAATAAGTAAGATATTTAATTTTTCATATGTTTATGAAAATTACGTAACATAAATCACGAAAATATTATTAGCGAATTTTCGCATATTTGGGTAGATATCGATTTTTATAGTTTATATTACAATAAAACACCATAAACTTAAAAGAAATACGTTTAAGCACAATAAAACAATAATAATACATAATATTATTTTAATCATTGACATGACCTAGCAGTATGAATAGTTTGGTAGAGACCATAATTGTTAATTTTAATGAAATTATGACCTTGTAATATGTGTTCGGAGAGAGGCAATAATCAAGGTGACAAACTAGAGAACAATGCATGTGGGCAATACACACTTCATTATGGTTAATAGAAGGTCACAGCGTAAAATTATCTATACTATCTATACTAATATTATAAAGAGGTAAAGTTTGTGAATTGTGAGTTTGTGATGTTGTAGGGGGTAATCTCCGGATCTACAGAAACGATTTAGATGAAATTTGGTAAGAAGATAGTTTGAGACCCTGGAAAGGACATAGGATACTTTTTATCCCGGAAATCATCAACCTAGGGACGACCCGAGCGAAGCGAGGGTGAGTCCCTAGTTTAAAGATAAATTGCCAAATATAAGTAGATGTTAAGTTATTAGGACTAAGAAAGTACTAAGAACATATTGTCTCTTTTGGGAAGTTAGTTTAAGACATATCGCTGCCGGTGACAGAGTAAGCTGTGTTCTGGTTGTGGTACAAAGGTAAAGGTCACAGTAAATCGCACGTTTGCTAGTGTAAGTATCGACATTTTTATTCGGCACCGATACGAGGATGTGGCTGAAGGAATATGACAAGAAGATGTATACAATAGAAATGGCCAAGTTGACAATATGTAGTGTGGAAGGTTTATATCAGTGTTAGTACTTATGAATAAAAAAAATGCAAAATGTGATCAGTTTCGATACGTAAAAAAAAAACCGAAATGACTTGCTTATAATGAATGAAGGGTGCATGTACAAGCTGACTGGTTATATTGAAATATTTCTGAAGATCAAGTATTTAATATTTTGAAAAGGACAAGGTCGAAATTCTAAACGATTCTACTTCTACCGCCAATCACGAAATGAACATATCATAAAGATATGGATGTTAAAAAATTCTAACCTTTTGGAATACGCTATATAGATTTTTATACGTTGCATTCATAAAGTTGTAAATGTTTATGAAATTGCATGAGAAGTAAAATATTATCTTGCTTTACATTCACATTGCAATCTATAATAAAATTTACCAACTAGGTTTCTTATAATGATAATTAAGCAAGCCCTACGTATATTTAGTTCATAGTTTCTAAATATACCTAACTATACCTATGTTAATTTCTCGAGAAATAAAATAATTAAATTATAAATATGGACCAAGTACATTAAGAATAATCATATTAATTTATATTGGACCACTATTGTAAATGTGAAAGTTTGTATATGTGTGTACATTTGTTATTCTTAACGCTGGAAAGGCTGGATATATTTGGATCAAAGTTATTACACATAAAAATTATGACCTGGAGTAGCACATAGGTTACTGTTAGATGCCTAGGGATGTACCCCAGCGAAAAAAAAATATACATTTGTAACTAATGACGTAGATACACGTGAACATGTTCATTGTTTTCGTATAATTACAAACTTATCGTATAAATTTTCTTTCTTATTATGTGGAAATCGTTTTCTTAGGACAATTTCCGTCTCTATAAATATCCATGAAAATGTTTCAACTAAGGAACAATCTTTGATATAAATGAATAGGCTGTTGTTATTTGTACTTAAAATAAGGAAGAATAAAAAATTATTAGTAGTACTTTAATATAATGATTAATAAATGAAGGAGGCTGTTACTATTCGTCCGATTATAATCGGATGAATAAAAAATATATTATTCGTCCAGCTATTGTCAGTTTGTACGAATATATGCCACTTTTTTTTTGTTTTCTAATGTAAAATAAGTGATTTTTAGGTGCAGGAGTTTATATATACATATAATATATATATATATATATATATATATATATATATATATATATGCAAGAAAATAATAGCCTTAACCTACCGAGCTGAGCCGAGCTACTTATTCTACCTAATTATTTATGAGTCTATTCGTCCTTTCTTTTAATTTATATATATTTTATAAAGGATGAATAGACACTCCGTAAATACTAGTTATAAGAACTTAGATAAAAGGTCTAAATAAAAGATCTTCTAATAAATTTCGATATCTATGACAAATCTACAAAATCTAAAAACCACCGAGAAATCATTCACCAATAATTTAATCGTTAATATCAAATTACAATATTTTATACTCTATGTTTTATTACAAGTAAAGTAATTGTAGCGTATCGTTACATGCTTACACTTTACATATAAAGACGTGTCATAATAATATCACCATCTAGATATTGGGTTTACTTTACTATAAAGATTATGTAAAAGTATCTTCCTACTTTCTTTACATTACGAACGTACTCGAAGCTCTCAATGTATGGACCTACTTGTGGTTTGAGTTGTAAGTTTTGTTCATGATCTGTGTTCATGAAAATGAAATGAAAATGTTTCTATACTAGAATATATATAATAAAAATAATTAAATACATATTAAAAGTTGCAAGCCAATGTCTGAATGAACGCAAAAAGTACTTAAAAATCTTGTAAGTGATGAAATATAAAAAGCAGCTGTTTACAGAAGTGCTGTGCAGTTTTATTTTAAGGAAATAAAGTCTTGATGAAATCATTGTGCGTGACGGAAGACGTAATCCAGTAAAAACTACTGATCGTTCTACATCACTACAATTTAGTTATCAACTATTGTCCACGATCTTCACACTACGTTAACACATTCAATGTCACAAAAATTAAAATAAACTCGAGGCAATTTGTAATTAAGGTAAGATATATATTATGTACATAAGTGTATTGGTTTTTATCGGGTCATCTATACATATAATAAAGCTAGCATTGCCCACGGCTCCGCCCGTGTTTAGATGATCAAAAACCTAATTCTTAGGTTTTACATATTAGTATACTCTTACAATGCAGTTTTTGTGTTTATTATATATATATATATATATATATATATATATATATATATATATAATATATATATATATATATATATATATATATATATTTACCCGTCTTTGTTGTTTGTTAATTCTATTTAAAAAAATATTATTTTACTTATCCTTACTCCATCAGCTCATAATGTTCTGCTATGACGAGATTGTAACAAAGCAGCATATAGAAATCAATGATTTTCTCTATTTAATAAACATGACTTTCGAGTAATTAATCACGTGTTCTATGAACAAAAACAATGTTTGCAAATTCGTTAAAACTTGATTCGCTGCACAATAACACTATGTTAAATATGTCTCTTGAATTATTTACTTCCCTATCGATTGATATTATAGGAAGTATAAATAAACAAGTTCATATTTAATTTTTTTGCTTGAACAGCTATTGCAATTTGCTTGTCCTAGATATCTAGTCAAGTCACCTTACCGCTAATATTATGTTGAGTAAGAATTGTCACATCCTGTCATATCGTGCAAAGCTGTATGACATAAAATATTGTAATTAGCCGAGTGCCAACTGTGGCAAGAATTTTAAATCTCCAGGGTATAAATGTAATGTTCATTAATAACACAATATTAATGCAATGATTTAACATTGTAATAATAGTAGATATAAATTGAATAAAGTTTTTTTTGAAATTAACTTTTTAAATGTATAGACAATTTAAAATTAATAAATAAATGTATATACTTAGTAAATTAAAATGAATTGAAGCAATATCCTCATAAGCAGTAACTCTACATAGGTATAAGTTCGTAATGCATAGAGTACACAGCTAAACAACTGCCTCGGTGGTGTAGTGGCTAGCATGTACGGCTGCACACTCGGAGGTCCTGGGTTCGTGTCCCGGGTCGGGCCAAGTTTAGTTATTGAGTCTTTCTGTATAGTAAGCCTCAGTAACAGCCCGGAGTTGGGAAGTTGGCGGTGTTTCACCCCCGTGCCTCGGAGAGCACGTAAAGCCGTCGGTCCTGCGCCTTAACTCTCACCGGTCGTGTCGAGTGGTCGTCCCACCGGAGTATGAGAGTGATAGGAATAGAGAGTGCACGTTGTGTCTGCGCGTACACTTGAGCACTATAATATCTCCTGCGCAGTTGGCTAGTCTCAATGAGATTGGCCACCGTAGCCGGAATCGGCTAGGAGAACATCATCATCATCATCATCACACAGCTAAACTAAAGACTCATCTAGCTAAGTTTCCGGTTCCAAGTGCTCTATATTCTATAAGTTTCCAGTAGTATGTACGTGTATGTAGTTTACATTTTGTAAAAAGAACAATGTTTCATTTAAATAACATAACGAACGTCGAGTCATTTTTGTTAATTATTTAATCTAACGAATCTTTTACTGAGCATGATGGCAGTGGTTTTCTAAAAAATACTGGATGTTGAGGAGATATAAAGATTTTTAAAGAATTGACTACAAATAAATTAATGTTAAATACAGGCCAGCAGAATACAGTGTACATTATAAGTTGTCCAAGTCTTGTATGACTTGTCTTCTGCCCAAAATATTTGACTCTTCCAGTACACTCTCTAGCACTCTGCCAACCTCTCTACATTGATATAAATAATAGTTATTCATTTACTTTTCTGTGTAGCTTATTCCGCTTGTATACACATGACTTTAACAGAAATTTAGTTTAACCATTCACATTGGTAGTGTGTAATGTATCAAGTTGTCGCCGACCTAAATCTTGATGTGAATTTTTGCTCTTTGATATAATTTAATATCACAAGTCAACATCTAACAGAAAGCCAAGTTATATATAAGCTAAAAACAATATTCAATTACCATGATTTATTAAATGGCTTGTGTTCATCGTAAAAAAAATATTTTATTCGAGAACATTTTAATCAATTAAATCATAGGTATAGAAAAACGGAAAAATATCGATAAAAAAAGATATAAAATACATCTTTGAAAGTATTTTGTTGTAAATACCGGTTATTTTATAATATTATGTAATTATGTGTGTAATTTATACATTCTTCATTATTTCTTATGCCTATCTATACATATAATAAAATTCCAACTAAGCCGAATCTGTACATTAAATATTTTTTGGGAAATCTTACTAAAACATATATTATTATCGATACAGAGGCCGAATCAACAGTTTTTAGAATTTTTGTCTGTCTGTCTGTTACCGCATCACGGAAAAACCACTGGAGAGATTTTGATGAAATTTAGTATGATGGAAGCTGGTCCGGGTCAACACGTAGGATACTTTTTACCGCGGGAATATGTCTCATTTCTAAGAAAAAACACAAAAACTGCAATGTAACCGTATACTAATATGGAAAACCTAAGAATTTGGTTTTTGATTATCTGAACGCGGGCGGAGCCGCGGGCAATGCTAGTTCTTTTATAACTTTTGTAATATACATATGTATTATAATATGTAATAACAAAATACTGTTACTCATATTATTTTATTAAAACGTTTCCTTTAAAAGCTACAAAAAGAAACAAAGTCGGTCCTGATTAGTGATTACCTAATTATAATTATATAATATTTTTATTCAGTATCAGTACATGCTTCTGAAACTATATTTGTTTTAATATAAATATAGTGATAAAAATGCATCTCCTAGTCTATAGTAGGATTCTACTTACTCCAAATTTAGTAAACATTTCAAACGTAGTATAACATAGAATATTTATTTATTTATTGAATAACCAACAAAAGTTACAATGGTTAACCCATAAATCATAATCTTGGCACTACACTTAACATGTTAATTGCTCTTTTAATTATAGGTACATAAATACAGCATAATAATTATATTATTAATTAAGGTCTTAAATGATCATGTAGATTATACTATAAACTTAAATTATTAAAAAGAAAAAAAACCATTATAATTATAAATTTCCAAATTAAATGTCACACACAATATAAATAAAGATATTTTATACAATCAATAAAATTAAAATGTAATTCATAACAAAAATAATAATAATAATAGTTGCAATGTCACGTCCAGATTAGGTCTAAATACTTGGAATAATATTAAAAATAGTGCAAATTAATGATAATTTATAGACAGACAATAGCACGTGCTGGTATTTATGTGTATATTTAATTAATTGGCATGATGCTTGCAACAATTATTGAATAAACAGCTAGTAATGTACACCTTAACTACATATTGCATTGTAGATATTACTACGATATAATATGTACATAGGTACGTAATTTAACCTAGTGTTTAAGCAAAATAGAACTTTGCAGACTATTTAGCTACTATTCAGTTAATCATGGGTAATTTAATTATTGGTACATTAACATGTACCAATAGAACCATCTAATAAGAGATTAAGTAAATTATAATTGGTATTAAATTTCTAATATAATTAATTATACATAATTACAAATAAAATAATTCATTAAAAAGTTAATTCCTATTAATAAATTAAACTAATGGACGTTACAGGTCATCCAAGTTATTTACAAAGAGCCTTTGAGTGCATTGTGTGAGGGCATGGGAAAATAGCAACTGCATTTCATTTTTATGGGAACTTGAACTTGTCATATAATAATATATGTATATGTAGGTAGTTAATATGGTCTATAACGGTTGTGAAATTATAGTACAGTTAGATTGTAAAGATTTTATATAGACATGTTTTGTGTTCATCAAAATATATAATGTAGTTAAATAAAATTATTTGGATTTAACATTTATAAACTTCCTTTTATCTATACATATAATAAAATTGTAACTAAGCCGAATCTGTACATATATTTTTTGGGAAATCTTATTGAAATAGACATTATTATCGATACAGAGACCGAATCTATAGTTTTTAGAATTTTTGTCTGTCTGTCTGTTACCGCATCACGGAAAAACTACTGGCGGGATTTTGATGAAATTTGATACGATGATAGCTGGTTATCTTGGTCAACATATAGGATACTTTTTACCGCGGAAAAATATCTCATTTCTGAGAAAAAATACAAAAACTGCATTATAAGAGTATACTAATATGTAAAACCTAAGAGTTTGGTTTTTGGTCATCCGAATGCGGGCGGAGCCGCGAGCAATACTAGTAACTTATATATACAAAATATTGACTTAGGGAATAAATAAGGTTACAAACTTATTGTTTAGGTTTAGATTTATGAATCTGTAGACGCAGACCTGTTAGTCTCATTTATACTTTGTGCATATCATATTATGTAGATACACATACGACTTACACGTATACTATGAAGATACTAGATATACATACATGTATGTATATGTTGCAAGACTAATTCAGGTTAACAGATGCTCTCCGGTCGATTCAGGTTAACATGGTTCCGTTAATTGGTTTCTAAATGCGAATATCCATTAGATTGTTAAAACACTTCACATTCGCGCTACAAAGATGAAAGAAGTATGTCAATTGACAATGATAAAAACCATGTTGTTACAAAAAACTAATACTAAAATTTTAGAAACAGCTATTTTTTTTTTTGAATTCGATATTTTATATATATATATATATATATATATATATATATATATATATATTATATATATATATATATATATATATATATATATATTAACATAATATAACGAATAAAAATAGTATTAATTTCAAAAAGAAAAGACTATCACACTACTATTATAAGTTCAAAAGTTTGTGTGTGTATCTGTGGGTATGTTTACTGTTTTTTTGTCACGTTGCAACTCCTAGACGGATTCGGATGAAATTAGATTCGCAGATAAACTTTGATCGAGAATAACACATATTTCCTTATACTTATTTAATAGAACTATACTAATAGAAAGATTCATTTCGATGCCTTCCTTACATTATAAATTATAGTCCTCATATAATATCTTTACTTTTACATAATATAATATTGAAATAGAAAAATATCATATTTAAAATAAGGGAACGTGAAAAACGGTGGGCCATGAAATGTTGTATAAAATTAGTTTATCTTTTTATCTTATCACTTTTTCAGTGACAATATACGTCACACTGTTTATTTTCATATTTTCGTCGCGCATCTATTTGTTATAAAAGATTATAAAATTGAAACTAAATTATAATAAATACTTGCAATACTTAGGTATTCATTTTACTGTCGATACCTCATTTTTGAAATACAATCAGTTTATGGTGTTAGTTGTTACGTCGTGTATATTGTAAGCTGTTTATACACTCAGCCAGTTGAATGTATAGAACAGTTCGCTGTAGACGCGTCGTACGCTAAAGAGCATATCGCGGCCTTTGACGTGTAAATCTATGGTTATATTTTAATTTAAATTATGTAATTTAAAAATTTTCAAGTTCTACGACGTTAACTACTTATTATGTGAATATTAAAAACTAGTTTAGCTATAAACGATGGTTCACAAATAGAGTCCTGGTGACGTATATTGGTTTAGTGAAATTAAAGTGATAGGATGCAGTGTATATAATATTAAATTTCTTCGGTTTGCGGTTATTATACACAAAGAAAGGTACTTATTTTCGTTATTTTCTCGTAGTATCAAATTTAGTTTTTGCAAAGACAGTGAATGTATTGTGGTAATTATGATTTGATAATGTATTATGTGAGTGTACACAATGCCAGGGGAGCTCTTTCGCAAAGGTCAGAGAAACAAGTAATCCGGAACGAATTATGTGCATCAATAAAAAATTATAAACTTGTTTGTATCACTTGAACGAAATACTAAATAAATAAACATTCTTTATAGAATTGTGCACAAAAACATTTTGAATTGTGATTTTAAAAATATATAACGATTAACGACTATACCTATACGTTAAATAAAAGTAGAGTACACTGCACAAGTATAATTAAAATTCTAGTTTTATATGTGTAATAAGTAATTTAATATATTATAATAATTGGTAACTGCCTCTACCTACTTGGGACTTTGTGCACAAACCTTAACGACTCTCTCATAAATGAGACCGTGGGGCCAGGAAAACCTGTAACATAATCATAAATGTACTCAACCGATTAAAATTTATTTTTTATTTTTATTTCATGTAATTCGTAATAACAAAAATGGATACAAATATACTCAATTATTGTTTAACAAAACATGGGCAATGGAGTGCTGAGATGCACGCACTAGGATACCCTGTGTTGCGTACGTCTAACCTTCCACAGGAAAATAAACTTAAGTTTATTGAACGCTTAAAAATACTCCATAAATGTAGCATGTATGTATTATTTATTGTCATAATATATCTACTTACATGAAATTATGACAATAACACAATTAAAAATTAGTAATAACACAAAATAATATTATATAATAGGTATATTTATGATATACTAACAAAACCCGCGGCTTTGCTCACGTTAAGACTACAAAAAATCTCTATAAAAAAGTAGGTTTCATATAAACTTTTATCCCCTATTTTATCCTCTTATAGGATGAATTTCGAAAAAACGTTTCAACAAAAAAAATAAAAATCGACTTCAAACAAAAGCACCAAAAAGTAATAAATAACTGATTGGTAGTTTTCATTTACCATACATTCCTAAAAAACCATACATACCTTAAAAAGTTTTTATTTTTCCCTTTTTAGTGTAGACAGTAGTAGCAAAGTAAGAATTCTAACGTGTTTGGCTTATCAAATCAAGCAAAATAAGCCCAAACTCAAAGTATCTACTATTAGCCGTTGAAGAGTTCCACTTATCCACTTTCTGGCCTTGCCATCAGATCAGGTCAACAATACCTAACCACTGTACTATCAACGGAAGTAGAAACACTTGCAAAGTTTCAAGTCAATATGACAATTAGAAGTAGGTTAAATTCATCATTAGCTATTTTTCCACCCTTAGGGGTGGTATTTTTTTTGAAATTTAAATGGGACCAATCTGGAAATATACACTTTCAAACAAAACAAAAATTGTCCAAATCGGTTAATAAATGACGGAGTTCTGAGGTAACAAACATAAAAAAAACAGGCGAATTGAGAACCTCCATTTTGAGAAAGTTGGTTGAAAATGCTAAAACACGTAATTATTAAATTGTATTGAAGAGTATTACTACCAAGTCTCAAGTAATTCTGATCACAAAACATTTTTTGGATTGTATTATAATGTCTTCCTTCGTAACGTGAGATAACCTCCTAAGAAAGTTGCTTATGTCACTCACTCTCCAGTTCTCCAACTACTACAAAACACACGCCGATCCGTCCCTCTGTTTTGGCGTGAAAGAAAGACTGACAAACAAACAAACAAACACACTTTCACATTTATAACACCTTCAGGTAAATATCTAAGAAATTAATTAAAATTGTAAGAAATCTATTGTTAACTGACACGCCGCGCCGGCGTGTCCGCGGTCGTGGAGGGATTAATATTAACTAGTAGAACCCGCGGCTTTGCTCGCGCTAAGACTACGAACAAGTCTCTAAAAGGTTAGTTTCATACAAACTTTCACTCCCTGTTTTACCCCCTTATAGAATGAATTATGTAATTTTATTGAAGAGCATTAATACCAAGTTTCAAGTAATTCTGCTCATAAATATTTTTTTGAATTGTAATATAGCATGTTTACCCGTGGGAATTAGGTAATCTCCCACGGTAAAAAGTAGCCTGTTACCTTCCAGCCCTCCAAGTATCTCCACACAAAAAATTACGCCAATCAGTACTTCCGTTTTGACGTTAAAGAAAGACAAACAAACAAACACACTTTCACATTTATAATATTAAAGTATGGAAGTATGGATAGTATGGGTATTGGAAATCACGTTTAAAAAGGGTATTATTACTGTTTTTTTCATTAATATTAAAGATAAATTATGATAATATAATAAATGAACATTTTGTTTTATACATAGATAAACATTTAACATTTTATTTTCAATATATGTACCTATATCTTATTTAATATAATACTTATATTTCCAGGTGGCCCCAATGATACAATGCAGGCCTCAAGAGATTCAAGCAGACCAAAGCGGAGTACGAAAAGAAGAAACTCTAGAAAAAAATCATTATCGCCATCAGATTTAAAATGTGTTCGTGGGGACTCGAAAAGTGACAACAAATTGAGCGGTAAAAGATCATTATCCGAGGGGTCAGTGAAAGTGAAACAGAAGAAAAGTAATATACAAAGGACTTTGACCTACCCAATTTCGGGTGCCGACTTTGAAGATGTTTCTGTAGATGAGGTGTTTAGGCTGAAAGGTGAGCTCGGGCCTCCTGAGAGTGATGAGTCGAATTTGCCTCCAACGAGTAGCGATAGAGACACCGAAGATGACGTACGCGTTATAGCTAAACCTGTGCCACACAGACCAAGATGGGATTCTGGAAGCGAGATGGACTCTTTGGTTACTATAGCCGTTAAGAAAGCATCGGCCCGACGACGTCGTACGCCCGCTAACCTTGGTAAGGTTCTTTGTTTTATTCATTTGTATTAAAATAGATTCTTAAATAGATAAAGTTGGGCATTGTATACAATGCTCAAATAGAATTCAAAGCACTTAGTTGTCACATTACATTTTCTTAGTATATATTTATCTAATAACACCTGTCCGTAATAAACTAGTTTTCAGCGTAGACCAGATTGACAAGATTATAATCGAGAATGTAGTGACCGACGGAACTAAAAAATATTTAAGTAATTTTATACTTCATTTTAACGAATATTGCAACGTTTCCATATATTAATCTTAGGGCCCCCAAATACATAATTTATTGCTAAGAAAATATGTACCACTTAGGGTTTTTTTCCTTGACAATATGTATTTTTGAAGACTTTTAAACCAGTTTCTTTATTTTTTGTATTTTAAAAACATATTTTTTTTAATTATAGAAAGTAACAAATGCTAATATAGAATTACGGCAGTTATTAGTAATTGGTAATGCAATATGTGACTATTATAGTTTAGTCAGGATTAGTGACTCATTTTGACTTAAGTTTCTTTTTTTATAAAAAAATCATGTCATTAAGGTTTTTTTATTTGAAAGATAAATTAACGTTCACATAAAAAAGTTTTTTTCGAACCTTATTTAATTTCCAGATATACTAAATTTATAATATTATTTAAGATTATAGAAATCTATGAAATATAAAGCAGAATAATAGACATTTAATTTTTCAATAATCCAGTTTTCCTCGAAGTAGTAAACCACAACACGAAGATTTTTCTTTTATGAAATAGAAATTAAATATATTACAAAATTTGTAAATGCTGCTTGTAAAAACCATAAACACTCGTGAAGAAGAGTTTGGGATAAAAGATAACCAGTATTCCTATTATCTACCAGTTTTTCTTTTGTCGCAGTCATAAAGGAATTATAATCACTTCTAAAATAAAAGATGCAAAAATTCAAATGTTAACACACATACATTCTAAAGGTCCTTCTAAGAATTACTGATAAACAAGTATCCATTATATTGCGTCTACGTCAAGAACATTCCTTAAATCAGAGATCGTTTTATCATTTGCTATCGCTTATAGAAATTCTTATGTTTTTCTCACAAATGGGACGAATATGATGATCGTTTGGTGAAAAGATGGCATTTTTTATGACTATGCTTTCTGTAGAAAGTCATAGTAGGCACCCATTCGATTCTCTCTCGAACAATAATTCAATGGGTGAATACTTGACCAGATGTGGTTAAGGTTTTGTAGGGTTTAGATGTTTTATTGGGACGACTATTCAATAACATTATATTAAATTTGATAAATAGTCATAGTCAAAACATTTTCTTTGTGCTTTAGCACGGTAACGGAAATAAATATGTACTAAATTAATACTTAAATCGTGTGAGTACTGTATAAAAATCAAAATACTATTTAAATAACAGTAATTCAATATTTATTGAGAGACACGGACATCGAACAACAATTATTAAGATTAAATTCATAATATCACAAAAAGTTAATAGTTTTAATAATAAAAAAATAACAAACCCGACTACATAAAAGGTAACTAAAAAGATGAAAACAAGTTGACGAAAGAATATAGTATTATACAGTCGGAGACATACAGATGTACATAATATGTCATATTATATATAACATATTTAGCAATTTTTTATCCTAAATGACTTTAAAACATATAAGTTTTATAAATTTTGGTTTTTATTTTAATATTAAAAACATTTTGAGACCCCTATCGATGGGGTTTGGAATTTTTTTTAAGTGACACAAAATTTATTTTATTTTTTAACTATTTTTATATAGCCTATAACACTCGCGTTATCAAAACAAATCTAACGATCCCACCAAAATCATTTCCATGTAAAATGTTGCCAAGACGACACCATAATACGGCTCGCACTGTCAAAAAGTTAGAAGATCTCATGTAGAGTCAAGCTTCTAACTCTACACGCCCTAACTCTACAAGCTCTAACTTCACAAACTCTACAGTCTACACCTTAGTCAAAATATGTGGCTTAGCCGTATCGTTACTATGAGAACTATTGTATAACAGAAAAATAAAAAAACAATGAATAAATTTTTCATGTTACGCCCATATACGCGGTAGGTTCGGTCCTAGTCAAAAACAAAAAAAAATCTAATCCACGGGAACTGTACATTTTTGAAGGATAAAAAGTAACCTATGTGGTATGCCAGACTATAATCTATATCTGTGCCCAATTTCGATCAGATCTGTTCAGCCGTTCTCGCGTAATTGAGACAAACATCGATCTAAACTACCGCATCTATAATACTATATATTAATGGGATTATCCTATGACCTAAATTGCCTATATATAACTTTTCTTATTAACTATCCTATAATATCCTTATTTAATTCTTAATTATATAGCTTCTTTCAATTCAATTCAATTTTCTGGTTAATGGCTTTCAAGCGTGCTAGTTGGGCACAGATTACTTCGCCAATGTCAAGTAGAATGGAGAAGACACAAAGGAAATTGGTACCTATACAACGTCTATAAGCTCTTAAGTTGTAACATCAGGAACAAAGAAAAAATAGTTCAAATAATTGTCACTAGATGCAATGTATCGATCGTTTATTAAAGTTTGTGTAAAATTAATAAAATAAAATAAATAGGTCCTAAAAAGGTATATATAATGATTTAAAAAAATATTCTAAGTGAGGAAAAGTGAAATAATATGCTCGTACATTAATTTAAACATATATCTGTAAATAAAAAGGCCAGAAGGTTTGCGGCAGTATTACATCTATTATCTATTCTATCAAACAAAAAATAGCCCGAAGAATAGCTCGAATTAGCCTTGTCCAATCAAATCAATCAAATCTTTGTACAAATGTCCAATCAAATCTTTGTACAAATACACTATTGTCATTTTTGGTTTTAACAAAGTCGAAACAAAATAGCGCCATCTTTTATGAAATAAAGAAAACTACTGTTGTTAGAGAGCAAAATGCTTAAAAGTGTATAGATATGATAACAGATGGCGCTTTTAACGAGGCTCTAGATAGAGTTACTCCATTAGGAACGACCAGACTAATCTTACTAAACAAATAGCTAAAAAGGTTAATGTATTTTTTTAATATAGATTTTAGTAAAAAAATATATAAATACGTATGTACTTACTTATTAAGTAAAAGGCATATTATGTCCCTGTACACCTTAATTAATTATAACCTTGTCTCCTACACACAGATTGTTACATATGCTGTGTTATTGACATTCAAAGAAATTATTTCGAGGTGTAACTTGGTTTTTATTCGTTCTAAATAAGTGTTTGACAATTATATAAAGGCTATCCATGATGGAAGCATAACGCAGACGACGATAAATTATACAAATTTTATTAATGTTAACGTTTCCATTACTGTTTTCCACAAAGGTATATACTCGTATATGGACATTTTAAATAATTCTCTATTAAACTAGTTACAGTGTTTTTATATATAATTTTAAATACAGATAAGTGAAACTTGTAGTACACATAAGAATTACTGCCCAAAAAATACATCAATTGAAAAAATAAATTTATGTATTTAGATTCTCGGTAACCAGCGCGGAGGAAGTGTCGGCATCCTGTAGGCAATAATGGTGCGTGGGATGCCCTTGGGGAATAGGCCAATGCTGTTTTGATTTGAGCGTAGGCAGGTCTTATGGACATATTATATAGGTATAGATAAGTACGTCGAAGCAAATAATATATGTATATTAGTAGTTCAAATTAGATAAAACGAAATTGAAATGTAGTAAATAATATTAGTCCCGCTGAGTTTCGTTCGCCAGTTCTTCTCAGGTCTGAGGCTTCTTCTTTCCAATCTGGTAGTAGACTCTTGACGTTCAGTAAAAAATTGAAATAATTTTATATTGAATAAAGTATTTTGAATTTTGAGCTTATGCCAGAGGTTTAAGTATAATATAATTTTATTTTTATTCTGCCATTTTTAGCGTTGTCGTCTGTTATTATTATTTACAAAATATTTGTTGGGTCAGCTTGTATTCTATTCTCTTCTTATCCTTATACTATGTCCATTAGTACCTAAGTAATAAGGTATGTTTACTAATTTTATTATAGAAGTTGATGATGAAATAAATTTCAAAATATTAGTTTATCATAAAAATATTCAGACCGGTACCCAGGAGGTAGCGTTGATGTCTTTTATACGCTCCCAAATATCAGGATATAGTATGAGCAAAAAGGGAATTATAATACATATTTGAATATAAATTATATTATATTACATCATATTTACTTTATTTGCTATTTAAATTTTTCTTATTTTAGTGTATATACTCATATAGATACAATATTTTACTTAATTTGGCCTTCAGGAGCTATGTTTAATCAAAACGTGATTATATTTTAATTACGATGCCTTAAAAGAACAATAGATGAATCTGCCACAGAAGTTACGGTGTGACTGTATCTAAGTGATAAAGCGTTTAATTGTTAAATATTACGTAATTATTTCGCAAATTTGTTCCTAACTAAAATAATGACAATAAATAAGTTTTTTGTTTTCGCTATGCAAAATTATTGATTAGTTAAAAAATTTTTATGTATATAGAAACGCTGTAACTATAATTACTGTTATCTTCCATGTCATAAATCGTACATTTACCTCAAAAACCTTACCTTTTTGTATTAAACGCATTATGGGTTTACGCAAGTGTGCGTGGGCGGTGGTCCCGTGCTTTACCTACACAAGTAAATCATTTTCGAAGCAGTCTACACAAAACAGTTTTACTTCGCAGGCTGTTTGGTCTAGTTCGCCATTGCAAGTTCATTGTTCCGCTAGTGCGGGGAACTCGTTGAAGTCGTAACCGCCTAATAGTTCGTGAGTATTTTTTGCGTCAAACTTTGGCCCTCGATGGAGGTAAAGCGTTTTTGTGGAGTCATCCTAGGTCACTTACGACATTTTACTATTTAGTTCTGTTTTGTTGTTGGCGTTAATACGCCAGTGAGTCACGCCGTTAGTTATTTCAAAATTCGATAAATCTATATCGATAAAATGTTTCTGTCTCTATCTGTCCCTGAATATGACATAAACATGAACAATGTAGCGTGAACGTTATAGGAGAAACCTATCGTGTGAATTGTACACTACTTGTGTCCAAAAAATAGCTTTCCTGAATAAATCTATATGTATTAATTTTATGGTTGATTCTGACATCTCTTATTTATATGAATGACTATACTAAGTATAGTATCTCCATTGTACTTTTTATTTTGTTCGTAGGTTTTACAATATAAAAAGAATTTTTCAAACCTGAACGCGTACAAACAAACAAAATATCTTCGGTTACATAAGATAATTGTGTTTCTCCTTTAAGGAGTATAAAATCCGTTTGTTCTATAATAAATAAACATAATTTCGTCGTAACAATAAACATAATATATGTAAAAAATAAATAAATATCGATAGTGACATGATCGTTGGACAGCACTAGTCGCGGCGAGCGCAGCAGTCGGCCGGCTCCCTGCGCACATCCGCTTGCGCGCTCAGCCCCGCGCTCGTTCGAAGCCCTACTCACGCCATAACATAACAGACGCTTAAAACTTAAATTAAACAATATACAAACTTTTAATATTATTACTTTTAGTTACTTTGAATGTGCTGTGTTGAGTGAAGTGTATCATGAAAATGTATCTTAGTGTGTTGTTTAATTAATATTTAGTAGTTATAACCAAATAATTATTATTGCTTGACGTTTAATTATATTTTTTTATGTCTTTGTGTTAGCTTTAAGTGGATTTAAAATAAACTATAAAGAAGGAAATTGTTAACTTGTGGAAAGTAAGTATAACTATCGAATATCAGGTAATTGGATAGATAAAATATAAGCGTAGTGAAATTCTATCTTACGTCGCCTTTGTAAGTAAATTAGAAAAGAAACCCTTCACGTTCAATTTAAACGGATTAACAGGTCCGGGCAAGAGGTGTGTTGGTAGCACGTATGTATGAATGTAAGTAAACCAATATCCTTTAACCGCATTGCCCTATATTCTGGGGCGATATTGTAACATAAGTGATAAGTTTCTTACTTGCATATTTCATAGTGTTCATTCATACATTTATGTATGAAGAGTGCTTTACAAGTTTTGATTAAAACTTTAAAAACCTACAATCCCTTATTTTTATAAAGTTCAGTACAAAACAGACTAACAACTACCTATACCTATTTTAAATGTTTTAATATAATTATGTAGTAGGTACATGTTTATTGCTGACTTGTCTAATCCCGTGAAAGATTCAGGGTCTCACAACAGCTATAAATATATGAAATCAATTCGGTATGGACTTTAGATGACGTAAGGTAGTCGGTATCATTTTGTTACTATGGAACAGATCTTGTTAAAGATGGTCTAGGTAAAAAAACTTTGAATGTACTACGTAAATGTATTAGTTTCGTGACTCCTATAAAAAAAGAATCAAATGATTTGGAATAAGATGTAATAATAGCGTCTCTACAAGAATTAAGTCTTTAACCTAACATTATTAAACATTAGTGGTCTTAGCGTCTTTTTATTTGAATTAAAAATAATAAACCGCTTTCTCATCTATTTGTATACATACCTATACATAACTTTTATATTTTCCAGTAAAGAATAGATTTTACCAGTTAATTAATGGAACTCTCTCTTGTCTAATCGCCTTTTTATAATAATATGTAAACAACAAAATAACTAACAATAATATTTGTTATTAAGATACATACTTAAAAACGTTTCACGGCAATTATTCAATTTTTTAACTTATTGTAAGAAAATAATATATATTATTAGTTGTTTTAAGCCTGAAACTGTACAAGCAACTTATGATGATAAGCCGCATTAAAGTTATTATATTGCACGCACATTGCAAATCACTACTATACTTAGAGTTAGTGTACTCAAAGTGTAGCTCAATCTCATTGGAACAGAACTATCGGTTCCATCGAACCGTTAGCATAAAATTCTGACATATAATCCGAATAGAAAGCTTAGATATATTAATACCATATAATGATATGTTGTCCATTTATAAATATATAACCAACATTATATTTCGTTTATATGTATATGTTAAAATTGTAAAAGTTACTCGATTCATACTTTCATTATGCAAATATAGTAATGTATTTTTTCTTATTTAAATTTGTCTGTCAGCTACATAACTATTATATATTTTAAACAGCCTTAAATGAAATTATATTATGACAATATCTGATTTTCTTGCCAAATAAACTTATGTTCTAGCTCTATATAAAGAAAGGACAAGCTAATATGTCCTGGCCTTGCTACCTCCTTTCGACCCACGCGCGATCCTTGGCCAGCGCCAACATCCAAAGCTTACTTTCATTGTTTAGGTGTACCTTTGATATTCTGACTTATACCTTACTAGCATTGCCCGCGGCTCCGCCCGCGTTCAGATGAGAAAAACCAAATTCTTAGGTTTTACATATTAGTATACTCTTACATTGCAGTTTTTGTATTTTTTCTCAGAAATGAGATATTTTCCCGCGCTAAAAAGTATCCTATATGTTGACCCGGATAACCAGCTATCACCATACCAAATTTCATAAAAATCTCTCTAGATTCGGGATCGGCCTCGAGGATTCGGCCTCTGTATCGATAATAAAGTCTATTTACAGATACGGCTTAGTTACAATTTAATTATATGTATAGATTAAAGAATCATAAGACATGTGTACTTATTTTATGTTTAGTGTAATGTGGCTGATAAAATGTTAGGTATAATCGATTAGAAATATACCAGAAACTATAATCTGACTCTTTCACCAAATTAGAATTATATATTATAGTAAACGTTCATTTTTTTCTCTATTTATCCTTGATTAGACATTATTATTAAGTTCATGCAACTATTATCGATTCAAATAATATATTTGTGCCTTTTATCACGTAATACGAGTATAACATTGTTATATTACGGACTTCTATTGATGTCAGTACTGCGTAAATGCGCGCTTAATTCATTCTATATGTGTTAGTTACTAACGTACCTTGTAATTAGGTATAGTTAGGAGTCTAACTTCAGTTACTTTATGCTGACTTTGCATACTAATTTAATATCTATTGTTCAATCATTAATAACCAAATAGAGCCATATATTGAAAAAACTGTTCGTATTACCCTAGATGCCTCTTGACAAAAGTAGTGTTTTGTTAAATGATTCTCATCACGTCCTCCGTGTTGCTTCTAATGTTTATGTATGAGACGTCATTATGTTTCGTGATTTAATAAATGTATCTATTATTATGACAATATATGCCTATATTACTTAACCATTACGTAAAAAATAATAAAGTTTCAATACTTAGTCACCCAACATTTTAAACAACTAGTGCGCATATTTTAGGCTAATGCTTGAACTGAAAACCTTTTTATGTATCATATTATAGTACAAATTTTTCTTTGTAACATAGTTTCCTTGCTATTGGATTAGATTATTAGATCGTGCTTCACATCGCTTTCGACTCACGAAGCGCGGGCCACCCATCCGTGGTACTTTCTACAGATGAGCATTTACACTCCATGAACATATTTTACTATGGGAAAATAATGTTAGATTGTAAATAAGTCAATATGGACGATATATTTAAGCCTAGGATAAAGACTTTAAGTTAATTAAAGTAATATATCCCACAAGTACATTGTTTATAGTTTAATTTCCATTAATTAATAATAATATTACATTTTAATATGATACGCCTTATAAATTATAATACTTATTAGTACTTGACTACTTTTTGCTTATTTATATTTTATAGGAGCTGGCTTATATTACTTTTAAAATATATCGGATAACTGACTTTAAACATACTCAAATCTAGTGAAAGAAGTATAATACAACAAAATTTGTTTTATTTAAATATGTACAATAATCACACCCGAATGTATAAAAATAAATGAAATGTTTTTGTAGGAGATATTTACATATAAATTAATTGTTTGCAGATTGGGGCGTCCATACTGAGCAAAACGAAGTGAGTGAGCCCGAGGCCGGTCGCATGCGTCCCGAGGACTATCGTCTCGTGTTTCTAAGTTCAGACTCCTCCTGTCGCGAAGACACGGAAGACTCGGCTTCCACTGCGTCCTCTGCCGCGCCGCCCGCGCCCGACGATTGTGATTGGGACTACTTCGAGCCGGGCGCGGCGGCAGCACCTCTACCATCACCCCCACCGACAAAGCACGTACCGCCAGCGTGTCCACGTGCTTGCTCCTGTGGCGCCGAACCACGTATAGTCGCCGTACCTGTGCCAGTACCCGTACCGGTTCCAGCTGCGCTTTGGCCGGCACTTCTCGCTTTCCCCACACAGACGCCACCCACCCCGCATTGGAGTACGTATCCGGGATTTCCTCCTCTCGATGCTGCGGCTCTCGCACGGCTCACGACGGCCGCCGCCGTCGCAGTCACCGCCGCCGCCACCGCGTCCGCTCTACCGCAAAATAGACTCGAAATGACCATAGAAAGAACTGATAAAGCGATACAGTCCGAGCTACAAGTGCCCGAGATCGATAACGATAAGGAAGATAAGAATATTGAACGCACAGTCGAACATGAAACTTTGGACGGAATTAAGGTGATCGCCGAAAATTCAATTCCAGTGCTATTGGAACCCGTGGACGCGATGCCTGACCATCTGGAAGCGGAAAAAGCGTTTCCGTCTTCGAATGAATCTGCCGATTCAAGTGATTCTGAAGCCGGTATCGCTCGGCGAAGCTACGACCTGCGTAGTGGCGCCCCGGAGGAGCCGGCGACGTCAGACGAAGACTCGGACGACTCGGGGGGAGGAGGGGGTCAATTTTCTCGAGTCTTCGTAGTTAACCCTGCGGATTCCTCTTCTGACATGGAGGATAATGCCGATAGCAGCGGTATCGACTGTGACGACTCCTACGATAAAAAGTCAGATAGTTTAGAGATAATTGCCGCAGAAATACCATTGCAAAATAACATAAATATTGAGCCGGAAATGAATGAAAATGTTCCTCCAAATAATGATAACGTTGTGTTTTTGGAGTCCGTTCACTTTTCACAAGATTTCCCGATGGTTCAATATAACGGTGAAATTAGTGAAAATGCTTCCAAAAAATCGAATTTTGTTCAATTTTGCGACGAAAATATGTTACGAAGTGAAGTTTGTGAAAAATATAATAGTTTTAATACTATTAGTGACGCCTATTCGAGCTCGAGCTGGGGTTATCAAAATAATGTAGAGAATAACTGTAATAGTAGTATTTTAGAAAATATAGAGTGTGATTCTTTAGATAATTCATTTAATTCAGAATGTAATATAAAAGTCTCAGTGCAATTGCCGTTATGTGATAATAACAACGAAAAAATAATTTCAAAAGACTCGAGACACGAGCAATTAAGAAAATTATCACCCTCACCGGAACTAAAACAAGAGCAAACGAGTTTGTCGACCTTACCAACACCAACAGAAGAAAAAATAGACCTGTTTAAAGGTATTGAACGCACGCTTAGTGAGTTATTGAAGAAAGAATTAATGGAGGACCAAGGGGAGGAGAAAATGCACGGTTCGCGGCCGGTTTGCGCCGAGACGGAGGGGAGCGCGGGCGCACCTGTAGCGGCAACAGTTTGCCGTTCGCGCCCGGCGAGTGCGGATGGCTCCGCGCGTTTCACTAGCCGCGTTATGATAACGCACGATCGCGTCTCCGTTGTCACGTCAGACACGACGCGACTCATGCGTGACATTACAGTGCATCACACTAACTTGCAAAACGAACCGGAACCGGACACTGGTGAACAAAACGAAATAAACGAACGATCTGACGACGAATCGGCGCAACCTTCAAGTGGAGTGACTGTTGTTAGTAATGCCAACACTCTCTCAGCGGTCGTGTGTCTCGAGGAGGGGCTAGCAGATGACGACTCGTGGGTCGAGGACGTCAGCCACGACGATGTCACTTCACCATCGGACACGGATTCGGGGGACGAAGCGACTTTACCCACGCGTGGGGAAGACTTCGCTTACTGTAGGCGGTCTTTAGATTTTACGTTACATACGATAGTTGAAGAAAGTTGTGAAGAAAGTGAAACCGAACATATAATTAAGAAACAGCGTCCTATTTCGGCAACTGAGCTCGAAAAATATTTTTTCTTCGGTTTAGGGGAGGGAAGGGTTGTTCGCGATGATGAAGACGCGGTGTCGGAAACATCGAGTGTATGCAGTGAGGGTGCAGAATCGTTTGTTGATACGGAGCAACCGCGAAAGAGTGGTGATAGTGACGAACTTGTATCTTCGCGCTTAGAAAATTATTTTTTGTCTGGCTTTATGGGTTTTAATCAAGAACGACGTGACTCTGATGGATCTGGAAGTGTTGGTAGTGATAGTGAGGGGAAACAAAGTCCCGAACAAAGGCGGAAAAGGTTAGTTCGAGCTCGAGGTACGCCTCGATCCCATTCATCCTCTTTAGATAACTTATTAACCGGCGATGAACCTTCTCAAGATAATCAAGAATCATCAGATGGCTCGAGTACAGAAACAGAAGACCGCCATGAGTCTCTAGAAAGGCTTGATGTACAAGGTGAAACAAAACGAAAAAAGACTAAAAAACCACGAGGATCGCCAGCTGACGAAAGACGACAGTCTGTTGAATTTCCTGAAGAAACACGTGACGATACGCGATCTGTATCAGAGGGTGAGGATGGAAGGTTGTCACCTCGTACTGAATTTCCACCTTTAGGATCTGAACTTTCAGAGTCTAAAAAACAAACAAGTAGAGATAGTGGATTCGTAGGTAGTTGTGACGATTTATTGAGAAACGGTGACAGCAGCTCAGAGTTCACCAGATCTCACGAACCTAAAACAGAACTAGAAGAAATTATAGAGGAAGTGAGGCCTGATGTGGATGAACGCGTTGAGCGACCGCCTTCATCTCGACCGCCTCCCAGTCCGCTCACGAGAAAAGATAGCTTTAATAATTGGTCATCCGACGAAGAAACAAACCTAATGATGACAAAAATGCGTCAATTTTTTAAACAGATGATTCACACGGCAAACGTGCGAACATCGACTCCAGCATCTTCAAATTCAGAGAGCTCACGTCCGCCTAAACCACCGCAATTACTTTATTTTGAAAGTGAATTGACTAGATTAATGAAAACAGTTCCAGGCATTCGAGACGAGGAAGTTCGAGAAATCGTAGAATATTTATCTAGTGAAGATACATGGAGTGACTCGTATGATTCTTCTGATTATGCTGGTTCCGATTTAGAAGGTACAGCAAATCGGTCGGCGTTAAGAAGGCAAATTTCAGAGAGTTGTCGTGAGATAATAGACGAATTTGACCGTGGTAATAGCGAAGCTGGCTCTTTAGAGCGAGACGCGGTAGGTGCATATCAAAGGTTGGCAGCGACGCTTGGCCGAGCTGGAGATGGATCCCCACCCTTATTTGGGAAAGTGATGCGGCATATAGGCGGTAGATTAGTAGCACTGATGCATGAGGTGTCAGCAGGTGCATCGCCGAGTACAGATGACGATAGCGCCTCAGAACCAGGAGCGTTAGCGCGTAGTCGATCTCATGATATTTTAGAGGCCACAGCAAGTAGAGGCAGTGTCGCGAGTGACTGTGAGAGATTTTCGTGGCGTGGTAGTTTCGAATCTGCTTTACTTGCCGCTGATTCTCGAGGAACTCTGGGTGGTGGTGCTGAAGCGAGGAGATCCCCTGCAGGAGCTGATCTCGCAGCTCAAAAATCTCATTCGAGGAGCTGTGGTGCTATTAGTGGCAGTGAGGATCGGCTGTGGCGTGGACGGCGGCGTGCCTCGGCGCCAGATGCAGAGGTAGGAAGCTTAAACATTAACAATTATGTACAGTATTTATATTCCTTTGTATATACAATAGTCTTAAGTCATTTACACTACGCTCATTTATTATGTCTCTAAATTCAATTATTTAACTTTTATATAATACATCCTACTACTTATTTTTATTAAGTAAAAAATATATAATTTATAGCTCTCAATTTAATTAATATCAAGTACTTATAACCATATATACTTATATAATCTGCTAAAGTTAATAATAAATTAAATTAAATCAATCCACAAAGTGCACGTCAAAGTACCTAATAAACCAAAATCATTTTGACCTTAATCACATATTACATACATACATACTTTGTAAGCCCAATATAAATAACTAGTTTTGCTGGCTGAGATGAAAGCTATAGATAAGCTTTAGTCCGTCCTATGATGCAATTATGCCATCTATGTCCTTACCAAATATCTACGAAATCTATTCAGAGTAAACAACATTACTTAAAAAGTAACAAACAGACATACAATATTTACATTACTGTTACATTTATAAATTAGTATGAATGCATATATAATATTATTATTAAAAAAACTGAAAATATAGGATATGTGACATTTTGTAAGGACAAAATTATCTTCAATGCATAATATCACTCATGTGTTTTATCAGATCTATCCATTTATAGATAATATCTTCCGATAAAATTATTGTGATCTACGTTACGTTATAATTTGTTTATATTTTGTAAAACGCGTTGTTTTTAATGTCAATACTCAAATAAGTGTTAACTTATTTTATAGCTTTTTTAATGGACAATTCTATCTCAGTATGTCTAAATTAAATGGCCTAAAAAACAAGTAGGTACTTTCTTGACTACAACAATATCGAAAATGTGTTCTTACTATGTGTTATGTGTTACTTTCAATTAGATTTTCGATGTGTTACTTTCAATTTGATTTTGTTTAATTATGTAATTAGGTACGTGTCAACGTGAAGTCTGACAAAATTGCATATTACGCGTATATTACCAAGAATTTCTAATTTATTCATTTATTATCGCATTTGCTTATGAAGTTATAATTAACGATAATTGTACCAAATTAATTTTTTTACGCTATAATTATGACAAATTATTGAATTGTAATATTGCTTTTTCTATAAAAATTATATTGTATGATTTTATTGCATACTTTATTCATATAATATATTCAAAAACATTCAAAATGGATTCCTATTTCTCTGGTATAGTAAAAAGATCTATATTAATTATAATATACAAAACAAAAAAAAAATTAAAATATTGAGCATAATATATGAATATAGACTAAACATTTTGATAATACACAAAGGTGTCTCAAATTAGATATTATATTATCACGTTACACAACTTGATTCGCTTGATAGAGTAGGTATTTAATAATAATAGTGATTGCTGTGATACATTATTTTAATTTATATCTTTGGTTAACATGTTAACAAAACTAAAGTTTGGTAAAATGTGATAGAGATTTAATTGTATCTAATCTACTACGAAAAAATCCTTAAAGATAGTTTTATTTAAAAGGTCAAATATTCGCGTAAATCTAAGAAAGTATTTATAACACGTGCTTACTTTAAAATTTGTCTTTTTATTTATTTTAACATAAAGCTTAGGAAAATTATTGCAAATCATTGTCCATTATTGCACTTATTATATGTAATATTATGTTTGTATAGTCTGAAGAAGAGCAACGCGCCGGGTCACTACCGCGGCTCCCATCCGTCACCGGTACAAACACAGTACCAGCGGGTCCGGTGAAGTCAGCACGGTATCGTGCGCCGGGCTTCAGGACTGCGACTAGGGCGGCTTCAGCGCCGGGCCTTCACGTTCCTAGACGACGTAGGGCTCCGCCCACGCCTCAACCGACGGCACCCTCTGCGCCCGCATCCGCCCCTAGCTTACAGGGTATGTATAATATCACTACATATTATAAATTAACGTTGAATTTTTGTTTGTTAACGGTAATCTCAGAAAATACTGTACGAATTTTCTTACTGTTCTCACCAATAGAAAAAAGGAGAATTATCGAGGATTTTTTTCTAAACAGAATGCAAAAATAATGATACTTGTGAATCAAGTTGTAAATATCATCTCTTCTAATCGATATCTTATAATCGATTTTAAATATTTTTTCTAATTTTATCTTCTATGATGAAACATATCCAACCCTTAAAAGCGATGCGACAATTATTTTTAAGTATACAAAGGCATCACATTTAAATAGGGAGGGATGTGACACTTTTGTTAGAATTGGATGTTAGTTGTGTGTCAAGATTTCCAGGCGTGTTAAGATATATGTTAAAAGTAAAAGCTAATTTAATTAATAAAACGGTTATCATTCTTAAACTGTCAAATAAAACCGATCGCGTGTTATCTCCTTCGAATTGATCGCTCCTGCTGTCTGGTAATAGTAAAATTAATATTGTACCTACTACTATATGACTACCTATAGGCATTTTACAATAATTTTATTTTATGTATACATATACTTATGCTTTATAACACTTTCATATTAATGATCTCCAACATCAACAGCTATTGTATGTACGTGTATCTAAAATAAAAAAGCATATTTTTAACCCCCGACGCAAAAACGAGGGGGTGTTATAAGTTTGACGTGTCTGTGTGTGTGTTTGTGGCTGTGGCATCGTAACTCCCGAACGGATGAACCGATTTTAATTTTGTTTTTTTTTTTTGTATGGAAGGTGAATTAGTCGGGAGTGTTCGTAGCTACGAGTATGTTTGACGGAAATCGGTTCAAGATGGTTTTATTTTTTTTTATTTTCTCACTACAATTCATTAGTGAACACACCACTATTCTTAACTTCTTTTCACTTGATATATGTTGAATATGTTGGGACAATAACACACAGCACTATCTAGTTCCATAGTAAGCTACGAGGCTTGTGTTATGGATACCAGATAGTTGATACACTACACATATATAACTTTTAAATACATACATATTATAAATATGAACACCCATGTACAAACATTCGTGCTCATCACACAAATGAATGCGCGCAGCGGGACTTGAACCCGCGACCACTGGCTCTGCAAGTAGGGTCACTACAAACTTAGCCAAACGTGTCGTTAAATGGAAAAACATAACTTCTCATCTTATAAAAACCTAACTAAAAATATATTTATGCAGCTTAACATATTTCCCTTATGTAGGACTAACTGTTCATAGTTCATTCTATTACATATGTCATGTTATTAATTCGTTGGTTTATGTTTAATATAAAATTTAGTACATAGATATACTATATGTATGACCTGTATAACACGTATAGGAGAGCTACTTTTAAGCACTTTGGGATGCATCAGAGCGAAGCAAGAGTAAGTCGCTAGAAGGCTTAATAAGCATACTGTCATTAAGCCTGAAGGCCTTTACAGAAAGACTTAATAACTAAACTTGGCCCGACCCGGGACTCGAACCTAGGACCTCCGGGTGTGCAGCCGTCCATGCTAGCCACTACACCACCGAGGCAGTTAAATTGAAAGCCGTAATATATAATATGTTATATGTATATAATGTAATAGTAATATTATTATGTAACACTCGACATTTAGCTTGACAAATATGTGATATTTGTGGTTCGAATGCATTACAGCTAGCTTGCAATACCTAGATAGTTGAAGGCTTCGCGAGGCTGTTTACGATAAGCTGTATGTTATATTTTTTCTTGTTGCGTAGTGTTGCAATTTCTTTGACGTTCATAAAAAATCATTTTAACGTTGTTAAAATACGAATCTAAACTTACATTTTAATGGGTTACCTTTTACAATTTTATAATTTCTATTTTAAACTTTTGATTGATATAAAACTTATCAGATTGTTGTTGATACCTACAAGCTTAATTCTAAAAAGTTCATTACGTTACGCCTTTTACTTTCGACAAATGCCAGAAATATTAACACGCCCTAGTCTTTGATACAAAGCCGGTATGATCATTATTACTCTCACAGTTATCTCTTAAACATTCTACTTACGTAATCAGTTTTGCCTACCCACGGCTACCGACGAAATAGCGTATTATAGTATATAAATACGTATACTTAAGAAAATAGTATATATATTCAAATTAAAATTTGTGTGTTAGGTACCTAGTAGGTAAGTATGTACGTAATACGATAATTTACCCATATTAACGACAAACTTTGTAGTTTAACAATACTTATTTTTATGCTTATCAAAACAAAGCGTATGAATTTAATTTATGTTAATTTTTATTATAATATATGTACATTATGTACATGTATAAATCAATAAATAGACCAAACCAACCCATCGAGTTGTTAAGGGGACAGTGTACGTATACACGTACACTGGATACTGCAATTTTGAAATAACATTTATCAATTTTGTATTCTTTTTTAAAGATTTCAGTAAATCAATAAGTACCTGTAGGTACTAAATTTTGAAAACTAAAGATATTCATAATAATATGTATAATTCTTTAGTTTCGAAATCGTAAACGTTTAGTTTAGAATAGATTTTGATATTTATGCTCTCATGTAGTTTATATTATACGTTCCGTTTTATATATTTTAACAACTTTTATTTCAATTCTGCCAGCAATTTAGTTGTAAATTTTGGATGAGGACTTTAATCAAATAAGAAATATTGTATGTTTATCAGTTTGTATGTTTATGTATGTATTATATATGATAAATGTATATTGTTAAATTACTATCTTAAACATATATAGAACTTTGTATGTATGTTTATTTACATTTAGGTTTAAGTAAAGTACACTTTTATGCACACTCTTATATTTTCTGTATCCTTCTCTATCGGTTACCTGTAAGAGATCGCTTACATAATAAGGCTGCCATTGCACATTTATTTTATGTGTATGTATTTTCTATTTCTTTTTTGTGTATATACCATTTTACTGTGCAATAAAATGTTAAAAAAAATGGCATTGTTATACTGATAAAATGCACTCCGCGGTTATATTAATGGCAAATATAATGAATGAGTGTATCCAAGTTTTCTAACTTCAGGTCAGCGAACTCTTAAATCGAAATGCTCTCCACGCGCCAATTAGCGGTCACAGATTGTGGTTCCATTACTTTAGAAAAATTTAATTCCATAACAGTTTTTAGTCAATTTTCTCTTTTTTCCCTAAATAGTTTTCTATGCCCAAACATTGACGCTATTAAAAATGTGCGTACTTACCTAATGAAACGTACGCCTTCCTTTTAAAGCTTCTGTGCTATTCTGTAAGAACTTATGCACTCGTAACTCGACAGCTTACTCCACGAACATACTTCAGGTATGGTGTATAAAGTTCTTATATAATAATAGCACTAACAGATATGTACTTATACTAGCGACTCACCCTCACTTCCCTCGTGTTCTTCTCTAGGTACGTTTTAACGGTTAGTATGGAATAGATAGACTAATACAGGTACGATGAGTTATTGTGGGTTGTATTATAACGTGTTTTCCCGAGGGAATGAGATAATCTCCCGCGGTAAAATATAACCTATGTCACTCTCCAACCCTCCAAATAACAACTTCACACACTAATTCGTCACTATTACAAAAAATAAACACACTTTCACATTTTTAATATTTATATGTATACTAGCAGTGCCCGCGGCTACGCCCGCGTTCAGATGACCAAAAACCAAATTCTTAGATTTTACATATTAGTATACTCTTACATTGCAGTTTTTGTATTTTTTCTCAGAAATGAGACATTTTCCCGCAGTAAAAAGTATCCTATATGTTGACCCGGATAACCAGCTATCACCATACCATATTTCATCAAAATCCCTCCAGTGGTTTTTCTGTGATGCGATAACAGACAGGCAGACAAAAATTCTAAAAACTACAGATTCGGCCTCTGTATCGATAATAATGTCTATTTTATATTATTTTCCAAAAAATATTTTATGTGCAGATTCGGCTTAGTTACAATTTTATTATATGTATAGATGAGATCTCTGTGATAGCACTATTGAAAGCTACGCATATTTGACACTCCGCTATCTTATGAAAGGTGTTTTCTGAAAATGCTATAAAGGAATCATTCGTATTATTGCACATTGCAAAAGGAGCTAGGTTAGTTTTTTTATATAAAACATAAGCATTCATTGAGTATTTTTTATAAGTACTTGTTCATTAATTATTATATATCAATGCAAAAGTTTGTGAGTGAGTGTGTGTATTTACTCTTAAAGCGTATATATCCTGGATAGGTCATAGTTTTATAAACATTCCTACCACGCGGGGTCGCGGGCTTAAGCTATTACGTACGAATACATATATGTTGTGTCAAACTGTTTAATTACTCAAAAACCACTTTTCTGTGCGCTTTTCAATTATTTATTTTAAATGTTAATTCATAAAGAAAACCGTCGTCTTTTGCTTCCTTTTATATTACATAATAACTATGTAGTTTATAAACACATAAAACGTATGCATAATTTAAACAAAGCAAGTATTTCCTGAGTCGTCACGCCGTTTCGATATACTTGACCAGGTTAAAAAGTAGACCTAACTGTAGCATAACTATTTTCTGTGTTCGTGACTCGATTTCTTTGTTTTAAGTTGCGTGATAGCCCTAATATAATTTCTCCAATGTTAATTAATTCAAATGAACATCTTCATTTTACAATAATAATGAACGAGCGTTGTCGACGCAGAATTTGCTTGACAAAACTGTTATTTCAATCATTAATGCTAACGCATCTTGCACTGTATGTCAATTTTTTTTAAAGTTTCTTAAAATACAAATATAAAAACTAAGAAAATTACATAACCGTATATTATGATATTATCATTTAGTAAGTAGGTATACTTTGGAAAACCAAAAAGGCACGTCTTTAACTAATATAGGTTTTAAAAACCTTTGAAGAGTTGTAATATCCACCTTCTGGTCCATATACAGGCATAATACAAAAGGTCACATTTTACAAATAGAAGTAGGTTACAAAATACTTGAAGTCATAAAAGCGTTTTAAAAGAATTCTATGGCAATATGTTATAGTACTTTTATCTAAAAACAATTTAGTACTCTGGCAAAGAACTACCTATATATTTTCATTTATTTGCAACACTTGCTAGTGTTGTTGCACATAGCGTAATACCTTTCGAAAAGTCCCAATACCGGTTCACTGATAACGTTTCCGGTTTATCAGATGTAACCGTACTTGCTCGACTACATACGCAATACGATTCGGCATCTCGTTAAGTTCTGGTTTTAGTATTTGCGCTGTGTTAGCTGACCTTACTGAAGTGAACCAAAAATGTTACTCAACGTCTACTCGATTTGACCCGGATCCAAACAGTATTGTTTCTGTTACTTCGCAAATGTTCACAGCAATTATAATTTGGTATTATATGCATATAAGAGTATATTGGGATTCGATTCTTTATGTAATGAATTGATTTAGGAAATGTTTTATGTTTCGTGTGTATGTATGTGTGTTTGGGTGGTATTGCGTGTTCACTGTCGTTGTGTGTGCAGGGAAATAATCAAATACACATATTTACACATATTTACAAATATCCCTAACACAATATATATTTTTATGATAATATAAGTGACAAATGAATCAATAGACGCCAGGCGGTTACGGGACAACTTACTAAATGTGTGCGTCAGCACTGCCCCTACATATGTAGGTATGTATGTAACTTAAAAAAAATAATAATGCAAGTATAAACAAAACATTAAATAAACACATACCTATATTAGGAAAGGTATTAAACGTATTTAATATAGTTGTATGGCAGTATGTATAATATGTACTATGCAACTGCCTCGGTGGTGTAGTGGCTAGCATGTACAGCTGCACACTCGGAGATCCTGGGTTCGAGTCCCGGGTCGGCCCTAGTTTAGTTATGAGTCTTTCTGTATAGTAAGTCTCAGTAACAGCCCGGAGTTGGGAAGTTGGCGGTGTTTCACCCCCGTGCCTCGGAGAGCACGTAAAGCCGTCGGTCCTGCGCCTTAACTCTCACTGGTCGTGTCTCGTGTCGTCCCACCGGAGTATGAGAGTGACAGGAATAGAGAGTGCACGTCGTGTCTGCGCGTACACTTGTGTACTATAATATCTCCTGCGCAGTTGGCTAGTCTCAATGAGATTGGCCGCCGTGGCCGGAATCGGTCAGGAGAACATCATCATCATGTACTATTATGAAAATATTATCATCAATTTTTTCTTTTCAATTTAGCACTAGACACAGTTATTCTCGTAAAAAAATTGTTTATATCATTTAACTCTCATGTATGCAGAATAAATATCAAATTATACATATATGGATAGAATACCTCGAAGACCAAACTAGCTATTGTTTAGAGTATAAGGCGTTACCTATGTAGGTATATATTGGTATCGTGTCAGTTGGCGTCTGATCGGAATTATGAATGAGTTACCACTACCTTCACAGGATCATTTAGAATCTAATACTAAAAATTCGGTAAATAAAAACTTAAAAAAAAACGACTTCCAGGCATTAAAATGTAAAAAATAACTAAACGGGGGTTTTCATTTAGAATAGATACCTAATCACATATTTTCGAAGTCGGTGCCAGCCGAAAATATTTTAAGATATGAATATCTAATAGGTAAATAATAAATATGTATTTTACTTATCGAAATATATTAGATTTGCTTTGCATCGGATGGCACCGAGTTTTTGTTTTTCCATTTTTAGTGAAGACGTAATAAGCAGATAATTCTTAAGAAGAAAGTTTTTTAAATAACATATTCGATTAAACAATTTATTTAAAAAAAAAATATTGTTGATATTTTTTAAAAACCACTCGACCGATTTGGATACAATTATATGCGACCACCAATGAATCAATCAATTCCTTGGCTTTTTCCCTATTTGGGTTCAGCCATCCTAATACTTTTACGCCACTCTTGGCGATTTTGCGTCATTTCTGACGTTAAACCCATCGTCAACATATCATTTTGGATTGTTCTTATTCAGGTAGTCGGTGGGCGTCCTCTGCCTCCCTAATGGCCAAGATCTGTCTCAGTATATCCTTTGAAACAAAAAAAAAATCCAAATCGGTTAAGGCGTCTTCGAGTAATCGGTGAACAGATATAAAAAAAAGATTCCGACGAATTGAGAACCTTCTCTTTTTTGGAAGTCGGTTAAAAATATATAATGACATCATGATTATGCATTTGACTCCATTTAATTATATTTAATTTAAGCTATGATTTGAATAGAAAGTTCATTTGTATAAATTAATGTACATTTCTCTCTATAAAATTAATATATCTATTCATTCATGAAGCTCAATAACAAAACTAAATGCTGAAATATTTTATGGTAAGACTCGAGTGTCGTATCTCACGATCTAGCTGTTGCTTAATTTCACGCTTTAGTGACCACTGTTTATACTATCCGGTTACAATTTATCTGTATTTAAATATTTGTCATAATAATATTGTAATAGTGTACTTAAATCATAAGATTGACTGAAAATTTGACTTTACTGTTAATCATCCTCACTTGAATCTATTCAAGATGCATCCATGTACGAACATGATCTATGAATATTTTCCCATATTACTTATAACAAATAATATTTTTCTGAGATTATTCCATTATGTATACGTAGGTGTTTAGCTTGACGTTAGTCAATGCTCTTTACACTAATAGCGTAACGCTTATCTCAAGATGGTCAAGGATATCGAAAAAGTATTTTTAATAAAATAAGTTATATTTATTATGTCTATTTTGTAATTACCTTATTATATTATAAATTAAAAATTTTAAGAACCCCCCACGCAAATTAATTGTCATTTAACGATTACACTGGCACGCGTGAAGAACTTAATCGACGAATCATACGCCAAAATGCCTTACGTAATTTTGGAAAAGAGCTGATACTCTTACAATGGTGGACCGATATTAACCAAACATAGCTAAGGACAAGGAAACTGGCTTTCAAATGAAAAACACCGCATCGAAATCGGTCCATCTGTTTGAGAGCTACGATGCCACAGACAGACACACACAGACAGACACACACAGACAGACAGCATCGCCGTTAAACTTAGAACACCCATCTTTTTGCGTCGGGGGTTAAAAATGGTTTTGGAAAATAACTTGAAAACACTACAGGCAACAATACAAGTTTTAAGCTCGATTGAATCATTTGCTGGATAACCTGTTTCCTATTGTCGTTACAAAGAAAGAAACTCGGAAAGTATTGTTTATGACGTTCATTCTTCACGTGTACATGTAACCAATTGCGCTGGTAATTACTATATCGACGTGTTATTAATGCTTTCACTCTACTCTTTCTCACAAACGCTCTGTTTTTATTGATTTATTATTATTGAACATTTCTAGAGTTTGAAAATAAAAAACCTTTCATTATTTAAACGATTGAGTCTACATCTTATTTACAATTCGTGTTTCATGGCTATTGACACTCAAATATTAGTCCTTCACCGCATTCATACAGGGTTATTTTATATGTGCAATTCAATATTATCAGTGTTGCCTATTATTTGTATTTGAAGACAATATTTCCAGTTCCTACCAAGTGCCTATTATTCTATAATGGACATTGCAGTTATATCAATCTTATCAAAAAATGTTACCATTTTGTACATTGACATATTTTATTTATTTCTTCTCTTTTAACAAAATATAGCTAAAATGTTCTCTGTTAATACATTTGGTACATATATTAGTCGTTACATAAACGTAGTAGAATCATTTAAATTGCGTCATATTCGAGACCTTTTCTATAACCATTTTTTTATATCTTAGTTGTATAAAGCTACAATTGCATAACATGCTTTTTAGGCGTAGACAAATTGAATATATTAATTTATGTATGTACTGCCGTCGCTTCGCTCGGGCGCGTCCTTAAGTGCCTAACGGTACGGTATAGTATCGGTAGCCTATGTCTTACTCCAGGTTATAGTACTAAATTTCATCTAAATCCGTTCAGCCATTTTAGTGTTAAGGAGTTTTACATACACAATTGTATGTGCACGTAAAACTCACATATAAACTTTCACATTAATAATAGTAGACTGATTAAAAAGCTATACACTTGTTACACTTATATTTTCTAATTTTACCCTTGCTTTCGTTAATCTATACTAATATTATAAAGAGGTAAAGTTTGTGAGCTTGTAATGTTGTAGAGGGTAATCTATGGATCTACTGAAGCGATTTACATGAAATTTGGTAAGAAGATAGTTTGAGACCCTGGGAAGGACATAGGATACTTTTTATCCCGGAAATCATCCTTTAAGGGGATGAAAGTTTGTATGTGGAAGCAATCTAGGGACGAACCCGAACGAAGCGAGGGTGAGTCGCTAGTTCTTTAATATAAAATTAAACAGGGTGTATAAATATCTTTATATATTTAAACGAGCTATTCTTGTGTATATATATATATATATATATATATATTATATTATATATATATATATATATATATATATATATATATCAATATATAATCTGAATCTCGAAAACGGCTCCAACGATTTTCATGAAATTTAGTATACAAAGGGTTTCGGGGGTGATAAATCGATCTAGATTAGTCTTATGTCTGGAAAAACGCGAGTTTTCGAATTTTCATGCGGTTTTCTTTTGCATTTTCACAATTTATGCATTGTCAGTTGTCACTTCTGGTGGGTGGGAGGCGCCACTGTGCAACTGTCAATATCGTGTCCGTATTTACATCAAGTTTAAAATATTTAAGTGGAAATAATCAAAAGAAAAATTCTAAATTTTAATTAATTTAATAATAATTTTAAGAAATTTTAATCGATAAAATCTAAGGGCAATATGTAAACATCACCAAGTCTAGATGTGTTGAAGAACAAATGAGCTTTTAAAAATTCACCTACCAAATAAATACAAAAGTGACAAACATAACATATAGATACTATCAGTGCAAAACCATCTTTTCTGTGTGTGATGACAATAAAAAAAAATAATTTGTGAAGTGGAAGCGTAAAATATTAAAACAAGTTTATAACCTCAAAAACTAATACTCTGTATAAAATTTCAATTCAACTAGGTATAATTGGTGCTCTTTTTCAATCAGCTTTTCTACTTCCGACTTCATACTTAAGATGGAGGAGATAAAAAAGTTGCTAATAAACATGCCACAAGAAATAAGACAGCAGAAAACAGAAATGTTAGAAATGAAAGAAGACATTAAAAATACAATCAACAATAATATACTTAAATGAGGAATTTAAACACTTAGAAATAAAAATTGAAGTTCTTGAGAAAAAAATCCAGGAACAAAGTACCTCAATAAATAATTTAGAAAGACATATTAGGCGCAAGAACTTGGTTATGTTCAGAGTAGAAAAAGGTAAAAAATCCTATCATGAACTAGAGGAAAAAATAAAGTCTTAAACAAACGCAAGGAGTTACAAGCCCAACTGAGGATAAAGAAAAATAACTAGGCAAAACAGCTTTCATTAAATATGACAAACTAATTATTGTGGATAATAATAAGAACACTTCTCGCCAATACTCAAATAAAAGAAGTCTGCCTGTATTTTCAGAAACGCCTTACCTCAATTATAAACAAAAACTAATAAATAAACAACATACAAAGAAAACCAAACCTGCTAATATTAAAGACTTTATTAATTTAAAGTCTTTAATATTAGCAGGTTTGGTTACAACAACCAAAATTAACTTTCAACCACACAAATGATAACCAGGAACAACTAAAAACAACACAGCAATATACAGTATATTAAACACAGTAGGAACCTCCTCATCTTTATCCCTCAGTACGGCCGGCCACTGTGGGAGAGTTCAACCGTAACTGTTCAAAGAAAAACAGACATACAATGAACAAAGGTATACATATCTTCACCAGAAAAACTTCTAGAATTAAAAGCAGCATTTCCTACAACAAATCAAAAGAACACAAAGATAAAATTATAAACTTTATAGGCATATCAGAAACAAATTATATATTGGAAACAAAATTTGAAAAGAAACCCTTTGCAGTCATACAAGCATAATCTCCAACGGAGAGCTCTATGCAGGACTACTTTGGAGAAGGCTTTTAACCGAGAGGGGTCTATACATGAAAAAGACATTTACTAAATAAATACATTTAATTATGAAATTAAATACCTAATTTATAACTATTGTCAGAATTAATGTATGGAAAGAAATTTTATTTATATTTATTATTGTGAAATGTTTAGTATTTACTCAATTGAATTATTTAATTTATTGTGATTGTTTATTTATTTATTAATGATAATTTATATATATACAATATCATTTCAAATAATATTAAAGATTTTTAAAATAATTTAATTCCAGATTACAAAATTATTAGTTAAAAATTATAAGTTAATAAATAGTCCCTAACCAAAAATTGAAGTTAAATTAAGTAAAATCAAATAAGTTATAAATATGATCTGTTAAAATACATTGCTAAAAATTGTTAATTAAGTAAGAGTAATTATAATTTAAAATTATAAGTAAGCATGTATACAATAAATAAAGCTTTATTATTATTATGATTTCTTTTGCATTATTCCACGCAAAATATTATATTCGATAATTTCGCATGCTCAGACATAAGCATTATGGTCAAGCGGCCAATGCGCAAGATTGAAACCACAAGTGTCTGGGTTCGTATCCCGGTCGAACACAAAGTTTTAAATTATGTTTTTTTTTTGTATTTATTCAAATTCTTAGTTTGTTTTTTGTTCAAAAACTCCGAGCAAAGCTCGGTCACCCAGGTACTATACCTAATATGGTGCAATATATTGGTCTAGTTGTCGTGAACGCCTAACTAAAGGCTTATATTACGATGAAGTAACCATGCAAATAGCAAAAGTACACCAAACACTGTAAGCAATCGTAGTACGCTCTAAATGTCACACTGATTATTTCATTGATTAGCAACCCTACTTGATCAAACGTTCTTGGCCAATAACACTTAATTCCCTTGTTGCGAATAAAGCTATTATAACTAGTTATTTAAAAGGTCATTTATTAACAATACTTATCATGCATAAAATATAACATACGAACTGTAACTTTAAATTTCCTATTTTTTACTTACTAGAATGATCTAATTATTACGACTATCGTTTAAATATGACCTATCCTTTTATTGATAAAGTATAATCATTAATTATTAATTATATATGTATATATATATATATATAGATATATATATATATATATATATATATATATATATATTTATTAAGAGCTATCGCTAGTTTTACCTTCGCTTCAGTCGGGAGCGTCCCTATGTAGGTACTTTATAAATAGATAGAAATGCTATCGCGGACTTTCTGGTCTACCAATTTTCTGGTACTTTGTTTTGATGAAATGTTAGTCGTGTCGCTGCGAGCGATTTATAATTTTGAATCTGTTATATCTTCTAATATAATATTCATTTTAATGCCATGTTGTAAAGGACAATTTCGATCTACATTAAATGCATATATCATATCTAAATCTATTTAATTGGATAAGGATTAATAGTGTATTGTTTAAAATAACTTCTAAAAAAACCATTTTTTGAATTCTTATTAACGTGTAAAAGATAACAATTGTTACTGCGGGTTATCCTTAGGAGATAGGTATGTAGGGGCATTGTAGTGAATGCCGAATTGTGCGAAAATAGTTGTGGGTTTTAGTGAGTAGGAGTCTCACCTCACAGTACCCTGCCCATTCACGGTCGGCTGGGTGATGGGTTTCCCCAGCGAAAACAAAAAAAAAGGAGATAGATATGTATTATCGTGGACTTTTCTGTAGACCTCTAAGGTATCCAATTCCGTAATACCACGGTAATATATGCATTACATAACCGTGGTCATACATTATTTTAATCTATCCCGTAACGTTTAGCCAGCGTGCAGCGTTAGCAATATAAGCGCCCAAAAATATTTTTAACGGCACTATTACAAAACATGAAAATTCACGGCTTTTCTCTATATTACTTCTGGAAGAAATTCTCTAAATGGTGGTGAAAACCCTATCACAATCCGTTGGTTTAGAAGGAGTTAGCGGAGAAACAGATAAAAACAGCCACTTTGCTTTATACTATGTATATATATAGATATTACCTATAGGTATAAAAAATACCTAAGCTAGAATTGCCCCGTGTTATTAATTTTTATTAAAGAACTAAAAAAAATGGCTATTAAATATTGTGTGCAATATTATGTATACTCGAAGAAGGTTAAACTAGAATCTCAGAACAAACCGAGGTCAACTTGTTTAGTGACGTAACTCGGATGAGTTAATATTTAGATAATAATAAACTACATACGTTTCCTTCAACTCGCTTCGATTTTATTGTTTAAAAAATTAAGTTGTCACGATTCAAATCTTATTCCGACATGTAAATTTTCAATCTATAATATGTATAACAATCGTTTCTGATGAGCCTTACCCAATTAGTCTTTAAGGTGAAAAATTAAAAAAAATAAAATTAAATTTAAACTAAAAAAATAAAAAAAGTACCTAGTAAAAAGTAAAAAATAACTGGGCACTGGCACCGACTTCGAAGATATCTGATTGGATATCTATAGTAAATGAAAACCCCTGTTCAGTTACTTTTTACTTCTTAGTATTATTTTTTTTTGTGAAGTCGCCTCAATTTTTTACATTACTTTTTTATTTCGTAATTTGCAGTTAAAAAACTATTGCAGTTTTTACTTAAAACTTTTTATTTAGTTTTAACTTTTAAGTAAAAACTGCAATAATTTTTGTAATAATTAGTAATTAAAAAAATTATTTCAGTTTTAGTTAAGCGTTTTAGTCCATATCATAAAAGCGACTGAACTGATTTTGATGAAATCTTTACTACTTATTCCCTAAGTTGAAATAAATGTAAGCAAATAAAAAAAGAATGATCACTATCCGACACTAGTTTTGGAAAGTTGCGTGAACAAACATACATACATATATACACCTATATATTTTGCTGTTCCAATAATATTACATACATAAGTATCGAACTGATAACCTCCTGTTTTTGAAGTCCATTAAAATATGTGTTCTACGGGTGCGGGTTTCATTTCCATTTGTACTGACGGAACAGATTTTTGTCGTAGTCCTTATGAACTATAAACTGCGCGTTGTCTTGATATAAAGTTATAAACACGGATTAAAAGAAAAACTACGACCTTATTTGATTAAATTAACACAGATATGGGCGCAAATATTGTTCTTTAACTGTTTCCATTTCCTTTTGTTAACTAACACCATAGTCCATATCGCCATTTCGTGTTTTCCAAATATAAAATGATATACTTAATAATTATTTCTGCCAAATTCGGTACTGGGTACAGAAAGGTGTGCAGCCATAATGTTCACGAACAATACATTACGACACAGCCTCTTGAAATGTTTACTTACGTGTGTGTTCCCTGCTAAGAGTTTACGCACCTCACCAGTCGTTGACCTAATCTCAGAGTAAAGTCCTAAGTTAAAACGCTTTATTTTACCTAAAATGCATGCATTACCCTGATTATATAAAATATCTCATAATTAATACTAAATAACTATGGATTAAAGCATTAAACAATGTCGTTATTTGTTTACTTAATCAAATATTTTCCAGTCTGGAAAATGGCAGTTGTTTACAATTCGTATTCGTATGTAGGTATATATGTATATTCATTTGTTATTTGTTAAATCTATACATATAATAAAATTGTAACTAAGTCGAATCTGTACATTAAATATTTTTTGGAAAATCTTATTGAAATAGACATTATTATCGATACAGAGTCCGAATCTATAGTTTTTAGAATTTTTGTTTGTCTGTCTGTCTGTTACTGCATCACGAGAAAACCACTGCACAGATTTTGATGAAATTTGGTATGATGATAGCTGGTTATCCGGGTCAACATATAGGATACTTTTTACTGCGGGAAAATATCTCATTTCTGTAAAAAAATACAAAAACTGCATTGTAAGAGCATACTAATATGTAAAACCATAGAATTTGGTTTTTAGTCATCTGAACGCGGGCGAAGCCGCGGGCAATGCTAGTATAGACTATAATATACTAATTTATAAATATTAAATAGTCTGTGAAACTCAAACTAATAATTCTAATATGACAGTTTTCTTTTGAAAAATAAACAATAGTAATAGCTAATAACAATTTTAGGTTTAATAAAATAACAGCACGGTAATAAAGGTTCCCGCTTAAGCACTTTCTAGCGTCATCATGGGAAAACAGCATTCGAATGTTCAGCCGTGTTTACGTCTAGATGAGAACTTTCTCTATATCCACAGTGATAACGTAGCGCGCACTCGAGAAAACTTACACTTATGTATTTACTAGTTTTTGCCCATTGCTTCACTCGCGTTGTATTTACGAAGAAAAAAAAACAGCCAATCTGATAAACGGGATATGGAATCTCAAGGCAGAAATCTTCACTGTTATCCATTGAGTCTTTATTAAAAAAAAAACACTCGCTATGTTACTTATTCACAGTTCACTTAAAAACACTTGCATTTAAAATATTAGTATGATAATGGTGTGATGTAATTAGACTCTTTGAATTCTTATGTAAAGTTATTAAAACATGAGAACACTACGATTTTAACATACAACTGTTTTTAATTGTTACTGAAGCCCATTCGACGTTAATAAATACCTGTACATTTCTTTTATATTACGCCTATTATGACATTCGAACAATACTCTTAAAATTAAGCAATTGCACTTGAAACCTACGACCATTGCTTATCTAAAACTAATATATTAGGTATATTGTTCTTCGTCAGTAATAGAAAAACCCGCATATAAAGCACATATAAGATAAGTAACTAACCTTGTCCAAATACCCGCATTCCAAAATAATTATTTTATTTGAAACTGGATTCTTTATAATTTACATTCAGTAAACAGCACCTATAATATACCTAATATTACACCACGAACGAGTCTCGTATAAAGAGAAATAGAATGAAAAGAGTATTTCAAAGTCACAGGAGTACGTGTAGGAGTATATATGTCATATTTAGAATATTAAACCATAAAAAACTATCATAATTAAAAAAATGGGGTGAATTATCGTACTATCCGGATACACGGATAGTAAGCACCAACTGTTACTATGACACATTCATGACTCATGAGTGCATTCGCTACTATATATGTATTAATGTATTTATGATTATTAACTATTGTTAAAATAGATTAGATAAATATCCCTTATATAACATCCTTTATAAAATAAAATTGTTTATTTATTATTTATTAATAAAACGTGAATATACAATTATTATATTGTAATCATTAACGAAGTAGGTACATTTTATATACTATGCACTCTAAACTTAATTATTATAATGTTGTATTTCTATTATAAAAATCACGTGTATAATAACGTGAAACCATATTATGTTAATACATTAAAAACTGTTGATCAACACATGTATGGATTCAATATCAAGGCAAACATATTGTCCATAAAGCTTATTCTAGAATAAACAAAAGAGCGATGATGTTTAATGCAATTAATTCTTATAAATTTCATATAAACATATAGGTACTATTTAGTAATAATACATTTAAGTTTTAAAGTACGAAGTAGGAGAAGCCGACTATAATTTATTTGAGTTAGTCTATGTTCGGGTTAATCTCAGAAATTACTGAACGAATTTTCATACGGTTATCACTAATAGAAAGAATGATAATCTAAAAAGTTTAAAAATTATAGAGAAAACTTATAAAAATTTTGCAAAACTAATTAATCTACCGGTATGATGATATTTGTGAATTGAATCAGAAAAAATATCTATTGCGCAACGGAACGGAGCAAGAGTCAACAACTAATAATATTATAAAAATAATCATATAGATACATAATATGATCTGGTTCTTTTAATGGATCTAATTTATCTATTTTCGTCGATTTAATCGTAAAACAGGCAATAAATAGCTATAATAAATTCTTCGATTAACATCAATGTACTATATCTTTTGCGGATATTAAAGCTATATATGTTATTAGATCCTGTGTATGTTATTAGAAGGCAGTGGTAGCCCAATGGTAAAGCGCTCACTTGGGAAACCGAGTAAAGCCGGTTCAAATCCCGGGTCTCGCACCTCTGATATTTTCATGTGCTTATTGCTTATTATTTCTAATATAATTAACATTTGGCTTACGGTGAAGTAAAACATCGTGAGGAAACCTGCATGTCTGAGAAAACCTAGAAAGTTTAGAAAGAAGTGTGAAGTCCCCCAACCCGCACTTGGCCAGCGAGGTGGACTATGACTTGATTCCCCTCATATTGAAGGGAAACTCGTGCCCAGCAGTGGGACGTTAGAAGAGGCTGAATACATGTTATTAGATCCTACTTATTTAGTCACTGCTCGACACTGCAGATTGCCCAATGCAATCTTGATGAATATGCGCAGGCGCCACTTGAATGTACGCTGCTTAAAGCCGGTAATGGGAGCAACTATTGGCTATATTTAGAAATCAGTATTCATTACACATTAGGACATTTTTGCACATATCAATTTACGTATAGATTATTTCTTTGATATGACAGCTTTTATTTATTTGTGTTAAAATCCATAACTTTATTGTAGATTTTTTATAAACATATAGGTAATTGTTATTTATAATTTATTTACTTGTAATTAATATTTTAATATTAATTTATATGTTATAGCCGGCAGCTTTGCGCGTGTAAACTTTTAGCAATTCTATTTTTTACTAATATTTTTTTTATTTATATTACATACATTAATATTACAGTTTTAACACAAACTTTAAATTAGTAGTCATGAAAACCTTTTGTTTTCCAGAAATTACTGGAATGATTAAGATATTAAATTTTTCTCAGATTTGTATAAAATGAGTAGGTATTCATATTATATATGTAGGTACACTGTACACTTTTATCTGCTTTTCTTCATATTTCCCCGGAACAAATTTTGTTCTAATTTATTAAATTGGCTTGGAAATATCTTTACCTATATGCTCCATTACTTACTTGCTCTTGGCCTAATTTTTTATCTATACATATAATAAAATTCTGAGTCAAATCTGTACATTAAATATTTTTTGGAAAATCTTATTGAAATAGACATTATTATCGATACAGAGTCCGAATCTATAGTTTTTAGAATTTTTGTCTGTCTGTCTGTCTGTCTGTCTTTCTTTCTTTCTGTCTGTCTGTCTGTCTGTTACCGTATCATTATGATGGCTGGTTATCCGGGTCAACATATAGGCTACTTTTTACCGCGGGAAAATATCTCATTTCAGAGAAAAAATACAAAAACACAAAAACTGCATTGTAAGAGTATACTAATATGTAAAACCTAAGAATTAGGTTTGTGGTTATCTGAACGCGGGCGGAGCCGCGGGCAATGCTAGTAAACTATATGTATAGGCTTTGGCATAAAGTATTTAAATAAGTGCTAAGCTGAAATAAAGCATAACATCTTTGTTTTTCGTTAACCATTACAAGTACAAATAAAGCATTATTTTTCACGATTTTAATAATATTTCATAAAATTGCATAACTTATTCTAAACTTAACAAATGTAAAACAACTCTGTTTGAATAAGACAATCGGACTTGTCGATGTCGTTTTATATCAATATCAATTATCTTAATTGGTTCTTTGCACGTATATGAAGAAATCATGGCTTTATGCGTATCTACCTATACCTATGGACTATAGTTTCATCTCCATAAAAGTTGAAACACAAGCTTACAAAATCAAGGTGCTAATTATCAATAATTGGCTTACCTACTCAATGTTTTTTTAACTCTTTTTATTTCTCCTACTTATAAATTATGACATTCTTATATTTAAATAAAAAAAATATAACTTTAAAGTTTTATTTTAAGTTTTTTAAGCCAAATAAAAACTTTTTAAAAATAAATAAAACCGAATTCCAGGCACTAAAATGTAAAAAATAACTAAACGAAGATTTCATTAAGAATAGATACCTAATTAGATATTTTCGAAGTCGTTTTGTTCGAAGTTTTATTTTTCCATTTTTAGTGTAGACGTAATAAGCAGGTAATTTGTAAGAAGAAAGTTTTTAATAACATATTCGATTAAACAATTTATTTAAAAAAATAATTTATTGTTGATTTTTTTTTAAAACCGCTCGACCGATTTCGATAAAATTTAAACGAGACCACCTAGGATGTATACCCTTCGTAACAAAAAAATCTATTTCCAAATCGGTTTAGGCGTCTTCGAGTAATCGGGGAACATACATAAAGAATTTAAAAGTCGGTTAATTATTATACATAATATGTATATTATTATGAAGCGCTACGAACAAATCTGTAAAACCTTTTTTTGATGTTGCAATTAAAGAACGATAAAAGTTAAAGTAAAATTACAATTACCATTCTACCTTATCTGTCAGAGAGAGAGCGGACTACGATCGTAGTAGAAATGCGACAATGGCATTCTTTTCGTTTTCGGTCATCAAGAACAATGCCACGTTATCTACTGTTTGTATTCTTGCCCTCGCCAATATCTCTGCCTCACACGAATAGCCTGATTTATGAAGTGTTAAACCACGTTCGTCACATACGCGACCATTATAGGATTAACATATACACTATATCAAATCAAATATACCTTTTATAAGCAATTTTGAATCGCATATTTTACATTTTAAATTTAATTTAAATGTCAGTGTAGTCAGTCTGCGAGGAATCTACCACCGGCTCCGAAGGCAGTTCTGAGAAGAACCGACGAAAAACTCAAAGCTGCTCTTTTTAAATATAGTTTATAATTTACAATATTGCAATACAATAATGATGTAAAAAACAAAATAAACGGACAGCGCTACATACATTTTATATGAAAGTATACATCGTGTTTTCCATTCTACCATTTCTGCGTGACATTGCGATATATATCTACTAATAGTCCTCAGTTGGTTAGCAAAAAATTGATATACCTATTGAAAAATATACAATAATATAAATATTAAAAGATTACGAAAACTTATTAATGTATATCATATGTAAGGTGTTTCTTTTGGTAATTAAATTCAAGTAATGTTGATGTGTGATGATTGTGAATACAAATCTACGGCTGTCGTGTACAATAAGTAGTTCTGTGTCCGTGACACACATACCCACAAAGACGAATGAAAGCCGAATGTTTTAAGTGACAAGACTTGTGTAGTGTGTACCTTTCGGCATGCTTGTTAATTTTTTTATAATCTGGAAAATTCTTTAGTATTATGTTATCAACTATAGGTAGATACTTTTTATTAATGTTTTTTAGGAATAATATCAACCACAACTAATAGATTACGTATTGTTAACAACAGTGCTGTTAATCGATAGCGATAAAATATAGTATAATAAATAAAGGTTACGTTCTACTATCATGATAAATTTTAGGCGTTTGAGGGTTTCTAAATTTTAGAAGAATTTTTTAGAGAATGCTTTGATAAGCAAATTGTTCACTTGTTAACCCATTTGTCTTAATGTCATGTGCGTTTCGCTGGTTGGAACACTATTCAATAATTTGAGTGATTATTTATACAAAGAGATACCTCACAAAGAACTTTACAACAAAAGGAAGTACAAAAAAATGTTTATCATAAAATAAAAAATATTATTTGAACTTAATACATAGTAAGTACAATTAAATATTTATAAAATCATTAATTATTTTAAACAAGATATATGTACATGAATGTGAGACCATTTCAAACCATTCTTAAAAATTCTCTAAAGATAAATTTAAAGTCGAATATCTTCTGTCTAAAATTACGCAGAAATAGGTAGGTAAGTTCAATCTGCGCAGATTAATCTTATACTTGTAATTTACAATTGCTATATGAAAATCATAAATAAAGCAATCATTTAAATATGATTAAATTAATTTAAAAAAATACTAAAAATATGAAAGGACAATAACTTAAGAAAACCTTTAACAGATATGATATAAACATTTCAAGATCGTTTTTTATTATTGCGTAACCTTTCCATCTAGAACATTAAAGGATCATGAATATTTACGTCGTTTAAAATACATTATTATATTTATACATATCTGATCTGAGTTGACTTATTTAATGTCTTGTCGCCTCAGAGGAGGTTTAGTTTCGTTCGGATCGAATGACTTGAAAGGTCGTTTGTGATCTTTGTTTAATTAATAATTGGTTTTAAAATGAGCGATACAAAAGTGAATGTGAGTAAACGTAAAAATAAAACTAAAAAAAGTGCTAAAGAAGAAGAAGAAGTAACATGTTGGAATTGTTTTACGGTTGAAGATAATGATAGACATTTGGAACCTGTTCCTTTACCAAAAGTGCGAGAGGAACACAGGGAAAAATTAAAAGTATATTCTTTTTTGGCTTCTGAGTTATCAAAACCTAAAGCTGTTCCTCTTAAACAAAAAGTAAGTGAACATTACGCAATTGGAAAGAAGATTGATGAAAAAATTTCGTGCCAAGTAAATGCTGAATGTTTATCGGGTAATAACTTTGGTACGCCGTCGAATGATGAAAATGATATTAAAAATGAAAGTCAAACCAAAAAATATCTAAGCAATGAAGACATAGATATTAACGAAAAAAATCAATTACTTTTAAGTACTGATGAAAAAAATATATCTCAAATACAACAACGTGAAAATAAAGTGAAACCGTTGCATAAAGAAAATGTATATAAAAATTCAACACTACAATCTAGTGAACATAGTGACATAGAATCATCCTTTAATAAAAAACCCGAGATTTCAAATTTAAATAAAAATGTTTCTGAAAATATAAGTATTCATAATATATACGAGGACTGCGTCACAAACAAAGTGTCTAAAAGAGTATCCTCAGAATTTATGTCATTGGATATACCTCCAAATGAAGGCAGAGCTAATCACAACCCAACTAAATTAAATATTAAGAAGTCAACTGAACCCGAAAGCAAAGCGTTATCAAAGACGCCGTCTATACGGGAACAAAAATCACTAAAAGAAATACAAGAAAAGGAAGTGGAATCATTGCATGAAGAAAATTTATTTAAAAACTCAACAATACGAGTTAGTGAAGATGATGACATAAAAACATCATTTTATAAAAATTCTAAGTTTTTGGATATAGATAAAAAAGGATTTGACGAAATAAGTATTCATGTTAAATCCGAGGACTGCGGAACAAACAAAATGTCAAAACCATCATCATTAGAATTCATGTCATTGGATACACCTCCAAATGAAGATAACATTGATCATAACTCAACTAAAACATTGCCAGAACTTAATACGTACAAATCAGATGAACTAGAAAATAAAACGGTATTAAATACATCGTTATTACGTGAACATAAATCTTCTGAAAATAATTATTCTTCAAATATAATCGAAATAAAATCTTTGGATATGACAAAAGATAAAATTTACGAGAGCGTGTTAGAGAAGATGTCTAAGTTAAGTATTTCAAACTCAATTGATTCTATAGAAAACACATCACCTGTTAAAAGGGACCTAATAATACATCAACAAAAGTCACCTTCAACAGAAATTGCGGGCAAAAATAAATCTTCAACCACTGATTATGTGCATAGAGATGAAATAAATAAAATGAAACAAAGTAAACCATTACAAAACAATTATAAACGAAATGAAATAAAAACAATGTTTGAAAATGTTATGGACATGACAAATAAAGAAAAAAATCCCACAAGGGCATCGTCAACACCTATGCTGTCTCAAAAAACAATTAAAAAGTTGTCTAGTAATTCTCTAAGTAGTGATAGTCCGATAATCCGTGACAATAATGAAGACGCATGCCCATCTAAATTAGAATCTCCAATGACAGTAAAGCTTTTTAAAACTCGAGAAATAACGAAACTTAGTCCACCTTTAGTTACGAAAGCAATTGAACGTAAATCAATTGAAAAATTAACTAGTCAAAAATTAAGTTCCTACAGAGATGTTGAAAAGGATAAAAATAAGGCAGAACGTACGTCCGATAATATTGTTGTACAAAAAAATAAAGCAACAAATATTTTGCCAATGCCCAACAAGGAAGATGATAAATTAACATCTATTCAAGCAGATAAGACAATTTTATTTCCTTCATCTGAAAAAAAATCTATTGCATTAGGCACCTCTTTAAGAGCCGAATCTGTGAATACTAAAATACCTATTTTGCAGAAATCTGTAAGTAGTAAATATTCACCCGTTCAAATATTAAGGAATAAAGCCAAACATTATTTAACAAGAAATTCTAGTAACATTAGCAACAAATTGTCGCCTACTTTATCGACAAAAAATTATGTAAATCAAGAAAATAAACAAAGTTCGAGCGCTTTTGAATCTCCACTAAAAAATGAACTAGAATATTCAGAATGCGAAAATATTGAAAATGCGAATATTTTATTTAAAGTTCCGATAAACACATCTACTCCTAAGGAAAAAAGTTCTGAAACTTCGGATACTCTTTCAGAGAGTGAAAGTAATCAAACGTCATTAGAAATAAAGGGTGCCATTACCAGTAACTACAAAAACGACAACGCCAGCTCTAACGGTTCCGAATCAGGATATGCGGGCTCATCCGCAAATGTACAAGATCTTCCTGGTGATGAAAACACTAGTAAAAACCTCGAAGACGACCCAAAAGATACTACAGATAAAAATGATAACAATACCTCATTGCCTTATCCTTCAGAACATTTTAAATCTTCTATAACTTCACTTAATATTATAAATAATAAAAAACCGTTGCAAACTTCTACAATGTCTTTGTGCACTACTTCAAAGAAATCACCAATGAAATTTTTGCGGTGGAGCACTTCGTCACCAAGATCAATCAGCTTTGAAGGTTTATTAATATATTCTATTAATTTTATAATTTTAATTAGTAGCTAAACTAATAATTATTACACTACTATCAAAAATAAGAAAGTTAAGTATATTAATTGGTAGTAACGTCCCTAGATGCAATTTGTATTTATAAAATGATATGCAAGCAGCACCATCTTTTTGTAAATTTTATTACTAGTAGCCTATATGTTATTTCAGGTCATACTCTATATTCTTCCAAATCCGTGCAAACATACATTGACATCACAAATTGCATCTTGGGAATCATCAATTAACATATTTCATTCTAACATATTTTAAAGTTAAACACCGTATGTATTTATTACGTTTAAAAATTTTGTATTTATAGCCACAGGTACTTTACGCTAGACGTTCAACATAATATATTAATGTCTGACAAGTAGGCACCGTTTAATAATGGTCTCTTTTAATTGGCCTCTGGACATTATTAATTCACTTAACAATATGACGTGTAACAGGATACAATCATACCACGCAGGATGCGATAAAAGTGGGATTTGTTATTTTGCTACTGAACACGTATTTTAGTTGTTGTGTTATTAATTAATTATAATTATGGCGGCTTTAATAAATTATAGACCGGACCAAAGTTATCGTTCAGTTGAAAATTATAGTTTTAGTGCTATAAATGAAACAGTGCAGCCACAATCTCAGTTTGAACCAGTAGATATATACTCAATGAATTCAAGTGACATGCAAAATAATGAAAAAACATCGGGAATTCGTGATTTCTTTCTTCGATGCTGTTCTTGTTGTTGTAGTTCTACGTCTAATGACAATAATGATTCTCCATTGGATGGCTCTAATTCCGCTCTAGTGGGACATGTTGGCCGTAGTTATACCTTAAATACAGAGGCAATCAATCCAGTGGTGCAACGCGCAGTCCCAACCGTTACTATTACTAAAGTAATAGATAACGACTCTATAAAATCTACACAACTCTTGTTAAACAGTGAAAAACATGCAAGTCCTACTTTTGCTAAAATTAAAGTGAAAAAAGAAAAGGGAAGTCAAAGTGAAAGTTTATATGATTCAGGACATAATAGTAGAAGCAGCACCCTTAAAACTGGTGAGAAAGCGTCATTCATTCGCGAAATTTTGAACTGTCGGGATTCTTTTATAAGGTCTTTAGAATTGTGCGACAATTCCCTTACGAGAGGCAAAAAGTATCGTTTCATAGAGCGTGATGATTGGGTAGACGAAGAAAACAATGGTATTCAGAAATCTGTTATAATTTTACGGAAGCACGTATGATATTGTCTCCTGCACTACACACGTTCATATAAAAATGAATAATAACCACATGCATGAACTTCAGCACCCTGTTTAAAAACTACGCACTTTATACCCTCTCGTACATCAATACTATACTTTTAATAAATACTTTGAGTTTATGTAATGTTATAGTTATATATTGAAACTTAATTCAGTACAATATTATTTTTGATTTACAGATGAAGTCTACATGTCGGAAGCGATGTCATCTCCTGGTCACGCCACGCTCCCGAGACGCTCTAACTCACCGCTGCCCAATGAACGAGACTTGGACAGAGATAGGTTCCCTATCAACAGAAGCGGCTTACAAGTAAGTGTATAATTAAAATTATACATATATTCATTAATATATATTTCTAAGTAATTTATCTGTATTATAAAAGTTATTATTTTGTTCTCTGTTGTGGACTCTGAAGTCAAAGGCCATTTGCATAGTCAAATCATAATTCTACTATGCAAATGGGCAGGTAAATTTTTGCCAACAAAAAAATCTAACTTCAGATATACGTTGCTTAGATATATGTACAGGCGTTTTTTTCACTTGGATTTTTAACAAGCATTTAAAAACTATTAATACTATAATACAGATATAATTTTAATACAAAGAAATGCTGGAAAATTGAAATAAAGTGAACTTTATGTAGTAGTACATTAGTACTTTGAAATAATGAAACAGAGTGGAAAGATGGATAAGTTGGATGTTTTATCGACGCTTTGGAGTTAATTTGTATAACTGTGAAGTTGGAAACAAGTATTGTTTCGGAGGCCGCGTTTGCAATTGTATTATGTTACCAGCACATTGTCATGCCTTGCGACATGCCCTGCGAACAACTGGGCTTACTAAATATTTACTGCCAGTATTTAACGAGATGAAATATAATAATAGTATTTAAAATGGAAATAATACCTTTTTATTTTTAAAAAACAGATTACGTTTTGCTTTATTTTGGTTACAATTACATATTAATAAATGTTTTTTAATATCAAGGCTGAACTATATTACTCATATTTGTTTTCTACCAATAAAATAACAAACAAGCCATTGAACGCCGTTCGAAATATGAAAGTTGAATTTACACAGAAATCAAAAATCTTGTAAAATAAAAAACGATAAAAAATCGCGTTCGAGAACCATTTAGTTTACTTAAAGTTCATTGAGATAAGATTAAAAAGATTCATCAAAGAATGATTACCGTCAACAAAAAAATGAATGCCGGATGGCAATTGGCAACACTATAATATGGACAATTGACATGTCTGTGGTTTAATTCTCCAGTAATTATAATATTCTCTTGAATAGATAGATTCATGTGGGCAGAGACGATAAAATGTTGTTACTCGTTACTCAATGCCATATGTGGTCTGCTGACCCGCTCCAAATGTGCTCGAAGTACGCCAATCGTAGCGCCCGTTGCACAAAAAGATATATCTGATCGAACGATTGAATTCTAAAGGTACAAAAATTAAACTTTTCCTACACACATAAATTATAAAATTATTACGAGTATCTTATATCATATTACTTGTATATTTTAAAACAAGTTATAATGTGCACGATTACACTGCAAGAAAATGTTATTCATTATCTTTAAGGCAAAACAAGGACAAACCTAAGTAAGAAACTTACCGTGTTTTCCGCTTTTTTTTTTGGCTTAAATGTCTATGGATGAATATGTTTAATTTTCATATAAAACGTTTTTTAAACCTGTATCAAATATTGCGTAACATTTAAGACGAAATAAGGTTTACTTAATATAAAAAGGTCATAATTTGGGACAAGTTTTCTAAATATATCTAGAAGACTTGAGAGCTGCTTAATCCGAAACCAGTTTGAGGTCGGATTTAAGAGATTATACGAGTATTACTTTATTGACTTAGTTGCCTAAGAAATAAAAAGCTAGAATAATAATAATTAATAACCTAATAAATATGATGAATAAAATTATGCAGATAATTCAGTAAAATTAATAAAATAATATTCTAGATATTAAAAACATTTCTCATAAACATTTACAATATACTTTCGGATTTTTTACATTATTTTAGTTGAATACATCATATTATTTTAATTACTTTATAATAGTGCATATTACCAATAACTTGTAATAGCATTGATTTAAGTATATCAATTTCCTTGCTGATTTTATTTGCTTTTTACATTTCAAAATGCAGTGATAAATGAGTGTACCTATATTTTATATTTAATCTTACTATAAATACTAAGTATAATATGTGAACAGGATCTATCGCTACATTCGAGGCAGTTTTTTGTACTATAATAAAAAAGAAACAAAAACAGTAATTCTGCGCATGGTATTACATTACCGGCCATAGTTTATAAATATGGCAACGTATGAGTTGCGTTATATTTACGTATTACGTAGTTACATATATACATACATAGTATGTACAATGTACATACTTACGTCTGCGAACAAGAGTGTTGTCATTGTAGTAAACGTTAACGTATCACATGGCAGGAGGTAATGAGCGTAAACAAAAACAATTCATTCTCGCGAGCATACGCTTGCGACATGTAGGTAAACAAAGACTTAATCTGTTTTATTCTACTTTTAATCTGTGTGAACAATCCTTTTAATATTTAGTAATAATTTTGTTTGAAAACTGTCCTGATTTGTTATTTTTGTTTGCTACATTTTCGACAATATTTATTTTTACGGTAAATTAAAACAATTGTTAACGGCGAAGGTGTTAATAACTATTTATATTTTTTTTAATTTAATTCCAGGCGCGATCTGAGTCCATGGCATCAGTTTATTCAGGAGCCGGTGAGGGCTTGCGAGGGAGTGTGACCGTGCGGGGAGAAGTGCAGTTTTCACTTGTGTATAACTATAGACTAGGTGCTTTAGAGGTAGGAGTCAAACGCTGCAGAGATCTGGCTCCTATTGATGTCAAGCGAAACCGCTCGGATCCTTATGTTAAGGTATATAATGTGAAACATTACATTTATTTCTATAAACTTACACATTATTTTATTGAAATATGTATATTTTTATTCTATGACTAAACAACTCACCCCTCGTTTCGCTCGGGTTCGTGCCTAGTTATGTTTTGACGTTTAGTATAGATTTCTCAGAGATGAGATATTTTTCCGTAGTAAAAAGTATCCTATATGTTGACCCGGATGACTATCATCATACCAAATTTCATCAAAGTCTATCCAGTGGTTTTCTCGTGATGTGGCCACCGACAGACAGACAAAAAACTATAGATTCGGCCTCTGTATCGATAATCATGACTATTTCAATAAGATTTTCCAATAAAATATTTAATGTACAAATTCAACTCAGTTAGAATTTTATTATATTTATAGATTACTGATATTAATGATACTAATTAATTGACTAAGGATATACATTAGACAGTCTATGCTTAAGGGCCACGCGTAAATCTAACATTATGTAACAAAAAAAACCATCTTTGTATTAAACGATTTACAAGAATTATTAGCCAGCATATGTATGTGTACACAATCTAATGTATTTTGCTTGTTTATCGCTAATGTCTATAATCTGTTTTATAAAGTGGGCGGTGCTGCGTTCCTATCGTTAGGTTTTCAATTATATTAATGCATAAAAACTGCTAGCTCACCGCTAACAATAAAATACTAAATATATTTGTCCCTTTTTGCTGGCGTTATCCTGGGCTTCTTAATCACACTGCCTGAAAAGAGATTAAAGGAGAGGAATAAACATTTAATGTTAGTTGATTTATAAATTAGAATGATGATCTAAAAGAGTAAATTAATATATTTTGACATATCGTGTTATAGGTGTACTTGTTACCCGACAAGTCCAAGGCTGGCAAACGGAAGACGAAGGTGAAGAAGAACACGTTGAGTCCCGTGTTCGAGGAGACGCTGACGTTCTCGCAGCCGCTGAGCTCGCTGTCCTCGCGCACGCTGTGGCTGAGCGTGTGGCACGCGGATATGTTCGGCCGTAACGACTTCCTCGGGGAGGTGACGCTGCCGCTAGCCGACGTCGTTTTTGACGACCCCGCGCCTATGTGGTATAAGCTTCACGAGAGGGTGAGATGTTTATTTATATATTTGAATTGCAAGCCAACGTAATGTACAAAGAAACTTAAAGTGATACGTAAAATACTGTAGCCACATATGGGCTGGTGCTGCGAAATGCCATCTGTCAGCCTTGGACTCGATTGAGAGGCGTGCCCAAAGGCTTATAGGTGACCCTACGCTGGTAAAAGCGAACTTACAAAGCCTCGATCACCGACGTAGGGTTGCCAGCCTTTGTGTATTCTATAGGTTACGTTTCGGAGAGTGTGCGCAGGAGCTACATGAATTAATTCCTCCATCCCCTCTCCATCATCGGACAACCCGACGAACGGCTGGTCTCCATCCTTGTCGTGGACATTCCCCCCGTCCGCACGAAGCATTTTGCTACGTCATTTATTATACGTACGGCTAAGGATTGGAACAACCTGCCTGCGTCCGTGTTTCCGTCCGATTATAATATGGGTGTCTTCAAGGCAACAGTGAATAGGTGGCTACTGAATTAGTACGACTTACCATCTACGATTGCGTTACCACTTACCATCAGGTGGAACGTAGTCAAGCACTAATTCTGAATAGTATAAAAAAATACATATATTTTAACTAAGTTTTACAATCTATATTCCGATTAATAGCTAACTCAACATGTTTTAATTACTACAAAAAATATCAATTAATCATAATAAAAAACAATATTGTTTCTACATATTATGTCCGACTTATGTCTCTACATATGTGTGAAAAAGTAGCTGCTAGTACAGTATATGCTATTCCAGTTTCCAGGTCTTAGTCTACTTGTGTACCAAATTCCATCAAAAATCATCCAGATATTTCAGCGTGAAGGAGCAACAAACATATACACAAACATTCAGGCTTACAATAAATAATAATCCAATAATTTAAAAAAAATGTAAGCTGTGATGATAACTTTCACATCACATGTAAAGGTGTTATTCAGATTATAAGCCTATACTTAATTGTTGGGTTAGGTTAGGTTAGGTTAGGTGGTTGTCAATCGCCATCCTCTGCCTTCCTTAGTCTTCTTTATTTTTTCAAGATATAAGTATATCCAGGATAGTTCAAAATAAATAAAGCAAAAATCTATCTATATTAATAAGTTTCAAATCTAAAATATATATAAATTTTAAATACGCAGCCGGTAGGATTCGAACCTACGCTCCCAGAGGGAATCTGATTTCGAGTCAGACGCCTTAACCACTCGGCCACGACTGCTTGCATTAGCATGCTACATTTGTGGATTGCATAAAAATACATTTGCAATATTAATATAGAAATCAAATATACCCTACATTTATAATGAAAGCAAAATATTAATTAGGCACTTTCCGGATCCATACCGGATTTATAGCAATAAAATAAATTATTGTACTATTATATTCATGAGGCCATTCACCTCCTTGTAAAAATCCACTTGGGAAAAGTTTATGATTTAGTTTTAAAGCCTGATGTCTGATAATTAAGAAAAAATAATAGAACTTTCTCTTGGAACAATTACCACAGAAGAAATAAAAAACCCATGCACGCAAAACTCGTTTACCATTAAACAAACAATATTAACTTTTCATCCAAGACATTTAAATTAAAGTAAAACAATATAATGACTTATAAAATATATTTATATTCAGACGGAGCAGTTCGACGAGCAACAAGGCTCTCGCGGAGACCTAATCATAGGTCTGAAGTTCGAGTTGCAAGACGCGGCGCGTGGGAAGGGCACGCTCCACGTACTTGTGAAGGAAGCCAAGAATCTCGTCGCTACTAAACCTAACGGACTTGCTGACGTATTTTGTAAAAGGTTAGTTTATAATAGTTTATTGGAATTCATTACTTATATTTAATATTTAATTTTATTTAACACTAGCGACTTAACCTCCCTTCGCTCGCGTGCGTGTACGTATAATATGTTACATTACTCTCTCTGTAAAAAAAAATCATCCATCCGTCCAGCTGTTTCAAAAATTTCCAGGATGTGTTTATAAATGATAATAATTTAAATAAAGTTTATAATAAGTATAATAAAACTATATAATAATTTCATTGCATGTAGTTGTTTAAAACGAGGCTATCGTCAAATCTAATCTATTTTTGTTGATTCATGACTAACTCGACAACATTATTTTGCCTAGCCAGAGAAAATTTCCATTTAATTTAAATTAATTTCATACAATTTATATGCGAAACAAACATTAGGTACAAAGTAGTTTGAAGGTCGTTATGATAAGTATGAATCGATAATAAACTCCATTTGTTTGAACAGAAAATAAAGACTGTTTTTATTGTAGGTACAATACATACATATTTTAAAATATGTAGTATAGTTTTACATGAGGGAACTTGCTGAATTTTAAAAACTCAAATAATACAATAATTTTAACTCACGCTTGTAGGTATTTTATGCCGCCGTTGATAACTAACTTGCAAAGGGGAAACGGTTATAAGTTAGAAAGGTATTTTTTTTACCACACCATACTAAAACCTTCATTTAGAATTAAGTCTAACAAAATGATTTTATTCCATTCAAAATGATTTTAAAAAAGTCTTGTTACCCAGTAAATGTGTAATCGATCTCCCTATATCTACGTCCAACATTTCCGTACATACCTACTTTATTTTAATACTTATGTAATTTTTGTAAATAATTTTAAAGATTAATATTGTATCACACTATTCATCGGGTGACACATTAAATATAGGGTATCCTAATGACTATGGGTGAATGAATGGGTAACCTAGTGGTAAGGCCAAATAAAAAAGGTTTATCCCTATTCGTGATCCGAAGGTGTACTAAATTTCATCCCAATCTACTCAACCGCTTCAGCATAAAGGAGTAACAAACATGCACACACATACAAACTTTCGCATACTCGCTACCAGACTAAAATACTAGCTTAATGCGAACTAGGCTTAATATAAGTCCTATTATATTATAATAGCGACTCACCGTCCTTAGCTTGCTTCCCAATAGGTACAAACTTTCATCCACATTTTCACCTCTTTAAGGGATGATTTCCGGGATAAAAAGTATCCTATGCCCTTTCCAGGATCTCAAACTATCTTCTTACCGAATTTAATCTTAATTTAATCTAAATTAATCTAAATTTAATCTAAATTCGGTTCAGTAGAACCAGAGGTTACCCCCTACAACGTCACAAACTCAAACACTTTACCTCTTTATAATATTAGTATAGATATATTAAATATTTACAAACGAATACTCCACAGCTACTTGCTACCGGAGCGCGGCCGCCTGACCAAGCAGAAGACGAGCGTGTGTCGGCGCACGCTGCACCCGCGCTGGGAGCACACGTTCACGTACCGCGGCGTGGGCGCGCGGGAGCTCGCCACGCGCGCGCTGGAGCTCAGCCTGTGGGACCGGGACCGTATCGCCTCTAACGACTTCATGGGCGCCGTGCGTCTTTCTCTCGGCACTGGTTAGTATCATATTCGGACGGACGCACTAGTCCACATATGCACACATTGAGTATTGACGCCTACTACTATGTTAATATATCGTTATCACAGATATGGCGCCACAAAAACAAATTAGTAAAGTAAAATTTATAGTACAGACTAAAAAAATAATACAGACGAAGTGTCATAGAACTAAAAATGTCAATGTACAGACAATGTGTGAGAAAAGCTACTAGATGTTGATATAATTTTATAATCACTGAATCGATTAATTATTTATAAATTATTGTATCACCTTACAGTTAGTTTTTTTAATAATCTATACATATAATAAAATTATAAATAAGCCGAATCTGTACCTTAAATATTTGTTGGAAAATCTTATTGAAACAAACATTATTATCGATACAGAGGCCGAATTTGTAGTTTTTAGAATATTTGTCTCTCTGTCTGTTACCGCATCACATAAAAACCACTGGAGGGATTTTGATGAAATTTGGTATGGTGATAGCTGGTTATCCGGATCAACATATAGAATACTTTTTACCGGGGGAAAATATCTCATTTCTGAGAAAAAATACAAAAACTGCAATATAAGAGTATACTAATATGTAAAACCTAAAAATTTTATTTTTCGTCATCTGAACGCGGGCGAAGCCACGAGCAATGTTAGTTAGTTATAAAAATCTTATTGACAAATATTCGAATTTTTATTAATTACGAAAAGATAATATTTATAAAGCTAAACATTATTGTCCTTATAATATTTTTAGCTATAATTCATCTGTTGTCGAGGCTCCGACTGCGAAACCGGTCGTCCTCCTCTAAATCCAACTCTACTTAAAATTCTTTTAAAACTCTAAAAAATATATCAGGTACATACATGGGCGCAAGCGTGAACTGGATGGACAGCGTGGGCAAGGAGATATCGCTGTGGCAGACCATGATGCAACGTCCAAACTTCTGGGTCGAAGGCTCTCTGCCCTTACGACCTCAGCTCAATAACTGATTTTTTTTACATTTTCAATACTTTATAAACAACGACTTATAATTTCACTTTATAATAACAGAATAACTGCGCAATTTTTGCTACATCACATTTATTAAATGTATAGTAAAGTTTTATTACATTATTTACAAGAGTGATATAACTATCATAGGTACCGTCAAGACTTTTTTTTCTTTAATGGCTTATAGATGCGTTAACAGACGCAATCCATTCTGCCAGTAAAACATTATTATATCTCAGTGGAGAATACAAGTAATACTCTTTCTTAATAGCGACGTTAAGTATTCGAACTGTAATATTTTTCTTCTTTTTTATCCTGTAACATTGTATCGTGTGCCAATCATGTTATAAGGGTAATTTTTACATTAATTTTATGATAATTATAAGATGGTTCATGTTTTATTAGGTACTAAACTGTTAGAACCTCTAACTATATAACTTTATAATACGTTTTCAAAATAAGTTGTAAACTTTTTTCTGTAACATTGTTTACATTCCAATATGAAATGTAAATAATTTATTATAAGACATATTTCTAATGACAATAACATTCTTTTATAAACTGCCTATTAGGTAAGAATTAGAGATTTATATTTAAGTTACGCATTTAAAATAGGGTTTTAATGTACAAATTAAGTTCGCATGGGTCCGTAAGTTTCTGCTCATGCATATTGTGATTTAAAAATATACTATAAGGAAGTGAAGACATAGATAAACTGATTGAAGTATAATTCAAAATATTATATAGCTATATATACTGCAACGAATTTTTACAGAAACGTCCATAATTTTATATAAAATTGTTATAAATAACACTATTAAGTTAACTTTAAGTGTAGGAAGTACATTATTTTGTAATAAATATTTTTTTTATATAAAATATTATTGTAAGAACGTTCGAAACATTAAATAAATAAATTTAAATGATTGCGTTTCTCTTTCCAACATTATTTTTTTTTCATAATATCTTTTTATAATAATTAATAGGCACTATATACTTTTATACTTGTGCTTATATACTTTTATTCAAACCTTATATTTTTTAAATTCATAGAGATTATCTTTAAAATCTTCTACCTTCTATTAAAATCAAGGATAAACAATAGTTTCATGATGAAAAACATACGTCACCATAGTTTATATATAGCACCTGGGCTACCGAGCTTCGCTCGTAGTTATTGGTTAAAGAGTACAATATTCTTTAAAAAAAATTAAAAACTTGAATAAATACAAAAAAAACAAAAATAAATTATGCCTTTGTATCCGACCGGGATTTGAGCCCGAACACCTATGATTATTATCAATCTTGCGTCTTTTAAAAAAAAAATACTAATAACTTGAATAAATATTAAAAAAAAAGTGAAAACTTTCTATGCACCGAGATTCGAACCTGGACACCTGTGATTGTTGATCTTGCACCTTGGCCGCTTGAACTCGATGCTTACCGACCATATTTTGCGTGGAATAATGCAAAAGAAAACTCGAAAATGCGCGTTTTCTCAGACATAAGACTAATCTAGATCGATTTACCGCCCCCGAAACACCCTGTGCACTAAATTTCATGAAAATCGTTGGAGCTGTTTCCGAGATTGCGAATATATATATATATATATATATATATATATATATATATATATATATATATATATATATATATATATATAAATATATATATATATATATTCGTATACCTGGGCTACCAAGCTTTGCTCGGAGTTTTTGCCCTGTTTTTTTTTATATTTATTCAAGTTTTTAGTTTTTTTTAAAGAAAATTGTAGTTTTTAACCAAAAACTTGAGCGAAGCTCGGTGGCCCAGGTACTAAGCCTAATATGCGTTATTTATTTTTTTTATTAAAATTTATCATTCCTTTAACAAACAGAGAGTTGTGACATACGTGTGAAATCTTTAGCTATTTTTGTTCTATTACGCCAAAGAAGTATAACTTCTGTGCGTACATATGTACACACACACACACACATTTTTTAGTATCTCACGGTCTATCCTAATTATTTAAAACATATAATTTATTATCTATATCTTGAATTTCATAAAGAGTACCGATTACCTACAAAGATTTACTTCTTGCGCATGTACACATTCATACACGCACTCATAATTTTTAATAATTATTTTTTTAATCAAAAAGAAATAGCATTAAAAAATATTATAAAATAAAATAATAAAGACTATAAAAAATACACCATTATTTAAGTCATCATATTCCGTGTTACTTGACGTCCCGCTTGACAATAGATAGACATTTAGACAATCTATAAAAATTAGATTTAAAGGCAATTATTCAAAAAAATGCTTTTTTATCAGTCATGATAATATTGAAAGAAATAAACATCTCATAAAAGTGAAAACGAGGTCATATTTTTGTCTTCAGCTAGTTTCTCGATATGCTATCCCCATTTCTGTGTTGCTATACGTAATATTTGTCTCTGTGAAGTATGACATTCTAAATTCCTGTTTTAGTCTGTGTATATAGCATTATTAGTGATGTGCCAACTCGGAAGAAATATAACTCGAGTTAACTCGGGTTGAAATTTACGTAACTCGAGTTAACTGATTCTAAATAAATATTTGTTGGGACAATTATAATTATTTATATTTTTTATATTTATTTATTTATATTATTACTAGCAGAACCCGCGGTTTCGCTCGTGCTAAAACTCCAAAAAAACACAAGGTAGGTTTCATACAAAATTTCATGCGCTATTTTACCCTCTTACGGGATAAATTTCGAAGAATGCTAAGACATATATTTATTTAATTGTATTGAAGAGCGTTAATACCAAGTTTCAAGTAATTCTGATCATAAATATTTTTTTGGGTTGTATTATAACGTGTTTCCCCGTGGAAATGAGATAATCTTCCGCGGTAAAAAGTAGTCTATACCACTCTCCAGCCCTCCAACTATGAACTATCTTCACCCAAGAAATTACTCCAGTCCGTTACTCCGTTTCGACGTGAAAGAAGGACAAACAAACAAACATACTTTCACATTTATAATATTAGTGTGGATATTATAACGCTGTCATTTAGTTAAAACGCTATGACGGGAGTACGGACGACAGCGATTAAGTTTAACACTGTGGCATCTTATTCGGTTGTAATAGGAGCGATTTTGCAACATAAATGTATAGTCTGAAGTGCTAACGACTGTACAAAACATGAACATAACGAACGAATCTCCGCGTTTGCGTAAGGTCAATCGCGTACTCGCTTGATTCGTTCATTTACCACGCAAATCCAACTCGAGTCAGAGAGAATTCAACTCGAGTTAGTTCGAGTTAAGCCCAACTCGAGTTAACTCGAGTTGACACATCTTTAAGCAATATACTCCATGGTCTGTGGACTGTGATTATAAATAGCAAACTACTGTTATACACTGTGGTCGTCCGTCGTAGCAAATAGCAATATATTCTATGACTGTGGTGTTAGACTTAGAATGGTTTTTGTCTTCTGTAATTACGTTAACTCATAAATAGAAATTAGAAAGTATTGTTGACTAATAGAACAATTCATTAAACATTCTTGATTTAAAAATAATTAATGCTTTTATTACTAGTGGTATAATAATGTCTTCTACTACTACAAGTGGTAAAGAATCTTTCGAAGATTTCTATACAGAGGTAAGATAACCTAATTGAAATCTAAATTAGGTGAATTACTTGAAAAATATTGAATGGCAAATATAATTTATATTAAAACTCACAATTTCAGGTAAAAGAAATCGAGAAAAGAGATTCAGTATTGACTCCTAAACAACAAATAGACAGATTACTTCGACCAGGGTCTACGTATTTCAATTTAAATCCATTTGAAGTGTTACAAGTTGATCCTGAAACTGGCTTAGATGAAATTAAAAAGAAATACAGACGGCTTTCAATACTGGTTCATCCTGATAAAAACATTGTAAGTAATTATCACATTATATGTAGAAAACATATAGTCATAATACAACACGCATATTATACTGAAAATCATATTACCTATATATAAATAATAACATTTTGTAGATATATTTCTTCATTTTAGCATTCAAAGTATAGCCTCTATAACCTTCAATTAATTAAAATTGAAAAGTATTTTTATCAAAATTAATATTAACTATTAATACATAACATGTAAATTAAAGTGACTTTCAATGTTACATTGATTCATCTCTCAAGTAAAATATCATAGCCGTAGTCATAACCCGGTGATCCTAGATTTTTTCGTTGAGACGGTGTATCCGTCAACATTTGATTTTTATCCACAGATGTGACGTTTGGAAAACCTGAGCCAACCTGTGCAGTTCATTTGTAGGTAAGGAATGGTTGAAAATGATGTTTGATTGACTAAAGCAATGTCAAACATCAAAAGAAATATTACAACCGATAAACTCAATTTTCTAACTAGCTATTTATTTAATTATTTAACTATTAATAAATTTAACTATGAATGTTTTATATTGTGCATTATCATCAATACATATAAATAAGCAAGTACAAGTTTCATAAATATAAAACTTTATTTACAAATTACTTATATGGCAGCATTTTTCTGTTGATATTAAGTATTATATTTTTTGTTATACTTACTGTAGCTATCTAATGTTTGTATGTGTAACAGTGAAAATAAATTATTAAATTCTGACATGATTAACCTAGAGAAGATACATTATTCTAATATTTATTACTTTCTATCCTCAGGATGATTCAGAACGAGCCCAGCAAGCATTTGAAATAATAAACCGAGCATGGAAAACACTTGAAAATGAAGAAACTAGGAAAAAATGTCTTAATATATATGAAGAGGCAAAAGAGCGTACTGACCATATGGTAGGGTTTGTTTTTTACTAGTTCTTAATCATAGCTTTACCTGCACAAAGTGTTTTTGATGTGAAACATTTACGAGTATAGGCATGCTTTGACAGTAAAACCGACCTGCGTTATTACGGCCTACGGTGGCGTGACGCATACAGACTGTCAATTGTCATGCGATCGTGGCTGTTCTACGCCACCACTCCTGACTCCCTTGTTTGCGCGCGCGCCTATACTATACATTTTGTTGCTTCTCTGTGTGAGCTGCGTAATAATTCTTAATTTTACTCCATATTTCGTTATATGTTTTCATTAATTATGAATGAAAAGATGTTTGACATCTGCCAGGAGTCCCATGAAGGCCAACTTTTATTTCAATGTCATTGAGACTCGAGTTGAGCTATTTTAATAATAACTATCCATTAACAATTTTAGTATTAGAAAGTTGTTAATTTTATTATTAATTAGTTTTTTCTCATGATGTAAATAAAAAAATTGAACATGTTAACAATTCAATATAATTGATAACAAAAAAGCTTTCATTTATAATATTAATTGTATACTAATATCATATAAGTTGCAGTCATAAACTCTTAATATTTTTCAACATACTTTAACCAGATATCTTTTAGGGACTTTGTTATTTCAGAATATTTTATTTCAATGATTACATTCCTATTAAACAAATATTATTGTATCAACCCATGCTGAATTTAATTACTACAGTTCAGTCTGGGTTGCCAATGGTATTGCATACACCCTTTTCTGGAAATTATATTATATTTTTTTTTAATTATTAAATAAGGCTTACCAACTAGAGTACATACATAAACTTAATCACTAAAATAACGTTAATAAATTCCTTTTTTGTATATAACCCTAAATTACAGGCATGCACAACATTTTATAACTACGTAATACATACACTACTTAAATGACAATAATATTAAAAAAATAAATGAAATGTAACACTAAATAAAAATTATTGTGATTTTCATTTACAGATAGATCAAAAACGAAAGAAACAAAAGAAGGATGGACGTGTAGAAGAAGGTATTCCTGAAGATGACCCTGACAAGTATAAACATGCCATTTATGTTATGACTATGAAGGTTGGTTTTAACATAGATATGTATATTTTATACATACATAGTTTCACGCTAACTTCTTTGAATAGACAAATAAAATCTCCATCTCAACTCTCATTCCTTGCATCAGTTTACAGTTTTCATTTCCGCCATTGCACTATGATTTCTGTCATTTTGTCTTACTTATAAATTACTAGCAGAACCCACGGCTTCGTTCGCGCTAAAACTACAAAAAAAAATATATAAAAAGGTATGTTTCATACCAACTTTCATCCCAAACTTTCATCCCCTATGGGATGAATTTCAAAAAAATGTTAAAACACGTATTTATTTAATTGTATTGAAGAGCATTAATACCAAGTTTCAAGTAATTCTGACTATAATTTTTTTTTGTAAAACGTAGCCTATGTCACTCTCCAGCCCTCCAACTATCTCCACACAAAAAATCACGCTAATCCGTTACTCCGTTTTGACGTGAAAGAAGGGCATACGAACACACTTTAACATTTATAATATTAAGTATGGATATTTGTGAAAGTTTTATTACACATAAGCTCTCAATGCCTCTTATTATTACTACTCACGAGATCAAAGTAAATGTATAAATGTATTATGTATATAAGGAAGTTTAATTCTCCAAAGTTTCAATAAAAACACAAAATTTTCAATAAAACATATTTTCCATGATATACGCTATCTCCTCTCTTCTAAAATTCGTTCAAACTGTTACAGTGTACATAAATAATAAATATTTCTACCCATTGCATGTATACTATAATTTGTGATTTAATGTTTAACATTATCTGCTCTCAATTAGGTTCAGTGTGCAACAACCTCATCATCCACAACCATACAAGCTAGCCATTAGACAACAAGGCAATCGACAATATCTTTACAACTTCTTCATTTTTAGTGTAAATGTATTATCTATAAAATAAAGTCAGGTTTGTGACAACACTTATAACTCGAGAACGGCTGGACCGGTTTTTATGATCTTTGTATTATTGGATATGTCTTCACCCCAAATAGCAAAATAACTCTTAAAACATAGGAAAAAATCACAAACAAATTGAAAAAAAAACTATTCCTTACTTAGCGTCAAAACATAGATAGGGACGAACCTGAGCGAAGTGAAGACGAGTCGCTAGTATGTAATATAAATTTGTTGTTTTTTCAGTTGTTTGCTGACATGGAGCGGAAAAGACAACACCTGGAGACTAGAGATATGGAAGAGAGGAAACGGAAACGTGAAGCTGAAATTGAACAAGAAGAGCAAATGTCATTTGAGAAAGAATGGGCTAAAAATTTTGAAGTATGTGGTTTACCATTATTTATTTACTTTATTTATAATAGAAAATTATGTAGAAACGGTGAGACTACTGATGTTGTTTTTAATTTCTGCAAGCTAATTTTTGTATTAACTATGTAGGAATCATGTTCAATACAGTTACTCGGTTTGTTTTTTTATTAAGGTTCTGTACCTGCAGGGTATTAATAAGCCTAGACTACGCAACATTGTTACTAAGCATCCGCTGTCCGTCCATCCGTTAGTCAGTCAGTGGGTGTGTTTCAACTATTATTACAGTTCCATAACTCTATTTAGTTTTCCAAGTCTTCCATAGTCCCTATTATCCGAAGACCATCTTTGCAAGCAAGCCTTCCAAAGGGTGGGGTCCTTTGAGCTTGTGAAATCCATGGATGTACAAATAGTAATAACTAATGAAAATAAAAAAAAAACCAGATGGTGAATTCCAAAATGCCAAATAAATTTTATAAATACATATTGTTATTTATTTTTATTTTATATTTATTAGGAAAACAAACATTACAATATTACATAAATAATAATAAGACGACACATATAGCGCCTCTCTTGTTTCTTTTAGAAAAGTATTTGAAAAGTTCATAAAGTGTTATATCTTGTACGATGGTACGGAACTCTTCGTGTGCGAGACCGACTCGCGCTTGACCGGTTTTTGAAGATGGCGTGACGACGTACCACGCGAGAGAAACCGCAGGCATGAACTAGAATTGAAATCTGATTAATTTTATGATACTTAAAAAATTCCTTAACACTCAAATCTGTTTATATAAATATATACTTTTCTGTTTCAGGAATCACGGCAAAATCGTGTAGATAGCTGGAAAAATTTCCAATCTGGCAGTAAAACGGGCAAAGAAAAGAAAAAGAAAAAAATTATGGGCTTCAAACCTCCGAAACCGAAGCCTGAGAGTAGATAACTTACCAAATATCGAAAATCTATTATAGTATATTAAATTTAAGAATCCTACATCAACTGAGGTCAATAAATACACATACATACTCAATAACAGAGAGTATTCCATTTATCAAGCCGCCATGGTTGGGTCAAAAAAGGACAACTGAAACAAACTCATGATGTACTTCTGCATTGGTCTGTTTTTGTTAAATTTAATGTATCCATTGGTCATTTCTTATATATACATGTGTAAATTACTACGCCTTTATAGAAAAACCTTAAGGGGCACTCTATCCAAGAACTATCTAAAGGGACTTTGAGGCGAGACTTTGGTAATTGTTTAAAATTTTAACTAACAAGGTATGCCAATTACAGAATAATTTTAGAAGTAATTATTATAAAGTAAACCCACCCCAAAACGTGGTTTTTTTTCTTAAAAAACTTTAAACATATGAAATTCTTGAGCTATAATTTATTTGTTAAAGAAGTATGATGAAAATCACAAATTGCGCAGATATGTCATCATATCACAAAATAATTAACATGTGAAGTAATTACCTTCTCCTTTTTAAATTTGTTTATAAGTCTAAGTTGGTTAAAATCTTTGACAACTCGAGCTTCTGTTGCATTTGTTTATTTAATATTATTTATCTACGTTCACTGTATTGGTCGTTAAGGTCTGACCATACTTTGTTTTTTTTTGTCTCGGCCGAAACCGAGACATGACTCAATAACGTTAGTTTCAAGCAAAAAATCTTTAGAAATATTCTGAGTTAACACTATTTCAAATATTGACAATTTACATACGTTTCAAAAATAAATACGATAGGTATTCATTTCCATTTCCCCGACCAGCCGGCTCTTGTTGACGTTAAGCCAATCGGCAATCGTAAACAAAAACGCGAGTAACGAGCATATAGTTCTTTCACGCGTCGATAGATGGAGCGATAAAATCTAAATACAACTAATTTGCCGGACCACAAGAAATATCGGCCGTGGCCGATATAGAACGAGACCGAGACCTCGGTCAGACCTTAATCTTACTCCCAATCCCAGAACGAACTGTCGGGCGATAAGTCACCATAGTCTGTGGATATAAAAGTCGTAGAGAGATTCTCCGAGAGATCTACCGATGATAGAGTAATTGGTATGTTTTTTCTTTATTCCCAAAAACAGCCTCTAGAGAAATCTTACGTTCACCAACAGTTATTTGATCAATGTCGTTTGAAGTTAAGTTGATTTTTACTTTTGCTTTTATGTTTATATTTTATACTTTGTATTGAAAATTTTAGAGTAAAATTTAATGATGAAACTAATTTTGTTTTATGACTATTATGTATCATAGCCGTAATCTAGTTGAGTAGTACTGTTTGATATTTTTATTTAAAGTTCTGTCATTACATACAATCTTAGTTTTGGCCAGATATATTTAAAAAGATCAATGTTTTGCTTCCCAGTGACTTATTCTAAGTATTGAACATTGTGTTATATAAGTAAATAAAAAGTTGTTTCGATATAATAAAGAATTATTTGTGTATTTTTATGTTTAGAATAAATTATAGTATAGGTTAGAGAAAAGGAGAAAGATCCTTAAAGCAATATTATGAAGAACGAAGATCTCTCTTTTCACAAATTGTTCTAACTTATCAGGAGCAAAGTATAATTAGTTCAAATGAATGTCATTAGATGGCGATATGAGTATTATTTGCTATTCATGTTTATGTTAAATAAAAGAGAAAAAAGTAGATGTCAAAAAAGTTTATTTCAGATATTAGACTCGAAAAGTAATCTAAATAAAATATATATATTGTAAAATTAGCAAATATGTAATACCAAGTTAAATTTGCAAAGTATTGAAAAATAAGGCGTGACATAAGAATAGTTTGATCATAGATGGCACTGTTTATATTTTATGAGCTATTTACCTCTATTAAAATTTAGTTATTTACTGAAATTTATTTTATTAAATGAAAACTAAATTTTGCTGCATACATTTCAGTGCATACGTTATTATAAAATATAATAGTTCGACAGTTTGGGTATCAACGTCGACATAAATCGTTTAGTTTTCATCATATCATTCGTCATTGGGGTTTGTTGACATGACTTTCAAGTTCGGCGTTAAGATATTGTAGTGATTGGAGCGTCTACTAATATCTTAACACGTTTTTAACAGCAATCTTTCTGTTTTTCTCTATCCTTTATGGTATTTTAACTTTATGGCAGAATCATCTTTGGACATAATGGACAATGGACATAAGTTGACCCAAGATGGCGCTAGATATTTGGTTTTTGAGTATTATACAGAGTTCGGTATAACTAAAAAGCAAATATGCAGGTAAATAGACTAAGAGGTGCTGTAAATTGGGTAAACAATTTATTTAAATGATTATCTAAATTGTTTGATCAAATGTAATTGTATCTTTTTGTTCCTCTTAGTTAAATACTTCATCTTACATACAATATGTGCCTAAAAGCAGTGAGGTTAAGAATCTAGTAGTACCTAGGAGTAGGTAGACATTGTAAATTATGACCTTAATAAAATCTAATTAAATCGTTTGATTGTTTTATTTCCATAATGGGTCCAATAAATATTTTTTAGTATATATAGTTAGTTTTCCTTTGCATCTTTTTTTTTAATTTTTTTTTTAAATTTATCGTGAGTGGACATCGGATTTTTTTTATTTTTGTCCAATACTTCCGAATTTATACTATTTTAATATCTATGTAACATCTATAAAAAAATTGAAGAGTTTTTATGGAGTTGCACCACATATACATAATGTCAAGAAAATACTGGCATAAATCAACAAAATGTCATGTTTTTTAAAATTAATTTTCAAAGATGTCTTCTTTTGGGCTGACAAATGACGTTAAAACAGCATTATGCGATCTAGGATAATATCTATTCAAAAAGGATTTTCTAAGCTTTTAGAAAGTAGAAAATTAGCAACAAAACCGCGTAAGTTGTTTTCAAAATAAAAGTTTATATGATTTATAGTCTACATTTAGTTCTTAGTGTAATGCACGACCAGTGTGATACAAAAAAATCCAAATTTTGTTTTTCTTTTACCATATTGAACGATGAATGTTGAAAGTTGTTATTTATATTATAGTATAAGACTTATTATAATATGATCAGGTATTCTGGTGATCAAGAAGACATTTCAGATTCGTGACATAGTTATCAATAACATATACAATTTTTAATTGAAAAAATACTTGTGTGGAAATATAGTTATTAAGATTTAAGTCACGACACCACATTTATTACACATTATTTACTTAAATATATCATGAAAAAATAAATAAACAGATATTCCGCATAGAATATAAATATTATTTAGGTTATGAATTCGACAATTATTGTATTTAAGCTTAGTAAGATTTTTTTTGATGAAAGTAGTGCTTATAAGATTTTTCTTTAAAATATCTTTCTTACCAGCAAGATGTCAGCCCCACATGAATGAACTACCCGTCCCGTGCGGCCCGTGGGACCCGTGGTACAGACAGAAACAAAACATTTATATGCAACATTTTTTGGGTGGATTGGCCTGGTATGTGTTTGGAATACTCTACTTCAACGATTTAAAATTACATACTATAAGTAGTCTAGTTTTCCTACACTTTAAGTAAAGCTTGCTCTACCTATTAATATTTTACAGATTATGCGTCACCAATAAAGTCTAGTTGGTTGTCACATAAGTGCTTGAAAAATGTATATAGTACTTTTATTTATATTATGTTGTTATAAAATATTCCTTTAAATTTTATATCGTTTTTATCAGAAATGCATTCCACGCGAATAGTAGATTTCTCACGGATTAATAACAATGCAGTTTAGTCAACCTTGGCGGTTATTCAAATGTTCAATGGATAATTCAAAACTCATTTTGATTATTTTCAAGGATAAAGCCTAAATTTACTCGACGGCACCATCAATTTTATTAATTATTGATTTGAGCTGGAGCTCATAAGACACGCCCAAATGTTGATGGACGTTCTAACTTCGTACACGTACGTTATAAGCCGCAACGATGATCATTGAAATAGGAATAAGATCCATGGTAGTTATTCCCATATCCCTAAGAACAGTGACCGTGAATGGCGCTACCCTTAAAAATGTGCAGAAATACATACCATAGAAATAACAGCACTCTTGGCAAACTTTTTAACTTAGCCGACAAAACTTTTAATAATCTATACATATAATAAAATTGTAACTAAGTCGAATCTGTACATTAAATATTTTTTGGAAAATCTAATTGAAATAGACATTATTATCGATACAGAGGCCGAATCTATAGTTTTTAGAATTTTTGTCTGGAACTACTGGAGAGATTTTAATGAAATGGTCATAGCTGGTTATCCGGGTCAACATATAGGATACTTTTTACCGCAGGAAAATGTCTCATTTATGAGAAAAAATACAAAAACTGCAATGTAAGAGTATACTAATATGTAAAACTTAAGAATTTGGTTTTTTACCATCTGAACGCGGGCGGAGCCGCGGTCAATGCTAGTAATAAATAAGAATACCTACGCTTAGGCTGGACACCTTTTGGGAATGTATCACCGAAGCTCTATTTCCAATCCCACGGCCTCTGGGTTGTTGAAGTGGACCGGTTATGTCTCCAAGATGTATTTATAGCCGATAGATTATAGAGTAGAGACGCATTTAGGTAAACGAAGTGTAGGCAGTAAGATGGACAAACGACTTAAGAAAGGTTCTGGACAACGGATGAATGCGAAGTTGGAAGTGAACCTACTACCTCCTATGCAATATGCAGTAATACTTTTGGATATAAAATATTTTTGGTTTCTCTGTTATGATCTAAATCGATATTTTGTAATTTTTAGGTGGCTGTTTTCTTTTGGCCTGGCCATTTATACGGACAGTTTATATCTGAACTGGGGCCCGCCCGATTTTCCGGGACCTCCTAGCGATATGGCCGAAGAGTGCGACGACTGACTCGTAATTTATAAAGAATTTAAGTTTTTAATACTTACAACCTGTAATTTATATCCAATTTTATACTATTATGTTTATATAATGTAATTGAAGGCCGTACTATAAAGTCTCATAGTACGAAGACTAAGGCGTATATTCGGTTCGGCGCATTCCGTTGACGTAATTTTATATAAGTTACTAGCGACTCACCCTCGCTCCGCTCGGGTTCGTCCCTGGGGTGGGGTCCGGGAGGACCACCCTTATCCTTATCACTTAGGGGTATGAAAAATAGATAGTAGCCGATTCTCAGACTTACTGAATACGCATATAAAATTTGGTAAAAATCGGTAAAGCCGTTTCGGAGGAGTACGGTAACAAACATTGTGAGATGGAAATTTTATATATAAGACTAGCTTGTATACCTCTTCACTGTGTACTCAATAAAATTTATAATCCTTACGAAGAATACATATATAATACATATCTCTATAGTATCATACGATTTTGTCTGCTTTTACGCAGAATTAAGAGATTTATTTCTGAATACGTCAACATTGCGCCGAATTTAATACGTAGTAAGGGCATAGCTATACGTCAGAATATAATTAATTTTTGCCCTTCTTTAAGGGTACATAGGGTTGATGCGTTTCTTTTTAAAAAGGTTTTTTTTGTAGGCACAATCGTGGGGGTAATTTATGAAAAATTTGTTTTACGTTTGAATTAAAATTTAACGAATTGTCGCGAGTTTTGTAAAAAGAAAACGTTTAATAATATGGTCCTTAAATTTTTAGTACTTATTAAAGGCGTTATGTATTATAATAGATTTTCATATATGTTGATGTTTAACAAAGGTGGGATTTTATACGCAAACTAAAAATTGTCATGTATCCAAAACTATCATTTGTACATAGAACATCATTTGTTAGTACCCATGCACATCTATAGTTTTTATTGTAACAAATAATAGCAATATACGTACGTACTGATGTTTATAAAAATATTGTTTCATTTTATGAGTTTATCCAATTTTTATATATTTTTATTTATTTATTAATTCGTTATTTCTACCACTATAGGGTAACGCGAATTTTGACTTATTTGATATTTCTTTAGGATACCAAGATATGCGAAAGTTTGTATGTATGTATATATATATATATATATATATATATATATATATATATATAACATAATATAGATATAAAATATAATATAGAATATATTTATAACATCACGTTGAAAACACCTGGCCGTATTTGAATGAAATTTAGTATACATCTATATACCTGGATATGACCCAGAGTAATACATACACATATTAGTACTAGTGTACTACAATCGTAGTACACTACGCTAGTATTTCAAATTGATGTCAGGGAATTTAAATAATACAACAAATGAAATTTTGAAAACAATATCAAATTTAATACATAAATAAGATTTATGTATTTCTACATACATGTTTTCGTCTATATATTTACATTTAAACACATATTTTTTCTAACTCACCTAATTCTTTGACATTTTGTCTTAAAAGTGTTACATTAAAAATAAGCAACCAAAAAGAAAAATTGTTACGTCATCAAAATAAAATTTAACATTTTACAAAATAAATTACTAGATGGGTTTTCCGAGTTCCAAGGTAATGTACACGCAGTGCCAGTTCCGTCCGTAGACACTTCTACAAGCAAGGTACGCAGTACGATTAGAATGGTCTAGTTCATGTAATCGATGCAGATCAATTAGTGTTCAATAATAATATGATAAAATTATTGTAATTTTCAACAATTCTCCTTTACTCTGTCCAAATTTAATAAAAATTAACAAAACAATAACTTAAAAAAAAAACCTTTTATAACAACAATGTCCTGATATTTTGATAACATTAAAACAAAATACATATAAAATAAAACAGTTTTAAAACGTAGATACTTCATTAATTTTTCATTTACGTATACGTACATAAAACAAATATAAATAATGAAAACTTCTATACATTTGTATTTAATTTTAAAAAATTGCATTCGAATTTGAAATTTAGAAGCGGCTGCCCTTATTGAGATACAGTATTGAAACTAAACACGTTAAGTATTATACCGGAAAGTTGTAAGTTACATATCGACGGCGAAGTGCCAATACCTCCTAACTAACATTTTTCGAGAAATTCACTTTTTTATCGTTTTGAATTTAAAGGGGCTACCTATTCATATGTTTTATTCAAATATATTTAACGTAACGTAATTATTAAAGCATAAGTCATTATTATCATAAAAAAAATTTTTTTACTGATTTGCAACTTGTCAAAAAATTAAATATTTTTTTTTTCAGTTTGTGTAAATTGAACTAACATAATGACTATAACACTTAGGAGTTATTGGTACTTCGCCATCGATATAACTTAACAATTCAAAAAAATAACTTAACTGTAATAATTCTGCTGATATTACTCACTGTCGAATACAAAATGTTAGCTTCTCTGATCAAAATTAGGGCACCTGTACTAATTTCGCAACTCAAAAGATATTTTGAACTACACAGAATTATGCCCTTATCCTGATTATAACTATAAATATAAAACCAAGTATAATCTAGAAAATGCTCGGAAGTTTTAACGTGGCTTGCAAGTTCAACGATTATGACGTGAAGAGTTATGTAAAATAATGAATATTATTAGTTCTAAGTTCTCTCGCAAACCTTACATTTAAAAGCACGTTACAACCATAGTGCATCATCCTTAGCTTTTCGTACCCTCGTAAATAAAATCGCATCAAAATTGTGAATTTAGAAATGGCTTCACAGATAAATTTTGTTTATTAAAATATAATTCGATTTTCAGCGAAATTTAACCGAGTTACTCCTTACTCAACCTTCAGATACGACTCTATTTCACGGCGCGTACGTACAACTGGAACAGATATAAATTCGGTCCATATATAATTGACCACACGGATTGACATCTTAATATATACCTATATTAACATTACACATATCAACAACCATATGATATACATAATTAACTAACATTCTTACTATGAGATACCGCCAAAACCGGCTAGTCATCTTTTATACTCAATTATGTTTTAAATTTCTTAAATTATCTAATATTAGTATAGTTATGGTTACACATTGTTACACACATATATGTTTTGGCAATGGTTACTACGAATTATAAAATAACAAAACAAATAATACATAGAAAATAAAAATATCAATTGACTTTAAGTCAAATGAGTGAGTTAAACCTATTAATTTTCTACCTATGTTTAAGCTCTTATTTCTATAGAATGACACATTTTATTCATTAATCAAAAAATCCATAGAAAAAAATGTTTTAGCATCCGTTGTCCCGATAAAAAAGAAATATACACAAAGCTTTTTATTACAGCGTACCACGTCACTATTTTGGAATTGACCATTTGTACATTTAAAACAGACATAAAGACGAGCTTTATGAAGGCGTTATTAAAATATTATCTATAGCACCAATGTCAGCTGCGTGTGATTGTTACTATGTACCAAGCAGTGAATTTAGCAGATTTTGTGTTATGTAAAAGTACATATATCTACTTTGATACATGTATGACACATGTAACGAAGGCGTAGATGCTTTGCAGACTCGTTGGCCGACAAATAGTCCGATTCACGCCTTTCCTGTAGCGAAAACAATTAGTGCTGCTAAATACATGAATATGGACGTCAAGTTTTACAGGAATCGACTTACAATACATTTACTATATTGAACACTTATTGGATAAATCTATCACAAACAGTCCACTGAGGTAATTTACTAAGTGAACTCGCTTTGTTCTAGAGCTGGGCGATTGTGAATGACTAAATACAAAATTAGGTGTTTTGGAAATAAACCATTACTTATTTGCCTGTGGCTGATTAAAATAGAAAAGTATTATTTTTATAATTACAATAGGTAATATAGTAATAAAAATAATTATAAATTACGTTATGAAAATATTTTCGATATCACTTTTTCTGTTCAATAAAGTTAATTGGAGTATAAAATATACTACAATGTAATATGTTTATAATCGATTAAATTAAAGGTATGATCATTCGTAATCGCACATCTCTATTTGCTCGAGTAACTTTACCCGATCGCCGTCGCAAACCGCTATCTACTGCAAGTAGTTGACGAAGTAGCTTATTCGAAATATTTAATATCTGGGACTAGAGATCTGACTATAATGGCTTTTGTGTACTATTATATTAATATGTAGTTCTTAACTAATAGGCACAAACTAGTACAAATCGCATGTAGTTATTTGTGCATATAAAAAGTTCAAGGTCAAGATTATGTTGAGCAATTGAAATCATTTAACATGTAAAACAAACCGCTGCTACGATATGTTTAAAATTAACTTACTGGAATCATACGACATATCGAAATTCTCTATTTGTATTTATTTCGCCTTTTGAACTATTAAGTCAGTGCTTTATAGGATCAACAATCAGTATTTAAATTTCAAATTAAAAAAAAAACGCACAAGTTATTATTTAATAAGATGGTACTTGCTATTTTAAATTCAAATACTGAATGGAACTCCACAGTTTATTTTTGCCAAAGCGCAAGTTGTACTTGATTTCGTCTATTACGAATAACATTTATCCTATAAATGATTTACCTAAGTATAAATAACATTGGCCCGCACAAAATCGTTTAGAGGCAATTCAAGTACACCAATCTCTAAAAATTTAAAATTTAATAAAATTGATGGCAACATTTAAAGCCTATGGCTACTAGATGTAACAAAAATAACACAAAGAAACTCGTGTGTATAAAACACAGGCTTTATGTACATAAATTAACTGCATATTATAATTACAAAAGCCAAATTTGTATATTCCAAAACATGTGATTACTGCATTTTTTATTCATTCCGTTTTCTTATAAATAACACATATCTACGCGAGGTCACATATCTTTGATAATAATTAATTATAAAGTTATTTCCCTTTGCACGCTGCAACTCATATGTATCAGACACAAACATCAATTGATTGTCAAAATTCCATTTTATGATGGGTGTTCTTCAAAAATTAACTCATGTTTAAGATTCTTTATAAGCCACTTTGAATATCTTCACAGAAGCTATGTTCTATAGACGAAATTTCTGAAACAAATAAATAAGATGATAATTATTTTTTACAAAGAAAGATATACCGAACTGAAAATCTCTTAAAAGCAAATAATGGACCCTTAGGGAAAGTTTTCTATCATATGTATATTATGGGACCAACCTTGATACGTAACCTATTTATTAAAATATATCTATATAAGATGCTAATAAAATTATAATTAAACTCTTGAAATAGAAATGAAAAATTAAATTTGTATTTTTACCGGTTACCTTTATAATAGTTGTTACAATACCAATTAAAATAATTATATAATTATATAACCTTAATCAATATGGTATCAATCAATATACATAGGTAAATTAATTTCACACAGATTAACTTAACATGTGTAGTATGTTAGTTAACATTTATAGGGTAGGGTACCTACATTCAAACATAATAATTATAATATAAAAAACTTATAATAATAATTATATTTTTTTTACTACTATATATACTGTTTTTTATTAATACTATTTATACTGTTCAGAAAAGATATACTAATCAATGCTACAATTTAAACTATCATACAAATAACGAATATAATTCCATAATTCTCAGATAGTACAAACTTATACATAAGTAACTAAGTTCTAATAAAAGGGGTCATAATTAATAGGGCCACTATGTTACGTCAGCAACGTCATAGTAATCTCGATTTAATTCGCACGCAGCGTCTGGATATGGATTATCAGCGCTTTTCTCGGGCAAAGTTTCTGCTGAGTTGGTTGAGTGTAAATCGTAACCTGCCCGCCAAACTGACGCCGTCTGCGTCCCGCGCCCCGCGTCCCAGGTGACGGCCGATGCCGTAGTGATGCCGTATATATCGATGTGGCTCTAATTTGAATATAATTTTATTATGATAATTCTTAGTGAGGTTAATATAACAAAACCGTCTTGTATGATGAAGCTTAATTAAGTATATCAATTGGTATTATATTCAGAACTATATTTTGAAGATGGCACACTGCTGGCTTCGCGGCTTTCAAGTTTTGTAACTTTCTACAAATAAAATAAATTGTAATTTTTTTGATACAAAAAAGAACGTATTTAAAAATTTAAACACCATGATAAATAAATAACTTATTATAATCAAACATTAATCACAAATCACGGCGTAGTATTAGATTTTATGAAGAATGACCAATTTAACACAAAAGTAGCTTCAACAAATTCGAGCTAAGCCACAAAATTTTATGGTATGTCTAATGCCATTTATTAATGTAAAATTTATTCAAAAAGATAATGCTGTATAACATAAAATAATAGTCTATAATATCGATGGATTCGGAAGAGGCACATCACTAGATTGCCACGATAAATCTGTCGCATATTCAGCAATGTAACAGACTTTCTCTCCGTTCATTGCTCAGAATAAAGTGCGCCGCTCTTAATATGTGATATAGATAATTGGCTTTCCCGAAATAAAACGGATACACACCGAGTTTAAGCTAACGCTTAGGTAAGGCACAATTCATTGAAGCATAATATTATATTATCTATGCAATAATAAACAGTGCAAATAAATAAATTAGGTACTAACATTTCAAAATAGAATATCTGTAGGTATGAGCCTTAAAAGCCTACCAAATGTTAAAAATGTTATAAATTATTCTGAATAAAATATACAAACGTTACTAATTAAGAACGACAATAGTGATTGCTCTAGAAAATATTTGTAAAAATATCAAGTATCTACGAGTATATGTATAGCTGGAAGGAATGTAATGCTTCTTTAACTCAGCGTTAAGTTTTAAGGAAGTTTCAGTCTTGGTTTTATTTCATAATCTCGTAATTCCTGTCGGATAATTTGATGTCATATCGTATTTTTACCGATAATTTTTATGATTATTATTACATAATTTGTATTACAACATTAAACTAATGTTATAATATTCAAACATTTCTTACGTATCCCTAAAATATAGAATGCATTTAATGTTCACCCGTGGTTCCGCTCGTATTTTATCACTATAACATATATCGGAAACGTTTCAGACATTAAACGGACCAAGAGATACATATTTTTTTTAAATTGTTGGTTAAGCTTTGGGATCTTGTAAATAAGTACACGCTGAAATAACATGCACATTTAAAAGTACCTATATAGGTAACTGGTAGGTGTATGAAAAGTAATGTCAAAGCGACAGTTTAAGGGGCTTACATGTGGTGTTTGAGTTAAATTAAGAAAAATATGTATATTAAACTATTTAAAGAAGAAAAGCATAGATTCAATTCATTTTTTATAGTTCGTGTGACAATAAATCTATTTTCGGATGTCACGGGTTATAAAGCATAGGCGCCGTTGGTTATCGAGTAATTCCGGTGAGGGGGCGGGAGCGCAAATTTATTCATACTGAAACCGACCTCTTAACTCTCGTGCTATTTAGGGCGCGCTTCCTTTACTGCGCGACGATTTCGAAAGGATTTAGATTATATGGAGCGAAAATGATTGTTTGAGACTTTTCAGTTCATTTATAAATAGTTGCTAGTATTCTTTTCATCCCAGATCACATAATACTATATCTTTTCATATTAAATGTTTTCAGATATGAATATATATTTTACATGAAAATCATGAAAGTATCCCACTACTAGTAATAATTACTACGATTTGGAATAATAAGGAATTTTTGAACTAAAGCCATTTGAATTATGTATATACGAGAATATTTTGAAATAAATATCTACTACATATAAATAAGTATACTTTAAAAAAAAACCTAATTCCTCTAGTAGTTAAATAGTGAGCTGTAATTACCCAGGCAAAACTCGGAAATCAGTTGATTCAACTTGTACTCGTATTATAATAGTACCTTTTTTCAGCATTCTTTTTTTAATATTATTATATTTTAAGTAACATTCTAGATGCATAAAGAGGCTGTAATAATAAAGAACAATAACGATTCCCAAATAGTTGGAAGATCGTATTGCCACAACTCAAATGTAGCAAAAAAAAGTATTTATTTACTGAATGTAATTTATTGTTTTACCATTAACTTCCGATTCGAACAGGCAATAATGTCTCAGTAGGCGTAAACGATGCTGTGGTTTTTTATAGATATTGTCTATTACTACTATCGTAAAAAACATTTCCTACGAGTATGATATAACGCAATTTTGTCCTCTGAAAATGATTTTAGTAGCACAGATTTGTCGTAAATTAGTGCCTAATTAAAATTTCTTTCAAATAGTGAAAAACTATTTCCTTAAGGCAAACTTGCCTATTCTATATGTTATTTTAATTTTTTTACCTTGTATCTAGGACGTGAAATATGAGTTTTTATATTTAAATGTTTCTCTTAAACATACTTGCTGAATATAGTATGTATAAGTAAAACAAATATATAATTATAGTTCAACAACAAATATTTTCTTTTATTATAATATAACAAAAGGAAAGTTTAAGGGAAATCTGTAATTCGACTTTTAGTGAATGTTCAGCTAAGTTAGTACTTTCATAAGCGCTATGTGCTAGAAGGCGTGTAAGCACCTGTTGCATGAGGGCGGGGCGACGACGCCCACCGCCCTCGCCACGTGCCCGGGAAACGCGGATGCATTTCATTCATATCTTCCACCGTAGTAATCTCTAGTGTTTCCGCTTCTCGTCTACTCAAATGAAAATATTATTTTCTCATCTTCTAGATTTGATATCAGAATATTTAATTTTCTTTTCATTTCATGAAGTCGGTCAAGTGTGAGTCAGATTCACGGACATATAGTTTGTTAAAATTGATTAGTAATATCACGCTCATCAACTCACGCTTGCCTAGCTTCTTTTACTAGTAATTTTACTTTGGATTTGTAACTAGAATAATAACGTCAACATAGAAAAAAGAATAAGAAAAATCTTTATTTTTAGGTTTTTTGTTACATGTTTTTTGTTGCCATTACAGATACAAATTATTTATATACTTACTAGCATTGCCCGCGGCTCCGCCCGCGTTCATATGACCAAAACCAAATTATTAGTATTCTTTATATACTTTATATTAGTATACTCGTATAAGTATATTAGTTGACCCGGATAAACAGCTATTACCATACCAAATTTCTTCAAAATCCCTCCAGTAATTTTTCTGTGATGCCGTCACAGACAGACAGACAAAAATTCTTAATACTATAGGTTCGGCCTCTTTTAGCGATAATAATGTGTATTTCAATAAAATTCACCAAAAAATATTAAAAGCACAGATACGGCTTCATTAAATTTTAATGTATCTAATAACTATAGATTAACTAATTTATAAAGCCAAAAAGATTGTTTTTTGATAATTTGAACACGGGCGGGGCCGCGGGTAATTTAGTAGTAAATCTAATAAAATCATAGAAAGGTCGAATTTGTACATTCAATTTTTTAGAATTAAAGCTACGTATTTTAAAGACACATGGCGACATCTATTGACAAATATCTAAATAATACAAAAATTAATTTCATTAAATTATTTTTTTTATAAATAAAATAGTGCTATTGATATACTTTTTCAAGATTAGCTATTTTTAATAGTTTTTCACATATTTAGTAAGTTAACTTCCTAAATTCTATATAGTATCATCGTTTTTTTATTCTAACCAGTTTTTGTATTTTTTCTCAGAATGAGATATTTTTCTGCGGTAAAAAGTATCCTAAATGTTGACCCGGATAATCAGCTATAACCATACCAAATTTCATCAAAATCCGTCCAGTAGTTTTTCTGTGATGCGGTAACAGACAGACAGACAGACAGACAAAAATTCTAAAAACTATAGATTCGGCCTCCGTATCGATAATAATGCCTATTTCAATAAGATTTTCTAAAAAATATTTAATGTACAGATTTGACTTAGAATTTTATTATATGTATAGATTATGGCGGACTGGAGAGCTTTGCTGGACCAGGCTAAGGCCCACCCGCGGCTGTAATGCCTCAGATGATGATAGATTATGGCGGATTATATGGATAATGGGTTTCGGTTTTTAAATAAATCCGAAATTAAATAAAATAAAAATTATGTAAATTATATGATTCTACCTTTAAATCAATATTTTTATAAACTCCTTTGAATTACCTACATCGTACACACAGAGAAAGTCAAATGAAATCTCAGCGAATGACTTAAGATGCCGGACACTGGGCATCTTCTCTACCTACTATAATAATGTCGCTATTAGTTAAATTTATAGTAGATAATAAAATTAAATTATAATATAGTTCTCATTATGTATTTTCATCTTCAATCAACGTACCTACTATTTTTGTATTGCGTAATTATCTTACTCCTGTAGACCGATCATTCATTTATAGTTTTAATTCCACATTAAAGCTGCTAAATTTCAAAATTACCGCTCAATTTAATTCGTGTCTTCCTCACATAATGTGACACTGGCAGAATGTATCGCGTCTGTTAACGCAACACTAATCCATTAAAGAAAAAAAAATCTGTCGCTAGCACTTTCTAATTACATAAGGCAATTAATGAACTATTTTATGAAATCAATAAATAAAACCTTTCGCTTACGCGTTTAGTCAGATAAAATAGCTGCAAAATTCTTATAAGTAAAAAAACATAAGTTCTATTTTAAATTATCGAACAAATCACAATCGAGCAAAGACGCTGATTTATATCTTCTTTATACATGGTCACAAACGGGTTACGTTAAATAGCTGTAGACTAAACTGAAATAAGTGCATAAACATAAACCGATAAGACATACGTGGCAATACATAATAATTTATTTTCATCAAAAAGCTATACCGCTTACGCCGTTTTTTAATTAATTATTATATATTTATTTAGGGATGGTTTTTTTAAAATTTATTTAGTTTATAATATACTAATCAAAAAATACTAGTGAATACGGTTTCAAAGGCTACGATATCGCTAAGAAACACCGAGATTTGAAAGAGAAAACCTAGATAACTTCTCATTTTTAAAGTAACTAAACACTTTTTCACAATACAGATAGATTATGAGCTGGAGTAACATAAAGGCTATTGTGAGGCAACTTGAAATATACCCAAACAAAGCGAGAATCCTGTACTAAAGAGGCAGAGGAAAACATTAGTTCTAAAACACTTAGAGGACGCCCCTACTAATGAAAGTCCAATTCAATTTTCTCAAAATTGATTAATAATTTGTTGATAATCACTACATTTGGCGTTCCGCAACAAAATCATAAAATCGTTAGCAGTACACAGCTGTCATACTCGACACGTAATCCAATTTACTGACGGCCCACTTCAACGGAAGAATTCTAAAGCTGCCTTTACTAGATTACTTCCAACGCCCTTCGGCGTCTTGCCATTTGTTCCGACACAAAACACAAATTGCTTAAGTTAAAACAACTGTCATTTCATAATTACAAAAATTTGTCAAGTTCAAACATTTCTGTAATAAAAAATAATACAGTAATAACAAATTGTTATACATTGTTAAACAATTTTATTTAGAAAAAATATATGCTGGAGTGGTCAACGGTAGCGTAGAGTATTTTTATAAATATAATTGTAGGTAGGTACTAGGTAGGTATACTTTTTACATAAATAGATGTAAATTAATTGAAAAAAACCTTTTTTAGGCAATAACAGATTATATGTAAGGAAGAATGGATTCATTTAGAACATATCACTTCAGGAATCTAACTCAGAAAATTTTAATAAAGCAAACACCAACAATATATCGCATTAAAATCAAATTGTACTTATTAAAAATATAAGTATTTTTTAAATAAAACTATCTTTTCGGATTTTTATTACAAATTGTAATAGTTATAATAATAACAGCAAAATTAAATAAATAATATTCCATATTCAATTATAACGAATTAAAATTATAAAAATGTTTAAAGTTAAAAAATATTGTAAGGTAATTACTGAAATTTTCATTTTGTTAATTGTATTTGGGTAGTATTGTATATGGGTAGGCTGTCTGTAACAACTATACCTTCGAGACATGTAACACCTCAGTCTCTCCCGTGACCATGGATGCTGTAAAGCATTCGAAACGTCGGGAAACAAAAATGCAAATAAATCCGCGACAAAATCCGAAAAGATACTTTCATTTAAAATGTCAAATATTCGCGTAAATCTAAGAAAGTATTATATAAGTACTTTATTAGCAAAAATCTTAATAACAAATCTCCTTAAGAAGTGGAAAACGCTGTGCATAATATAAAGCTTTATAAAATTGACAGCGATAACTGGGTTGCCTTTATTTAAATAACCGATCAAAGTCGCCTAAGCTGTCAAACAATAAAGAGACTTGTTGGATATGCCACTTTCATCCTGCAGACTTGCGTTGAATGCGAATCGTGAGCATAACTTTTAAAATTGACGTGATGGCATCAACATGTAAATTGAGTATAGGAACGTCGGTACTAGTCCTGAACTTAAATATATGCACCAATATTTGAATTACTAAACTTTTAATAAGAATATTATGGATAAGGGAGGGGTGTAGAGGAAAATCTGTGGTTATGAACGATGACAATAATGTGATTTACGGTAGTGGCACTTAATCAAAGCAGACCGTTCCCCGTTATTGTGCTTAGTGATGTCTTATTTTAGCTGACATGGAAACCATAATAGGTCCATATATTTCTTGCCACTACGTAATTTATGTTGCGTTATGCTGTGGAATTTATTAAGGACAGTAAAAATATAAATTGTATCAATAAAAAAAGTTACCCAAAAAAAAGAAGTTTTGCCAACGAAAATACCCTATCAATGTTTTTTTTGTGATGATTACAAAAATCATACACATGATAACATGTAGTCGTAAAAGTCATATATGTCGCAGAAGATATGATGATGATGTCCTGCTGACCGATTTCAGCCACGGCGGCCAATCTCATTGAGACTAGCCAACTGCGCAGGAGATATTATAGTGCACAAGTGTACGCGCAGACACAAGGGCACTCTCTATTCCTGTCACTCTCATACTCCGGTAGGACGACACGAGACACGACCAGTGAGAGTTAAGGCGCAGGGCCGACGGCTTTACGTGCTCTAAGAGGCACGGGGGTGAAACACCGCCAACTTCCCAACTCCGAGCTGTTACTGAGACTTACTATACAGAAAGACTCAATAACTAAACTAGGGCCGACCCGGGACTCGAACCCAGGACCTCCTACATGCTAGCCACTACACCACCGAGGCAGTTGATATATGCAGAAGATATATATACATATGTAAGTATAGCGCGTAACCGCAGAAGAATAAACTTGGCATCTTATGGGAGAAATGTAAGAAAAATAAATGAATATTTATTATCACATCACTCATTTGAGAGGCCATGCGGCAGATATTTAAAATACTTAAGTACAAGGGGACATTAAGGGAAGAGGAAATAAAAAGAGAGCAAAGAAGCGTTTTATTAAGTAGAGGGTGGTGGGTAGAGAATATAATGAATAAATTCCGTGTAAAGACCCCCCTCGTAACGCAATTGAAAACTTTTAACAAGTGCCGTGAAATCGTGTGTAAAGGTGGGCCCGTACCTAATTACGTCGCTAGCCGACCGGAATACGGGATGAGTTCAGAAATTTAAACGACTCTTTATGAAAATCAGCTTGTTAATATAAAAAATCGAGTGTTGACCGACGTTACAATTCGCCTGAGTTTTTCTGGCTACATTAGAATTTTAATCAGTTCAAAAAACAATGCAATTTAGTACTATTTAGGAAAAAAAAAGAAAATTAAAATATTGCTTTGTATTAACCGCAAATCGGCTCTTATTTGCGTTTCGGCTCTAGCTACCGTACCCCGCTCATAGCTTCTAGCGTGAAAAATATTAAAAAATTAACAAAACCTTGCCTGATAAAGACGTATTCTTCGAAACCCTAAAAAACAAGTCATTACCGAAGCGGGTTTAATCTACCGTCGTATTCTGCGGATTTTTTCGTGATATTCCATTATTTGAAGGCGATCGCTCGACGCTAAGCGGCGGGCACCGCTCACGCTAAAAATGATATGATTAATTACTAGCTTCGGTCGCCCTCATTAGCGCATAAATAGGAGCATTCAGTGGTGAAATTGAATCACGAGTGCTCCTGAGGCACGTTCAATTCCGATCTAATTATAATTATTATTCATTCCAGTAAGCAAATGACAAATGGTCTCTATGGTAGGTACGAGTAGGTATGTCACCAAAGCAATGTATTGTTAAAGCGATGAAATCATCTGTGGTATTAAAATTGTTTTAGACGGCTTATACGTTTTCCTTAATCGAATTTATCGTGAAAACTTTTTTCACTTCAAATATTAGTATACGTAACTAATAATACCTATCGAGTTTACTTAAAAAAGGTGATACAAGCAAGATTATTATAAATATTTTTTCACATTACATACATGTCTATGTTGTATGTACGCTTGCGTATTTTCTAGCGTGTCTTTTTCACCCTAAGTATTTATTCATAAGCCAATATAATTTACACACAAACGTCTCCAGAGCTAAAGGTCAGAACTGACAAGCGCACCCGCTGCTAACAAAAAATGTAATGAATAAACACTTTATATATGGACTTTCAAATAACATACACAAGAAAAAACTTATCTAGTTCAAATATAGATTATACTATTTTTTTACTAATAATGTACTAGGTATATACTGAATATTGTGGCAGTTTTAAGATAATAATATTTTTATATAATTATTCACTAGATTATAAGATAATATGAATTTAATAGTTTTCTTTTAACTATAGTATTATTAGTAATATTCGTGTGTCCTACGCTTTACGGCCTTATATTGGCCGGTTCATGTCACTTGCCAGCACCCAGCATTCGCGACCCGTCAATCTTTTTTTTTTCTTTTTCCCTACATTCTTTCATAAATAAAGTAGATAACGTGTCATAATCCACGTACAAAGAGATGGAACATAAACCGACGTACCTACATATCTGTTCTATCTACGTAACGTAAAATAGAGCGATGTATAAATTTTCTAATCTCACTTTTTATATTGTTGAAATACAAATATTTTTTGTGTAGGTATATAGTCGAAAGAAAAAGTAATGTAAAATTAAAAAAAAAAATTATTATTTTTTACTCTTTAGTCATCTTTTAACCATGTATATATGCCAGCCTACATTACTTTAAGATATGAATATCTAATAGGTATATATGATTTGGTATGAACTCTAATTATAGTTAAAATATTATACATAAATATGTGATGTATTTTAGATATCGAAATATATTAGATTTGCTTTGCTTCGGCTGGCACGGACTTCGAAAATATCTGATTAGGTATCTATTCTAAATGAAAACCTCCGTTGAGTTATTTATTACATTTTAGTGCCTGGAAATCATTTTTTTTTGTAAGTTTTTATTTGTCCATTTTTAGTGTCGACGTAATAAGCAGGTAATTTGTTAGAAGAAAGTTTTTTTAATAACATGTTCAATTAAGCAATTTATTTAAAAAAATAATTTATTTGTTGATTTTAAAAAACCGCTTCACCGATTTCGATAAAATTTATATGGGACCACCTGGGAAGTATACCCTTTGAAACAAAAAAAATCCAAATCGGTTCAGGCGTCTTCGAGTACTTAATCGGTGAACATACATAAAAAAAATTAAAAAAATCCGACGAATTGAGAACCTCCTCCTTTTTGGAAGTCGGTCTAAATATTATTTTAGTACATTTGGTGACCGTTAAATTTTTAGCATTTTATTTAACTATAGATACCTTACAAAGCTTGTATTACTTTATATGCTGTGTTTGCAGATGTTTTAAAAGGTTATACGTATATAAATTCAAGCTATAAAAATACTTTACTCAATTATTCTTCTGGAAGAATTTTGGAGGTTTTTATTGCATAGACAACCCGTAATATAAAACCTTAGTGTCGGTATCTTACGAAAGCAATGCTTAAACAGCTACAAAAGTGCAAAACCAATGTTAAAACTTGTGATGTGTATATCTCAGTCTTAAATACCAGAAAATGAGGTCAGATTACCGTCCGTTGTTTTCACGAAACAATAAAGTTATAGTTTTGTAAGGAGCGATACTGACTGAGTTATTGGACACTCAACTGGAAAGTTTTTGTGAATTAGCGCTGATATTCCGAGGATTTATTGTATTTGAACTTCTTATAATTTACTTGTATTTATTATTAGTAGGTATATAGTTTAAATAATAAATAATTTTGTAACTAATATTATGCATTTTAAATAAAACTATCTTTACAGATTTTTCGCGAATAATTAATGCGAAAAGATAGTTTTATTTAAAATGTCAAATATTCGCGTAAATCTAAGAAAGTATTAATATTATGCAGTACTTTTATATGAACACGTAAAAATTAAAAAGATATGCTTTTCAATAATACATCTATTTATAATTAAAACTCAGTTAAGTTCAAGTTTGATTAAGGCAAGGAGGGCTCTGTACACAATATTATAGTCCCTTTCCTAATATGAGAAGGAATATGATAAAGTCAAAGAGGCCCTTAATTTGTCACTAATTTATAATTGATTAACACTTAATTTGCCTACAGTTCCAAGGATATAGATAGAACAGACAGATGGACGTATGGTGTAGACTTAGTACAGTTTGGAGCTTTTAACCATGGAATCCTTAAGAATTGAATGATAACTGCCAACTAAGTATGTACATAAATACGTATGGGTCTAGTATGGATAAGGCAAGCAATAACTCTCTAAAAAATAATTAAAATATACTAAGGTGATTGTTTAAAGGCATATATAATATACATATAGTGTGCATCCAATTTGTTTCTTATGAGTAGATTTATAGAGTAGATTTATACAGTTTATATTGGTTTTAATACATTTTATCGTGTAAAAAAGATCAAATAATTTTAAATAGCAATTTTGTATTATTTGTTCGAAATTTTTGCAAAAAAAAAATTTAGAAGTTACGACTAAAATATCGCAAATAGCGTCATAACAAACCTAGTGGCCGTAAAAACTAAAAAGTATTGCGCTTTTTGGTCCACATAATTAAATTTTATTAAAATATTTTATTTATTAACAATTAAAAAAAATATATTACCTTCATTAATCACTGAACAGGGTCCCATTGTATGCCCCCTCTCGGCCCCTAACCAACTACTCATATCACAAGCTTCCACCTAGCTTAAAACTAACTACGCTAACACAATTGACACATTAACAACGATCGGTAACATTACGCTAAATAAAATTATAATATTAGTTAACATAAATCTCGACTAACATGCAAAAGTACCTCTAACAGAAAGTGTGTGCGTCTTATTTACATTATATAATTAAACACAAACAAAAATCCATCCAGCGGTTTTGAATTCAAATGAGTTCAACTATGTGATTTTTTGAGATGATCATAACCTACGCAATCCTAACCTAGCATGACAAACAGACGAACAGATTAATTATCAGTTGTCTCATTCTCTCACACTAGTTAAAAAAGGAATAGCAATATTTACCTATATTAGTGAGATAACATTTTTATCATGCTATGGCAGGATTTATTTTGTACAAATCCAAACCCGTCCAGTGTTTACTATTGAGCAACAAACATCCAATTGACTCTAATGTATTAGAATATTATATTGGTAACTTCAATGGACCCAAGAGGGGGCAACAGTATATGGGGTATGCGAGGTCCCCCCGCCTGAAAGAGTTGTGGGGACTGGGGCCGATGGGGCCCTAAACTGACTTTCAGCTTCTGCTGCCATTGCAGTATTTTGTTGTGGAAAGTTGAAGTCCAGTGTGCCGTCCATGCTTAACTCGTGTCTTATGACCTGGTGAATTATATTTAAAATTAATTAATAATATTTAATCTGGCATTTTTAAAGTGATAAATATTAAATAAGGGATTTATAACAAAAATAATAACATTTACATAATAGCAACAACCTTTTCTTACTTAACTTCGAATAAGTAAGTAACGCTTAAAGGAAATCATGAAACTCTATGAAAAAGAAAAATAAGTACCTTTTGCGTAGAATATTGTTCGAAAAATAAATAAGTTAAAGAACAAGATGCTTATGTGTATGTATGTCACTACTGAAAATAATGTTAATATCATGTACCTCGTCAACATTGCAATCGAAACTGTGTTCTAATGCTTCAATATTCAAATCTTCGGAGAGTCCCGTATTGAGTGCACCCATGATCTGCCCCATCACCGTCGTGGGCCCCATTGGGCCCGTCTGCACCATTATGCCCCCGTTCATTAACGTTGCGTCTGATGTTGCCACCATTTGTGTTTGGCTATTTTCTTATAACAAAAAATAATGAGAGTATAGATTAAGTAAAATTTTATGCATAGCATACGGTGACATAATAAAACTGAAAATGAAACAGAAAGTAGGTGGGTATATGATAATATAATACGTTTACTTTAAATGTTTTCAAAATAATTATTACATCGAAACCGGAAACATGTTGAAAACTAAAAATTAAAAAAAAGTATGCTAGAATATACTGACAAATTAATAAATTATTATAAATGGAATACGTTTTTTAATATATTTTTACTCACTTATGCAAACTTTTACAAATTTATCGGCTACAAAATTAAAAAACAAAAAAATTTAATTGACTGTGTCTTATTAACAATTTTGCAATATACTTGTGTTTAGCATATAAAACAGTGTAGTTTATTATTTTGTATACAGAAAATCACAGAATAGCGATATAACTTAGTTCGGACGATGCTACTTAATTAATTTAATATTGTCAAAACTACTTTGAAATGTGTTTAATATGTAAGTGTACGGAAAACCAAAGTCCAAGTAGGGTTAGTTTAAAAATTATAATAGTTTTCTATATAAACTTCGTCACACTCATGCTAGACTTAAAGTATATTTTGGCTGAAGGCACAAATTCAGGATTGGGGACTTTGCCCCTAGCGGAGTGGGTGGTATTTCTGGATAAGGGACGTGATAGGGAGTCGAAATGTTAAATAAAAATTGTCCGCGAACGTATGAGTAAAAAGTTATTGAGACTTAAAGTTACAACATTTCCATACATTTTCATATATTTCTTTACCACCATTCGGAGTGGGTGGTATTTTTAGATAGGGGAGGTGACAGAGAGTCAAAATATATTAAAAATATTTGGAGGAAACGTACGAGTAAAAAGTTATTGAGACTTACAAGTTATAACATATCTAACACATTTCCATACATTTCTTTACCTAAATAAGTGATTACAACAGATAAACATACCTTTAACGAATAGTACGCATCCTTTTTTATGTACATTACACATTTTCACAACAATTAATGCTTTATTGTATTTAATATTTTAATAATTTCACAACACAAACAAAACGATCTTACATTTTGACAAAAGCAAAACTGACACTTTGTTTTATATTACCGCTTAAATGACAACAGATTATATTTGATTATTCGTCATATCTTGGTTAGGTTAGGTTAGAACATTTAAGATTATTTATTTATTATTCCTCATATCTGGGTTAGGTTAGGTTAGAACATTTAAGATTATTTATTTATTATTCCTCATATCTGGGTTAGGTTAGGTTAGAACATTTAAGATTATTTATTTATTATTCCTCATATCTTGGTTAGGTTAGGTTAGAACAGTTGCCACAACGCACGAGCCGAGCGAGCGAAGCGAGCGTGCCGCGGTAGCGGCCGGTGAGTGCCATAAATGACTAGAAAACTAGAAAATTCGAATTTCACGCAAAGTACAAATAAAGACAATCATCTGGAGATTATTTTGACAATTGAAAGTGACGTTTTGACTCCAAGTGTCTAAATGGTAGTAATGTCAAAATAATGTATGGAAATGTTGTAACTTTAAGTCTCAATAAATTTTTACTCATATGTTCGCGGACAATTTTTATTTAACATTTCGACTTCCTATCACGTCCCTTATCCAGAAATACCACCCACTCCGCTAGGGGCAGAGTCCCCAATCCTAAATCGCAGCCTGGCTGAATTTTACTTAAGTATAAAGGTAGTTTTTAAAGTTATTTGTATGACGATATCAACATTAACGCGCATTTATTTTTACTACCAACCTGTTTGCATAATATCAGCTGGATCAGCAGGTGGGGGAGGTCTTACAAAGTGGTCGAGCGGGTGTTGATGAGAATGTGTGGGGTGTGCGGGGTGCGCGGGGTACAGGGGTGTGCACGCGCAACCCCCGTGAGGATGCCGAGGGCACGCGCCGTATGCGAAGCGATAGCTCCCACCTGACGACGACGACGATGTCGTTGGCACATACCTGCATGAAAGTACATAATTTACATCCTACGTCTCGTAAACAATTACAAATTCTTCGTTTTTATTCCGTTGAAAATTAATTCCACGCTTTTTATAATAATAATTACATGGAGCACTAAGTAATCAATTATCACAAATTATGTTGCGTATTTCGAATGATATGATTAACAATAATGTGATATTATATTTTTTTTTTATAATTCACGATAATCTAAAAGCCAACTATGTAGCATTTATTTTCTAAAATAACAAAATGTAGCTTCTAATTATAAATAAACTTATCTTGGCTTAGGCGTAAAAGTCACAAAATCTTACGTATTTAGAAATGGATCTGCCCCGTGAAGCTTCATGGAGTCCGCGAGCGATCCCGCTAGATCTTGGTCTTGAGTGTAATCAGCTGGGGAGAAATCACTGGTCGAAGCAAAGTCCCCTGAGGGAGTATAATCCGTCGCCCACTCTGGCTCCGTGGGTATTAAGGAAGGGATCGGTGATAGCCGGCTGCACGATGACGCATTTGAAGAAGCCCTCTGACGAAAGTCCGGCGACAGCTGAAAACTGCTGCTACGCCAAAGCGAACAAGCGTCAAAAATAAATTGAACCTCGGAATCGATAAACACGACCATGAAATTCTAAAAGATAAAATATTTATGGGCCATGGTCAAATTTAACGATATAATCGAGCAGCAAATAATCAAAATTCTTAGCAAAACTAAAACTATACTAGAATATTTTTTTTAAATTAAGTATAATGGAATACATGCAAATCTAATGCCTCCATCAAGGTCCGCTAACATGAATGCCAAATGAAGCGATCATCGTAATGGGTAAAATGGTCAGAAAGGACACATTTTATTAGTGCAAACTATAACAGAAAGTAATTTAATGAGAATTGTTATGGACAATGATCTCAAACGAGGACATTGGGCAAAAAAACGTCCGATATAAATGTCAATTACATTCGTAATTTTGACAGATATTCGGCAATAAAAATATTAAATATTGGAGAGAATGACGAGATTCAGGCATCGGCATAACTCATCATCTAATGGTCGTGTATGATTTAAAACCTTTTATCATAAAGTAACAGTGTTCCTATAACTCAATTTTATTAGCGTGGTCAACGCCGCGTTATGTCGATCGGTTATTTTTATTGTTAAGTGGATTTCACATGCGACCCGTAAATTGTATCCGCTGACGTAAACACTAGATGCAGTGGGATACTTGGCAGAATACGCAATTGTATTTCTCGTGTAGGTAAATTATGATCCCTTTAAAGTCGAATTAGTACTGCCGTCCACGACGGTTATGTCTGTTAACATAATTGGCCGGGTGCCATCTATCCCCCTTACTTTTACACATCTGTGGAGGTGGACTTATACTTGAAGCAACTAGTCTACTCTCTAAGAGATAAGTATCTATGATATAATATAACCAAATTGTATCTAATATTAATTTACTTATTAAACTTAGCAATTTGGACTATTTTCTTTACCTGTGTATTGGGGAATCTGGGAAAATGTCGAGACTTTCTGATATTGAACTACTTGGACTCGGTGTGGCGTCAGCGGTGACTCCGTTTCTTAATGCGTCGGGCTGTTTATAATTTACAATCAATATAGTTATGTAACCATTATTCTTAAAAAGAAGTATATTTTTTCGTTTTAACAAAAATATAACTATAAAATACTTTTATGAAAAAAATTGAATTATTTTCAAAACATTTTTCATATGCTTTCTAAAATAGATATTTAATTATATCAAAATAGACTAAATTATGGAGTAGTAATTGTTTAGCAGGACTAAAATTAATATTTTAAGTATAAATGGAAATGACATTTTATTTCCTAATTGACTTTCAAAACCGCATTCATCTTATAAATAAAATTGCTAAATGTGTTGGTACGCGCAAAACGGCTGGGCCAATTTAGCAAAAAAAGAAGCTACATACCTACTTGTTTAAAAAAATACAACGAAGTTCTTTTTGTACTATCGGTACTTTCAAGTATAATAAAGAAAATAATATATTATATTAGATTACCTTCTTTTTAACTCTGCCTCTTCTCTTTTCTGTCTTGGATGTCTCCATTGAGAGCGCTCGCCTACGCACCGATTTGCCAGGTTTCGCATCCGGGTTGATCATCCACCACGACGACTTGCCCGTACCCTCGTTTTGTACCCGCATAAACCGGTTGTGGAGAGAGAGGTTGTGCCGAATCGAGTTCTGCAACAGAGCGACAACTATCGTTACCCATAATGAAAAATTATTCGTTCCACTTACAAGTATAGTATACGAAATTTACAATTAATAAACTTTACGTAGTATAATAAATCCATTTGTCATATCTGTTTACATAATAGTAATAAAAGTGACCGCAAAAATCTATTTTAATTCCAACGCAAAGTTAGTGCAATAACGTGTCCTATCTCACACCGGTAATAAAATCTCACAACTTTTTCCGTTGAAGGAATAAAAGCAACCACAGCAACGAATGAAGTTTAGCAATAAAGTAGCCCATAAATAATTTCTGCGCGCCCTATGAGAACTGCCACTTTCTCGTATCGTTCATCTCGATGTAAATAGGATTTTTAGCTAAATCATAAAATCAGTAAAAAATTGCTCTGTAAAACGTGGAATATTTTACCGTTTACACACAATTTAACATGAATATTATCTATTCAGAGCACTCAGTAGAGTTTGGGAATGTATACATTTTTCCTACATGCTCCGTCTTATTTCATAACTCCTATATAAAATGCATATTTTTACATTTACATCAAAACGTGGTGAAGCGTAGTTCAAAACTTGTCTTACTCGTTTTGTATACTTACATATATCGTGTCTCTTTCAATATGGAAATTTTATATTTAACCGAATCATAACGAGACTTTCAAACTAGGCGTATGGTAACGTGTCAGGTATATATCTATCCTGACCAATTTCCGGTCACGGTGGCCACCAGTACCTGAGTAGCTTCTATAAGATATTAAACACATAACTAACTTATCTATGAGAATTTAGTCCGATGAAACGGTAAATACGTTCTTCGAGTCACCAACTCACCCGGAGTTGTTAACTGATATTTTTTCATAGAAAACCTCAATAACTCACCTACTTAATTGGGCCCCCAAATCGCTAATAATATGAAAATAAATCGATATTGACTTGGCTGTATTTTAATTTTGCTGCACGCATTCTTTCTTATTTAATATTTAAACTTGCAACGTTATTAAGAAAATAACATACCTAATACCTATATCTATATCTACATTCAATTACGAATAATGTACAACAATTGGATTTTCACATAAATCCGCTAAATGTGGACAAGTTACGCGATTTATCAAGCGTGAAAACACGCGCAACAAATGGCCTGTCGACTTTCAGATGGATTTGTCGCCAGAAGCCCTTACCAAGAATTTCTACTATAATAATTGGGACGTATGAATAAAAGTAATTACATCGCAAATGGCTTGTGAAAAGAATGACAAGAAATAAAAAATTGATGGCTTTAATGATAAAATTTTTGAGACTGTTAAATTCCATTTTATTATAGAATTATAATATACTAGCGATAACTCTCGCTTCGCTCGAGATCGTCCCTAGGTACGTTTTAACCGTTACTATGATATATATAGACTATATATTATACATATATACATAGGTATAATGAGTTGTTGTGGTTTGTATTATAACGTGTTTTCCCCTGAGAATGAGATAATCTCCCACGGTAAAAGTAGCCTATGTCACTCTCCAACCCCTAACTATCTCCACACAAAAAATCACGCTAATCCGTCCTTGTTTAGACGTGAAAGAAGGATAAACAAACAAACACACTTTCACATTTATAATATTATAATAATAGTAGGTATTGATTTTGTCAATAGAATACTATCATTAGAATAATACACTATGTTGTAGGTATATATTGTCTATTATTTAATTTATAATATTCTATTTTCTATTTGATTTGCAAAGAGCCCGTAAAATTAGAGACTGAAGAGATATTGTTATGGACATTAAAAACCTTTAGTATATTTTATGAATTTAAAGTATTATATCTGTATTTATCCGGACGTTCTGGAGAAATACAATTAAATAAAAACAGAAGGAAAGATAAACTCTCAAAACTGTAGATTTGGCATTTTTTACATCGCCATATATATATATATATATATATATATATATATATATATATATATATATATATATATATATATATATATATATATATATATATATATATATACATACATATATATAAAAGGCAAAAGTGATTGACTGATGTATCAACGCACAGGCCAAACCCTTAAGGCTAGAAAATTGATATTTGGCACACGTATTCCTCATATGACGAAGGCATCCACTAAGGAAGGATTTTGCAAAATTCAACCCCCAAGGGGGTGAAATAGGGGATAGAAGTTTGTATGAAGCTTTTTATTCCTTGGACATATTTGCATGAAATTTCGTATGAATTGAGGACGGCAAAAATAATGAGTTACGTATTTCTGTGTTTTCTAAAATTCAATAAGTAAAATAGGGGAAGATAACATAAAGCTAAAGAGTTTTTTTGTAGATTGAATGGGGGCGTAGCCGCGGGTCTTGCTAGTGTATTATAAAAAAATATGTACATTCATTGTAAGACTTTGACACTTACAATTTTATTAAAAGAAGTAGCGACTCACCCTCGCTTCGCTACATTTCGTCCCTAGCTTGCTTCCTAATACAAACTTTCATCCCCATTTTCACCCCCTTAAGGAATGATTTCCATGATAAAAATTATCCTATGTCCTTCCCAAGGTCTCAAAATATCTTCTTACCAAATTTCATCTAAATCGGTTCAGTAGATCCAGAGATCGCCCCCTACAACGTCACAAACTCACAAACTTTACCTCTTTATAATATTAGGATTGATAATTAATGAATTCTTCGATAAATTTTTCTTAACAAAAGATTTGCCTATACGAGTATATACCCTACGACTATCATAATATCTAATTCTACGACCGTAGCTGCCTTATAGGCATCTACGGTCTCGGATCTCCTACTTTGTTATTAGTTTTATCTCCTATCCGTTATGTAGTGTTACTGTAATGCTACACTGAAGACAGCTCAAATAAATAAATAACGTGTATAGTAAGTAGGTTTGTGATGCTTGAATTTGTAACCTAAGGATAATTTTAAGTATATTTTTTAAAGTATATTATGTAATTTTTAATTATATTATGAAAATAATATTTTGTCAATAGTATTCACACCATACAGTAATGTTCGAAGACGCAGACAAGATTCTTGCGAGTGCGAGATCATACTTAGAATTTTGTGTACGGTAGGATTGTTGGCGCCACAGCGACCCTTATGGGGTGAATTAACCGTCTCCGTCGACGTCCCCTTTAATGCTCCAGCGACTTAAATTTTGTCGAATTTCCATGCTATAATATCGTGTTACGCAATCTTCGAAATCAATGGCTTATGATTTCCGTAGTTTATAGCTTTAAGGTTTAACGTTGAAAGTTTATTTAAAGTTAATGGAAAATAAAAATGTTTTATTTAAATTCGAAAATGAGTTTTCGTTAAAGTTGATATTTTTCTAAATAAAAGAGATAAAATAGTCTTAATTTTAACGCCCAGGTGTCAATTTTTTGTTATAATAAATATAATAAATACAAAATAATATAAGGAAATAAAAATATGAATTGCAGAATTTCAAGGTCTCTCGTCCATTACAAGTAGTAGATGTAACCTTGGAGCAGGGAATATTTTATGAAAGAAACGTGAAAACAGAATGGTCTAAACGACTGTATACCTATTGAATAATTCAATACTACGCAACACTGTGAGTGCACGGATTATAGACCTTCAAAATGCATTTTAATATAGTGCGCAGTAAATTTTATTATTTCAAGACTAGCGGCTCACCCTAACTCCTGTCGGGTTCGTCCCTACTTACTTTTTAACATTTAGTATAGATTTCTCAGAGATGAGATATTTTTCCGCAATAAAAAGTATCCTATATGTTGACCCGGGTAACTAGCTATCATCATACCAAATTTCATCAAAATCTATCCAGTGGTTTTCCCGTGATGCGGTAAAAGACAGACACACAGACAAAAATTCTAAAAACTATACATTCGGCCTTTGTATCGATAATAATGTTTATTTCAATAAGATTTTCCAAAAAATATTCAATGTATAGATTCGGCATAGTTACAATTTTATTATAGGTATGTATAGATTTATAAACTGAGCGGTGTTCTGATACTGTTTATGCCTTGGATGTACCTATATTCAAAGTTGTATTATTTTAGTCACACATAGTCAATTATACACAGATTAAACTTACATTTTTTTAATTCATTTTGCGGCTATGTTTCACTACGACCATTCCTGGTTTATTGTCAGGAAAAAATATTTAATGTACCTACAGATTCGACTCAGAATTTTATTATATGTATAGATAGATTGCATAAGGTTAGTCAGGATTCAGGCTTGTAACAACTAAATATTTAATCTAACTAGTTTACAAATTTCATGTACCAAATTAAAGTCAGAATGAGTCATAGTTTTATATTTAGTACCGCGGCTCCATCGTCATACAAAACAACTTAGATAGCCTAAAAAAGTTTAAGACATAGTAAGTGGTTTTGTATTACATAACATAACAAGGTTGACTCCTTATCGCGGATGTGAAAATTATTCCAAAACATTAACCGCGTACCTCAGGTGAACACTAAGATTTATCAAGTGTATCGTAACAGAAATCCTACGTAGGTAATATTGAACAAAAATTTTAGGTTTCAATGAAAAATATTATAATTTTCATTTATTATTTGCTTTAGATTTTACAATAACAAATATTTAAGATTAAATAAAATTATCTTTTCGAATTATTTCGCGGCGGTTTCTCCCGTGACCATGATTGTTGAAAGCAACGAAACGTCGAAAACCAAAAATCAAAACAAATCCGCAAAATAATCCGAAAAGATGTAATGTGGACAGTTAACAATAATTGTATAATGTCACATCCAAAATGTCATTATTATATTAAGATATAAATTATAAATAAACTTTAGCGAAAGATAATAAAATTCATAACATACAACGGTAGTTATATCTTACCCTGAAAATGCGTCACATTCAAATATATGCGCATACAAAAATTGAATGCCTTTTATAAGAAGAATAGAAAATAAAATCTGCAAGGTAATATTACGCCTTGTTTTATTTCCTTATATTATTATATCAATGTATAGTATTTTAGAAGTGTCCATGTTGTTTTCCAAAATAAAGCGATAATGCAGAAAAAAAATGGAAAAAATTATTATCACTTACTACAACAATCTAAGTGTCTATCACAGTGATACTGGCGGAAAGCGGTGAACAAACTAGCTTCTTTAACTTTTTGTATACTTAAGTTCTGTATCGCACTGTAGAGCTTTTTAGTAACTCTTGCAATATATTCGTACTAGCGACGTAGTAGTACGTTGTAAGATTACGTTAGTATGGAATAGATAGATATACCTATATTCTTTATTGCACATTAAAAAACATAAATTACAAATATTGTATAAATACAACCCGTATTTTGACGTGTTTTCCCGTGGGAATGACATAATCTCCTGCGGTAAGAAGCCTATGTCATTCTCCAGCCCTCCAACTATTTCCACAAAAAAATCACACCAATCCGTCACTCTGTTTCGACGTGAAAGAAGAACAAACAAACAAACAAACAAACACACGTCTATATATAAGTATGGATAGAAGTAGCAACCAATGAGAAATGAAAAGAAATAAAATGAAACTTTATTTAAATAGACTTATTTATTATAAGCACATTTGAATCGTCAATTTAATAATTTAAAGAACGACTCAGTGTAGTCAGTAGGTACGCGAAGAAGCTATCACCGGTTCGCACAGCAGTTCTGCTGAGAAGAGCCAGCGAGAAACTCAACAGTTACTCTTTTAAATATCGAAGTTACATTTTATTTATTTTAACCTATACATATAATAAAATTGTAACCAAGCCGAATCTGTACAATAAATATTTTTTGGAAAATCTTATTGAAATAGACATCATTATTGATACAGAGGCCGAATCTATCGTTTTTAGATTGTCTGTTTGTCTGTCTGTTACCGCATCACAGAAAAACCACTGAAGGGATTTTGATGTCAACATATAGGATACTTTTTACCGCGGGAAAATATCTCATTTCTGAGAAAAAAATACAAAAACTGCATTGTAAGAGTATACTAATATGTAAAACCTAAGAGCTTGCTTTTTGGTCATCTGAACGCGGGCGGAGCCACGGGCAATGCTAGTAATGAACAAAATATTATAGAAAGCGCGCATATGAATCAATATATCTTAATTCCACACATTCCCATGAAAAAAAAAAACTTTTGAACAGAGTTATACGCTTTGCTCAGTTTTATTTTAAATTTTATCTTTAAATTGTTGAAAAGGTAAATCTAGGACAGTTTGTGGAATCTTATTACATATGTATATATTCAGGCTTACGAAGGATTTATCTCACTTTTTGCAGTTAAAATCTGAGCGTCACAAGCTTATTTCTATTCTAGTATTTATAGTGTGTCTATTACTGCTTTTTAAATAATTTATTTAAATGTAGATTCCTGTTAGTGAAAAAAAATCAGAATCGAATTAGAAGCTCCGAAGTTCAAATTAAGTTTACTTTTACCTAATTATAATATTAGATATTTGAAAGTTCTGACTAAACTAATAGAATACCTTACATGGATATAATATTAAATTAAATCGGTTCAAATTGAAACTCAACGAGGAATAATCATGAAGTAAGAGTTGAAACAATAAATAATTCAAATCGAAGAATCACGATAATACAATAGAATGAGGAGGTAAGGCAAAGAAGAGGGAGTCAGACGTGACAGCATTGAAAATTCGGAAGAAAATCCACAGGCGTGTCAACCGACACTGACAAATTTAATTATTTAACTTACCGAAACGTTAGCTAGATGACTTTTCCAAAAGGCGATAACTAAGTATAAATAAATCCACTTACAGCCACCGCAGCAAAGTTTAACTAATAAAACATTGAAATTTTCGTAATTTGATTGAATTGAGGTCGGAATCTTTGGCGACCTGATTTGAATACGTCATTACAATTCATTTCACATTTTATTTTTAAACGACCATAAGGAGGTAGGTGACAATTACATTACTAATCTAGTCTAAAACAAAATTATTGTAAATATTATTTATTGATTTCTTTTAAAAAAATATTTAAATATATTCTTTCATATATTATGTACATATTGTAGTTCAGTGAAATATTCTATATATTGTAACTTATAATTATAGTATTAACTCTAAATGGCTGTAAAATATTAATCAAAAACGCTCAATATTAAAAAAATCTTACGTAGTTTTGTTTATTAAACAGAAAACTACGCGTGTGGCGGCCGCACGTTCCACGTTATACTAGTATATTTTGGTGAAAATGATTCATTGTTTTATAGAATACGATTATTTTTGGAAATTTATAATTTTCCTTATGGAATGCCTTTAATTTTCATTGTTATCATAAATGTTACATTTTGATTTTGATTGAGCTTGCATCATTATTACTTTATCTATATATCGTATGCATGGTCTAGTAATTAAAATATGCAAATTAAAATATAAAATGATAATATGAAAGAAATAGAAAAGGACGTTATTAACTATAAGATCACATAAAATATTATATTTTTAGACATAGAGACAGAACGATGCGGACATTTATAACTTAAATACTAATGTCATAAACATAAGCTTAAATGCGAATTCCTTGTCATATTGGAACATTCACAATCTAATCATAGCAAAAAATTGATGATTTTAAAACTATATCAACTCATATAGGTATACCTACATATTTTACACAAACAACACAACACAATGATCAAGGTAATATTATATTTTTAACGTGAACATCTAAATTGTCGTGTATTTTGTACCCGACTGCAAGGAAAGGTTGTAATCTTCTTTATTCCCTCATATCTTCCAAACCACTCGATGGATTCCTTTAATTAAAGTATCGTTAGATTTGTTTCATTAGTCCAAGTGTTCTTAGATAGGTGACATAAAAAAAGAAAACTATGTCAAAAGGGGTATTGTTGAAAAGGAGGAGGTTCTCAACACATCGAAATCTTTTTTTTCGATAAGAATGTATCAATTTCGTACCTGTTTACGACATACTATTTAAAGTTCTATTTATTCCACATCTATTAAATGTATAAAGATTCTGTAATAATGTAGTAAAGCATCTTTCAAATCTACATTTACTAAACAGAAGGTAATAAAATTTAGTCATATTTTAAATTCAGACTAATGACCTGCACATAATAATTGTTCGATTCCCATTGAATTTCAACTCAAAACGTACGATTAATCAGACACATGCCTAAAAACTACAAAAAACTTTACGTCCATTTTATTATGTACATTCTACTTATTTGCAAATATCCTGGTTCCACAAATTTATTAAAAAAATATTGATTGTGCGTCTTTGATCCCGTTACATATTTATTATAAGTATAGATTGATATTTTAGGTAGTTATCAATAGTTACTTAAAACATGTCAAAGACATAGCACTATGTTGACAAAAACATTTGACTTCACGTTTTATTTCCGTGTATATTACATACTTATTGAACGTAAAATTGGTTATTTGTTTTATAAAAGTCTCTCTCAAATCACCAGATTAGGTCTACTTATCAGTCACTGTTCCTTGGCCTTTTATCAAATACATATGTGCTTTGCCTACAAATTATACAAAAGTTTAAACTCTATTTAGTTGATACACAAATATGAATCGAGCGCATAAATTTTATGTTTTTCAAGCTTTTAGTTTAATCTGAAATTTTCTTTTGACCCCACCAGATACGTAAAATTAAACTCAACATAGCCAGGACTAAGTTTTTTTTGTTTTACTTATATGTTAAATCCGTAAAGAATATATTATATAATTATACTTAATTTTTTTTAAAAAGGAAGGTTTGTAGCATCACATCGTTGTCGGTCTTTTTCTGTCAGTCTGTCAAGTCTCTTTATCTCAGGAACGCGTAGAAGTATCAAATTGAAATTAATATCAAATGATCAGGTCTGCAATCCCTTGGAGCTGTAAAAAAACTAAACTTCTAAGTCAACGCAATCAAAAGATACGGCCGCTTATGTCGCATATTTTGACACTCGCAAGGGAATCAAAGCCAATATTTAATAGGCTTCTTCCCGTTGACCTAGAATCATTAAATTCGAGAAGCAATGTCTTATATCACAAGTAAAGGGGAAAAAGAAAACTGTTAATTTGTAGTTACACCATAAAAAAAATTGCGATTATAAACTTATTTTAATGTTTCATGCTACGGAACCCTCGCACCGCGAGTCAGACTCACACTGATCTGATTTTATTTAAACTCTAAATAAATAAACCTAAGTGCGTCAATACATGTAAAGCATTGTTTTATAGAACAATAAATGTAATGCCATTAATTGAAATATGAATATACTCGTATGTAACACTGACGTGATAAATGAATAGGTTTAATTGAATAAATACCAGCAGAACAAATCGAGTCTGACATTAAAATTTAATGTTAATATTTATGAAATGAGTAATACTAATTGCTTAAGCAGTGGAGTAAAAAGAGAACTAAGTCTATGAGCGAGTATGGTCGCGATGTTGGCGAGTGCCCAGATCTAAATCCGACAGCCCGCTCTTGACCCCACCTAAGATTCTTCAGAGTGTGCCAATACGTTTTATGAAAAAATTGTTTATTTTTTTATCTATTTCCTGGATATCGAATGACTTTCAATTATTCTACTATTGTTATTCATAGTAAATTAATTGCATTCACGTATTCCAAACTTGATATCGGTTAATCTTTGTTTTCTATTATGCAGTTTTTTGCTTGTAAATACACATATGTATATGCATCAAATTACCCTCACAAAAAGGATAAAGAATGTTCCTTTCATTCAATGAACAAAGAATGACTATAAATTTCTCTTTAGTAAGATTCATTGGTCGTGAATGACGATGGAGAATTAAAACATTTCATTTTCGCCTTAATAACTATCGAAACCTAAGTGATGACGAAATTTTTTAAACCCAAGGGGTGATCTATTTTTCTTGAAGCGAAACGCAAACACCTATTCAATCCTTCAATAGGCCCGACAAGATGGTGGGAAGAGCACGACCAACTAGCGGTAGCAGTTTCCTAATGGTATTGTATGAGACTGAAAATTTATCGAGATCGTCGTACAAAGCTCGCGAATGGTGTTTGCATAGAACAAGATTAATCGTCCGTTCAGAAGTATTCGCGGCCGACACCTTCGGTGGTCTCATACAAATTAATCATTTTAACTTAGTATTGTCGCTTCCTTCTGCCTGCGAGAAAATTGCTCCCTAATTATAATACAATTAAAAAACATTTGAAAGATTATAGAATCATTTTTCTTAATATTTACTTATACATTATTTTATGTAAATTAATTTATATATATATGCTACTGTAAAGGTTCCAGTGTGTTCTATAATCATCGATAATTTCGATTTTTTAACATAACCAAACCGCCATTAGTAAAATCTAGCATGTACTTACCTACCAAACTCTAGTGCTTTCCCATTTAATTTAGCTCAAAAAGTTATTGTGCGTCGTGTATTTTTTTACAAAAAACTTACATTTGTCATCTTATATTGGTAAATCCGATGATCATTATGTAAAATTTAAGATTTATCAATAAGCGGGCTTTTACATATCGTATCTTAGAATTAAAATTCTTACTCACATGTTTTATTACTACCTATCAAGCATGACAGACCATGAAAAAGAATTACACAAAGCTTTCAGAAAGTACGATGTAATCTCGGTTGTCGTTTCCATAAACTTAATGGCGAAGTATCACAAAACTTACATATCGCTATTATAACAACCTAACTTGGCATATTTGTTACTCCCTCAGTCAGCATATTCGCGTCGAATGACCGCCAATTTATGTGAAAACTTCCACACCGGTCGGAGCATGACCTATCTATAAGTTTTTACTCGTCAAATAACTCCTGCTATCTGTACTGAAGAATTCCTAAGGTAAATATGCCAGGTTAAAGTTTTCGCGTGAAAGTTTATGGTTTCGAAAAGCTATGTGTCAATTCAGCGATTGAAATATGGCGACAGATCTCGTAGTATGGGTGGCAGGCGACGCCACTGTTTCCGCATTCGGTGACGTGATGCATCGTGTGAGCTCGCATTTAAATTCAGGGGTGTTCGTATTTCAGACGTCAGTTTTGTCCTATTCTGAAACGTTCACTAAATTTTATCTGGACGAAATCGCAGCACCCTGACAAGTACTGAAGTGCACAATGATAGTGGGTGGATCACCTCGACAATTCTATAAAAGGAAAGGTGGATGTGAAAAGTATGCGCGTAATATATCTCAATATATAATGATAGGTAGACGTGCCGTACGATACAACAGGAGGATAAGTAAAATAATCCACTTAGTGAATTGAGGCCCGTGAATGGCCACAATTATCATACTGCTACAAAGGTATTTTAGCTAAAGATATATTATCTAGAGCTGAGTAAACTGAGAGTAAACCAAATTTAATAAGAAAATACATATAAAATTAATAAAAAAGTCTTTTAATACGTTAAGTAGATAATAAATAATGTTTCAAAGAAATAATTTTACAAAAATAAAATGTAACGTTTTCATAGGTAGGTTCCTACTCATTTAACAATGACTATTTATTTCACACTACACGCTATTTGAAATTTTACGGTAAAGCATAAAATTTAAACAAAGTTACCTTAAAACCTACTAGATATTTCTAACTGATAGCCCCAGTGGATACAGTGGTAAAGGGCAAATTTAAGGACAGTAAGTTATCATTTTATTTTACTTATTTACCTTGTATAAAAGCAATGATATTAAAATGTTCAGATAATATATACTCGTATTGTACTCGTAGATATAAAATAATTTTATTAAAACAACCTTTACATTTTTTACTTTGTTTAGAAACAGAATTACTTAGAAATAAGAGTGAGAATATTCATATTTTATATATATATATATATATATATATATATATATATATATATATATATATACATCATACTCAGGGGAAGCCAATACTTAGAATTGCATCCGGGTACCGGATCCACGCTTCGTGCAAGCGTCACCGTAATATCACAATGAATTACGGAGTTCTACTTTTATTTCGATAATACAAACATCCTGTAGTTGGAAAATAAAATACGATAAAGAAAGAAAAATATGCGAATTGCATAAGTAAAGAGTGAAGTAAAATTGAAGTGTGTCAAACTTCATTGATTTACGAAGTTAATAATTTCATACATATTTGCACATGTTGAAACGTACGATCTGTGTCGTTAGGTAGGCGTCCGCGCGTCGCGTCGGCAGGTATGTCGGTGGCGCCACATGGGCTTCTGCCAGATTAATGGATCATCGCCCCCCTCCACACACCCCACCACCCGGAGATGCGAAACTACTGTTCGACGACATACCTCCTTCCTCCGCGAGATATATGCTCTCCCACTTAACACTCAGATAGCAAATCTACATTTGGAGCGAATTGATAATAAAACATTAACCCACTAAAGCGATAACGAATCGGAACCGACCTTCAATCTCAACAAGTAGCGAACTCATATTTATGCTCGATAAAACACTCGAGAACGACGCCTCGTAAATCACGAAGACATCGAAAGTTAGCCGCCGAGCACTTAAAGTTTAACGGACAATAATAACAGACGATGAAAAAAAGATACGGGCGTTGTGGAGGAGTGAAGAATAAAAAGTAATGTGGCAATAGTGAACGAAGGGCTAGGTTAGTGAGTTTTGAGGGATGCCGTAATGAGGCTCGCGGGACAATCGATAAATTTGAATGTTCTCCGGCGCCGCCCAGCAACTTGCAACTTTTTTCGGTAGCAGGGGAAAGCGCGCCACTGCGACGCCACGCCGGTAAAGCTAGATCAGTACGAAAAACCAGAAGCTACGCTATATAAAGTATCTACCTTTTAGTACAAGTATTCACTATAATATACATTATTAACATTAAAAATACCCATTACATACCTACTATATTGATATTTCAGTTGTTTTTAATATTTTTGTTTTAGTTTAGAAAATAAATGCTATAAATACATAAACCTCTATAATATAACAAGCGGAAAAAAACAATTAGTAGTCTACGACTAAATTATCAAGTCATAATAACTATAGTACATCATATTATCGAATCATAATAAAAATATAAAAATCTCAAATGTAATTATAATCAAGCTTTAATAATAAACAGCTTCTATCATACGATGAATATAATAATAAGATTGTTAAGAGAAAACGGTCATACGTAAATAAGAAAAAACATGAATTTAGTGTAAGGCAGCCTAAAAGCGAACAGGTAAGATCAAGGCAAACGCGGAAACGAGAATCTTAAAAGTTAGATTGACATACCTCGCTTCCTCATATAAAACGCGTACAAAGTTATAACATTATATGGAATTATGAATACCAGTAATAAATTCGTTAGTCCATTTCAAGTAACGAGTACAAATTTTGTAAGGAAAATTAAATTTCTTTACTAACATTTTTGGATATTTGGGCAAAATAAAATCTGAAAGTTTTCTATAACTAATATGTAGTTATAGGAAACTTTTGACGTTGCACTACAATTGTTGTAAGGTAAATGGGTTTATGAAATATTAATTCTTCATCCGTTCTTAATATTTCTGAATAATAAATAAAGAAAATATTTCTAGAAAATGATTATTTATTTTGAAAAATATTTTATTTTAAATTATATATCAATTTATTTAAAATCAAATTAATTAAAGATAATTTTAAACTTTATTGATATTTTTGTTAAGCGAGCAACGAATGATCAATAAGCCTTTTACAAGCCGGTTCAAGTCTATTAATTTCAAATTTCACTTTTACCTTTCTCTTTACCAGGCACTGAACCTACGACAACTTGTTAACTTATTTATATATTTTTTTAATTTTATTAGTGAGTTCAATTAGCTTGGTAAAAAATACAATTTACATCTAATATATAGTGATCACTTTAGAAGTAAATGCTTACATCAGCGTAGATGAACAAGGGTAAACTAAATATAGGTAGGTATCTAGAGTAGTCGTAGAAAACTTAGCACTCACAATAAATTAAAAGTTCCTTTCAAAGGAGAATGGATTAAAAGTAGTTCGTAAAGTGCGGACGGGGAGCGAGAAAACTTTCAATTTTTATGATAAATTCAATTAGGAAAAGATCTGTGCGTCTCTATCGCACATTTGATACCGATTTGGGGCTGAAAGAGTCGTGAATAATCATTTCAAAGCAAAGTTTTTGTTGTAATTTATAAATGCATCAGCCATCAGGCCAATCAAAGTCGCATTAGTTTCTAGTATACTCAATTTCTATGAATTATAAAGTTTTAGTAAATTGTGTTAGCAGGAGTTATAATGTCTGAAAAATATTTATTTGTAGAAAGTAATGTTTTATAATAAATATTTTGAGTACTAGATACTTTATAATGAGTCCAGTAAAAAAAAATGAACTATATTAAATAATTTCAATTCATTGAAGGTGACTTATGCCATTCTTATGCTTCAATTTCAATGCTTTTTTTTAGTTATTGTTATAGCTGATTACATGATTTACATAGCTTCAAAATGCAGCAGACTACTGGTTATAAATACTCGACACTTCAACTACACACTTATTTTTATATTGCAGTGGCTATTTGCAAGATCAAAAAGAATAGCCACGTCCAGTACTGAAACACCAAATCTCATTATCGATAGAGATCTCGCGACATCGGTGGACAATAAAACGGTACCATCATATCTAAAACTTTGTCCCATAATGAAGCGTATGGGGCGAATGGTTTACGACAGACGCCGGCGGATCTTTATTGGTAGCACACCAATTTAGATAAAAGGAAAGAGCTTTCTCTCTGAAACATCAGAGATAGTAGTCTTAACTATCTCCAAGTTAGCGGTAGTTAATCCGCTGGGTTCGCAGATAAATCAACAGTCGAACGCGATAAATTCGGACCGCTCGCGGTAATAGGTGAAAACTATTAGGTCCGAGGGTAATTTACGTGCTACTCCCAAAAAAAATATGAAGGCAGGTAAGAATCGAGGTGCGAACTGTATTCGTTTGCCGAGTAATTGGTAGGGTTAGAATTAATTGAACATTTTTCTCTTTATTTAAGTTCAGCCAAGCTTTTTTATACACTTGAAAAAGCATGTGTATACACTATACTGTATATTTTGGTTATATTTATTATGTAAACTAGCCAATCACTCGGGTTTGTCCCTAGCTTGATTCCCCATACAAATTTTCACCACTTTAAGGGATGATTTCTAGATAAAAGGTATTCTATGTCCTTACCAGGGTCTCAAACTATCTTCTTACCAAATTTCATTTAAATCGGTTCAGTAGATCCAGAGATTACCCCCTTCAACGTCACAAATTCACAATCTCACAAACTTTACCTCCTTATAATATTAGTATAGATTAACATTAATTAATTAATATTTATAATGAAAAATTAATTAATTAATATTTATAATGAAATATTTTTAAATCACAAATAATACCTATTAAATATTTTCTCATAATGTTTATAATTACTGTGATCGAGTATAACGGTATGGACTTTGGAGCTATGCCGTTTTAATGCCAATTATTATTCATTCTCTATTAATTAGTTACAACATATTCTTAATATATAACAAATAATCCATTTAATAAAAAGTAAATAGAACAGTATTTTTTTCATAAGACTTCCTAAATTATATTTACTCAAAGAACAAATCCCATGCATATTTAATAAATAAATAAAACTTTTCTGTATTACATCAAATAATAAAAGAGCACCAATAATTCAATTGCTCAAATATTCGGAAGAATGAAGAAAATTAATTCGTCAAAGACAATAACTGAGGGATGGAAGTGAAAGTAACTATGCCGGGAAGGAATTTGTGTTTCCGCATAAGATATTCGTTTTCCGAGCAATAACTTACGAGTAATACGAAGATTAAGCATTTATTTTGCTTAAATCATTAGCTATAAGACAAAATATTTTTCAGTTACTTTTGTTTATTCGGCGAATTAAATACTATTATTTAAATATTAAAGGCAGTGGTAGCCCAGAGGTAACGCGCTCGCTTGGGAAACCGAGTGAAGCGAGTTCAAACCCCGGGTCTCACACCTCTGATATTTTCATGTGCGAATCATTTCCAACATGATTACCACTTGTCTTAACGGTGAAGGTAAACATCATGAGGAAACCTGCATATCTGAGAGAACCTAGCAAGTTTTCGAAAGACATGTGAAGTCCGCCAACCCGCACTTGGCCAGCGTGGTGGACTATCGCCTGGTCCCCCTCGTATTGAAAGGAGGCCTGTGCCCAGTAGTGGGACGTTAAAAAGGGCTAAATACAATACAATTTAAATATTTATTCTTACATGAAACCAAGGGGTTAGTATGTTATCACCAGTTTTCGTTTTATCGACATAGCGAACCACGTGTTTGTTTCGCGATATTCGAGTAAATTCCTTTCATTCAAACGGAGAACACCGACCGAAGCGGACGGGTTAATAATAAGTGCTCTACTGTGGAAATTTCCATAGTTATTGCTCTTTTGTTATATTCAAAGTTATAAATGTTTAAGAAACTGATAATTTATCGAATATATATATTCAATGAACATATTAATTTAGTCTTGGCTCATCTTAGAGTTTAGACGATTTGTCCACGACCTAGTCTTTGACTAACGACCTTTTAATATTGTTAACGATATAACTATGATGTTGTGTAAATATAACCGCAATTAATTTACTTGGATTTGATTTAAAGTAGAATATTACAAACTTTATTGATAATTGTAATTGTAATTTAACTATACATATAATAAAATTGTAACTAAGTCGAATCTGTACATTAAATATTTTTTGGAAAATCTAATTGAAATAGACATTTTTATCGATGCAGAGTCCGAATCTATAGTTTTTAGAATTTTTGTCTGTCTGTCTGTTACCGCATCACGAGAAAACCACTGGATAGATTTTGATGAAATTTGGTATGATGATAGCTGGTTATCCGGGTCAACATATAGGATACTTTTTACCGCGGGAAAATATCTCATTTCGGGAAAAATATACAAAAACTGCAGTGTAAGAGTATACTAATATGTAAAACCTAAGAATTTGGTTTTTGGTCATCTGAACGCGGGCGGAGCTAGTAATATACAATGCAATACGATATTAACAGTGAAGGGCTCTACGAAAAAAGAAATAAGTTTGGCTTATGGAAGAAACTTTAAGTTAGATACTAAAGTGGACTTAGCCAAATCGACGTCTCCTTTCTTAGCTTGTTATCTCATATCCTAAAAGTTTAAAACGCAGGAGCCATCGAAACGGGAACTTATTAACTCGATGCGATTGCCGCGTGGAAAATGTTCCACGGTAAAATGTTACAGGGAGGTAAAACTTTGGCAAACTACAAAAAGACCTGAGTAAAGTTTAAAAAGAACGCTAAATGCAGACAGTACTTAACAACGATAAAGGTTCTATCACATGAATTTGCGATGCTTATTTTTAAAATCTTTTCAGCATTTTCGATTCAAGTTTTTATCATCTTAAAGAATATTTTTCCTATTCGTTTCATGATTTCAACTTTTCTTATGTGCAAGATATGTTTGAACTTTGAATATTATTGTATTGATAAGTTTTCACTATTTAAAGAACTTTACAGAATTATACTGAACGTATCATCTGTGTACGTAGATTCATCTAACTTTTGCATCACCGGTCAAGGGAAAATTAAATTTGTATAGTTGTAAACTTATCTAATAGCAATTCTCGATCTCGGAATTATCTTTTCGTTTTCTGTATCAATAAGATTAAGACGTTTTATGGGTAAAAAGTAATAACAGCACGCTATCTCTCCAATAGAAAGTGATCAAGGTTTGATTCTTCTTTAAAGAAAATATTTACATTGTTCATTATGCCTAAAGTTGATGTGTTTATCAATTTGAAGTTTATATATAAAAATTAAAAAAATTAAAATCTTTTTATAATATTAATAAATATTTATTTCAGATCAATATATAATCCATAGTAATTAGATGTTAATATTATAATTCTTTATTATTATACAAATTGCCGTGTTAGGTCACTTGTGGCTTCCCTTTTTCTTTTAAAATTAATAAAACCACGATATGCAATACATTTAATTAATTTCTATACGAATTTTTGATTCATTTCTATATGAATTCCAAAAAATGTTACTTTGAATGTGTGTATTGCATATTGTATGAAAAATATGTAAAATAATCTTTTAAATATATGTATATTGTATACTAGAGTGACTGGACTTGTATGTGACCAGCATAAGAATTTCTATTCCGTAGCCTACAATTAATATGAGGGGCCAAACTTGGTATCTAAGTTTCATATTTCGATTTACTTGACAGACCAATATACCATTTTTTTTATAAAACTGGCTTTTTTTACATCAGAGATATTCCTTTACAAAATATTAAAAAAAATATACTAAATATAATAAACAAAAACTTAACTTTATAGTCTTTTAAATACTTACAACGTATTAAATTTTTACTCGTGAATGTTTGGTGTAAATTACACTCAGTGCACACGTTGCATGTTGCATGAATGCATCAGTAACGTCTTTATGTTAATTGAAGAGATTATCCGTATTCGTCGGTCATTTTCAAAGCTTTCTGCATTATTCATCATGAATTTTTAAACATAATAATTTAGAATGTCAATCATCATCCTTAGAGACACCCGGTTAAACTACCCCATTAGAAAATGATTTATTTAATGTTCATGGTTAGCACAGAAATTTAACATTTTTAATAAAAATATATAACGTAAGCGATGTTTTATCAATATAACAAACGACTCCGCCCGCGTTCAGATGACCAAAAACCAAATTCTTAGGTTTTACATATTAGTATACTCTTACACTGCAGTTTTTGTATTTATTCTCAGAAATGAGATATTTTCCTGCGGTAAAAAGTATCCTATATGTTCACCCGGATAACCAGTTATCGTCATACTGATATACTAATTTTTTTCATCAAAATCCCTCTAGTGGTTTTTCTGTGATGATAGACAGACAGACAGACAGACAATAATTCTAAAAACTATAGACTCGGCCTCTGTATCGATAATAATAAGATTTTCCAAAAAATATCTAATGTACAGATTCGGCCTAGTTACAATTTTATTATATGTATACATTATAATTACTGTCTTTAGACACCGTCAATGTCAGGAATTAGTCTTAGGTAGTATAAGTTATATATATTTTTATAGTATACTTATATTTTTGTCATATATTCAATCGAATTATGATGACATAAGTAACTTGGGGTTGGGATATATAATTTTATACTGTTTTTTATCTTTACAATATTAAATAGGTATTTAATGCGGTGTATTAAAAACAGTAGCTAGAAGTCATCGAGTTCAGCCGGTTTTTAAATGAACGACCTTGATTTACCCTAAGTGTGGTCAGACGCAAAATTAAACGTTTAATAAAGTTCGAATCATGATAGGTAATTAAAAGTAATAACTAATAAGGAATTTTTAATTAAATTTTTATCATAATAATTCTAGCATCAACACGTTTGTGTATAATTGTAATATTATAACAAAAGTATACATATTATAAATAAATAAAAAATATGTAAAATATTTATATTATAACTCATATTATCACTCACCTTAATACTTATTTATAAACCGTATATATTTTAAAAATAATCTAACGAACGTGATGAATTTAAGCAATAAGTAATAATACTTAGTTTAAAGATAGCCGGCGGTCTATATAATCGATGCTCAAGGGTTATTGGGCTAAAGTATTTAGCTATGCATGTATGTATTCAGCCCTTTTTAACGTCCCACTGCTGGGCACGGGCCTCCCTTCAGTACGAGGGGGATCACGCCATAGTCCACCACGCTGGCCAAGTGCGGGTTGGCGGACTTCACATGTCTTTCGAAAACTTTTGAAAACAGGTTTCCTCACGATGTTTTCCTTTACCGTTAAGACAAGTGGCAATCATGTTGGAAATGATTCGCACATGAAAATATCAGAGATGCGAGACCCGGGATTTGAACTCGCTTCACTCGGTTTCCCAAGCGAGCGCGTTACCACTGGGCTACCACTAGCTAATTTTGCTATACGTTTATTTAATATTATACGTTGGGGACATATCGATATAAATCAGGATACCTTATTTAATACTATCGATCATCATGGTATTTCACATAACGGTACCGAGCATAACTTTATAGTTCAGCAAATAATATATCGTAAAGGCGATTACTGCCTTCTAAGAAACTTGTTTGACAACCGGTCTTTTAATTGACCAATTATTCTTTCAAGGTAACATGAGGCGCCTAATCAAATGCCTTAGCTAGGTATTAAAATAGAATTGAAACGTTTCATATGTATGTGTAATTTGCCATATAATTATTGAAATGTTTTAAACGCGTAATAATTATAAGAAAGATATAATACATAAAACATATAATAATTATTATATGTTTTATGTCTCGTAAGCGATAGGCATTCTAATCAGATGAAGATGGATCCAGAACATATGTATGTATTTGAAGAAGGTTGTTTTGAAGTTAGCATTTAATTCATCTATACATATAATAAAATTGTAACTAAGCCGAATCTGTACATTAAATATTTTTTGGAAAATCTTATTGAAATAGACTATTATCGATACAGAGGCCGAATCTATAGTTTTTAGAATTTTTGTCTGTATGTCTGTCTGTTTGTCTGTTACCGTATCACAGAAAACCACTGAAAGGATTTTGATGAAATTTGGTATGGCAATAGCTAGTTATCCGGGTCATCATATAGGATAATTTTTACCGCGGGAAAATGTCTCATTTCTGAGAAAAAATACAAAAACTGCAATGTAAGATTATACTAATCTGTAAAACCTAAGAATTTGGTTTTTGGTCATCTGAACGCGGTTGGAGCCGCGGGCAATGCTAGTCTATACAATAATAAAATTCTAACTAAGCCGAATCTGTAGGTACATTAAACATTTTTTGGAAAATCTTATTAAAATAGACATTATTATCGATACAGATAACAGAGGTCGAATCTATCATTTTTAGAATTTTTGTCTGTCTGTCTGTTACCGCATCACGGAAAAACCACTGGAGGGATTTTGATGAAATTTGGCACGATGATAGCTGTTTATTAGAGTGAACATATAGGATACTTTTTACTGTGGGAAAATATCTCATCTCTGAGAAATCTATACTAAACGTTAAAACATAAGTAGGGACGAACCCGAGCGGACCGAGGGTGAGTCGCTAGTGACATTATAAACCTTTTTTATTAAGATAATCTATTTAAATCGTTGTATTATGACGTTTACAAAACATTCCAGCTTTAATTTTTTTTAAGGGGCCAAAAATCGGGACGTAGATCAGTTGGTCAATCACCTTTATAAAATAGTGAATCCGACAACTTCAAGGTGACTTTGGTAATGATAGCACTGCGCAGGCGACGGTTGACATACATATTATATCATATTATATGAAGGTGCACATCATATAAATATAACATGATACAGGTATGAAATACTTAAGCATACGTAATGTTGGAGATTTTATAACAAAAAGTAAATCCTTTTTTTAAATAATACTATCTTTTCGGATTATTTCGCGGATTTATTTTGATTTTTGGTCCCCGACGTTTCGAATGCTTTACAGCAATCATGGTCACGGGAGAGACTAAGGTTGACAAAAATGTAACCAGACCACCAGAGTAACCTTACAATATTTTTTACATTTTTGAATTTTTGAAATCATTTTTGTAAAATAGTGGGTAGGCACTGTCTGTAACAAGTATGTGTTTGAGACGTCTATAACCTTAGTCTCTCCCGTGACCATGATTGCTGTAAAGCATTCGAAACGTCGCGTCGGGAACCAAAAACCTAAATAAATCCGCGAAATAATCTAAAAAGATAGTTTTATTTAAAATGTCAAATATTCGCGTAAATCTAAGAAAGTATTAATTAATTACTTTTTTATTTCTTTTATAAAAAAAAGTATTCAAGGAAATATTTATTTTTTTATACATGTCTATTTTACAATATTTTTTCACAACTTCGTTAACATAACTATAATTATTATACGGTGATTATAATTACAAATTAGACGTAGTATTTATTATGGGCCCAATTTTATAATTCAAAACTGCTACCACGAATCAGTGCCGTGTCAACAATAATCGTATAAATAGGTTAGTTTCTATTTTCTAAATATTTTCCGAACTGGTTTATTTTATATCATAACTTTTAATTCAAACTATTAAACCAAAAACTTGTATGAGCTATTCTGTTTTGGCTCTTTGGTGTTCGTTTCAATGAAAATCAAACAAAGGAAATACTAGAAATCTAATAAAAATGAGGCGTCATAAAATTTACGGGGTAAAAAAACGAAATAAAAAGTTTTTTATAACTTACCTAGTATAATTTATGACTTTTATGATTTAAGTTATGTTTATCTGTACTTATATCGTAAATATGTAAATAGACGTTGTAGAAATATTCTGTTACCATAACTCGAATGGTAGGACGTAATGTGATGTAAGTGCTGAAGTGATAAACAGTAGGTTGCGGTGCTGGCTTGATATAAGACGTGTGCCTGTAAGTCTTCTGAACATCAAAGGATTGGTTTTATGACTTCTGAAGTATAATGTGTGAGCGTATTATATATGAAGATTTTCCTGATGCATTGGAAATCCTTTAGTGAATATTATCGACTCTACATTTTGAATACATAGTTGAAAAAAAATATAGAATATTTTTTGATATTGATATTATTTATGGACAATTAGGCTATTAACCAAAACTTTATTCTGTGATTTTGATTGTTTAATTTTCTCGATTTCCTCATAACGTCAATAGCCCTAAATTTTGCATTTATTAAATCACTCCGTTGTAATTATTTTCCGCGAGAACACTTTAAGGGCCTTTATATGCCTACCTAATAGTGGACAACCTTCAGTGGTTTTTGTCCACGTCAAAAAAGTTTCCGCCTCGGCCATTCTTTCGATCTTTTTGAAGGTAATTCCGTCTTTTTTCTAAAATTAGCAATTTTAAAATATAGAGGTATCAAAGATCAGATCTCTATGATAATTTATTTTTATATAACTGTCTTCATTTCATTCCTTACCACTATTTCCATTATAAATATGTAACTAGCGACTCACCCTCGCTTAGCTCGGATTCATCCCTAGCTTGCTTCCCAATACAAACTTTTATCTCCATTTTCACCTTTAAGGGATGATATCCCGAATGAAAAGTATCTTATGTCCTTCCCAGGGTTTCAAACTATCTTCTTACCAAATTTCATCTAAATCGGTTCAGTAGTTCCAGAGATTACCCCCTACAATGCCACAAACTCACAAACTTTACCTCTTTATAATATTAGTATAGATATAACATTGATATATATAATTAAGAGCAGAAAATAATTATCAACTTATTAAAATGCTACGTCCGTAATGCTTAACGATTTCCTATAAGCGATGGAGTTAATCCGATTTTTTAGAATTGCCGGCTTACGTGTAACCCTCGGTCTGGATCCCGGAAAAATGGATATAACTTTTTCCGAGTAGCCTTTTTTCACCTCGTAACGTTGAAGGCAAATTGAATTTTTTACTACCCTTCACTGCACTAATTCGACTAATGCATTTAGGAATATATAAGCTCTTGGGATCTACGGGTGAGCTCGAGCCATATCTTTAGTTGATAATCGTGCATAGATAAAGTAATGGACCTAACAAAAATCGATAATTAATCATTTGTCTCGATAACATTATACTCTGCTAAATAAATAACTTTTACAAAAAAATATATGAGTCCATATTTTAATACTACCGCAGGCTCGATTAACAACTTTTGATAAAAAGAATAATCGTTCTTAATAAAGGGTTTAATAATACTTTCCTATCTTCGATAAAGTGCGATCTACACACCTGTTGGATCACATGTTTCATAAATCGTAGCACTAAAAAGGGAATATATATATATATATATATATATATATATATATATATATATATATATATATATATATATATTTATATATACATGAAACAAAATTAATATTAAATTAATCATAATTTTTTTAATGTTCAATATTGCGATTTTGTGGAACCGCGTTACATAAGAATGTTCTCGTGTAGTGTACTCGTTGTAAATTATACTTACACATTTAGTAGGTAACGAACAAGTTTTTTTGCATTGGTTGCAATTACCTATAACAAAAAAAAACATATTTTTATAAAGAAATAACTCTTCTCTTATATTAATTAGTCGGCATCGGTCATATTCCTATCCTACAACTATGTAAAATTAAGATTGATTTTTTGACTACGTGACATGTTATTCGAAAACTATATAGCTATTTAGAATAGGTTTGGTAATAAAAAGGCGATATAACAAACTAAGAAAGATTACATAAACTAAGTTATACATGCAAAAATATGACCAAAGATTAGATAAATTAATAAGAACAATAATCAAAATATTATCTATACATATAATAAAATTCTGAGTCAAATCTGTACATTAAATATTTTTTGGAAAATCTTATTGAAATAGACATTATTATCGAGACAGAGGCCAAATCTATAGTTTTTATAATTTTTGTCTGTCTGTCTGTTACCGCATCACAGAAAAACTACTGGACGGATTTTGATGAAATTTGGTATGGTCATAGCTGATTATCCGGGTCAACGTATAGGCTACTTTTTACCGCAGAAAAATATCTCATTTCAAAAACTGGTTAGAATAAAAAGACGATGATACTATATAGATTTTAGCAAGTTAACTTACTAGATATAACGAAAACTATTAAAAATATCTAATCTTGAAAAAGTATACCAATAGCACTATTTTATTCATTAAAAAAGTTATTTAATGATTTTTTTTTTGTATTATTTAGATATTGGTCAGTAGATGTCGCCATGTGTCTTTTAAATACGTAGTTTTTTGACCTTTCTATGATTTTATTAGAATTACTACTAAATTACCCGCGGCCCCGCCCGTGTTCAAATTATCAAAAAACAATCTTTTTGGCTTTATAAATAAGTTACATCTATAGATACATTAAAATTTAATTAAGCCGTATCTGGCTTTAAATATTTTTTGGTGAATTTTATTGAAATACACATTATTATCGCTAACAGAGGCCGAACCTGTAGTTTTAAGAATTTTTGTCTGTCTGTCTCTCTGTGACAGCATCACAGAAAAATCACTAGAGGAATTTTTAAGAAATTTGGTATGGTAATAGCTGGTTATCCCGGTCAACTAATATACTAATACGAGTATACTAATATGTAAAACCTAAGAATTTGGTTTTGGTCATATGAACGCGGGCGGAGCCGCGGGCAATGCTAGTATAGTATATTTTTAAACAAACATCTATAAAGAACCACTAAGAAAGATTTTTTTTAAATGAATTTCCTTTAGAGCAAAGTAAAATAAAAAATATATCTCTTTAAGTTAAAACTCATAAAACAATTAAAATAATATAACAGCATGTAATTCATAATTTTTTTGAAAAAAAGTATATGTAAGTAAAGTGGCCTGTTTATAGTTTTCAAAAACGAACAGAGTAAGAAGGTAACGTTTTTACGAGTAGGTATCTGTAGTAGTTTATTATGTGATCTGTGGTAATATTTGTTTTTAATTTAAGTAAAAAAAATTAAAAACAATTGTTCTGACTTAAAAAAAATTGAAACAAAAATACTTTCAGCAGTTTGATATGTTAAGCAAACTATTATATTAGGTCCTTAGATACAAAATTGGTGTTTTGTCGTACTGGTCACTTTAATCTCAAATATCTAGTGTTTCATCAGTTAAACAACCGAGACTGGTCAATTGCTCTAGCCCACAGTTGCGTCTGGACAACGCTAGATCACACATTTGAAGAGCTGCGACTGGCATGTCTTCGACACCCATCATATTTCCCGGACCTTGCTCCAACAAATTACCACTTTTTCCAATATGCGGACTATTTCTTAAGAGAAAAAAAATTAAAAAAAGAGATTTTATTGATTCTTGCTGCCACATTTTTTCAGCAAAGGAATCAATGAACTACCTATAAAATGCGATAGTGTCTTAATGATTAAATATATAATTTCATATATATTTTTTCGTTTTGATATATCCATATAAGACGCTAACTTCATATGCAAAGACGTAATACTCGTACAAACGTGTGTCATCAAATCCATTATTTTGTTATTTTGTGGTTAGGCTGTCTGTAACAACTACATAATGCCTTTGAGACGTCTAAAACTTTAGTCCCTCCCGTGACCATGATAGCTGTAAAGCATTCGAAACGTCGGGAACAAAATAAATCCGCGAAAAAATTAGAAAACATAGTTTTATTTACAAAAAAAAACCCTTTATTTTTCAAATTTGATCTATGAAAACTAACATTAATATACGATTTTTATACAATGAATAACAATATATCTAATTGTTAATCTACATAAGCGAAATGACGTAAAACATATCTAAGTACATTTCTCAGTTCTGCGGCTAGTGAAGGCCACAAAACGTTAATGACTTCCGTGTTGACTCCCATCTACATACCTAATGCACACCGTGATTACAGTACGACATACGCCTACGCACTATAAAGAACTTTGCACGCAATTTATAATTAGACTGGAGAATCGGAATATCAAAAACTATGCAGTCCAAATATTTAATGAACACTTATGGAATCTTGAGGTTATAACATATCAAAATATTATTTAAATAGACCAAGAGCTCGCTTATCACTGATATCGAGACAAAATGAGCTGAGTACTAGCGGTTGATATTGTATATGTTTTACTACTCTTAATTATGGACATGTTCTCTATGTGGAATAAAACGCGTGATCTTTAACGACGAAATATTCCTAAAATATAATAAGTAATTATGAAATAAAACTATCTTTTCGGATTATTTCGCGGATTTATTTTGATTTTTGGTTCCCGACGATTCGAATGCTTTACAGCATCCATGGTCACGGGAGAGACTGAGGTGTTACATGTCTTGAATGTGTAGTTGTTACAGACAGCCTACCCACAATTAACAAAATGAAAGTTGCACCAATTACAATATTTTAACTTTAAACATTTTTATAATTTTATAATTTTAATTATAATTCAATATGGAAAATTATTTATTTAATTTTTGCTATTATTTTTATAATTATTACAATTTTAAAAATATTAATTATTAATCTATATTTAGTGTTGCCATTATTATATTTATAACCATAAAGAAAAATATAAAATATAGTATTAATTATTTCATATAGTCAAGGTGTATAGGGATGCTGATTATGAGTAAGAGAATCTTTCGCAAATAGACTGGAAATTTAATTTAAGTCACAGTAATATTGATGTCTCTGTATGGGTTTTTTTATAGAATTTTAAATAATAAAATAGAGAAACACGTACCTACTAAAACTATTGAATTTAACACTAAGTACTCGATATAGGGCATTGATTAAAACTATATAAATGAAAAATTAAAATTTCATCGCAAGTGGTGTATGAACAGGTCTAGTGATTACTTGGTCTTTTGTCGTACTAATCGAAAGACAAAAAGTAATGGAGGAGTATTGTTATAACAAATTTACCAATGATGCTGAATATGTATTGGTATTAATAGTAAATTCTTTCGGTCTTTCGTAAAATGGAAAAGAAATTGTATGTATCTTACAGACCATAATGTTTCTAGATAATTATACTACTTCAGATCCAGTGAAAATATGTGATTTACTTAATACTCACTTTTGCTCAACTTTTAATTTTAATAATAGTTCAAATCATAATGCTCAGATCTCTACCTCAGCGCAATCGATCAGTATAGATTTCACTTTTACAATCCCTCAAGTTTCTAGGTATTTAAAACGCTTAGATATCAGTAAGGGACCAGGAAATGATTGCGTTCCACAGTTGTTTTTACAGAGATGTTACCTTGTATAAGCTGAACTATTGGTAATGTTAAGTTGGGGAAAATGCCTTCACAATGAAATAACGTCCATATTTAAAAGTGGTAATAAATCCAATATTTAAAATTACCGTCCTATTTCAAAATCGAGCTCGATTCCAAAATTATTTAAGATGCACTCTCTCAAATAGTTCGAGCAGTTTTAATTCCTGAACCACATGGTTTTGTAGGTCGAAAGTCTAGGTACAGAAAATATTTATTGCGAATTTCTTGACCATCTCGCTATGGATAGTGGACTGCAGGTAGATCTAGTGTACACCGACTGTACAAAAGCCTTTGACAAAATTTCGCATGTTATTCTCATACACAAAGAGATCAAATATAGATAAAATCGGTGTAATGGTGATTTGCTTCGATCATCTTAGAAAACGCATTCAGGTGATTGCAGTAAAAGGATACTGTTCATCATTTCTCTCAGTTTGTTCAGGTGATCCTCAGGATTCGCTCTATTTCTGTTTATAGTATTTATGGGTGATGTCATATCCTGCTTCCATAATTCCAAAGTTCTCCTTTTTACAGATAATATGAAAATTTTCAGGTCTATTAAAACTTTAGAGGACTGCAATCTACTTCAAGAAGATCTGTGTAGGCTAAGTTCATATTATCAAGCAAATCATCTTTACTTGAATGAACATCAGGAAATGTAACATCATCTTATTTATCAGAAAAAAGAATCCCATTCTCTTTAATTATAAATTGATTGATAAACTTAATTTACTAATGAGAGGAAATGAATTGCGTGATCTTGGTGTTCAGCTGGATAGTAAGCTATTACTGGATCACATATTAGTATCATAACTCAAAGAGCTTACAAAATGATATGTTTAGTTATGGGTATCTCAAAAGATTTTTATCAGTCTAGAACTTTAAATATACTATTTAAGAATCTGGTGCGGTCTACACTTGAGTACTATCCTTTATGTTGGAATACTCAATAGAAAGTTAATATTAAATTATTTGGACGACACGTTTGGCCAATTGGCAATGCCTTATGCCAGCGGTCGCGGGTTCGAGTACCGCTGGGGGCACTCATTTGTGTGATGGGAACGAATGTTCGTACACCAGTCATGGGTGTTTATAATATGTATGTATTTAAAGTTATATATGTATAGTGTATCAACTATCTGGTATCCATAACACAAGCCTCGTAGCTTACCATGGGACTAGATGGTGTTGTGGTTTAATGTCCCAAAATATTTATTTATTTATTTTACTAAAATGATCGAAACAATCCATAATAAGTTTCTGCTTTACTTATAGCATTATAATTCTTCTATAGACTCCATTATCGAAAACTTGGACATTAATTCTAATACCCTCGAAAAACTTATTATCATCGACTCTCCCTACTTTTAAGAAAAAGTGTATCTTGCGTGTCACAGATTAGGTGCACGAAATAAACCTCTTTTGCGCAATACGTTAAGTTTAAAACGAAATATGCTTCAAATAATTTTGTATCTCGGGCAAATAACTAATTTAATTCAAAACATTGTGAATTAAATATCTTTCACCTTAAATATAATAACAAAAACAAATTGTAAAACTTTATTTATAATTGGTAGTTTTGCTATAGGTTGTATCATGTATGTAGTATAACTAATATTTACATACATGTTAATTTTTAATCCTGCTAATGGTAGTTTTTGTGTAATAAAAACATTGATGTTTTTTTTATGACGGACTAGGTACTCGACCGAATCAGTTATCATGTTTTCCCGTGGGAATGAGAGATTTTCCTGTAGTAATTTACCTTTAATAGGTACAAAGAAAAAATAATATTGTAAATTAATGTAGTTTATGTATTTTGAACCTCTATTTATTTTTAAGTAAGTTTAGCTATTATATGTATATAGTCTATTATATCCGCGCTAAGACTGTGTACTGCGTAGATACTTTATGTGACATCCAATACTAGTAAAACCAATTCATAATTATTATGGGAGACCATCCGTTCATACAACGTTATTATAATTAAAGATATGGTACAAGTCATTAGAGTTAGCTACCTATCTAAAAAGGCGCGAAGTGCGAACAGTGGCAAGGCCGCGGAGCACGTGGAGGCGCCTGTTGCTAGCTGTCCCCCGCGCCCCCACACTGCCACGCGACTCGGCCTCACTACGCGACGTTGCCGCTCTTATGTACATACAGACTACACTACAATCGAGCATAAACTTTTAAAATGGTAATAAACATAAATAATTAAGTACATCATATATTATATATCTTAATTAGCGAGTAAATTAAAGGCGTTAAATTAATTTATTATATCTTTATCAGTTCGATAATATCGATTTTCTCATTTACCATGGAAAACTTCCACGCGTGTAAGTTGTAATGCGTCCCAGTAACGGTATATGTACATATGTATAATGAAGAATTGTGGTAACCGAAGATGTTATAGAAATCACGTATAATCAATTAAGATTTTGTTGTTGTTAGTTGAATTTTAAGAAATCGAGATGACGAATAATTTAAATTTAAGTGTACCTACCTAATAGCAGCTTAAGCTCGAATGTAATAAAAAACTTAAAACTATGCTATAATAATATCTACTAGCGTTGGTGTGTTTATGAGATTATATTATTTTATTTGATCTACGTTCCGGAAACCAATTCGAGAATCGTTTTATTTGTAATCGACATTGATGTCTGCATATCTAACATGTAGAGTTTACAATATGAAATAACATTACTAATTCGCTGCCTTTTCTTAATACTTCAATATTTATCTTGAATCTATAGATCTATTAATGTTTTAATATTGTTACGTCGATGAGTGAAATAATATGGACCTCTATTTATTATCATAAATTCATTCATGTCTGTGGGGAATTTTCCGTTTTAAACATAATGCGTAATGAAAAACAATCAGACAATGATCTTGAAATATTTATATTATATACTAGCATTGCCTGCGGCTCCGCTAGCGTTTATACTACAGAAAACCAAAAGAATAGATTTTACATATATTATATACAAGTTTCATTGCTTACCGCAAGATCAAGAAAAAATGGCGGTGATTGGCAACGCCACAAATCTCATATTTAATTCAGTACATAATATAGCATTTAGATTTAGATTTGGCCTCTGTATCGATAATATTGACTATTTCAATAATAATTTCCAAAAAATATTTAATGTGCAGATTCAACTCAGAATTTTATTATGTGTATAGATTATTATTAATATGTTACTAATTTTTTAGCTCATTTGTATTGTTTTTTTTTTATTTGGACGCTGGCGAGATCGCAGGTAACGCTAGTAATTCTAATAACTATAAATAGAAACATCATATCTGTACACAAGTATCTATTAAAATAAAATTACGTACATATTTTAAAAACACATGGCGACATCTAGTGATGATTTTCTAAACAACACTTAACTAAATATTTGTAGGGTTATTTTACGTAAATATAAAAAATCCCTATTGATATAGTATTTCAAGAGAAGCTATTTCTATTTGTTTTTTGCCCTATTTTGTAAAATAGTTTCAGCGTGGTATTATTGATTTTTTTTAAATTATATAATACTAACATTGCCCGCGGCTCCGCCCGCGTTCAGGTGACCAAAACCAAATTCTAAGGTTTTACATATTAGTATACTCTTACAATGCAGTTTTTGTGTTTTTGTATTTTTTCTCAGAAATGAGATATTTTCCCGCAGTAAAAAGTAGCCTATATGTTGACCCGGATAACCAGCTATCATCATAGGTACCAAATTTCATCAAAATCTGTCCAGTGGCTTTCTCGTGATGCGGTAACAGACAGACAGAGAGACAGACAGACAGAAAGACAGACAGACAGACAAAAATTCTAAAAATATTTAATGTACAGATTCGACTCAGTTAGAATTTTATTATATGTATAGATATTATTATTCTTAACAGTTTTTGTATTTTTCTCAATGATGAGATATTTTCCCGCAGTAAAAAGTATCCCTGTTGACTCAGATAACTAGTTACCACCATCCTCCAGTAATTATGATCATTAAAATCTGTCCGGTAGTTTTCTCATGATGCTTTCCCAGACCGACAGACAAAAATTTAAATTATACATTCGGCTTCTGTATCTAATAATAATTTAATTAATAATGATTTTCCAAAAAATATGCACAGATTCGGCTCTGTTAGATTTTTTTATACTTATGCATAGATTATCATCACAGCAATACAATAATAAAACTAGTGTTCACTTAGTCTTGGAAATTCGAATATAACCATTAATTAATTATTGAAAATTTGAGGAAAAGATATACGAATAGAATTTACAAATCTATAAAAAAAAACTGTTGCCAATTTTTTTTATTGATAGTAGTAAAGCTCGTCAATAGCTACCAAACAAAAATAAGAGAATCATTTGACAAACAGAGGAAAAAAAAGTACTGAATTGTTTTTTGTCTTTGTCCTTATATATACATACATACATATATATATATATATATATATATATATATATATATATATATATATATATATATATATATATATATATATTGCGGGTTTTAATTATTAGACTACATATACTTAAAGGAGTGACATCACATACAGTGCACCTAAAGATTTTTTAGTGAATAAAGATTTCAAATATAGAATTATACATAGCTTTTAAAACCAAATGTTCAATTTATACTCTCAATTTATAGGTCGAATGATTTAAGTGTCTTTAGAAACTATTAGCCATATAAATATTTCTTACGCCATTTTAATGTTCTTTATAAATGAATAATCGTAAAAATAAATAAATTTTATATGTATAAGTAAATAAATTTACGATTATACACATTTATAATCTTTATTATTAAATGAATAATTGTAAAAATAAATAAATTTTATATTTAGTAATAAATTTTATTTCACTGTTATTTACCATTATTCATTACGTTTTAAATTCATTTAGTACCCATCAAATAGTTTTTATCTTAGCAAATAATTATTGAAAGGGATACAAAATGTAATATATCACCGTTGTCCGTGTAAATGGTTAAAACAATATAGGTATCTATCTAATATTGTGACCTGCCAGGCCAAGCCACCAAGCCATATGGCTAGTGAGAGCAGTAAGTAGTAACTTTGCAAAAGATTAACATCCCAGGAGAACAGTGTGATGTACCTACCGGGAAAAGGCAACCTATGTCTATCCTTTTCAAAACATAAATCTATCTATATAAAATTTGTATGCGAAAAATAACGTCATTCACGAAGCCTTATGCATGTAATGTTATAGAAATAAACTTACAAACTAACACGTAGTACAATCCAAAAAAAATATATGATCAGAATTACTTGAAACTTGATATGAATGCTCTTCAATAAAAATAAATAAATACGTGTTTTAGCATTATTCAAAATTCGTTCTATAAGAGAGTAAAATAGGGGATAAAAGTTTGTATGAAACTACCTTTTTAGAGATATTTTTGTAGTTTTACGCGAGCGAAGCCGCAGGTTCTGCTTGTAATTAATAAATACGTCTTAGTACTAATATTAGAGTTAACTCTATGCAAAAATGAGGTGTATACTTGAGGCTCCATTGCAAAATGAAAAAAAAAACTAATCAACAAATTCACTTCGCATTTATAACATTTTAAGTGAAGATTCCTGAAGTTTTTTGTTTTAAGCGACATTCTCTGGCGGCCTTTTTAAGATAAAGCGTCGGTATTTCGTCGTAGTATACAATAATACATGTACTATTATTGTATACTAGCAATGCCCGCGGCTCCGCCTGCGTTCAGATGAACAAAAACCAAATTCTTAGGTTTTACATATCAGTATACTCTTACATTGCAGGTTTTGTATTTTTTGTCAGAAATAAGACATTTTCCCGCGGTAAAAAGTATCCTATATGTTGACCCGGATAACCAGCTATCACCATATTAAATTTCATCAAAATCCCTCCAGTGGTTTTTCTGATATGCGGTAACAGACAGACAAAAATTCTAATAACCATAGATTCGGCCTGTATCGATAATAATGTTTATTTCAATAAGATTTTCCAAAAAATATTTAATGTACAGATTCGGCTTAGTTACAATTTTATTATATGTATAGATTACCTACTATCGTATTCTTCGCTTACGAAATTTAATAAATATTTCTTGGTTATTTTAAATTTTCTTGTTTCTCGTTATTTCTTTATCGTAATAAAAATAAATAAATATTTAAATATTTATTTGTATGTTTTTTTATTAATAATATAATATTTCTTTATAGAAAATTACATAGGGACTTCAGCAGCTGATGATTCATTTATTTTGGTTTTTAATAAAATAACAACACCATTTTACTGTGTATTGTTTATATTTAATAAACGATAAACAAATACGAACCATTGTTACAATATATGTGTAATATTGGATAATCCCGTTCGCTGAGAACTTTTATCACGATGCGTGGAAATGAGCATGACTCCTTGACTCAGAAAAATAATACCACTATGTATTTTTAGAATACGTTTTCCTAGTACTTTTGTTTGCATTTAAAGTTTAGTGTTATGATGATTGAATCAAATTACATCGTTACTACACAATCAACCGGAAATAACGTAATAATTTCTATATTTTCCGTAGTAAAACCCAATCTTTTTAAAACTTTATGATGTAGCATAACACGATCCTTGTGTAAACCTGTCACGAACCTGAGCCTTATATATTTTTTTTAAATGTTGTGTTGGGACATGTTTACAATTTCAAAATTTTGAAAAACGTTAATTTGTATAAAGTTATTTACAGCTAATTCTACGTGGTCCATATAAAGCAGAGGTAAGTCAGTCATATATTGTTCGGAAATGTAATGAAAACAAAAGCCGGAAAAAAACTTCTACCAATGTTTACCGTTTTCAATGTATATTTTGAATTATTATCTTATCTTTAGGCGTACATTCTTATTGTAACACCTTATCTACGCTATATCTTACTATATAATATTTTTAGTAGATTTTAATATTAACTTTTTAGGGGAAAATAATATTATCGGACATTATTTATTTAAATCAAATATAGGCTGCAAAAACAGTAAACTAAGCATTATTTATATATGTTATTTTAATAATGAAATGACAGTAAAAATGATGATTAAATCGCGTGAGCGACGACGGTCTAGATGAAATTATTGATATGCGGTTAACTATCACTGCCCCATTCGCTGACCCTGATTGGGTGTTAATGGTGACTGGGAATCAACTTTATTCGCTCGAATGAAAGGAAAATTCCAAAGTGGACAGACGGTGAAGGCCTCCGATATCCATATGTATCTAATCAAGAGTATAGGTTAAAAGCAGAATCCAATAACGTTGCAGTGATGCCGCTGTTGGCGGAGTTTAATTACACGCCATATTTCATTTGGAACTACATATTACCAAATTTAATAGGCAATTACAATTGTTATAGGAGAAATAATGTGTTTCATTACAGTGTTAAGTGGATCAAGGTCAGGACTCGATATAAAGTTATCTTAAAATAGAATAATTGTTTTTTATTTCTAATATTTTTATACATCTATTTGATAGCAATATTACTATACTGTACATAATTTCTTTAAATGGCTACGCGTTATAGTGACAAGCTAAATTTATTGCAAACAATTCAGTAATTTTAATTGTTGGTTCTTATTTGTTTACAGGCGTTCTGCTGAATATCTTATAACTTCGTTTAAGCTTTTCTAGAAGAATATAATAGAATGAAAAAATGCTAATGCATTAGCTTGATTTGGTAGTTTTTATTTAGTTTTACTTATACAATGGTTTACGCCTGTTTATTTGCATACCCATGTACTAAACAAGGCTCTAGTGTTATCTTCTGGCCTGTACGAATAACTTTTTTTTTGTTTTCGCTGGGGAAACCCATCATGGGGACCCTGCCGGCCGTCATAACGGGCAGAGTACTGTGAGACTCCCACTCACAAAAACCCACAGCGGAACCCATCGCCGCAGTGCAATGGGGAGTTGCAGGATCGCTTGCGCACACACTACAACACCCCTGAGCCTGTCCGAATAACTATCCAACCTAAGGATTTAAATTAAAATATTGAAATTACCTATGTCTAGTACGCAACTAGACAGTAGACAGACAATCTTATAAGTTAATTTACAATTTTTGAAAAATCTCTATAAATAAAATATAATAAAATAAAATATCTCTATAATGAATTATGTGGATCTTTTTTGATTTACAAAAACATATGTAAAATATTTCTTCAGGTAATTAATTATCTTACATCGATAGTAAAACCATATCTTTTAAATGTAACACTTTGATTCAAGACTGAACAGTGACCGTGAAGTATCTTTAAGCGCCTCTTGGTATGGTATGGTATGGTATGTTCGGGCTGGTTTCCGCAACTCGACGACTATGCGCCTATTTTGCGTCTAAGCGCCTCTTATCTATACATATAATAAAATTCTAACTATGCCGAATCTTTATCTAATATATAAAATTTCCATGTCACAATGTTAGTTACCGTACTCCTCCGAAACGGCTTTACCGATTTTTACCAAATTTTATATGCGTATTCAGTAGGCCTGAGAATCGGCTACTATCTATTTTTCATACCCCTAAGTGATAAGGATAAGGGTGGTCCTCCCAGACCCCACCCCAGGGACGAGCCCGAGCGGAGCGAGGGTGAGTCGCTAGTATTAAATATCTTTTGGAAAATCTTATTAAAATAGACATTATTGTCGATACATCGGCCGAATATATAGTTTTTAGAATTTTTGTCTGTCTGTCTGCCTGTCTGTTACCGCATCACGGAAAAACCACTGAAGCGATTTTGATGAAATTTGGTATGTATGATGGTAGCTGGCTATCATGGTCAACATATAGGATACTTTTTACTGCGGGAAAATATTACATCAAGTAGAGACGAACCCGAGCGGAGCGAGGGTGAGTCGATAGTGTTAATATGTAACATGACTTATTATCACAATTTACAGCCAAGACACTACGCAGAGATGGAAAGCGTAGAGATAGTTATTTTCGTCGATGAAATTAGGTGATACTAAGAGCCAAATTTTGTAAACACAAATGCTTCGTTATGTGACTAAGGACACGCCATTACCGCATGTAAAGATTAACAAACATCATGTAACAAACCTTCCTCAATATACAATTATTGTTCTATACAAAAAAATACTTAACGATAACAACACATGATAACGAATAACAGAATATGTCAATATTATAATATATATGTAAGTATATAATATTGACAATATTTATTTGTAGTAAAACCTATCTCTTACATGTATTTGTTAGTAAATATTAGAAACTTATAATTGAAATAAATGTAGCACACCTACATTTATTTCATTTCGAATGTCTACCTCGACCATTAAAACATTTTGTGCTTAATATTACTTGAACGTTTCGTAATCGGTGCCTAATTGCATGGAGGTTGGATCCTTATTACGCTTTAAAGAAGTAAAATTATACATATTTAGAAAAAAATATGTTGATTTGAATATTTTTTCCTCGTATTTAATTTATATTTTAGAAGAAGAGTACTTACATATAGTATAGAATACAAGCATTATTAGGCTTTGACTGTGTGCTTTTTTTATATTCAATAATGATTTGATTCATCAAAGTCAACACAAAGCTGCTACACGTACAGCGATAAGATTTTGACAAAGGTATTAAGGGCCAATGAATTTAAGGAGTGAAAAGAGTCCATGACTTTTGAGTTTGAATAAAGAAAATCGTAAGTATCGTAAGAAAGTAAGATGCAGATTTACAGATATTAAACATATCTAAATTTTACTTCTATAAAAAACTAATATTATATTTGGGATAACCTCAAATTTATGAAAGTAAATTTTGCAATACAGTAGTTAAAAGTAAAAATTGTTCTACTGTCACTTACCATACATGGATGTAAGGTCTGAAAATAAGTTCAAAGTCAGAAAATAATCACCAATAAACTGTAGGCCGGCCAACTCTGACGTAAATGATGTGAATGTGAAGTCAGTCTTTTGTTTATAGTTACTAAAAAAAACATTTTAACATTAATGTCCTGTCATTATAGCCCAGTAAATAAAAATTTACGCTACAAAAGGTCAAAGAGTAGAGTTCTCCTATTTTTACGCTACAAAAGGTCAAAGAGTAGAGTTCTCCTATTTGTCCTATTATGTTACAAATATACAGGTGTCGTTATTAATATTCCGAGCCTTAATAAACCTCTTACCTCACCTAATCTACCCATTGACTAATATTCACTTACATTTCTAGTATTTTTTTACATATAATGTAATGAAAATCTCTAAGAAGCTTACTGTTATTGTATTTGTTTACAAAAAATATTAGTCATGAAAATAAATGCTATTGTAAACAAAAACAATAAATAATAGAAATAAATGTGGTAATAATTATGTAATAAAAAATATATATTATTATTGTTTACGAGCAAAATTAACAAAACACTTCTTATATATTATAAATTTTATAAAGAAGTGTAAAATAGGGAATTTGTATTGGAAAAGTACGCAGCGGTTAGGTTTCCCAGAGCGAGAGGGAGCGGGGTAGAGCGCATGCGTACATAAAACACTTGTTGATTTCACGTGGAACACTAATTTCGCTACACAGAAATATGAGAGATTACTATGTATATTATATTAATATTACTCAATGTTACTCAATAAAAATTTAAATTCGTGGTTTTGCAAGGACGAATATATTTTTACTCTTTAGTCTATATATATATATATATATATATATATATATATATATATATATATATATATATATATATATATATATATATATATATATATATATATATATATATATATATTCAAATCAATTTATAACAAAAAAACATGGCATGCATTGCTTTAAATCTTACAAAATTATTTTTTTATTTTTTGATATTAGAGGTAGGTATGCCAGATTCCAAATAATTATAACATAAATGTAATTTGCCTAAGCAGTCACCAACGCACTAAGTAGTGCTTGACCGCAGCTGTCCGGTTCAACGACCCCTCTATGCGAGTGCGTCAGCTAGCTTTTTATAAAGAGCAAACCGAGAAAATAGCGCGCGATAACCGCATCCCAACTCTTCACCAAGTACGTAACGGTGAACGAACCACGTTAAATAGACCATAAACCGGTCAGGAGTGTTATTTTCAAGGGTAACGTGACAGCACGATAATTTAAGTTACACTGTAGCAATCAATCTTCGTTGGAATTTTATATAAATACAAGTTTTAATTATTACATATTATATACATTATATTATATAACTCTACGTAGTATACTGAAATTTTCTAAAATGTACAATCATAAGCAGCAACCACATATATACAGTATTTTATGGAGCAATTTTCCCTGTTATAGCAAGCTATGTACAAGGTTGTTGCACGCTACAAATGTCAGACGAGCAATAGACGCGCAATGTGAGTAAAATGTCATAGTTTACGATGGAATGCTCTTGCGCAGGGTTCACGGTCGCTTTTGCTAATACTTGGTGGATTGATGCGTAGGAATTTACACTAAAAATGATTCTCCTTTTAGTAAGGATACACAAAAATTATCCATAAGACATTTCAGTGTCTCTGTAATGTAAATAGAATATTTTTTGATATTTTTTGTCTTGCATTAAATGTTCATCAGATTATTAAATTTTCTTAATATAAATTACATATTTATTTTATATAATACTATTGTACATTGGTCAGAAAACAATCTCTCATTATATTCGCAAAAAAATTAACCAAATTATATTTTCATAATATTGTAAGTTATTACGATCAATTGATATTTAGAAGCAAAATAGTTTACAATTATTATTATTATTTATCAAATGCTCGCAATACGTAATAAAATATTTGAATCCCACGTCAGTGGAATTATTACTTGTGTAAAGTTGAAAATTAGATAAGCTTTATGTTGTGCGGTTTTCCTTACGTATTCAGTAGTCGTGTTCATTTATTATTATGTCGTAGTTTAGTACCGTTTGTAACTAAGATACTAACAATATATAATATGTTATGTCATAAAATTAATAATAATTAACGTTAAATAGTTTTGACAAGCACATGCTGCTTCATAAGTCTATAGAAGTAAGCACTTGAATCCATATTGATAAGTAAATCGCCGGGGACAAGCGGCGCCTTCCAAGGCCGACAGCCTTTCGACTCGCGGCTAAATTAACATAATATAACAAATTATGCATACTTATATCTACATAATACATATACATAACACAATAGTACGTAAGGTGGTTCTGTGGTGTCGCATTCCTTGTGTAAATTGAAAAGATAAGACGATGAAACTTCTAATATTGTAACATATAAACAATATATTTCCAGTACAGATAGATATATGGCATATATATTTTGTTCTGTTGCTTTATTCGTTTAGGAAAATCGATGTCACTTCCTTAAGTTATGGAATATCTATTTATAGCTCGAGCGCTTGAATGTCATAGCAATGTCATTGTACGTTGATTTAATATTATGTAATCTATATATATGTATCGTAAAATTCTAACTATCCCGAATCTATACATTAAATATTTTTTGAAAAATTTTATTAAACTAAACATTATTTTGCCGAATATATAGTTTTTAGAATTTGAATTCCCAAGGAGGGTTGACGTCAGGCAGGCGGCCGGTCGTAAAACTTTGCCAAATCCTATCAGCAGTACAGAGGATGTACTGCGCCGACCCCAAGTGATTGGGAAATGGGGAGGGAGAAGAAGAAGAATAGTTTTTAGAATTTTTGTCTGTCTGTCTGTCTGTTACCGCATCACGGAAACACCACTGAAGGGATTTTGATGAAATTTAGTATGATGTTAGCTGGTTATCAGGGTCAACATATAGGATACTTTTTACTGCGGGAAAATATCTCATCTCTGAGAAATCTATACTAAACGTTGAAACGTAAGTAGAGACGAACCCGAGCGGAGCGACGGTGAGTCGCTAGTATAATTACTAAAATACATGTATGGCTTTGAGTGCTAACTAATAGTCAAAAGATCTATAGCTGAATACTTCAAGTGCAAACTCATACAGTTGCGAGAGTAAGCGTCAATAACGCGTTAACCGTATGTACGAGTACGTCTAATAATTTATGTCACTGTTTGATATTTATTGAACTATCTGATCCAGTTATCGCAAATATCTAAAGAACATTAAATATTTATTGAAAATATGTGTGTTCAGTGGAATATTTGGGATATAATGGAGACGAAATTTGTTTACGATAATCGTAGTTGAAGGGCTAATGTACAACTTTGACTCTTTCACACACAATTTTAATTGTGTTATTTCATTTTTCTTCAAAGATGTATTATAGTGAAAGTATAATATAATATCGAGATTTTAGGAAAAGGATTTAAAAATATGTAGATGTATTATTGTAGACAGGAGTATTTTTTCCTTAATTAATTAATTTTGTACAACTCTAATACTGTTTATGGTTACCGGCTATAATCAACAAATTGCTTACTTCATTCATTCCTAACTACTTTTTAAAGTACTTACATACCTACCTATTTTGCATTAACCTCTATAAACTTTTATAAAATATAACTAATACATTTAATTGAAATTCAATAATGAATGTATTTACTTAACAAAATTGACGAGACAAAACCTAAATGGTTTAATATGAATAATTTTAAATTTAGAGTTCATTTTCTTCTTTCTAGACCATTTAAATTATAGCTTGTTTTAAAAAATGTTTTTTTACTATTAATTTAATTATTTTACGTTACACTGTGACGAATTTACTTCGACAGCGTTCTGTCTTCACCCACAGATTCTCAATGACACTTAGATATATCTAAAGTACTCATCAAGATAAATGAAATAAGCTCAAATACACGAGGTAATTCCTGCTATAAGTCGTTGAAGAGTTTGCTTGAATGGCTTTCGACTTCATCATCATATTAACTACTTATACGTTTCCATTTTGTAGTAGCTTCATTAGAACTGCTTATGTCTCATAGCAAGTTTCAAAAGTATCTGTTTATAGGCGAATCATCAATCAGCCTCATTTTTTCTACCATTGGGAGTGGATTAATTTTTAAACTCAATTGAAAACAACATCGCAGTATTACCTATTCAATAAGAAAAGAAATCATCCAAATCGTTTAACCCAGTAAAAAGTTATTGGTGTGGTATAATTGATAGTTTTTTTTTCTAATTAAAAAAAAAAACAAAGTTTCCGACGAATTGAGGACCTTTTTGGAAGACAGTTAAAAGAGTTATATGAATGGAAAAATAATGAATAAATCATATAAAGTTATGTGGTATACATAGAAAATAAACACGTCGACTTTTGTCCATCGGTTAAAAAGTTGTCTAGGTTAAGGTATCGGTCATATCATTCCCAAGTGTTTCATGCAATAAAATTGACTCAGCCATTCTCAAGATTAATCAGGATATAGAAACAGGTTAAAAAATTATATTATTTAACTATTAAGCTATGGCAACGTTTAGCAACCATGTCACCTCGATAGACATAGTAATAGATATTTTTTTTAATATAGACATTCGATTTATTTATCATAAGTAAGAATATAGTTAAATGAGACACAATAATTAGTCGTGTTTCTTTATAGTTTTGTTTTAATTTAGTGAGAAGATATTAGGTACTTTAAGTTAAACCTAGTAGGTTGTTGTAAATAAGCGATAATATTAAGTCAAAGGCGAAAATTAATATGACTTGCGACTGATTCAAATACTTGATACTGCCAATCTTATAAATAACGTTCTCAAACATTACAACTTCTTGTTTTAAATATTAAAAATGCTCCTTTAAAGATTAAAGATTGTTATAGAATTATTATGAGATACCTACTAGCGACTTACACTCGCTTCGTTCGGGTACGTAAGTACTTGTAATATGTTATAAAGGCACCTATGCCATTATAACATATTAGAGCAGTGCTAAATTTTGGCTTTCATTATTAAAAGTAGCCTATGTGTTACTAGAAGTCATAGTGTATCTTGTCTTTGTCGAATGCGTAAGGATCCTGCGACGCCTAATTGAGGTTTGAGTTAGTACGAGTAGTAATGGCTTTCACAGCCGGTGAGTTTCCTCGTAACCATTTGTATGTACATATAAAAGAGACATGCGTAAATGCATTTTCCAGTGTAAAAAAAGGTCATATTCTATGTGTGTACTAAATTTCATTCAAATCCATTCAGTCGTATTATATAATTTACTAGCGACTCACCCTCGCTTCGCTCGGGTTCGTCCCTAGCTTGATTCCCCATACAAACTTTCATCCTCATTTACACCCCCTTAAGGGATGATTTCAGGGATAAAAATCCTTCCCAGGATCTAAAACTGTCTTCTTACGAAATTTCATGTAAATCGCTTTAGTAGATCCAGAGATTACCCCCTACAACGTCACAAACTCACAAACTTTACCTTTTTATAATATTAGTATAGATAAGAGTAAACTAACTGCCTCGGTGGTGTAGTGGCTAGCATGTACGGCTGCACACTCGGAGGTCCTGGGTTCGAGTCCCGGGTCGGGCCAAGTTTAGTTATTGAGTCTTTCTGTATATTAAGCCTCAGTAACAGCCCGGAGTTGGGAAGTTGGCGGTGTTTCACCCCCGTGCCTCGGAGAGCACGTAAAGCCGTCGGTCCTGCGCCTTAACTCTCACTGGTCGTGTCGAGCAGTCGTCCCACCGGAGTATGAGAGTGACAGGAATAGAGAGTGCACTTGTGCTTGCGCGTACACTTGTGCACTATAATATCTCCTGCGCAGTTGGCTAGTCTCAATGAGATTGGCCGCCGTGGCCGGAATCGGTCAGGAGAACATCATCATCATAGATAAGAGTTATCGATACACAGTAAGTACACCTCATGTACTTCACGTATGAAGATATTTTTATATGAAACGTAATCCGCCTTTAGGTACTAAAAAGAATCGAAGTTATCTGATCAAGGTTTGGACTGGAATGGAAACATTGAGGTAATCAGTAATCAAATAGCAGCAATTAATCAGGATAATTTTTATTTTTAAACGTTGAGAGTTTATCCTGTTAAATTTTCTAAGATTTCAGAGATTGGAAATAAAATATTTCAAAAATCAAATGATGTTTGATATAGATCTCGGTTCTTAGAAAAACAACATAAATATCATGTGGCAGATAGTTATGCGCTTGCGCTTAGTCGTAACAACGTCGCATAGCGTTTATAATTATTATAGTTGATTTATCGTTTTGTTGTCTACGCCGCAATTGCAATTCATAATATTTTATAAGACGCAATAGAACAGGATTGGGCGGTGGCTGAACGCAAAAAGGAGGCGGTCGTGACGCAGCTGTGACGCCGCGTGACGCTGCTTGCTGCTGCTTGGTTTGCGTTGTCAGCCGAGTAAACAATTTACTGTTTGTAAACACCGTGCCCATTCGCAACGTAAACACAGATACGCTACTTAGATGTCAATGGTTATGCGAAATACGAAAAGTCTGATAAATAGTTTCAACAACCAGCAACGACAACTAAAGGATAAATCCCATAAATTATTTTTAAACGATCAGTTAAATTGCAACGTGACAATGAAAATGAATATGTACGACCATTTCACATCACTACGCCATCGTAACCGGTTTTCAGTATTTCATTATGGTCAGAGTTAGAAAACTATTGATGATAATAGTGCCTAAGTTTTAAATATAATTTGAAAATCTGCATTGCATAATACATGTAGGTACTTGAAAATACGATTAGTATGTACATATAAAAATTCTAATTTTACTACATTTAGTAAAAAAAGAACCAACCAACACTAAGAAAAAAATATTTGTTCTATATAAGTATGTAATCATTTCATATTCAAACTACTTCATATTGTATATCTATCATACTTTGTAAGTTTATTTTTTTAATTATTATGACATTATTATAACAGCTTTAATTTTTGATTATATCAGGACGCACTAACAGGCTAAAAATTAAAATATTTTACATCTTAATCCAGTATATGGTCTATATTTGAACGTTCTGACATCCACACCTCTTAACTATGTTTATTACATTACTAGAGACTTAATTATTTATTCCGTTCTCTGCAGTGCCCATCGGAGGCAAATCCCAGCCTTGGTTTGATCACTCCTGCAAGATGGCATCTCGCCGAAAGCTGGAATGGTACCAAGCCTGGCTGTCGCGTCGGCGTCTAGTGATGTAAATACCAGCGCATTTAAAAAGGAGTATAACTTTGCCTCCAGGTCCTTCAAAAATAGTATTGCTAATGCGAAGTCGAAGCACATCGGCAGAATTGGCGAGAGATTGGGGCGTCTCCCATCAGGAACGCGTGCGTTTTGGTCTCTCTCCAAAGCTGTTTTAGGGAATTTCTGTAAGCCTTCCTTTCCACCTCTGCACACGGAGAATGACTCGCTGGCTCATACCGCGAAGGAGAAAGCCGAACTACTGGCCACTCTCTTCGCGTCAAATTCGACTCTGAATGACCAAGGAAACTCACCGCCGACAATTCCGCGGTGTGACACTACCATGCCGGAAGTTCAGTTCCGACAAAGTGCAGTTCGGAAAGCACTTCTTTCCTTGGACATTCATAAGTCGAGTGGGCCCGATGGCATCCCTCCGATCGTGTTGAAGACATGTGCTCCGGAGTTGGCACCGGTCTTAACGCGTCTCTTCCGGTACTCCTATTCATTAGGCGTAGTCCCGAAATCCTGGAAGGCCGCTTTAGTGCACCCGATCCCAAAAAAGGGCAACCGCTCGGATCCGTCCAATTACAGGCCTATAGCAATTACCTCCTTGTTCTCTAAGATAATGGAGTCCATTATCAACTGCCAGCTCCTGCGGTACCTAGAAGAGCACCGACTGATCAGCGACCGCCAGTACGGCTTCCGTCGAGGTCGCTCAGCCGGTGATCTTCTAGTTTACCTAACACATAGATGGGCAGAAGCAGTTGAGACCAAGGGGGAGGCGCTTGCAGCCAGTCTGGACATAGCGAAGGCCTTTGATCGGGTATGGCATAAAACGCTTCTTTCGAAGCTACTTTCCTATGGGCTCCCCGAGAAATTTTGCAACTGGATCACCAGCTTTTTGGCAGATCGGAGCATCAAGGTCGTTGTCGACGGTGCTTGCTCTGATCCTAAATATGTCAATGCTGGTGTTCCACAAGGCTGCGTACTGTCTCCTACTCTGTTCCTTCTGCATATCAATAACATGTTGCAAATTAGCAACATTCATTGCTATGCAGACGATAGCACTGTGGATGCCCTGTACACTGGCCGCGCTAATATTTCTCGGGAATACGTCGACGAGAGCCGGAACAAACTTGTGTCTGAAGTCGAATCTTTGTTAACCAAAGTCTCGGATTGGGGTCGTCTAAACTTAGTCCAATTCAACCCCAAAAAGACACAAGTTTGCGCGTTAACCGCTAAAAAATCACCATTTATCGTAGCTCCTCAATTTGAGGACACTCCTCTGTCTGCCACAGCCAGTATCGGAATACTTGGCGTCGATATCTCGAGCAACGTCCAGTTCCGTGGTCAATTGGAAGGTAAGGCCAAACTGGCCTCAAAGAAGCTTGGTGTGCTCAGCAAGGCGAGACAGTACTTCACGTCGCGTCAGCGTCTTATTCTTTATAAGGCGCAAATTCGGCCCCACATGGAGTACTGTTCTCATCTTTGGGCGGGAGCTCCCCAGTACCAGCTACTTCCATTTGACCGCATTCAACGTAGGGCGGCTCGAGTTATCGACGATCAAGCTCTCTCTGATCGGCTTGATCCTTTAGCCCTGCGTAGAGATGTTGGATCACTCTGCATCTTCTACCGCATTTATCACGGGGAGTGTTCCGAGGAATTGTTCGGACTGATCCCGGCTGCTGAATTTCATCATAGGACATCGCGCCAAAACAGTAAATTCCATCCACACCACCTCGATGTCCAGCGTTCCACAACAGTGCGATTTTTAAGGCATTTTCTGCCCCGCACAACCACTCTGTGGAACCAGCTATCGCCGGCGGTCTTTCCGAACCGCTACGACCTGGCCACCTTCAAGAAGAGAGCGTATTCCTTCCTTAAAGGCCGGCAACGCATCTGCAAGCCCTGCGGTGTTGCAGATGTCCATGGGCGGCGGTGATCACTTTCCATCAGGTGAGCCTCCTGCCCGTTTGCCCCCTTAGTCCCATAAAAAAAAAAAATTGTACCCTCGCTTCGCACAGGTGCGTAACTACGTACGTTTATAGATAAAAATATTTATTTTGAGTGTACCTTTAGAGGTAGACCTAGACACCTGCTATTGCGGACATTTCTGTAGGTCTTTTGAAGACTTACATTTTTATAGTACACTAGCAGAACCCGCGGCTTTGCCCGCGATCAAATTATGGAAAAATAAACTTTTTCGCTACATGTACTTTTTTATTTGCAAAAAATAAGTTCGTGTAAGTTTTATTATTTCTTATAGATATACGAGTATGTATATTGAAAACAAATTTAATTTTAGCGATCGTAACTCAAAATATCGATTATTTTAAAATAGGTTAAACTTAGGTATATTCTGTAAATAAAGTTTCATTTTAGGTATTTAGTAAGCTCCACTACCTGTATTTTTTACACATTTTTCTACTCCATCTTTCCAAAGTTAGAAGAAGAGATAGTACAGTGCAATTAGTCTAAAAAACAGCCTAATTTGAACATCCAAAGTAAAAGTTTCCCTCCAGCTCCAAATTGTTCTATAGTCCACAAATTGTTTCGTAAAAAGTTACACCATTTTGAGATTTGGCAAACTATTCGGCTTAGGGCAAAAAGTGTCATATACAAAAATAATCTACAATAAATTGTGAACAAAAATGGTTCCGTGCATATTCTTGCTAAACTGGACGTTTACAGAGAAGAATACAATGATACAATCGCATACAATGTTTACGATTTTAGAATCATGTAACTCGGCTAATATGGTTTTTTTTGAACCAACATACTAACAAGCTAACATTTACGTTATTTTTAAGGACCCAATGCACATGTTACTACACATGATGCTTATAGTCTGACACAGGCGGTTTCGGGGGCGGTAAATCGATCTAGATTAGTCTTATGTCTGAGAAAACGCGTGTTTTCGAGTTTTCATGCAGCTTTCTTTTGCATTATTCCACGCAAAATATGGTCGGTAATTTGCACGCTCGGGTATAAGCATCATGGTCATCACACATCATCCAGGTATCCAGGTTCGAATCTCGATCGCATACAAAGTTTTTACTTTTATTTATTTTTTTTGTATTTATTCATGTTTTTAGTTTTTTTTTTTTTAATAAAATTGTACTTTTTAACCAAAAACTCCGAGCGTAGCTCGGTGGCCCAGGTACTAATTATATTATAAGGACTATTCCTTATAATAAATTATTACTGTATTATTTAAAATAGCCTCGTAAAAACCCATTATTTTTTAGTAACATTTAAAATTGTTTCTGCGGGTTATCCTTAAGATATAGATAATACGATCGCGGACTTTACAATAGATACATTATTTTGATATATCTTGTTAGGTTTAGCCACCTTTAGTAATGTAAGCAAAACTATGTTTTGTATATAGCATTTGTCATTACAAATTGAAATTTTCATTTTTTCTCTACTATAATATGCATGTATTATACTTATAAGCATTCCTAAAGAAAATTTCTACATGAGAGTGAAAATTATATTAAAATCCGTTGCGCGGTTTAGAAGTTACCAGAGAAACAGACAGGCGAAAACAGCAACTTTGCTTCATAGTTTATTAAAAGGATTTCATGCTATTTGCATTCCTCATTCTATATTTACCTACTAAGGACCACTAACTACCCTAGATAATATTTCAGACTAAATATTTTTTATTATTACTGAAGTAAAATATGTTTACTTTTGGATAATGTATTTTTCCAATGGTAAACCAATTATACATATTATATACCAGTTCAATAGATTAAGAATTTATAGATTACAAACAAACGAACAAATCTTTGCACTTTACATACATATGTAGTTACTCCACACTAATATATATGTATATATATATATATATACATATATATATATATATATATATATATATATATATATATATATATATATATATATATATATATACATATATATATAAATTACTTTACAATGTTGTTTTGGTATATAGATGAAGTCTTTGTATATCATTTCATTTAAAAACACTACGAAATATGTGTCTCAGATAAGATATTATACGTACGACAGTTGTACATTTGAGTTGTTCTTATTTCCCTCTAAGGCACATATCAAAGGGAAATACATTATAACTCGGAAATTGTTCATCTTCATATTCGTAATTTTATAATTAAGGTAATTACTGTGGCTTATTGTTAATTGAGGTCGCTACCTTTAATTATAATCCAGAGATCTAGCTGTTACAGAGTAGGTGGGTACTTAGCTACATTGTCATAGATAAATAAATTTTCATGTATTAGATTTTACGGTGGATATAGCTGTAGCTCAAATACAAATTGTTTTTAATGTTAGATATCTAGCAAATAGAACTATTTTTTTAGTAGTACTAACGCGCTCGCTTGAGAAACCGAATGAAGCAGGTTAAAAACCCGTGTCTCGCACCTCTGATATTTTAAGGTGCAAATCATTTCTAACTGATGACTGATTACCACTTGCCTTACGGTGAAGGAAATCATCGTGAGATGCATGTCTGAGAGAACCTAGCAAGTTTTCGAAAAACATGTGAAGTCTGCCAACCCGCATTTGGCCAGCGTGGTGGAGTATGGCCTGATCCCCCACGTATTGAAGGGAGGCCCGTGCCCAGCAGTGGGACGTTAAAAAAAGGGCTGAATAGAACTCCCAGGAACTACTTGGCACCGGAAATAGTGTGTCGCTCAAGGACAATGTAACTTCCTTAGTGAAAGAATTTTAAGAATCAGATCAACAATTCCGGAGTTCACTTCCAATATCGAGATTCTATTTCTTTATAATATTAGTGTAAGTAAATAATGCAGATGATAGATGATAAAGATACATCAGAATGACTAATATGATGTAATAATATAGCGAAATTAAAAACAGATTTAATTTTTGTATCTCATTTCAAAAAAACCTACACTTATATGTTATAAAAAGTGTTGCATAACACCGTCATAAAACCCAACATGTCATGTATAACTTTAATATTTGTGAATGACTTAAACAGCAGGAAGTACTCAATTGAATTTAAGTTGTAAACCGATTTTAGATATTGTTTTTATATAAAAACCTACCTCAAGGGCAATCCCATTACCCATATTACTCGTAATTTTATGATAAAAGTAAACGTTTTCCCTGAGGGTGGGATATTTGTTTACTCTTAAATTCAATGTACTTAAGAAGTAATTATCTTTTAAAAATAAGTATATCTATTATCTACAATTCTACGTCATAAATAAGCATTATGTACCTACGTATATGGTCAAATATATACGCATCAAGATACTATAGTACTATATATATATATATATATATATATATATATATATATATATATATATATATATATATATATATATATATATACTGTGATGTATTGCCATGTGTTTTCAACCGGTTTAACTAGTTTTGATAGATGAATAGTAATGGAAGTTTTTGGCTAACTCGATTTCCATATGTCATTGATGGAAAAATTAAAAGTTAAAAAAATATGTTTTGAATTAATGAAAAATATATTTTTATATTAAATCCCCGATTTTTGCTGTTTAAACGTATACTACCGGAATTATTAAAAAAAAACAATAAAATGAAAGAAAAGATTTTATAAGTTTAATTGAGTTTTCTCAATGTTTATAAACTAAACATACCTCTAACAAAGTTAAAATATTTAAAAAGTTAAGTAGCAAGTGTAACATTTAATCATCCATTGTGTTTTGTTATAACATCAAGAAGAGATGTCTCAATCCACTGTCCTTTTATAAATAATAACGCGAAACACTTTCATATTTCCGCTATCGCTGATCCGGAATCCCCGCCCACAGAACCGCGGTGATCGCGCGAGTCATTCCACTAAATCCAAATACATTTTTTATTCATGAAACGATCGACGTTTGTATGTTAATTCAGAGTAGGTCTTGGGCCGATAGATGAAATATTGAATTATTGCCCAAAGTAGGGATGGATATAGGGAGGTCTGCTTGATATTAATCCGGTGGCTGCCAGAAATTCAAATAAATCGGCCCTGTGACAAACAAGAGGTATAAATCAATCTGGGCAAGGTGGTGTACCTTGCAGCATCCATTGCAGCAGTCGCCCCTTTCAAATATTTCTTTGTATATCAAAAGTAGAACAAATTTGTATCGGAAAATTTATAGCCAAGGTTAAGTAAACTCGTTACAGCTTCCAGGTGGAACAATATTTTATATACAAGACATTCTTGATTTATACTTTTCCTAACTTTCTGTTAAATAATTATAGAAAAGCAAATTTCTTGCATAACTAATAATAGTTATTTAACACAAGCGAGCAGTGGAAGAAAAGTAGGGGGGCCTTTGCCCTGCAGTGGGACACCGCGGACGTATAATAAATAATTTAAAATCAATTTTTTTATTACATTTTATACTTCTTTAAATGCGAATGTTATTAATTTTGTTATGAAAAAATTCCATAAGGTATACATTTACAATGTACATATATTGGTATTCTAACATTATCTATATATATCAAAAGCAAAAACTATTATCTATACGTTATACTATTATATTGTAGATAGGTAGATATCCATAGGCTATGATGTGATTAGGCTACTTTATTAAATTACAGGATAATATTTACAGATATCCAATCATAAAATTTTCGTCTTCATTTAACTGCTGAACTTGATAAAAGGGAAAAAAATATTTATACGCACAGTTATTTATTTTGAAGTTTATAGTTACTTGTATAATTATTTGAAGGTAATTCGGGTTATCATAAAATATTAGGATGTAAATTATTTTATTTATTTATCTGTAAACACACATTTTATCACAACATTTATGTTAATCGCCGAAAAACAAAGTTTTTTATTGTAATTACATAAAATATTAATTTTATTCCACGACCAAAATTACTAACAAGAAATGAATTACCTAGAATTATACAAGTGTAAGTAGGTATTGATTTATTGTGTAACTAGTAATACGGGAAAATTCAAGAAATACGTAAGAACTAAAGCAACAACCCCAATGTGTCAACTGTGTTACTCATTATTTATTTATTATTGTCTTACAGTTTTGCGTCATCACGTGCTGATACTAAAATTACACTCTTAACTGTTTGGGGAATTCAAGACTGCCTAAAATATAAAAATTTAACGTATATCTAAGGTAAATAAGAAATCTTAGGTAAATAAATAATAATAATATGTTTAGTGTAATCATATATTTTAGCTCTACATTGGCTCTACCGTACTGATAACCTCCAACCCTTACATGGATTTATAAACAAATGTTGATTTTTTTCTATTTAAAACGTAAATGTATTAATTACAAAGTTGTTGTTATAATATAATTTTGTAATTTATTTTAGTTTAAAGTACTAACAGATATATAAAAAAATGTGTATATGAAAATTTGTAACATATATATTGTCCTATTTTATTTGATATTTGCGAAATAAATGAAATAAGCAAAACTTTCCATAGCCCCGAAGTCAATTGGGTCGATATCGTTTAAACAAACGATACCAAGGCCAGTGAGCCACGCGGTCATACCTCCTGCTATATCAAATCAAATTATTATGCGCGATGAACTAGCTATTAACTAAAGAATGTTATGTATACTTTGCCAGTAAATGATATTAGGTGTAGCGTAAGTGTGAATAAATTAAAAAAAAAAACATTTGAGAAGTGTTTCCACTATCATAGTAGCGCTAGTCGCTACCAAGACCTCGATAAGATAATGTTACGTACAGAATTAACATTTAATATTAAAACGACATTATAATTATTGATATAGAGTTCAAAACTTATAAACTGAGACTTTTCTAGATAAGCAAATGACAATTAGTTACCCCGAGCTCTTACACTCTTACAGATATTGTATATGTATTTATTGATTGATATCGTTCTCTGTGCCTTTATGAATCCATTTTGTAAAAGTGACCTAATACTTTGTTCGTTGTGCCTCTTAAAGTATTAGTTTCTAAGTCAAAGAGTGATAAAGATAATTTTTTATCGCAATAAAATATTTTTAATCGCTGTAAATAGTTTCTGTGACATATACGTACGAGTATGCAACAAGACATTGAAGGACGGGCGTGTAGGGTGTCGTAAGGGCTTGTGTGAGCCGAGGGTGTGGCGATTAGTTATAATTATAATTAAATAATTTTTCCTATATTGATTTAATAATATTTACTTAAATTGACATATTTTTACGTGTTTCAAAGTTATTCTTGTGTTTATGTGAAACTTAGTTTTGATAATAATAGTACAAACCTTAGAATAAAATAGCGAATAGGTAATAAATGGTCAAGTGTCTTAACTGTTGTCAATACTTAATACAAAGATATTGTGCGGTGGTACGGAACCCACGGTGTGCAATTTTTACTCGCACTTGACCAACTTTTTCCAGGTAAAATATGTAGACCTATGTTTACATTTGGTTTATTTTATAAACTTTCTATTACTCTAGAATTCAGATCTTGTTATAGAAACGGATGCAATAGAAGAGATACTTAGTAACTTTACGGTGTCACTTTGATATTTTCTAGTTACATTGTGTGTACAACGAAGATACGAATAAAGTATTTCTAATTGAATTAAACAAGTACAAATTAGATATTTTTGTGTCTAAACATAATTATAAAGTCGTCTATCTAACTTAAGTGTAACTATTATAAATTATAAAATACATATTTTATTGTGAGTTTAAAGATATGGCGTGGAGTTTAATTTTTACCCGACTACGGCGAAGCAAAAGGAGGGTTATGATTTTTGCTAGTATGTATGTATGTATTTAACAGAATCTATTCCCTCCTTACTTCTAAACTACCTTATCATAATTTGACAAAAGAGATATCTCTAGAAGAGTTAGTCATGTAATTTAGTATCATTACAGTATTTTTTTTTAAAATGCCGTGATGGGTATTAAATGTAAGGGCTAAATTTTAATAAGGCACATTTCAAAAATATATATTGTTAGCTGTTGCTCGCGACTCTGCTTGCATGCACCCGATAATTCGGAATAATTTCTAAAATCACGCCGTGAAGACGGTAACAGTAAAACTTCCATTTAAAGACCATGCCTTTGGTCTTATGTTGTATATTCCGATAGTAATAATCCCAAAATAATTAAATAAAAAATAACTAAACTAAAAAAATAACCTACCCTAACAAAACGATACATTCTAAGTTCTAACAGTAGTAAGCGATCATAAGCTTTAGGGCAAAGTGGTATACGACCACGGCTATCCTCTGAGCATCACTATGAATATGTATTAAATACATTAAGATTTATTAGGTATAAGTTGTTTATTTAAGAGACGATAAATATTGAATAATTTGTATATAACAATATCAGATAAAAATATTCTTGTATCATACTTTTTAGAGCGTGATTTTTCAGTAGTCAGGTTTTAGTTTTTAAACTTATTTTTATAAACCTTATCAGTAAGAAGCAAACTCATGTCTATCGACGATACAAACTGATGACCTCACCTGAAAGCAGGTGATAAAAAACTAATACAAAAATATAAATGAAAAAAATAGACCGCATATTTATCACTTACAAGTTACAGTGCAAGTACTAATAATGTGGCATTTCATAACAATCTATTCGTAATCATTTGAAAATATAAAAAATCTTCTAACCATTTTAAATATACTTATTCTAGAAATCGTTTCAAAGTTACAGAATAATAAGTGACTGCGTATTAGCAATATGATTTTGTTATCACACATGTAATATGACTGTGCAAATATTAAACAAATGTTGTTAAATATATTAGAGTAAGATGGAATGCTTGTAATTCAATGTAACCTCAATTGCTTATTAAAAACGTCTCGCTTGGAAATTTCCTTTACACTGTTTCTAGATAGGCATTTGAAAGATAAGGTAGGCTAATCAAAAATCATTGTACTATTTTTAGTTTGTAGCGTTATATTATACATTTTATCCTTATAATAACTGTTATTTAAGAAGAATATGTATTACTAGCGATTCACCCTCGGTTCGCTCGGGTTCGTCCCTAGGGTATGTATACAACTTCCCTATTTGAATCGATATTATTAAATTTTTCATTGGTTTTAATTTTTTTCGTGGGATCCTATTTTTTCTTCTAAAATAAAAGTAGCCTTAGTCCTTATTACATCAGCCATCTGCCAGTGAAGTCCCGACAAAATCGGTCCAGCCATTTCAGAGATTAGCCGGAACAAACAGACAAACAGACAAAAATGTAAAAAATGTTGTTTTGGTATATGTACCGTGTATACATCCATACGCATTTAGTAAAAAGCTGTTATTTTGACATTACAAACAGACACTTCAATTTTATTTATCCGTATAGACGTACAACATCGATCTACATTTAATTATAAAATATATACATATTTTAGTGCGCATATAAGATTTTATTTATTGGAAGTGATTTAATTAAATGAATATCGTATTTTGATACCAGTTTTGGTGTTAAAGACATAAAACTTACGGGAAAGCGTCTTTACTCTTTAAGCTTTAGCGTTCCTTCGAAGGTGTATAGTGTAACGGTCTCGTTTAACGGTAAAATGAATTTGCCATTCAATGGGATCACATGCGATAACAAAACACCGAATATTAAATTTGTCCTTTGTATTGCTAGGCATTTAGTAATATAATAATGTATATACTCGCTTACTAACTCATTGTATCTACGTGCTTGGTGCAATAAAATCAACTACTCTACTATATGCCTCGATTCAATGCCACATAAATTCAAACTTTTCGATATATAATTATAATTAAGGACATTCTCTTATGTATTTAAAATACATTTAATGACGTAGATCGATGAAAATTGCGAAAGTTTTAAAAACAATATAAGATTTCTTTAATACCTTTATTAATCAACTTTTACTTAAAAGGTAGAAATAGGTAAGGATTCACAATTGGCGAGGATATTGCGCAATATAGAAAACGTACAGCTGAAGTCCTCTTTTCCTCTCTTTAATCCCTTCAAGGTTACTACAGCGTTTTGTAAGATTCACTCAATGTGTCTAATACCCGATTTCACCAACGTCACCTAAGTTTAAGGGATCCCTAAGCATGGTTAGGGGACTGTTAGGGGACAGTTTCTGTTTCACCGACAGTTAGGGGTCACCTAAATATTAAAAGGCCCCCTAAATTTAGGGCTCGAAATATGGGCTTTAAGACGATCGTAAAACGAAATTTAATTTGGGGGCTAGTTTAGGGGGACTTTTAAGCTAGGGATCCCATAGGTAGGTGGTAGCTTATGGGTTGTTGGTGAAATCGGGCATAAGAAGTACATATTTATTATTAAAATATATACATTGTAATTTAAAGGAAACAGCTGTTTAAAAAATATTCAAAATTTCAAATTATTTCTTTTTATAATTGCAAATGTCTTATTTAAAAAATAAAAACGCTTATACTTTGCTACAAAATATTGTTATTATTATTATTAAAATACTATTATTATTTCTGTGAATTGAACTTATTTATTATTTAGTCAGCAGTTTTTGTATTAACATCTAACTTACGTAAATTAGGCAATCATGCATACTTATACAGCCTAAGCATTTTGTTCGTCAATGGTAACTCAAATTACCTATTATACAAACATACTCGTATATTACGAAATGGCAAAAGGAAATGCAATTAAAATTTACGATATAACTATATTGAAAATCCAAAAATTATTTATTATAATAATTGCATTAATAAAAATGTAACAAATCCCATTCCTATAAAAAAAATTGACAATTGCATTTTTCCATATCTGAATTACGTGAACACGTGTCATGATACACAAGTACCATTCATTCACCTTACGAGACCACATAATACTATCTCTCTCTATCGTTATAGAAATAGTAGTTGTAAAAACGTGACGCATGATGATAATAATTATTTAAGCATACATATAACGACGCAATTTGTGTGTATAGAATTATAGGCACTATTATGTAAGCAGCATTTACTAGAATCTTTTAACAGAGTTATGGCGCTTGAATGAGTATTGTATGCGTAAACATTAATCAATGCCACGGATACCTTTGCGAAGGTCACCCAAGTAGCAAGCCTAAAGATGGTTATAATTATACGAGTATACTCATATTATGTTACAAATATAACAATACTCAGTTTGAAGCGGAATGCTTATGATCTAGAAAATTTCTTTCGGTGGAAGCGAATGGGAACAACTTATTTATTTCTTATAGGTTCTAACGGACGCGTTTTCTCCTATGTCATGTATAATTTGTAAACATCATACGGCGATTTCAACGCCGTTTCAATGTCCATTGCTGGTCTACACAGATTAAATTTCAACTTGGCTTTACTAAAGCAGCGAGTGACGCGCATAAAGTAGTAACGTTGATATCGCAGGCTTGGATTGAGTGTGTAATAGTGTTTTTATTATCATTTATATCGGTCGTGTCGCAGCTTAGATTGAGATTTAAACGTATGCCACTGCGCAGTTTGACCAAATTTGAAATCGCTACTAAGAAAAAAAACACACCTAAAAAATTTTTGCTTTTAATCTTCCTGTTTGAAACTTGACTGGTGCTAATTAAATTAACAGGCTTTTTGTAACTTATTCATTACTAATAACATATTGATAAAACGGATGGGTAATTTATATCTCTGTCTCTTCGCTGTTAATTTCGCTCTATTCCAATTACAACTACTGTGATATATTATGTACAGCTAGAAGTCTATCAGAACTTAGAAGGAACGAATAATCAACAAATACTCCTTTAGCTGCAAGATGAAAATATTATTCATACAGCATTCGGCATACCAATCTAGTTTTAAAAAAAAATTACTATAAAATTATTTATTTTTATACAGTACAATAGTTGGCAACTTCGAAGACGGAAATCACTGATGGCTTGTGTTCGATCGTTGATAATAAGCCAGAGCTTTTATTGTTTAATTATTATTGGCGCGAGTTAGCCGTTTTTCAATAAATTGAGTGAGAAAAGTCTTTGTTTGTTTATACCTGGTACTTATATATTTTGGTTTATTTACTTTACTTTTAATTTATCTATTAATTTCTTAGTATTTCGTAATATTTTATTATTTAACTCTAAAACATGTGAAATTTACTACAATTGTGTATTTTATAGTAGACATTATATATAATTTGACTTTAAATGAATAATTTATCGAATATATACTCGTATGTTACATATAAATTTCGTTATTTTAGTAGGAAAATACTACATACATATAATTTATTATACGTTCTAATTTTGTATGATTACTTATTTCAAAGATACTTATGAGAATATATACGTATTTGTATGTATTTAAGTATAAATAAGGACTACATTATTAGTGACAATAATTGATTTTTTTTATCAGTCAGTTACATTATTTATTAATTGTTATTGAAGGTGTTTAATACTGTAAGGAAATAACATCTAAGCAGGTGACACCCCAGGTTACAGCTAGCTAAATTTAACATAAAAGGTATGTGGAGATTCATAAATTTAATTTTAATTTATGCATGACATTGGTTTACGTTGTTAAAATATCGCAGAATTGTCAAGTTTTCTATGCGTTGTGTCGATGTTAATAAAATTGGTAAAAGGGTGGTAAGACTTTAAAACATTGAAGTGCATTGTATTCGATTCAGAAGAATAAATGGCCCACAGCCAAGACATTTAACAATACCTTTAAAAGTTTTCAACCAGTTTTCTCGTACTTTTAGTAAGACAACGATATTTTGATATTACCTGATGGCTGATAGCCCATATTTTGATATCTTTTTTACGAATTAAGTTCTTTACATTTATGTCGAGTTTTTAATGTAATAAAAAATATATATTAATGCCAATCATTACCAGTGTGTACCGACGTAAAAAAACCATGATTTTTATCTAACAATTGTACTAAGGTCTATCTTATTAACTCACCTTCCATCCAGCAGATGAATTGCTGTCTCCTTTGTCCTTAAAGTATGGCACGTTCTGAACCATCCATTCATAAATCTGTGACAGAGTTAGTCTCTTTTCTTGCGAGGAGGTTATAGCTTGAGTAATAAGATCAGCGTAGGAAAGATTGCCCCAGGCGTTACGCCGGGATGAGTTTTTTTTCGTGGTTGCTGAAGTAGGCAAAGGTGGAGCACCTGTAACCAAAAATACATTAACAAATTTTTTATTTATTTCAATCATTTACACTTCCTCTATTTAATTAGTATCTACTAGTTTCCTTTGACCTTTGGTTTGGCTTTTACCTTTTGAGGCTTAGACCAGAAATGACTTTTATCGTTATGTCATAGGATAAATAATGTCATTCCCATATATTTTTTAAGATTTCTATTCTACAACGATTAAAGAGCGACATCTGGACTAAGCCCTTCATTAATTATAATCTACACTAATATTATACAGAGTTAAAGTTTGTGAGTTTGTGAGGTTGTAGGGGGTAATCTGGATCTACTGAACCGATTTAGATGAAATTTAGTCAAAAGATAGTTTGAGACCTTGGAAAGGGCATAGGATACTTTTATCCCGGAAATCATCCCTTATGAGGAATCAACCTAGGGATGAACCCGAGCGAAGCAAGGGTGAATCGCTAGTTAATAATAAGTCAGTCATTCATGTCTTCCATTTATATTAAAAACTTATACTTATCAATAAGAATTTACATTACACTTTTTAATAATATATTTATGCACTAGCGGCTCGCCCTCGCTTCGCTCGGGTTCTCTTCTAGGAAAACAAAACCAAACCTATCCCACGGAAACCGTATAATTTTTCCGAGATAAAAAGTAGCATATGTGTTATTCCAGACTATAACCTATATCTGTGACAAATCTCATCCAGATCCGTTCAGCCGTTCAGGCTTGAAAGAGTAACAAACATCCATACATACTCACAAACTTTCACATTTATAATATTATTATATTACGGATATGTGTGTCCAGAAAAAAATATCCAAAAAAGTATTATTTTTAAGAATATATTATAGTATCTAATTATTATTTGTTGGTTAGGTCAGTTATAGTCCGGTCAACCTGTTCTAATCCATAATTACTTGAAACAAAAAATAACACTTATATACCTACATGGAAACTAGAGGTCTCAGAACAGCAGCTGGCAGAATTGTTTTGTCAATGTTTATAAACACTTGTTCCGTTTGCATTTTTATCAAATAACCTTTAAATGTCATGCATATATAAGTCCAAATCATATAAGTGCTCACTTGAGCGATTTATTAAATTTGAAATAAATAATATTATAATAGGTAAAGGTATAAATATTTTGTAAAATAAAATTTAAAGAAAATATTTAACATTTAATATGCAATTACATATTTTATAAAGTAGGAAGTATCATGCCCTTTTAAGTAATCATATCAGCTTTTTTTATCAAAGTTTGTAGATTGGAAAAAAAATTCCATCAAGTAATATTTTGTCTAGGACGAAATTACGATGGCAATACACGAGAGATCATAATAAAGGTATTCGATTCAAAACAATACAACCATTTCGATATATTTAATGCAGAATCTTTATTTTTATTTTTTACCTATCTTTTCGCTTGCACGTATATGTTATTTTTTACCATTGTACTACGAGTTTAAAAATCATAACAAACGTAAAATTTTATATTGAGATCGTATCTTATGGTTAAATAATAATTACCAGATAGATTCTGATTGGAATTTTTCTTCGAGCCAGGGTCTTCAGCGTCGACATAGTTTTCCGGTCTAGGTTGTGGCCACGTGTTCGATCGAGCACGGGTCTGTGGTTCGAAGCCAACCTCGGTTAATTCTCCTACAGGCTCGAACTCTCCCATCGCTCCTTCTAACTCTGAAAGAGCCGTCTGAGACGACCACGGGCTCTGGTAACTGCCTCTAGGCAAAGACATTTTATTTGGTGATATCACTCGACCGTGGAATTTTTTGGTGGGTGTGTCGTACGCCGCATTTACCGGCGTAAATTTATTTGGGTTTCTATCATCACAGTCCACAGGGTTAACTGGTTTTTTAACAATTTTTTTCTATTTCCAGAATATGATCAGACCCAGTCCGCGATCCGCAAAGGTTATCTAACTTCTTATCGCCCTGTTACACGAAGCCGATAACATGTGGCGTCGTGCTAACGTTCATAAACAGAGATGAGCGTTTACGTATCTGCCGTCGGGCCGCTCCCTAGAGGCGATTTTCGCTAAATATAAGCGCGGTGCGAGGCGGGGGCGGGGCGTGCACCACGTGAGCGACTACGCGCCGATTTTCCAATTCATCTCTGGTGGGCTCTAGCCGCGTTAACCTTGTAACGTGTCTAAAAATCGTATCAGTCCGTATGTATATCACAAGCACAAATAGTCATAGGTTTCGAATTTACAAATACAAAGGTTGAGAGTTTTTAGAGTCCGTCCGCGGTCGGTGGAAACTTTTTCGCGTCGATAAGTGTTATCACTGAGTATTGCACTTTGGTTTTCGTGAAAAGGGCACGATTAAAGGCAAATATGGCTTTGCGGTTCGACCTGAAAAAGCCCACGCGGTTGTCGAGACTCGTAACTGCGTAATAAGTGCGGTCCGCGTCGAACAGCGATTCGACTTCGGACGCGAACGGTCGCTAGTACACTGAGTGAGTAGTGTCGACGTCGCGGCCGTGCAAATTCCGTTGGCGGGCGGAGGGACGGAGGAGGGCGCTGATAGAGAAGTGGCATCGCGTCGTGTGACCGGGTCGCCATCTCGGCCGCACTTGCTTCTCCATACTAACGAAGTGATAATTCGCCAACTACTATACCATGTTTTAATTATAGTTTTTTTGTGATTTTTAATTTTCATTTCTGGACAAACTGTTAAGGTGGCTGTTATCTAGAGACCGGATAGGTTACCTATTATTTACTATTTATTAATGCAACAATTATATTTTATTCTGCTAATCTTTTTACAAAGTTAGTAACTTTTAGTATAGTAGATGTTTCCTTCACCGCAAGGCTAAATGAGATAAACCATATCATTGTTTAACTCTTTGTGGTTACATCTAATAGTAATATCATCCTTGTGTAACAAACTAGTCACTGAACCTTTAGCTGTGGTTTTAATACTTAGCAACTGCTACCAGAAGAAGAACAAGTAGTAGTAAGTAGAGCCCGTTTCGTTGGCCGTCGAAGAATACCATGGTGGTACCTTCCTTACCTTCTTTGTAGATGGTCCAAGAGTGAACGCTGAGGGCAATACAATATAATATAATTGTTGTAAACGGGAAGAAAGTCGAATTCATTAGAAAAATAACCAATATCCCACATACATGCTGGCGGAATGTATAATTGAGGCCACCCCGTTTTTTCCCCAGGAGGTTCTACAAAAGCATCCGTATAGGTGGTATACGTCAATAAATTTCTCAATGCTAAAAGCTAGTTACTTTTTTTGAAAGTTTTTTAAGTATTAGTGCCTCCCTTTATTGTAATACTGTATACAAATATAAAAAAAAAAACATGAGAAATCAAGATTAAGAATGATAAGTGATGTGCATCTACATGTATAAAATTACGAATAATTATAAATTAAAAATTGAAAAAAACCCCTACACAATTTAATTGTCATTTAATGATTACACTGGCACGCGTGAAGTACTTAATCGAGTAATCATACGCCAAAATGCCTTACATCATTTTGGAAAAGAGCTGATACTCTTACACTGCTGGACCGATATTAACCAAACATAGCTTAGAACTACTGTAAGGAAACTGGCTTTCAAATGAAAAAAAACCGCATCAAAATCGGTTTATCCGTTTGAGAGCTACGATGACACAAATAGACACACACACACAGACATCGACGTCAAACTTATAAAACCCCTCTCGGTTTAAAAAAAGAGGACAGTCGACAGGAAAATAAAAGATCAAACAATATATCGATATCTCTAGCAGTGAAACAGAATTTGAAAACTTAAATTTAATTAAACTGAACGAAGAAAGACATTTAAGAAAGCGACAAAAACAATTTATAGTTCTGAGAGAGAAAACGAAGAACGCATTATAATATGTAAATACTAGCAGAACTAGCGGCTTCGCTCGCGCTAAAACTACAAAAAACTCTAAAAAGTGGGTTTCATAAAAACTTTCACCCCTAGTTTACCTTCTTTGGGGTTGAATTTTAGAAAACGCTGAAATGCAACGTGTGCAAAATTTCAATTTTCTAGCCTTAAGGGTTTGGCCTGTGCGTTGATACATCGGTCAATCACTTTTGCCTTTTATATATAGAGATTAAATACAAAAATATCCAAAGAAAAAGCTACAAACACTAATAGAAAAATAGAATGATAAAGTTTCAGTTGATGATTATTGTGAATGTTTTGAAAATTAAAATAATACTAAATCCAAATCAGACTAGATATAGTATACAGTTTCCATGAAACTTGTTCATCATTCAAAGAATATTGTAAAAAAAAATCATAGTGAGTCTTCTATCCTCGCATGAAAGTATCCCCCAAAGCATTTATAACGTGATGCAAGTATCCGCCACAGCAGGCAACTATCCCTTTTCTTAGAGGTCAAACATCACAATTTCATGGGTTTTAAATTTTTTTTTGCGTGAAATCCTGATTCTGTTCCTTAAATAAAATCGGCGTAAGTTATTCCGTATAATATCAGTTATCTGGCAGTGAAGTCCCGTCAAAATCGGTTCAGGCGTTGCGGAGATTAGCCGGAACAAAACAAACCGACAGTCAAAAAAATGCGTCTAAGGTTTTTTAATTTATTGAGTAGGTTCACAATGAGTGGGTCTATGGCCGATTATTCATTACAACTTTTGACCTCTTGAGTTCTAACACAAAAATAATTACAGAGAAGGTGATGTCAAGCATCTTACACTTGTTACTTAGTACCATTAGCTTCTTCTTCACGACAATGCTCGTTCACGCTCCGGACACAACTGAATTAGACGGTCTCTAAATTAGAGAAGCTTCTAGAGAAAGCCTCCACCATCATTCACAACCACCGTCGCAACCTTGTTATTACTATTTTTTTACAGGGTTTCCCCTGTTCCTCATTCCAACCCCGAAATATAAGTAGATTTGTCTTAAGAGACGATTCCCTTACGATTATTCTTTAGGATAGGTATTTATAGAAGAGGCATCAATGAATTTCCAATAAAATACATTTACAGTGATAATAGTGAACATTGACCAATGTTTTTTTTTTTAAATGGTTAGATTTTTCTAGAGAAAACGGCGATTTCGATGGAGTAAGAACCTGATATAGACAAAGACAAAGAATTTTCCGGTTTAAAGTTTAAACTGTGGGAACGTTTACAAAGATTTTTAGTTTCCTCATTTACCTAATGTCATATTGTAGCTATGGAACATATTTTAATTTTTATTATTGACATCTATACATATAATAAAATTCTAACTAAGTCAAATCTGTACATTAAATATTTTTTGGAAAATCTTATTGAAATAGACATTATTATCGATACAGAGGCCGAATCTGTAGTTTTTAGAATTTTTGTTTGTCTGTCTGTCTGTCTGTCTGTCTGTCTGTCTGTCTGTCTGTCTGTTACCGCATCACAGAAAAGCTACTGGACGGATTTTGATGAAATTTGGAATGGTCATAGCTGATTATCCGGGTCAAGATATAGGATACTTTTTACTGCGGAAATATATCTTATTTCTGAGAAAAAATACAAAAACTGTAATGTAAGAATATACTAATATGTAAAACCTAAGAATTTGGTTTTTGGTGATCTGAACGCGGGCGGAGCCGCGGGCAATGCTAGTATATTATAATAATAATATGTTGTGACATTAACACACATCATCATCTAGTTCCATGTTAAGCTACGAGGCCTGTGTTATGGATACCGGATAGTTGATATACTACACATATATAACTTTAAATACATACATATTACAAATATAAACAACCATGACTGGAGTACAAACATTCGCGCTCGTCACACAAATGAATCCCCCCAGCGGGACTCGAACCCGCGACCGCTGGCACAGCAAGTAGGGTCACTACAAACTGAGCCACACGCGTAGTCAATATAAAAATGTATATGTATATTAGGCGGGAGTATATTAGACGGGAACAGAAAGATTCTTCTTCTTTACATATAATAACAAGAAAATTTACGAAAGTTAATCGTAATGCAATAAAAATTATCTATATATATTATATAATATATTATATAATATGACGCGACTGTTTATTAGTCAGTTTATCCCGTAGCTGACTCGTGGATCGATTGAACTTAGTTCAAGCTTTCAGATCCACGGGAAAATTTCCCGTACAAATTTTTACATTTACCTGTGAATAAGTTATCATAAACAAATTATGTGATGTTTGTTTTTAATTTGAGGTATTTTTTTATGTTTTGGGTGTCAATGTTGTCGGTAATTTACCGGTTTTGGTAAATTCTCTTTTATTTTGTGTTCATTATTTCTATATATGACGTCAGATTATGGAACTTGGCCACAGGGACTGGTGACAAATACGTCATACGTGTACGGGACACGGATACAGGTTAAAGATTCAATAATATTTTTTTTATGAAATTTTATAATTATTGAGAATTATGAATTTTTATTATTAATTATTCATAAAAATAACTTTATTTTTTATTTGAATATTAAGAACAATTACAAATCAAATTAAATCGTATTATTAAAATAAAAAAAAAAATAATGTGAACGTGAACGTAACATACATTTTTCTTTATGATATTTACCAACTTATTATAAAGCATATTTGGGTTAATAATTCACGTATAGTTTTTAACTACAGACATTTTAGCTCGTATAGTGTCTAGTCAAACAGTATTCACAATTAAATGCACATTTTTTTGAGCCTTCTGATAATATAATATTACAAAATTCACCGCAGGTTCAAGGGCCGTTTTTTTGTTTAAAATTTATAACAGTTAATAGTTTTTGAAATGCACTATCTTCAAAATATTTTTGTATAGTATTGAACATTCTTGGAGTGATGAGTGAGCTCACTTTTCAAAGAATCTGGAATAGTAGCAAAATTGATATCATTTTTTATAATCGTGTAGGTACTCTCTATTGCTGGAGTTATTATCTATGACAAAATAGTTTTTATTTGTAAAAGAAAAGAAAGCATTGAAAATTTACTACTGCTGGTCTTAGCTGTGAGGCTATCTCTTGGACTTCCACGGCCTCTTGTTTTTTTTTTTAAGTTATCGGACTAGTTGTTGTGGTATCAGTAGTTTCCGCTTGTTTTTAAATTATTATTTTTCATTTCTAACACTAGCCGCAATAGAATCCAATTCATTAGTACAAATAATGATTTATTTTTTCGGTGTTGCTTAACACATGACGATTTTCTGCGTCCTGAGCCAAAAGGTTTATTGGCTTTCCTACTATTCTTATCATTGATGGTATTATGATTTCTTCAATATCCACTATCTGGTTTTCAAAACCATTAATCTCCAACTCTTCTAACTGAACAGATAAATAATGTGTATTGTTTTCAGCACACATAATGACATTTTTACTCTAATTTACTGAATATTATTTTCAATATTTAATTTTTTTTATTTAATCATTTATTTCAGGCAATATTTACAAAAAGATCTTAAATATGTAAACAGAAGCCCATAACTTATATACCTTAAAAACTATTTGACACGTAGTGTAGACGTGTGAGCTGTGTCAGCGGGCAAACGACCTCGGAACTTCCGAAATACGACGCCCTGCGGCCAGAAGTCCTCCTTCATGAAGGTTGGCAGATGATGAGTTGGCACTCTCACCAAAAACGAATTGAAACTCGTTTTGTGGCAAGGTACCAGCCGTTCAATCCTCAACTCGAAGTTGGACCTCTTCTGGACGTAGTCTACGACATCCTCGACCTTCGTAGACAGTGTCTAAACACGATGTTTTCTTATTAATATATTTTGTTTTCAGAAAAAGCGTTTAAAGTTTATTTAACACTAAAACGTTTTGGTCATATAGTGATCTACTACAACTAACAACATTTGTAAGTTTATGTTTTTTTTTCACTTCCTTTCTTCTTTCTTGAATTTTTTTATGCTTTTATAATGATTAAGATTCAGAACAGTATTTTTTATCAGTAATCCAAGTCTCGAACCAAAAACTTATCCGGGATAAAGAGTAACCTATGTGCTATTCCAGACTAAAATCTATCTCTGTGCCAAATTTTATTCAGATCCGTGCAGCCGTTCTGGCGTGACTGAGTAACAAACATCTATCCATCAAATTTTTGGATATATACATACGAGTATAATATTAATGGGATTATAAATGTACCACAATACAAACACCACCCCTTTTTTTAAGTACTTATTTATTATAGGTAAATGTAAAAATTCTAAAGTACGGGATATTTTCCTGTGGATCTAAAAGCTTGAACTAAATTTAATCGATCTACGGGTCAGCTACGGGAAAACTTCCCGTAGACCTTACGACGACCGTACGACGACCGACGTTAGCAGGTATATAAGGAATAGAAATTTGTAAAATGCCCACGATGCCCAAGCTACACCGGAGAAATGGGGAGGACACAAAGCGTTAAAAAATAGTTTTTCAACCGACTTCAAAAAGGAGGAGGTTCTCAATTCGACTGTATTTTTTTTTATGTTTGTTACCTCAGAACTCCGTCATTTATTAACCGATTTGGACAATTTTTGTGTTGTTTGAAAGTGTATACTTCCAGATTGGTCCCATTTAAATTTCAAAAAAAAAAATACCACCCCTAAGGGTGGAAAAATAGCTAATGATGAATTTAACCTACTTCTAATTGTCATATTGACTTGAAATTTTGCAAGTGTTTCTATTTCCGTTGATAGTACAGTGGTTCGGTATTGTTGACCTGATCTGATGGTAAGGCCAGAAGGTGGATAGGTGGAACTCTTCAACGGCTAATAGTAGATACTTTGAATTTGGGCTTATTTTGTTTGATTTGACAAGCCTAACACGTTAGAATTCTTACTTTGCTACTACTGTCTACACTAAAAAGGGAAAAATAAAAACTTTTTAACAAAAAAATAAAAACCGACTTCAAACAAAAGCACTAAAAAGTAAAAAATAACTAATTGGTAGTTTTCATTTACTATACATACCTAATCAAATATTTTCGAAGTCGGTGTGCTTTGGCTAAGTAATTAAAGCCTACCTATTAAATACATACCTAATCAAATATTTTCGAAATCGGTGCCAGCCCATACAAAGCAAAGCACACCGACTTCGAAAATATTTGATTAGGTATGTATAGTAAATGAAAACTACCAATTAGTTATTTTTTACTTTTTAGTGATTTTGTTTGAAGTCGGTTTTTATTTTTTTGTTAATTTCGATTTCTGGCTTACTGTGACGTTCTATCGAAAAATGTTTTCGACAAAAGTCGTAGTTCTAGTAAAAATTTACAACTTTTCTATATGACACTTTTTACAATAATCTCAAAGTTTGCGAGATATTTGCAAAAAAACTCGGTTTTTAATTTTTTCTTGCTTTTTTTTATTTTTAATTTCTACAATATCTTTTGATTTCCATGAAACTAGGGGAATTTAATCTTCGAAATACATAACAAAAAATATGAAATAAAATTATTTACGCACGGCACTCATCCAACTTTTAGAATCGCGATATCTCAGGAATGGTGATTGTTAGAAAATAAAGTATATGAACATTTTTTGTAGATAATTACATGATCTACGATTTTTGTCTAACCTATTTTATGATAACACTTGCCCTTTACCAGAAAAAAGTAAAAACTATATTTGACCTTTGTGACCTTGATTAATTGTTATTTTAGCAGATGTAGTATCGGTGGGGTTGTTCATATTTTATCTGTAATAATTTACCTAAGATGTGTACCAATTTTCAGCTCTGCGAATTATTGTGAATTGAAATGTCTATTTTGACCGAACTAAAAATAGGATCGTAAAGTAATAAATACAGCATAATCAAGCGCTATTAGCAATTAAATATTATATTTTACTATGAGACGAATATAATATTCTCAAGAATGTCAAATGGTCAATCTATAAATTGGCGATTTACAAATAATTATACATGAAAAAATAGATAGTAGATAAAGGAGAAGATAAAGAAACGAAAAGAGTATGACACAAGATCACAGTATTATTCGGCTCCTAGCTCCATCTTACGTAAGCCTATGACATTAAATGTGTTTATAAAACGGAGATGATCATTTGACACTATTAAACTTGCTTAATGAGCCGTAGGTCACGAGTTCAATTCCCGCATAATGTGAATATTTATATTATTATCCTGAAAGGTCATACTGTCCTTTATCTTATCTATATCGAGGTGGACCGTCGTCACAAACATATTTAAAAAGTAAAGTATTATCGTAAAAATAAAATAATAAAAAAATGCGTATGAAAAGATCGTGATATTCATAGTAACATATTGCCTAGAAGAATTTTCTTTACATCATTAGCATTATTAAAGATAATATTCTTATGCGTAGTTTAGAAGTTAAAATATTCTGATACAACTAAATTTAAAACGCCATCTATTATTAAAGTAAAGTACTACTTCAGTTATTAAACAAAAACATGAATTGCGAATGAAGAAAAGCTGTGAACGCCATCTATTGTACAATGGAAATGAACTTAGGAGGAAAAATGAAAACCCGACATAAACGCGCGCGATAGCTTTAAATAAAATTCTATAAATGCAACATAGATGGCAGTGTTTAGAAAATATGAAATGCGCGCGCTACGAGGGGTATGTAAATGCCCCACAGTCGGGCGAAAATGGGAAAATCCACCCCGGATAAGGTTCAGTCGTTTCGGGACACTCAAAGCGTGTACTTCCTTCTGAAACTTCACTATTTCCTCTTTTCTTTATAGATTACACTTCTATAAATAATTTCGCATATATTTATTCTCGTAGTTCTCATTTATTAATTGAATCTACAAGTTATTTTTGATTTTAGTAAAAGTGATAAAACTTTGAAACTATTATATAAGCACAACGGTGGTTTTCGGAAGTAGCTCGACAGATAGAATGATAGGTGAGTAAAACTTTTTTATATTAAGCAAATTTGAGAAACTTTCCTTTTAAAAATTATTTTCTTGTTGATTTTACTTGCCTCAACTAATGTAAAAATTATATATATACGTATTACTGCTTAGATTTGACATTTTATTTATGATTTATCATTTTATACTTCTTAGTTCGTATCTACCTATAAAGAATAAACAATAGTGATAAAATTGTTATTGAATAGAATCCCTAAGTTTACACTTAATGCACCAATTACATATAAAAGCTGTAAAAATTAAGAAATAATTGAACATGGTAAGATGATAAATAATGCGTGAAAAATACGGGACGGTATTTAAGCTCTGGTACCCGTGACATTCATTATAAATTAAATGAACATCTATAACACTTGCTCATTAATTTCATACATTACATATATGTACATTTGGTATAATGTGTACTGTATAGTGAGCTTTGGTTAATCAAGAGCTATCTACATATTTAATTACTATACTGTTTACCTGTAGTTTTGTTTTCTACAAGAGAATGTAAACTTAAGTATGTTATAAATATAACGTCATATTGAAATGCTGCTCCTGACTTAATGTTCTTCATTTATGTATGCCTACAACAGTGAGAGATAAACAATAACTATACCTATATTCTCCGTTGCGCGTGCTAGGTTGGAAGATAGTGTCTAAGCGACAGATTTCTGTACCCCGCCCTAATATTTGAACCAAATTGTAGAACGTTTGAAATCGAATCTTAGAATTTAACAGAATTCTACTTTTAAAATTAATTAATAGTGTTTCACACGCTTATTAAAGTCTTTGTTTTACAAAAGTTTTGGACCACATTATGTCAATTGTCCCTTTTCGTACAAATTTTTATTTTTGCACTATGATCATGCTCATCTGAGATGGTATTAACAATTAAAATGAATTGGCGTAAGTCAACAAAATATGGCGATTACTAGGCATTTTAACGATTAAAACATTTTAATAAGGGATAACGTAGTGTAATGGCTATCTACGAGTATAAATATAATAAAATTCTGAGTCTAGTTTAATCTTTACATTAAATATTCTTTAGAAAACCTTATTGAAACAGTCGATGTTATATATTACAGAGACCGAATCTTTAGTTTTTACAATTTGTCTGTCTGCCTGTCTGGGAACGCGTGACGAGAAAACTACTAGATAGATTTTGATGAAATTTGGTATGATGATAGCTGGTTATCCGGGTTAACATATATGATACTTTTTACCGCGGGAAAATGTCTCATTTCTGAGAAAAAATACAAAAAACTGCAATGTAAGAGTATACTTATATGTAAAAACCTACGAATTTGGTTTTTGGTCATCTGAACGCGGGCGGTGCCGCGGGCAAAAATGAAATTTTCATTTTTCATTTGTAAAAGTATATATTAATAGTGTTGCTTAGTAAGTTGTTTTTAAATAATAGCAAACTAAATTAAAATTATTATCCTTAATTAATTTTAACTTTTTAAATTACACATAGAACAATTATATGGCTTAAATAATTAATACAATATTTTATATTTTTCTTTATGGTTATAAATATAATAATGGCAACACTAAATATAGATTACTAATTAATATTTTTAAAATTGTAATAATTATAAAAATAATAGCAAAAATTCAATAAATAATTTTCCATATTCAATTATAATTAAAATTATAAAAATCCTTTCTTAGATTTACGCGAATACTTGACATTTTAAATAAAACTATCTTTTCGGATTTTTTCGCGAATTTTTGAAAGTTTTAAAGTTAAAAAATATTGTAATGTAATTGGTGCAACTTTCATTTTGTTAATTGTGGGTAGGCTGTCTGTAACAACTACACATTCAAGACATGTAACACCTCAGTCTCTCCCGTGACCATGGATGCTGTAAAGCATTCGAAACGTCGGGAACCAAAAATCAAAATAAACCCGCGAAATAATCCGAAAAAATAGTTTTATTTAATAATCTCAAACATTCGCGTAAATCTAAGAAAGTATAATGTCTATTTCAATAAGATTTTCCAGAAAAAAATAATGTACAGATTAGACTTAGTTAGAATTTTATTATATGTATAGATAAAGAAAATTACAAATATACTTAATTATATAATGTACAAAGCAAATGTACCTACACTTAGTTATTACTGTACAAGTCATGTCCGCGTGGAATAGTGGCAAGAATGCTAGCCGCATTCCCCCGTTGAATGGCAATGCCGATTCTTTGGGCGAAAAATGCGCCCGCCCTCCTGTCACCGGTAGAGGCGATCAGACGAGGTGTTTTATCTTTTAAATTAAAATCTCTTTAGGTTAGGTAATACTTTCTGTGTAGACATTGAATAGATGTTATTGATGATATTGTTATTTTTATCTATTCGTATTTCTTTATGTTAATTAGTTTGCCAGTTATGCGATAATCTATTTTCATCTAAATTTTGTACAGTAATCGTGGCTATACTTAGCCAGCCTATATAAGAATTATGGAGTACTGGATTAATTTTTGTCCCAGAAAATGGTTTATTTAAAAAAGAAAATGTAGTTTTATATCAACTATTACTTAAATATCCAGTCACCATTTAGAGTAGGTAATTTTTTCCAGATAGTGAAAACGGAGGGTGCAGAATTATCTTAAAATTCTGTAATATTGCGATAAATTTAAATTGTAACAAAGTTTTTGAACCATTTATTTTTTTTTTAATTATTCATACTAAATAATTGGTCAACTTTTAACGCTTTTTTGCGAAAAGGGAATTCGTTAGAACGTGACAGAGAACAAAAAACTGGATAATTCTCTTGAGACTTTTTAATACTTTAAATGTAGATTGAAATTCTTATTATTTAATATTTAAATTGTTACCATATATTTATCATGCCGAATATCTTAGGATAGTAAAGAGTTCCTATAGATAGGAATTACATTAGTGATAGGCGATTTACATTTGCGCGTAGAATTAGATTACCCTAAAATAACGCAAGAAGTAATGTTGGTAGAAAACACAGGTTTTTATTTATATATATATATATATATATATATATATATATATATATATATATATATATATATATATATATATAGTACCTATGTACACTGTGTAGGTTTACTTAATCGTAAATGACCTCCACGGTTTATCTTGCTTATACGCATTACTGATTATCAATATGAAATGTTTTGTAACAGACCAGGCGTAAGCGTTATGTAAGTGAAATATCGTATTCAGCCTTTTTAATGCCCCATCGCTGAGCACGAGTCTCCCTTTACTACCAGGGGGATCAGGCCATACTCCACCAGGCTAGCTAAGTGCGAGTTGGCGAACTTTATATGTCTTTCGAAAACTCACTAGGTTCTCTCAGACATGTAAGTTTCGTCACGTTTTCCTTCACTATAAGAAAAATGTTTTGCACTTGAAAATATCATAGGTGCGACTGCGAGATCCGGGATTTGAACCCGCTTCACTCGGTTTACTAAGTAAGCGTGTTACCATTGGTCTACCATTGCCCACTGTGTGTCAAAAATGTATGAAATAATAATAGTAGTCAATCAAATTATTATATTTTATAAATCGCGATTATTGTTACTAATAACAACATACCTTGTTCAAACGTGTACACATAATTTCAGAGACCAACTTAAAGTTACTGCCTTTAGAATAAAAAAAAAGCATATAAATCGGATCTCATAATCGGCGGAGATATCCAGTAGCCTCCTTTTTGACCCTTTTTGGAGAAAGTACCCCTCCAACCAAAAATCCTTGACGACAAAAAAAAAAATATAAAGTCGTAAAACCTGTGTACCAAGTTCCATCCAGATTGGTTGTAAATGACTACCTACTACTACTGTAGAGGAGTACCAACAAACTGACAGAGGAAAGCAAAATTTGCCAAACTTCAAGCAGAGACGCTACGCTCGCTCAGTCAATTACTCGTAAATAATTTCAAAATTGGTTAGTTCGTGTTTTTAGTTATTTTTTTAATTAATACATATTAAAAACAACCTTTTTTATATCACCAAAACTTAACATAACTAAGCATTCGAAACGTTGAAGCTAAAATCAAAATAAATCCGCGCAAAAATTCGAAAAGATAGTTTTATTTAAAATATCTTAGTAATACATCGTTCTCTTTTATGAGATATAGTTAAAATATAAGTTACCCGTTTTTACAGAACCTTTGAATAAATTTTATTATGGATCAGATGTTGCAATTTGGTTTCGTTAGGAACGCGTAAAGACGTTTAATTAAGAAAATACCTCTACTTTTGTACAAGCTGAAGACATTTGTTCGGATAACAATGATTAACTGTGTTTTGTCTTGAGAACTCGAGCTTCGTTTCATAAACTTTTAAGCTACCCTGATTTATGTCAAATATTTTCATTTCAAATTATATTTATGTGGAATAAAATGATTGTTTTTGAAGCTCAAAATATTACTTTTTTAATATACAGTGGATTTTATCTTGTACGCAGACTTATTTGGCTTAAAGCTCATTGAACGACAAATTCTACAAAGATTTTTTTTGAAAGGATCACAGCTAATTAATTATTTTTTATACTCCCGTAATATAAATCAGTTACGTTAAAATGTTTACTTTAGCTATACTTATTTCCCTAGCATTGGAATATTGGTATTATGTTCTCATTAATTATTCACAAATTTTCCAATTAGTCATTTTAAAAAAGAATATCTTCCATATTATAGTCACATCATTTGATTCTCGATGGAAATGTCTAAAGCTCAATTTAGTATAGTAGACAGTAGTGTTCGCCCAGAAATCATGACACGAATTGTTCCCTATATAAACTAGGCACAAAAACACACTACAGGCTTAAAAAGTTGTTATAAATTAATATATTTAGAAAAAGGTCTTAAAGAAAATTTTCATGGGCTCCAGCGGTGACCAAGTTATTAAAATCTGGTTTTTAAAAAAAACACTATTTTTAGGTTATGTTTTATATTATATTTTGACACATGAGACATTACAATTATTCAATTTAAGGTAATTGACCGCACGGGGTCTCTTTACAGACACTTCTATATTATTATATCTACAATATGTTACCGCGTTTTTTAACCGAATTCCAAACATGAGGAGGCTCTTAATTCGTCGGAATCTTTTTTTGTGTGTTCACCGATTACTCGAATTCAAGAAACCGATTTGGATTTTTTTTGTTTTAAAAAGGGTATACTTCCCAAGATCCCATATAAATTTTATCAAAATCGGTCGAGCAGTTTTGAAAAAAATCAACAGTAAATTATTTTTTTAAATAAATTGTTTAATCGAATATGTTATTAAAAAACTTTTTTCTTACAAATTAACTGCTTATTACGTCTACACTAAAAATAGAAAAATAAAAACTTAAAAAAACCGACTTCCAGGCACTTAAATGTAAAAAATAACTGAACGGGGGTTTTCATTTAGAATAGATACCTAATCAGATATTTTCGAAGTCGGTGCCAGCCGACAATATTTTAAGATATGAACATCTAATAGGTAAATATGTCTTTTACGTATCGAAATATATTAGATTTGATCCATCCATGCTTCCATCCATCCAGGATTTCCATCGCCTGACGGATATTCTTGGGTTTTTTATTAAGTTTATAGGTAGTTGAATATGTTATTGCCACATCTACAATCATCGAGAACCAAATAGGTAGGTACGTTGGGAAATGCTATGAAAACTGATACTCTATTGTTTACATATACGACCGACTCCGCGAGAGAACTCTACTTATTAATTTTTTCTAAGTTTATTATCTCGCGTTACATTTATTTTTTAAGTTGGGGTTTTTTGCATTATTTTATTCTTTTTCAATTACTTGTTAACCGTCGTGGGTTTTTTTCAAAATTTTTAATTTTGCTTTTGGTATTGTAAACTCGGGAACACTTCGGGTAACCAATTACCGCTACCTTAACAATTCAACCCTGTATATTATTATTATTATATCCCCAATACTATGGAATAATTTGATCTAACTATAGGCAGATAAGTTCTCAAAATGGTTTAGATCATTATACCTAAGACTTCTGCCACGGTAATGTTATGCACAACATTACCGTGCCTCTGCAGTCTCAGTCGCTGCTGAACAATATATTTCTTTTATTTATAAAGTTACTAGCATTGGCCGCGGCTCCGCCCGAGTTCAGATGACCAAAAACCAAATTCTTAGGTATTACATATTAGTATATGTACTCTTACAATGCAGTTTTTGTATTTTTTCTCAGAAATGAGATATTTTCCCGCGGTAAAAAGTATCCTATATGTTGACCTGGACAAACAGCTATCATCATACCAAATTTCATCAATATCTGTCCAGTGGTTTTCTCGTGATGCGGTAACAGACAGACAGACAAACAGACAGACAAACAGACATAATTTCTAAAAACTATAGATTCGGCCTCTGTATCGATAATAATGTGTATTTCAATAAGATTTTCCAAAAAATATTTAATGTACAGATTCGACTAAGTTAGAATTTTATTATTATATGTATAGATTATTTTGAATAATCATAAACACTCAGACCAAATTGTTAAAAACATTTAGCAATTCGGCATTTTTCAATAAAACAGTGAGAAAGGATTACCTAGAATTGAACACCTTAACGGGTTAAATAATGAGGCAACCATTTGATAAGGGTTTGTAAAGAAAACACTAAGTATTTTTCGGCTGCGAAGTTAAAAAAAACAACCTTGGTGGCTAGCAAAATGAATTCATGAATTTATTATTTTTATTACTTAATCTACTTATTTAGAAAAAGTATATAAAATATTATAGAATACTACATTAATAATTCCTAGTAACTGTTAGATACTTAGGTCGTAATTAACTCGGATCGATTTTGTGTGCGTGTTACAGGCGAAGGAAGCGCATGACAGGACAGGCAATTTGTAGTGATTGGCTTAATTGTCCCTCAACTTCGACAACGTAACGTGTTGTTAAGTACGAGGAATATAACGGTGGAACATATGTTCTTTTAAAAGCAATTAAATCAGTTATTTTTAATATGTTCCAGCATAGAATAAGTACATATACATAATATGTACATATATCTATACATTTAATAAAATTGTAACTAAGCTGAATCTGTACATTAAATATTTTTTGGAAAATCTTCTTGAAATAAACATTATTATCGATACAGAGGCCGAATTTATAGTTTTTAGAATTTCTGTCTGTCGGTCTGTCTGTTACCGCATCACAGAAAAACCACTGGAGGGATTTTGATTAAATTTGATATGGTGATAGCTGGTTATCTGGGTCAACATATAGGATACTTTTTACTGCGGGAAAATGTCTCATTTCTTAGAAAAAAATACAAAAACTGCAATGTAAGAGTATACTAATATGTAAAAGCTAAGAATTTCTTTTTGTTCATCTGTCAATGCTAGTTTATAAATAAAGAAAAGAAAAATGAAGAGTTTGTCTATGACTTAAAAAAGTAGGTCTATAATGTAGTCATGAGGATTTTGCACATCAAATGGCATACAACTATTGAAAAAATATTTGTCTACTTATTTGTACCCAATGATCCCTGGAACATGTAAGCCGAGTTTAACGAGACTTCCACTTGCAGATAAGAGATTCGGCTGAGAATGACATAGACAATTTTAATTCCATAATAAAGGATTTTTCTCGTATATATAATAGAAAAAAAACAGGTTAACCGATTTTACCGAAATTTGCAATGGCAACATAGAGGGCTAAGCAAGATATTTTTTATTATTGTAACACATACACAAACTTATGCGAAGTTAATAGTAACCAGATATTTACATTTAAACTTCTTAATTTAATCAATAAAGGTCTAAACCACCTAATGTCTAATGCGTAATTGCACATCGTGTAACTGTCATAAGTTTTCCACCGCCGCTCTTTATATCTGCTCGAGCGTTGCCTGCCCCAGATTTGTGCATGCACCGGCATACACGATACTTTAATGCTCATGAATAAACAGTGAGGGGATTAACTTTAGATATGTACATAATTAAAGCACCGCTTTTCCAAGTGTGATAGTAAAATAATTTTAAAACAAACTTAACTGTAAAATTTTAGTTAGTTTAGTAACTTATGATTTGTGAAAGACATTGCCTAGTGAAATAAATAAATATGTTGGGACATTAACATACAGCACCATCTAGTTCCATGGTAAGCTACGAGGCTTGTGTTATGGATACCAGATAGTTGATACATTACACATATATAACTTTAAATACATACATATTATAAATATAAACACCCATGACTGGAGTACAAAATTCGTGCTCATCACACAAATGAATGCCCCCAGGAGGACTCGAACCTGCGACCGCTGGCTCAGGAAGTAGGGTCACTACAAACTGAGCCAGACGCGTCCTTAAAAAAACTTTAGAGTTCCGTGCGGGGTAAATATTTATATTGACCATAAAAGAAATGTAGCTAGCTCTAGTTATACATACGAGTAGATAAGTAGGTACCTACCTACATACTGTGTTTCAACATTGGTTGTTCCAACAAACAGCAAAGCTGATTCGCAGATCTCTTCTCTATTTATTCTTTTTACTACTCTTTTATACTTGTGAAGTGCCATTGCATATACAAATTTCCATTTGTTGATAAAACAAAAATCTTTTTCTTTTCTCAATATACCTATCCTAAATATTAGATTATTATAAATCATATTACATTACCGGTATTACACGAAAAACAACAACGAGCTATCTCTGTTCCGAAATTCAATTACAAAGACATAAGTTTGCCAATTTGGCCGTGAAACTGCATCAAGTAAATAGACAGACGGAATTTCGATTTAATAATATTAGTTAAAATTTATCATGACGATCCTTGAATTCATTAACTTCATAATTTTATTTCATGGACCCAGTATGAAACACCGAGTAAACTATAATTGAGCTCGTGTCTGGCTGGTAATTGCACATCGCGTACAAGTATCACAACAATTTACTGCGTCGCTCTTTGTTCCCGTCTGAACTAAGCTTGTCCTAGATTGGTGTATGCACGGACGGACCCGAAACTTTGATGGTGCTCATTAATTATACCACGCTTGGTAGTACTAGTATAGGTGTGAACGTAATTATTGCTTTTCATTAACCTGTACTTCTTAAGTTTGTTGGGTCATGTTTGTTGTATGTAGAGTTAATACCGACCGGCTTCGTCTATTTCTGGTTTAATGACCTTATTTATTTTTATTATAGAACTAGCATTGTCCGCGGCTCCGCCTGCGTCGAGATGACCAAAAACCAAATTCTTAGGTTTTTACATATTAGTATACTCTTACATTGCAGTTTTTTGTATTTTTTCTCAGAAATGAGACATTTTCCCGCTGTAAAAAGTATTCTATATGTTGATCCGGATAACCAGCTATCACCATACCAAATTTCATCAAAATCCCTCCAGTGGTTTTTCTGTGATGCGGTAACAGACAGACAGAAATTCTAAAATCCATAGATTCGGCCTTTGTATCGATAATAATATTTATTTCAATAAGATTTTCCAAAAAAATATTTAATGTACAGATTCGACTTAGTTACAATTTTATTATATGTATAGATTTTTTCTATATAAAAATGACAATTTTTATGTCCGCGTAACCTTACAACTTTCTCTACTTTTTAATTTGAAGATAATTTAAAGGCATATAACGAAACTATATTATCATTATTACGTTTATTACATACATATTAAACGGGATGTGCTTGGGACTGATGAGACCAGAAACAGAAAAAATGGCGAATACAGGTTGAAATCGATGTTACACTTTTTCTTTTTCGTTACACCGTCGCGTCGAGCCGTAATTTTTGTCCATCAGTCTAGTTAAGACGAAGGCTTTAATCTAGAAACTATATACATAGTGCGAGTAGAATCGTGATAAAGTTGGGTTTGTTAAGAAATCTTTGGGTTCTGTCTTATTTACTTAGAAAAAGTATATATAAAACGTTCTTTTATAATATCATATCGTGTCAAATTAATCAGTCAAAAATAAGTTTGAACTGTGAAACGTATTCTATTTTTATTTCATTAACCTTAGAAACATGACATTTATGAACCTATATTGCTCCGCTCAGGTCCTGTTTATGCACTACGCTTCTTCCTTTAACTTTTTGTGATAGGTTTATTTTGTACTGAAACCACTATACGTATCGTGATAAAAATAGCGTTTACAAGTCTAGAGCTCGTTAACCTTTTCTTAAAATATAAAGCGTGTTGATTCGATCATCCATTGCAACACGAAAGGTGGAAAAATCATAATACTATTTCATATTTATGATCATGGCAGAATGTACCTATATCAGTAAAATTATACCAAAGTTAAACATATTCAAGACTATCTTACCACACCAAATTAACAAATAAAATGAAGTCACTGAGTGGAAATGGAACCATTTGCATTTTAATAACTCCAAATGCAATTTGTGAACTCATTACCCAGCGCAGCTGCTCTTAGGCTTCTATTACATTGGCGGAAGGCGAGTACAGATAATAATCGAACACTTAGTTGGCACAGAAACTGCAAATGAACTATCCATATGGACCATGTAATACGGCAAAGCATTGCCGTAAATGAACTTTATAAGAAATTTTACTTGTGCCTCCTTATTTACCACTGTTTTAAGTATGTACTTTTATCTAATACCTTTGTATGAGGAATTCTTGTACATTTATTAATTTATACCAGCGATCTCGGAAATGGCTTTAGAGCCGATGCAAAGAAAATCTAATTTATTTTGATACGTAAAACACATATTTACCTATTATTTACCTATTCATATCTTAAAATATTGTCGGCTGGCACCGACTTCGAAAATATCTGATTAGGTATCTATTCTAAATGAAAACCCCCGTTTAGTTATTTTTTACATTTTAGTGCCTGAAGTCTTATTTTTTTAGATTTTTTATTTGTCCATTTTTTCTGTAGACGTAATAAGCAGGTAATTTGTTAGAAGAAAGTTTTTTAATAACATGTTCGATTAAGCAATTAATTTAAAAAAAGAATTTGTTTGTTTATTTAAAAAAACCGCTTGACCGGTTTTGATAAAATTTATGTGGGAAGTATAATATACATATACCCTTTGAAACAAAAAAAAATTATAAATCGGTTCAGGTATCTTAGAGTAATCGGTGAATTAAGAACCTCCTCATTTTTGGAAGTTGGTTAAAATGAGTACTAGAAATACGGGTAAACTAATAACTTCCAAGTGTTCGCATTCTATAGGTGAATAGAACTTTTATGGAGTAAAATGTACGCATGTTAAATATACAATTTTAAATTCATATAAAATCCGACAAATGTTTATTTGAATAAAGTATCTTATAATTCTTTTTGATTACTTATTGATCATGATAATGTAATTTCATTCCTAATATTATATATTAGCGGCGAATCCTCGCTTCACGCGGGTTCGTCTCAGAAAAACAAAAGCAAATCTATCCCATGAGAACCGTACATTTTTCCGGGTTAAAAAGTAGCCTATGTATGTGCTATTCCAGACTATAATCTACCTCTGTACGAAATTTCATCCAGATCTGTTCAGCCGTTCTGGCGTGATTGAGTAACAAACATTCATCCAAATGTAATATAAACTTTCACATTTATAATATTAGTAAGATTTAAGAAACCATTAAATTAAAACGTCCCGACAATGAATTATCATTTTCGGGACGTTTTAATTTAATGGATATTAATCCTCCATAATTTTTTTTATTAAAAATAGACTAAAGGAAAAAATATGTTTAAGGGACGAATTGAATTAATTCGATTATATCTACATATAATAAAACTGTACAGGTCGAATGTCTGTACATAGTAAAAAAATGCCTAAAACCGAGTCAGGGGGGTGTAAGAAGAGAAATATAGAACAAATCCAGATTTTTTTCAAATCTTTTGTTGCTCTGTCGGTTTGTACGGGCTAATCTCCGAAACAGTTGTACCGATTTAAATGAAATATTGCATGGTGATACCTTATATCTCCGGTCAACATTTTAGATACTTTCCATCCTGAAAAATTAAAATGTTCCAGTGAGATAGTTAAAAAACTATAGTAGCTTATACAGCTTAGTACACAAAAACTGCTGATTAGATTTCAATGAAACTTTACAATAATATAGTTCACTACTTTTATCCCGGAAAAATGTACGGTTCCTGTGGCATCGATTTGTTTTTGTTTGTCTAGAGGCAAACCCCAGCGAAGCGAAGGTGAGCCGCTAGTTTATAAAAAAAAAGCAAATATAATTAATAAACTAATCCATAATAGGTACAAACATATACTCCGTTTTTCTATTAAGTAACATAATTTGAAGAAAGAACGTATATTATCATAATATGTATAACAATTGTACCGTAACGCAGCTCGTCATCTCAACGTGAAAGATGACGAGGTATAAAAAGAACGAAAATACCGTATTTTGTAGCATTGGCAAAATAAGTGAATATTTCAGGATTCAAATGAGATAAATCTTACGAATACGAATACGCTGCGAAAAGGAAGTCGTTGACTTTTTAAATATAAATCATTTTGTTAAATGAAATATTACATAAGTATCAAAGTAATAAGTATGTATTTTCATCCAGATCTCTATAGTACTAAGTTTTTAGGAGTGCTACGTATTTAATTAATATAGTTTTACAACGAATTAAAATGTCTATACCATAATTATTAAAACGACCATGCACATATATACATGTAAAATATCCATAAAAGCCAAATAACATAGGTGTGTTTGTTTTTACGCAAAAGTAAATTTAACTTAAATTTAAACGCCTATTAATCCACATTATACAAAATAAATATAATCAGACCAATTATTGTTTTTCGATATTTTGCAACGAGAGCCGAGAGACAAACTTTAACCCTCTTTTACACTTCGTAGAGCGTAAAATTTTTCAGCTCTTTTTCACGAGCGTCTGCTTTATAAAACGAATTGAATGAGCGCAGTTTTCATATTTTCAGCTTTACGATATCGGACATTTGTAATAGTTTTCGAATTATTTAATAGTTTGGCTACGAATTATGAGGTTTTCAGTTCAAATCCAAGGTTGGGTCAAAGTTATGACAAAAAAATATACGCAAATATATTCAAAAAGAATACTTAAATATATAACTAGGCGCGGATCCAGAGTTAAATTTGGGGGGAGGGGGGGGGGGGGGGGGTGTCAGAGCCTGAAATGTACATATAATAAAATAGTAACTTAACAAAACCTGTACATGAAATATTTTTAAAAACAATGACTTTTAAAAATAATAATCAAGACCTTAAGCTTAATGGCTTTAAAACTTTAGCAAGTATATAAGGAATAAAAATCAATGTCCAGCTACCCCCAATTTAATACACTACTGTAAAAAATAAACAGATCGAAAAAAATTTGGCCCATAAAGTACACTTTTTTAATGACTATAAAAAAATTTAGTTTACAAAGTAAAACTTATCGATTTCTCCAGTTTTTTTTTTCATTTTTGAGGCTATTTTTACAGGACAACCGTACAATGTTTTTATTTTTTCAAAAAGTAGAGTGCAAGATGAAAGTATGAGCCCTATCTGAAAATTGAACGTCAATTTTTTTAAATGTAAACATCCACTTGAACTGTTGGCTTTAGATTGCCGTATAAATTACTTTGTAGGGTAACGATGTGCCCCTAAATACCAGGGTTAGTGAATTTGGAGCATGGAAATAAAGGATTATTTCAGAGATACAACATTGAGAACACTCTCATTGAAATCATAATTAAATGTACACTGTAAGTAACAATATATTTTATTAAAGTTTAATAAAAATAGTATTTATATACCTATTTTATTATCATTTCTTGTACTTTAAATATTATCATTATGAGATGAAGTGCCTTGATAATTTGAAGCATAAAAGTACATAAGTCTTGACGTTTTATGTTTCCTTGTGCATTATCAGTTTTTTTAATAATTTGGAGGTTTCAATTTATTCGAAATATTTTAGAACATAATTATTAGTACGAGTATGTAATAAATAGCTACAATATAAACATATTGTTATGAAATCTAAGATTTTTGCAAAAATACATATTAAATGTATAAGTAAGCCTAATTTGATTTCTTGATTACTGATTTTAAAGGCTCAGTTTATTATGTTTTATCTTTTTATTTATTTATTATATTATTTACTATCTATCCTTATTTTTTTTTTTTTTGGGACATTAACACACAGCGCCATCTAGTACCATGGTAAGCTATGAGGCTTGTGTTATGGATACCAGATAGTTGATATACTACACATATATAACTTTAAATACTCGTACATACATATTATAAATATTAACACCCATGACTGGAGTACAAACATTCGTGCCCATCACACAAATGAATGCCCCCAGCGGGACTCGAACCCGCGACCGCTGGCACAGCAAGTAGGGTCACTACCAACTGAGCCAAACGTGTCGTCAAACGTATTTACGGTAGTTTTCAGAAAGAAATTTTTTTGCGAATTAATTCAGAAATATTATAATATGCTATCGGTTATTTTTCTAATGTGGCACTAAAGTACCTTACAATATTTGTTGATTTTTATTTCTAATCATTTAAAAAAGATATAAGTATTATAATTAAATATAGCTATATTATTTATTTAATTTTAGCTGTTATTATTATAAATATTACAAATTTTTTTTAAAGTTTGAGACGTCTCTAACCTTAGTCTCTCCCGTGACCATGAGTTGTGTAAAGCATTCAAAACGTCGGGAACCAAAAATCAAAACAAATCCGCGAAATAATCCAAAAAGATAGTTTTATTTAAAACCACTGACGGTGTTTACATTAACTTGTCAATAAATGGTCGCCCATATCCGCTTCAGTCCTATCGTTCCGTAGTTATATGAAGCTTTGTTCTATTATAATAAATCTTATTTTCTTTAAATGTGCCTATAATATTTAAAGGCAAATATTACCGATTTTCTATGGGTTTTAACATGTTTACATTCGAATAGGTTCCATAAATATTAAAATTTATTGCGTGTCAAGCTCATTTTACACTATAGTATTTATTATAGTTAATACTCGTGAGCTTCTCCTTAGTACCGAGATTAGGTATATTGCAATACAAGCTTAATATTTTATTTATGTTAGTCATTAAATTTATTATATATTCTATTTTAATAAGCTTTCATGGTAGCTTCTTGAAGCTCTACGGTATATCTAGAGTTATATAATGAACTTAGAATCACATAATTTAAAAAGATGGAGTAAATTTGTCGCTATGAAAAACGCTCTCATTTCAACTATGTAATTATCCTACAGAGATTCAGTGCAATTAAATTTCTTGATTGCGGCCCGACTACCAGTTGCCGTCCGCCGGCTGCTCCGCCTCGACACCTCTTAGTGACGACAAATTATTTATTAGCCATTTAAGATGCGTTGCAAGAATTTAAGGAACGAGCTGAATTGTTTTACAATTACATATTATCTATTAAATTATTTTATTCGTCGTTTTACACAAAATTTTTTTAAAATGAGACATTTTGTTTATTAGTTATTTTTATTTATGATGATGTATTTTTATTATATTTTTATTTTATATTTGATGTACTCCGATGTAATATACTGCAAATACCATTTTAAAATATATGCCTTTATTAATTAATATAGATATGAAATTACAAACAATAGTTGATATATAAGTTTTATGTAAGAAATACAAAGTGAAACTGAACAATACATTGAACGTATAAAGGTGTGATAAACCCACTAACAAATGGTCCGTCCTGAGACCCGCCTAGGATATTTATCATTCACCAAGAGCCACGGACCGTGGTCATTGCCATGACCGACACGTAGCTTTGCTGCTAGTGTACACACTGACCCTCAGTTAATTAATGTTGCTTTTGAATTTAATTATATAACTACGTAAAGAAATCAATAACATTATTTTTTTGCTACTCTTCTTCATAGGTAAAGTATTTTCACTTTTCCCGAACGAAAACGAAGCTGTTTTTTTGGCATTATGTTTTTTTTAACTACTTAAAGACTTACTTAAACGATAGGTTTTCTAATCGGATCTCATCAAGAATAAGAAAAACTATGTTAAAAAAATGTGAACAAGCTTTCATAATGTTTGTGTAATGTAAATAAAAGGGAAAACATTGATACTAAAAATGTGTATATATTAATTCAAAAATATCCTAATAAGCAGGAATAAAATCGGCTTTTAATTAAAATATTTGTGCTGTGTTTTCATAGATGTGCGGTTTGCATTTTATAGCAACCAACACCAAACCTTAAGAATGGGCTAAATAAGATGAATAATTTCTTAATATGAGATGGTGTCTACATAGTTTTGTATCATCTGTGGCTTTAACAATAGCGTTATTAAGGGTGCGTCTATGAAATGTTTGGAATCTGAAGATGACAATGTCATTACCCTGAAAGCGAGTGAATGTGTGATACGAAGCTTGAAATGTGGCAAAGTTGGAGGAAGAGACAGGATGCCGAGATGATCAAATATAATTAATCGTGAGCGTCTTGTACTCCTACTGTCTTCTATATAATTTGTTTTGGAAGATGGAAAAGCTATGTTTTTGCATGGATGGCTTGGCTCCATGGGTGTTCCACTTTCATATATCTCAATCGCTGTCCACAAAATTAAAACAAATTAAAGGCGTCGCGGGATCCCTAGCAGATGTGAATCATCGAAATTATTTTGTATAGAAAATGACGGGATGGTTTTTTAACACCTCCAGGTAAATTTCTAAGAAATTAATTAAATTTCTAAGAAATCTATTGTTAACTGTAACGCCGGCGTGTCCGCGGTCGTGGAGGGATTAAAGGCAGTAAATTGACATAATTAAAAACAAAATATTCAGATTTTCTAAAAGAAAAAATCTTTATTAAAAGTACATCTTAATAGCAAAATTAAAATACAAGCTCAGCGCGTGATAACGTGGCGACACGTCAACACAGCTGGATTAACCCGCCGCATTAGATGTATCACATGAAAAGAAGCAAAGCTGAAAGTTACTTACTCGCTGATAAATTCTTTTTTAAAGTTTAGTCTGCTCGTTTGCTAGAACTTATCATTAACAAAGAACATAATAGCACTACGTATCTCGTCAAGTGAAAGAAGTATAAAGATTAGAACTAAATAAATATGATTTACGGCTGTGTCCGCTTAAGTAGTTATTTTCAGCCATTCAGGATGATATAGATTTGTATAGGAACGCGTAAAATTTAGAAGTTTAACTATTATATCCTTGATTGACCTGTGTACTACTGACTATGTACCTACTTAAGCGATTGAAAACAAACTTTTCTTTAATTTTAATGGAGGTTATTATTATTTGGACTTATAAGTTTCACTAAAATTTGTTGTGATAGAATACAGCAAAATTTCTACACATGTTCTATTCTCACTATAATATATAAAGGATGGCTTATAGACATGTTTTTAAGAAATCTATATATATAAAAGAAAGTCGTGTTAGTTACACTATTTATAACTCAACAACGGCTGAACCGATTTGGCTGAAAATTGGTGGGGAAGTAGCTTAGACCCAGGAGACGGACATGGGATACTTTTTATCCCGTTCGATTGCGTTTCCGTGTGACGTGACATAAAACTCAAGAACGGCTGGACCAATTTTTAAGATATTTAAATTTTTGGATTTCTCTTAGTCCGGAATAGGATAATAAGTATTAAAACATCAGAAAAATTAACGAAAAAAATTATATGGCTAGCGCTGGCTAATAACTATTTATCTCTATTTAAAATGTACCTAGCGACGAACCCGAGCGAAGCGAGGGTGAGCCGCTAGTTAATAATAATTAATGTATAACAACTATGACCTCGTTAATCAATTACTTTGTATCGAATAAAATAAATTCATGTAAAAATTATTATATTAGAGACATAATTATTGCTAAAAGACTTTGTAAACATTCATTTGATAACATTTGGAGTTACCAATTTAAAATAAAGCTGGTAAAATTACAAAAGTTATAAACTAACTTTGAGTCGTTTTCACCTCGTTTTCTCTGACAATTTCTTCATTCAAACATCTCGAATCGCCGGGAGATTTTTCTTTTAACCTTTTCATAGCCAAAGAGGTCACTTATTTTTACAATAGAGACGTTTTATAAGCGCACTACTGACCCATCTATCTTTACCTATCTGGGCTAACACGCCTTTCTTATATTTCGTATAAGGTTATATGTATATTATATGTATATTGAAGGTTATAAAAATTATGACTATAATTTTATTTTTTTAATACTAGCAGAACTTGCGTCTTCCAATCAAACGAGTTCGAGAACCAAAAGAGTTTTTTTTTATAGATTGAACGAGGGTCAATCTATAAAAAGAAACTCTTTTGGTTTATGTTATATAGCTCTTCACCCTCGCTTCGCTCGGGTTCGTCCCTATTCGTATTTATATAATATTAATTTATTTGGATATTGTTTATAAAAAAATACTAAAATCGCGATTAAAAATGGCGGACGGGGTAAGGAGAGTGAAAAATACTTTACGAATTTTGCTCATACCTACCAAATACATAGTTTTTTTTTAAATCGGTCAAGCCATTTCGGAAGAGTACGACCACGAACACCGGGACAAGATTTTTACATATTTAGATTATAAGTAAATATTTGCGTTTGATTTCTTTAATTAAAGAGTAGTATAAATGTATTTTTTTAATAAAAGTTTTCTGTCATCTAAAAAGACTTTTTTATCATGATGATGCTATCATCATCAATGATGGAATTATAGATATTACGGATTTTTAAGAATAAAAATATACAACATAATATTATAATAATAAGTTTCGACACGCTGCTACAAATAATAATAGTATGAGTACATGCTTGGTATCAGTGTGAGTAGACGTTAGCTTTCTGTCAAAAGCTATCCGTTTGAACGTGAAAAGAGATAAACTGCTGAACAATAAATGTCTCCTATGAATACAAACAATAGGTTTGCTGTCGAAGTTTGTTACTGATTACTATGAGAAATGATTTACATTTTAAAAGCCAAAGTTATTAAGTTCAGATTAAACTAAGTTCCTATATACGTTCAAAAACAAATCTTTTGTATGGATGGGTGGGTGGTCTTAAAATGAGAAGTACTTTGCTTTTAAATGTTATAGTTCTGTTTTATAATACTTTGAATAAGGTTTTAAAAGATGGTGTGGAGCAGCTTATCGCGGAATAAAAGAATAGTATGTATTATAATAACTCGAAAGTCTCACAAAATCTCGTATCCGCGTCGGAAACTATCTTCGTTAAAGGTCACAAGAATAGGTTTTTGTAAATAACTTGTTTCCTTTGCTCAAAATAAGATTTGATTTTAAAATCCTTATTTAACTGAACGATTAGTCAGGACTAGCATTTGCCCGTGGATCTACCTGAGTATTTCATGTATTCCGTTGCATGAATAATTTAGTATCTATAAAATGTAAGTGCTAGTAAATGCTTGCAAAAACCGCATAAAGCCTATGGTGACAGCGAGTATAATGCAAAGCATTCATTCGTAATATTGGCTATTTAATAAGCACTAGTAAACGAGTAAATAAAACATTAATTACTATATTATTATATTATGTATACATAAAAAGGTCTGTTTATAACGTCAAAATAACATCGTTTTACGAAATGCACATGAAAGTACAGTACATACGGGTTACATACCTTTCTCTAGGATATAATGTCCAAGAAGGATTTAAAAAAAATACGAACTGGTAGTTCTAGGCCAAACCGAGTTCAAATAACAAAAAAAAAACAGCTTTATATATCCATATTATTTAAAATATATTATTAATATTATACATGTTTGTTTGTTTATTCTTCTTTCACGTCGAAACAGAGTGACGAATTGGCGTGATTTTTTGTGTGGAGATAGTTGGAGGGCTAGGACATAGGCTACATTTTACCGCAGGAGATTATGTCATACCCACGGGAAAACACGTTATAATACAACCCACAACAACTCAACATACCTATGTATATATATGATATATAGTCTATCTATTCCATACTAATCTTTAAAACATAGGTCTATGGACGAACCCGAGCGAAGCGAGCGTGAGTCGCTAGTTTAAAATAAAATTTAAGCAATAGATAAATTATCTACTATTTAATATATATATATATATATATATATATATATATATATATATATATATATATATATATATATATATATATATATATATATATATATATAATATATATATATATATATATATATATATATATATATATATATATATATATATATATATATATATAATAGAAACCTTTATTTGTTAGATAGCGTTAGAGGTTAGATAACTATCTGAGATATTATCAGTAACCAGTGAAACCGGCCCTTAGTGTTATATATACCTAATACATACTGCTTATATGGTAGTACAAACCAATTCAAGCACGTCAATATATCCACATCGTTGTTTGTAGAGTACAGTCACAATTTGTTGAAGAGACGCTTGGCTGCTGCTGCCTTGATAAGATAACACTGATCGATGTTCTGCACTTAAGCTTGGAAGCAAGTACGAGTAATGATTTTTAGGATACGAGGGTATTTCTCTGAAATATAGTTACTGCCTGTTGTCACCCTTAATGCTGTACATAATAAAAAAAGTATAAAAGAGTAAAAACTTGTTAGAAATTTTACAGAACTGTATAAGATTTAATTTCATATCTTATTTTAAAACGATGATGTAAATGCTTTAAATTTGTCTAAAATCTGTTTATTATTTTCTTTTTTATAACCAACTTGTTTGTCTAGTAGTTCGATTACCGGGTCGGGTCAGTATAGGTAATTTTAAATTTTAAGAATTTCTTTACAGTTTCGGTTTCCATATACCTGTCTGCCAGCCCACAGTCTATCAACTCTGAGTATACTGGACAGAAAGATCTAGACCTCGGTGGCATACAAACATTGCATTAAAGTAGATTGTAATTCCATTTTTTTTTTAAATATTTAATTTTGTTTCCTGTAAACCAACATCTATGAAGAATGAACACAAACACAACTATTGGGTGAATTTTAAATCAGTATGTGTATATGTAAAACATCCGTATGCATATGTTCCAAGACATATGTACATATAACCTAACTCATTTAAATTGTATAGGACAATTTATTAGTCTGACAAATGCGTGGGCTTTAACATCCCCCTGATTCGTACCAGGATGTACAGAGTAAATAAATAAATTCTCATTATGGTGGCTATTACGTGGAAGTAAACTAAATAGTGGAAAAGATCAAGTAATTGAAGTACTCGTATTAAATAATAGAGAAGTAAGATAGGATTGATGTATGTGTTAATAAATAAATATAAATAAGTATGTAAAATAAATACATAAAAATTTTAAGAATTTTCTAATTCAAATTTAAAATACAGAAAAATTTACTACTAGGCTACTTTTAAATTATCTGTAAGTTTATAAATACATATCTATACCAATATTATAAAGAGGTAAAGTTTATGAATTTGAATATTTTTTATCCCGAAATCACCCTTTAAGGTGGTGAAAATGGGGATGAAAGTTTGTAACGGGAAGCAAGCTAGGGACAAACCCGAGCGAAGCGAGGGTGAGTCGCTAGTACATATATACAAAGATATGTTATTTACATATGGACCATTTTAATATAAACCCTTTATTATGCACAATTAACTAATTGTACTTTTTATATAACGTTATACACATACTCGTATATGCCATATGACAATATTATAATATTTAAATTTGATAAGTCGCTTAATAATAATAGCATTGTTAAGCTCCTGCAGTCGCACAAATGAACTAATGCTTTGCGAAATGGTTAATTTAAGCTATGAAATTTATAAACTATATAAGCCTACATGCAATTTATAGGAATAATGTGGCTTCGTTATAATGACGCATTGATTTAATACTATACTAGCGACTCGGGTTCGTCCCTAAATTGATATCCCATACAAACTTTCATCCCCATTTTCATCTTCTTAAGTTATGATTTCCGGAATAAAAAGTATTCTATGTCCTTCCCAGGGTCTCAAACTATCTTCTTGCCAAATTTCGTCTAAATCGGTTCAGTAGATCCAGAGATTACCCCTAAAACGTCACAAACAAACTCACAAACTTTACCTCTTAATAATATTAGTATAGACGCAAATCACAAACTTAATACCTCGTTGAAATATTAGTATAGATTAATTGTTGATTTAATATGAGAGACAAACATTTTAACAACTATTATTTGGGGTCTATATTGTGTACATAATACGTTACAGTTATTGTTTTTAAAAAATATTCCATGTATAGATTTCGCTAAGTTACTGCTTTATTATAGTATCTAAGATTATAAAATAAAATGGCTATACGTATCCAAACTCTAAACTATCTAACGGATTTTTATGCGGCACTTACAATCATGTGGTGAATTTCTTCCGAAACACTTATGCCCTACATCACACATACATAATATGTTGTTTATTGTAGAATATATACGTATATTATTTACACTTATATATTATACTATATATTTATATATGTCCTTATTGTTATTTATGTAAACTTGTGTGTACTTTATAGTACGTACCGTTTAAGTAGGTTTATTATAGACTAGTTCTTTTTTTTTCTGCACCAACCGTAATCCATGTCACCCTATGAATTTCTTTATAATATAGGTTGCCTAGAAGAGATCACCTTAGTGATAAGGCCGCGTTTACACTAACATATATTTGTGAAGATATATATTATTTTAAATTGTATTTTTGTTTTGGTGTAATAAAGGATTAATAAATAATAAATAAATAAATACATAGGTGTTATTCCTATTTATAGAAAGCAATGAAACGGCAATATAATGAAGTCTCCAATTCTAAGCGCAACAGGGACAGGTAGATAGTATATAGTATACATCAGGAAATAAGGATTTTTTTTTATTTTCTTGAGCGCTATTCTATTCGCATCATGTCTCGTTTACTATTGCCCTGCTCGGAGGTCTAGTGGCAAACATGCACGGCTACAGATTCGAAGGTTCTGGGTTCGAGTCTTGGGTTGGACCAAATTTTATTAATGAGTTTATCTGTTAAGATTTTCTCAGTAACAGCCCGGAGCTTGGATGTTGGCGGTGTGTCACCCCCGCGCCTCGGAGAACACGTAAAGCTGTCGGTCCTGCGCCTTAACTCGCACTGTGCTTATTGAAGTATCGTCCCGTTTCCCATTGTGTCTGCGCGTACACTTGCGCACTATAATATCTCCTGTGCATCTTCTAGTCTCAATGAGATTGGCCGCCGCGGCCGAAATCGTTCAGGTGGACATTACTATTGCCCTGTCTACTTTCTTTAACCGACTGCATGATTTGTTGACGGTACTAGTACCCAACGACCACTCGGCTTAGTGGTCGTTGCCAGTACCAAACATATAAAGTCTAATAGATAGATTTTTTATCATATAAATCAATTTTTATATTCTAAAGCTGTAAACCATTGGGGCAATAAAGGAAAATGTGAGTTAAAGATACAAATTATTCATTACTTTTTATTGCTACCACAGGTGAAGGTTTATTGTATAAGTGCGGGCGATATAAACTGTATGAATGTAGCTTGTTTTGTAAAAACGTACGTTGTCGTATATTTTAGTTCAAAACTATTTTTTTTTTGTAAATGTAGTATGTCCACTTTTACTTATACTACAAGTTTTGTATTCGGTAACTATTTATTATTATATTCATTTGTTTTGGAAAAGAATATATACACATACACACACAAACACACATTCCAAGAACGCAATATATATACTTTTTTAGTTTGTACCTACTACTTCCTGTATATACAGGACAATATATTGTGTATATTGTATATACTGTGCATATATATTTATATTTGGAGATTTGTTTTTAATTTTAGTTTTTAGTTTGTAATTTTTGAATGTTATTTTTGTATATTTTTTGCTCTCTTTTTAATAGTGGTTAATAAATATGTACTTTTTGAGGCGAGAAATCAGGACACTCATATTACAGGGCTGACCTAGTTTAAACTCCAATTTTATATAGTTTTATATGTAAAATTCTAATGTACTTGTGGGAATAATCATTTAAATATCCTACATAAATATTTAGTTATCACTGTGCTGTGGCACTTGTAATTTATATAAACACGTATTATATAATTAACATACTAAGATTTATAAACTTAAGTGTAATAACCATGTAGTCGTATATAAAGCCATCGATTTAAAGAAAATCCTTTAGATCTCAGTTCTCTGGATCTAAGCCAAGTGAGCATGGCAGACTGCCTTCTCTTCCTATGAGCATGCTTTATTCAAGACCAACACAGTGTTCCAGATATATGTATGTATTTAGGTGTTTATGATAACTTGATCATTTATATATACTTCGGTAACTAGTACTACCATAATATATAGAAAAAATATTTTGATAAGCAGCTTTTCGAATCCGCGAAGCATTTACTAACAACTTTAAAGCCCCACTTAAATTTAAAATGTAGATTCAAGTTTTTTCTTAACGAAATTTTAGGTTTTTATAATGAAAAGTTTTTGTGTTTTCAGCAAAATGTCATTGAAAAAGTATATTTAATCCAATTATTTACATACTTTTAATAATATAAAATTAAAGAATGAAAATATTACATCAATAAATATTTTAGTACAGATTCGGAAACTTATTATATATCATATTCTAAATTTTTGTACAATATATGTACATAATATATGATATAGACTATGATAATATGTACATATATAATAAATTTAGTTTAATTAGCTTAATTCATAGTCTAGTTTTCCAATTATGTTTATCTCAATTTGGAGAAGCATCAGCGCTTAGTCAGCTGGTACAGCAACATTCATGTAATGGGATCTAAATTGCTTTGATCGTTTTTCCGGAAGGTTAATGAATTTTCTCGCTCCAATAAACATTACGGTTCAGTGATGTGACGAACTCTTTACTGTTATGATTTTAAACTAAAATTTATATTAAGTGAAATTGATAGTAAATATATTTGTCAGTAATTAATTAGATAAAATCAACTCAACAAAGACGAAAAATGAATTATTTTTTGCTTCTCTTTCAATTGAATCAAGTCTGGAATGAGGCCAAAATCGAAAAATATAAAAAAAATACTTAATATGATGATGAGACATCATTTCCATAAGTATTTAATTTATTTTATTTCTTGAAATATCAAATTTAAAAATTTTCAAATATCACTTATATAAAAAATTAAAACTGAACTACATTTATAACTGAGGACTCTGAGGACCATATCTGATATCAAGTATCATTACTTTTGGATCCATAAGTAAAGAATCTTCTGGCACATTGGCCGAGGCTTTCCGCTGTTAAACATTGACCGATAAAACTATTGGTATAATAACGATTTAACCTACATTCTACATGGCAATAATCTCATTGTTCTCGTGTAGGTTCAAATAATTGTTAATTATTTTCTATTTTCACAAGATGAACATCATGTGTAATATATGTTGTCTGTTCGGCTCTTTGATTATCCTACTAGAACAAAATGGGGTCAATTAATCAATATAACTCAGTGATAAATTAGACCCCAGTACAGCTAAGCTATAACTATGTTCTAACACAAGCGTACAAAATTGTTGTGCGGTACGTCTATATCCACACGACCGTATTGAAGAGCAAGTTGCTGATAGATTATTCTCGCTACCAGATTATATTATATACCTAGCAAATTTGCAAGTTAAGTTTTTATCATGCCTGAAATAATAAGTCTGAGAGATTTCTCAGGCAATTGGCGTGTTCGATAGAAAATAAGTGCTATCTATTAATTCAAATACAATACAAATACAAGTTTCTGGTCAGAAATAAAAAAAAATATGTATTTCAACGTTTTTAAAAATCTATCCCCTATGAGGATGAAATAGGGGTTGAAAGTTTATATGAGAATAGTATCTAGATATTCGATATTCGGCCGAATAGGATAAAAGTAGCCGAATACCGAATAATATATTTTTTAAAGTATTAAAATGGATGTTGTATGTTATCCTTAAGAGATAGACATATGCCATCGCGGACTTTTCTGTAGACCTATATAATCGATCGAATCAAAACTATCAATATCAAAAAATCAACGAAAAACGATCGAATTTTAAAAAAGAAACCGCTCTTTTATTTCCAAAAAAAACAGTTTTGAAACAGTTATCAAAAAATCTCAAAACTTACCAGGAAGCCTATTGAGGGGTACTAGAAACACGAAAATATTAAGAAAATAAAAATTTTAGAAACCGTCCGATTTGGCGTGGAATGTCCCATATGATGTAGACATATTTATCTGAGGTTTCAGAAAAATCTGTTCAATTTATCCAATTATTAAAATAATCGTGAAAGCGGAATCAGTCATTGTAATTAACATTTGATTACAAATTACTTGTGGAGCAGCATATCGAATAATAATATGAGTGTCAGTAAGTGTCGCCTTTAGTACTTGTGCTGAATTGAATGCTATTCAATTATTTTATGTTTCAGGTATTTGGCATAACCACGAGAACACAGTGGCAATGAGCGGGGGTCCCCGTCGCGGCCGATAGTACAGCGCGCGCCCGCGCCGGCCGCCGTCCCCCCACTCGCGCTCGCGCCCTCCCTTAGCCATGGTGCGTGACAAGAAGTCCCCGCACAAAACTGACTCCCAGAAGTGTAAGTTTTTTTTATTTAGTGTACTTTCTTTAGATCTTATAGATTTCATTTTATTTTTTTAGATTGTACGAATATAGATTGAAGAGGATACCACATACCTAATATATTTTCAACGTTCTCCTGCATAACTACTACCTAATTGTTCCATAAGAAATAAATATATAGCAAGAACATTATCAAATAAGCATCTCGTTAGTATAAAATTATAAAGGAAGATATTGTCATCATCAAATAAGATATGGCAACTATCGGTTGTGAGGAACGTTGTATAAATATGAAATTTACCGTTTATATATAATATATATATATATATATATATATATATATATATATATATGTGGGTATATGTGACAATGTGACATATTATACTAAAAAGCCAAGCAAAGTATTGCCATGCTATATTTCTCCAGAATGTCCATCTACACTGATCGGTTGTATATGGTAATATCAAATCGGTGTTTAGATATTACTCTGAAATAAAACGATTCTCCAATACAATCTTACTCGCTCTGCTTGGGTTCGTCTCTAGTTACGTTTTAAGGTTTAGTATAGATTTCTCAGAGAAGATATATTTTCCCGCAGTAAAAATTATCCTATATGTTCGGGTTAAAGAACACACTTTCTCTTAAAGAAGACACTGTTCACTTATCTACATATGTTGACCCGGATAACCAGTTATCATCACACCAAATTTTATCAAAATCTGTCCAGTGGTTTTCTTGTGATGCGGTTACAGACAATCAGATAGACAGAAAAGAATTCTAAAAACTATAGTTTCGGCCTCTGTATCTCATTTCAACCCCTTGCTTGTTTATATATACATATAATAAATTTGTAACTAAAACGAATCTGTACATTAAATATTTTTTGGAAAATCTTATTGGAATAAACATTATTATCAATACATAGGGTGAACTTATAGTTTCTAGAATTTTTGTCTGATTGCACTGCATCACAGAAAAACTACTGGAGGGATTTTGATGAAATTTGGTATGGTGATATCTGGTTATCCAGGTCAACATATAGGATACTTTTTACAGCAGGAAAATGTCTCATTACTAAAAAAATACAAAAACTGCAATGTAAAAGTATACTAATATGTAAAACCTAAGAATTTGGTTTTTGGTCATCTGAACGCGGGCGGAGTCGCGGGCAATGCTAGTATGTAATAATATTAAAAGGTGTTAAGAGAGAGAAACATTAATACGTCACAAGAACAGAAAGCTTAGTGCTTAGCGTAGTAATTTAGTTTTTAGTATAATTAATATTAAAATAATGAACAATATTTTATCAAAAATTGTAATCTTAAAATTAACTTAAGATAAATCAGCATTTTGATAGCTTTAGAATGTCTCGAGTTTCGCTTTCTTAGCTGATAATCTCCTTTGGAAATCTAGTATATTTCCTACATTGAGTTTTACTCGTAGATAGCGGAATAAATGGGTTCATTACAGAAAGCGCAATGCCATCCTCGCTATTTTTGGTGCTTTTGCTTTAAACATTTTCAGGATGCAGTGAAATAAGATTAAACTCGTCGAGTGGCTTTTATCAATAATTAAAGCGATAACGTGTTAACATAAATGAAATATAACAAGATCGGTAATTTATAATTCATTATGTAGCGGAAATCGTCTGAAAAATAAGTAACAATTGACTACTGTCGAAAATTGACTATTAAAATGACAAATGTTTTAAAATGGGTACTTAATATAAAAGAGCCAAATATGAAACTGAGTTCGTAATTTAATTCTGGTTATTAAATTGCAAGTTTGAAAATTTCGTAATAATAATTCTCACTTAAGCTAAACTTCTCGAACTTCGTTGAAATTGAGATGTCAGTCGATACAATTGACGCAATTTGGCTTGAATCGCTCTGGGGATTGAGTCCAGTTGCCGAGCGCTGTAAGTAATATGTTTCAATATATCTCGTACACATATGTAACTCGGGTTATACAGTATTAGTGTAGTATAGTGTAGTATTAGAATATTAACTATATTTATAATAAAAATTCTAGAAAGATCATGTTTGTATGTTTGTTTAATATAATTAGAAAATTCTTATTGGAATTATATTTCTCTATAATTATAATGTTTTTTCGCAACGCATTTGGAATTGAAAAAAACAGGTTGTCAAGAAGAGGGAAAATACAGGGTGTTTATATAGAACGTTTTTTTTTAAATGAGGCAAATCAAAAGAGAGGTGGAAAAGTTTAATATATACTTTTCGTTATGAAGCGACTATAATTATCAAAAAGTCGATGTTAGTTGACATCCCTACGATTTTATTACATGTGTACAATATCTAGGTATACTCATATAGGGGAGAGTTGCGTAAATTGTGCTTTAATTGTACACCACCACCTTAAAATTTAGCAGAAACGCGCAACATTTTTTGCGGCTTGCAACACTAATCAGTAGTGCCAACAACACGCGACAGTTATTTGTTCATAAAGTTAGACGCAGAAAACATGGACAAGGTTTGAAAACATCCTCCTTTTTTGAAGTCGTTAAAAATTGTTCTGAATACTACACAACCGTTTGGTATTTAAATTACATTTTACTATGACGTTAATTTAAATTATACGCTACGAGATTTGTTATTAAAAACTTTGCTTATGTACTTTATACAATCAATTACATTTTATACAGGGTGTGAGACAATTCCTTATAAAAGAGGACAGTTACTGTCTTGTTCATAATTATTTGAAGAGATTTATCTTCCTTGTTATTGTTTGTTAGCGAGAAACTCCTAAGTCCAATAAACAGCAAATCCTCGCTGAAGACGCGAAATCTCGTAACTTCATAATTCAAAATAACTTTGCTTTATCACAATTTAGTGTTTAATGATAAGATAAATTTGATGATTTTAGCGCCTTTCCCTTCTAGGTAATTTTTTTTTATCAAAGAATAAAAATACCTCAGACGACTAATTTTATATACCTTTATATACTTAACTATAAGCTTAGTTTAGTTAAATAACATATTGGATTTTGTATTGTCTAAGCCGTAAGTATGTATATATTAATTTATTTGAATATTAATCTAAATTATTACATGCATTGCATTAATAGTATCTCAATTACGCGAAGTGTCTTATACAAGCAATTAACTTCACGTGTGATTGTATAAATTATGCAGTGAAACATAGGAATTCATTGTTATATACAGTTGCAGTAGTAAATTTTAGTTACCTAATAAACTAAATGGCTAGAAGTTATTTCAAAAGGGATTTCCAACAAAAATCTTCTCAACGTAAAATTTAATTATATATTTAATTCTTACACCGCGTTAACTGTCGAAAGCGTTATACACTGTTTATAAACTGATAGAATTTTATTAGCAGCAAATGTATTTTAGCGAATAAAAACTATTTTTATTCCGTAGCTGCTTTAAACAAGTTCTGTAGAACTCGATTTTTAGATCACAAGCGTATTGGAAAACGGAGTTTTGTGTTATGGAATTAATTCAGCAAGAAGTATAACGGAATTTACTTTAACAATTTGTTTTATAAGTTACCATCAACAGTACAGGTTTGATAAAGAGATATACATAATCCATTACTGTATTTATATTTTATACATAACATTTTGGTGATTCGGTAACATTTTGTAAAGGTCCTTAAATTTCGTCTACTTACCAATAAAACCCACTATATGTGACCTTGTATATATATGTTAAATAACGATCTCTAAAGCTATTGAAATAACATTGTAGAAAAGTCTATTTAACTATCGTAAAATAAAATGATTCGCATGTAAATATCTGTTTTATAAGAAGCTAATTAATTGTATCATAGCGTATGAATATTGAAATAGCATTACCCGCGTTCAGATGACCAAAAACCCAATTCTTAGGTTTTACATATCAGTATACTCTTACATTGCAGTTTTTGTACTTTTTCTCTGAAATGATACATTTTCCAGCGGTAACAAGTATTCTATATGTTGACCAGGATAACTAGCTATCACCATACCAAATTTCATCAAAATCCTGCCAGTGGTTTTTCTGTTATGCGGTAACAGACAGACAGACAGACAGACAGACAGACAGACAGACAGACAGACAGACAGACAGACAGACAGACAAAATCCCTCCAGTAGTTTTTCTGTTATGCGGTAACAGACAGACAGACAGATAGACAAATAGGCCAAAATTCTAAAAACTATAGATTCGGTCTCTGTATCGTTAATAATGTTTATTTCAATAAGATTTTTCAAACAATATTTAATGTACAGATTCGGCTTTATTACAATTTTATTGTATGTATAGATATGTTGTTCAGTTGTCTAGTATCTGAATTTTTTCACGTTTTTTCAATCTTTCTTTTCTGACAGATAAAGAAAATATTTTGGGACTTCGTCTAGTTAGCCGGGTTCATAATATATCATAATATTCTGTTTTCGCCATCGTAATATGTAGGTAACTAAAAAATTAATGGAAAAGACATGTCTAAGCGTTTTCACATGGTTAGAATATGTTATTCCTATATATTTTTAGTGTTCCATTAGCCAGTTCGATTGTAGAGCACCTGATATTTGATCAATTAAATAGATTTAAAATCTTTCAAAAGCCTGATTAAAAATACAGACTGATCATAATAATAATTAATTAATGAAAAAAAAGTATATTTTTATATGTACATTAAACTCCCGTAATTGTTGAATAAAAATATTTATTTGAGTCAGAATTCTGAACCTCCTACATCCTAACTCCTAAGGAATACGTAGTCAAATGGATTATTCATGATAAGAATAAGATTTATGAGGTAACTTAATGTAACATGCAACCATGAAAACGGTGCAAAATGTTACACACCGCACCGATAAATTAAAGCATGTTGAAATTATAATATCACTAAGTATTATGGATGATTGCCATCTATTTAAAAACCTAAGCTTCTAAGTTTTAAATTAGTTCGAAGTTATGATCTATAGTCATTGCCTTAATGATTCTTTTATTTAATAATGTTAAATTATAAATGATTCTTAACAAGCATTCCATATTTTTTGTTAACTGTTTTTCTGAAAGAAAATGCACTTTTCACTTTATATAATAAGTGTTATGTGCATGTTTTCAACGAAGTAGAAGCAGTTTGGTTAATTTATTTCTGCAATATCTTGTACTTAACATTAATGTAATGAAAAAAAAATAACTTGGTTATTATGATTATAAATAGTGACAATCTTTTCTAAGTAAATAAGTATTGTATATTTATATTAGCAGAACCCCTAAAACTACAAAAAAATATCTAAAAAAGGTTTCATACAAACTTTCATCCGCTATTTTACGCCCTTCTGAGAAGAATTTAAAAAAATTCTGAAACACGTATTTAATTAATTGTATTCTAGAGCAATATATTTTTTGGAATTTTTTGGATTTTATTATAACGAACAAACAAACACACTTTCACATTTATAATATATTAATATGGAAGTATGGACATACAATACTTAAAACAATATAAAATTAATAAAAGCCGAAATAATTTTATTATTATTTTAATACAAATAGTCTAAGATTATTGTAGTCGATGAACTCTTGGCTTATTTATTTAATATGCTCCATTTATGAAGTCGGGCAAATCCAATGACGTGTTCATATTTTGTTCATATTAGAAGTTAACGTATCTAAATTTTGTCGTATTTCATTACTGAATATCTGAATAAACTGTTTGATATAGTTTCCCTGAAGCATATTTGATACTGGGTATATATACATATATAGTCTATAGTCTACAGTCTATACTCTCTCCAGTTACGCAAAGTAATTATCAACAACAAGGATATTTGGAATTCATGTGTTTATTTCTACGTAGTTTTGTCATCAGATTTACTAACTAGATGTAAATACGCGGTTACAAACTAGATGCCCGAAGCAGTAACAAACATCACTCGCCAGCGACGTGGACTATGGCTTACTCTCTCTCGTATTGGAGGAAGATCTTTGCGTGGAGTGGGAGATTAAAAGAGCTAAAACAAAATAAATTAGATACGTATTGTTTTGTATTCATTTAGTAGGTATGTATATTGACTGAAAATATAAAAAAAAATCTGTATTGCAATAATTATTATATATTCAATAATATTTAGCATAATTGACTCTTAAAAATGTACATATCTTTGATACACCATAGACATTAGACGTACATATATTAATAATAAATAATACGCGTCTTAGGAGAGCTTTGAACCAGTTGAGTTATCGACTTCCGCGGGATGTTACAACTTTCATTTCCGCAATAGAACTGGTATTTGAGGAAACGGGATGTGGGATGCATTAGAAATGGCTTTGACGCATTTATGTATACGCTATACAATATATGCATATAACTGCATATTGTTGAGTGGAAAAGTAAAATAAATAATTACAAATGAAAATATTTAATTTGTATACATGAATCTAGTTTTCAGCATTTATTTCTTGATTTGAATTAATTCAAAAATTAAATATTTTTTCTAAATAATATAGCTACGCATCTGTTAAAAGATAGAGATGGTATTCTAACCAAATTTAAAAAATGAGGCTCGTACTTTAACTATCCTATCATATGGGTTAAAAAAAATTATAATTTAATTTGTAACCTTAACATTTAAAACTAACTTTAGTAATAAAACAGATACGCCTAGTGAGAAACCTAACGCAAACTCTAAAACGTGAGTTAGTAAGTCGTAAAACAGAAATTCCCATGATGCATAACATTACGCGTATTATTCTGTACCTCGTATAACTATATATTATATATATATATATATATATATATATATATATATATATATATATATATATATATATATATTTTTTTTTTTTTTTATTTATTTATTTCAGGCAATATTTACATAGGGATCTTAAATATGTAAACAGAGGCCCATAGCATATCCGCTTGTTTGGCGGGGCGGGTGTAGCGGCGGGGGCAGGCGCGGCTGCGGCGTATGCACGCGGCGGGGTCATGACCGCGCTCGCACTCGACGTCATCAGCGGGGCCGGGGAGCGGATGGCGGGCGTCACTGTGTCGCGCGATTCACGCACCTCAGCAGTAATCGGAGGCGACGACAAACTGCTGATGGAGTCAATTTGTGCGCCGCGACGTGTGTTTACGTTAGTGACCTCCGGTGACCTACTTACAGAACCATTATTTTTGAACGATAATAATTCTGCACGCAGCTCACTGATGGTAGATTCGGAAATCTCTAACTTAAACTGCACCTCTGCCAGGCCAGCTTTCAGGATGGTGATATCCTTGAGCAGCCTGGTAACGTCAACGTGGTCGAACGTGACGGGAGGCAGCTTGTTCAGCTGCTTCGCCACGAAGGCGGGCACGTCGTCAGGATCGGTTATCTTCAGGAGATTAATGATGTCCTGAAGACTTCTCTCCCCCTTTTCATCCCTTCTACGGGTGGGCATTCGGTCGGCCTGGCCGAGAGTCTCATAGAGCAGCACCTTGCTCCTGCAAATCTCCTCTTCTTTAAAGCTCGACTTGCAGATCTGCATGATGCTGACCTCGTCCATAGTGTCGATGGCGTGCTGTATAAACGCCAACAGCTCGTTAGCTATGAGTTTTTCGGAACTCATAGCGGCGGTATCCGGCAGCGGCTAAGCCGCGCAGTACGCGAATCAAAATTCGAGTCAGAGTGTGCAAGCAATGCGCGTCCGTTACCTAGCGCGCATTGCTGACGACTGTGATGAATATATATATATATATATAAGTATATAAGTGTGCCACACACGCTGTGTGTGGAAATACCAATAGATTATAGACTAATATCCGCAGCTAATCCAATCTACAACACATCTACAAAACTAGCGACTCACCCTCGCTTCGCTCGGTACGGTACTCGGTACGTTTTAATGTTTTTGAGCGGAACCCTAATTCTTTTTCTAAAATAAAAGTAGCCATGTTACTCCCCTTAAAATCAGCTATCTTCCAGTGAAAATCCCGTCCAAAATCAGCCTAGCCGTTTCGGAGATTGGCCGGAACAAACAGTCAGACATTCAAAAAATTTAAAAATTGTGTATTTCTTATAGTAAATACCGTATATAATTCAATATGCATTTAGTAAAAAGCTGTAATTTTGACATTACAAACAGACGCTTCAATTTTATTCATCTGTTTAGATTAAAATGTAGGTATATTAGCTTATGGTATCATGATTTGTTAATTTTTTTTTATATAAATGTATTAGTAGTATTTTTTGATTTGTGATTGATGTTTACTTATAAATAACGTACGTGATTATAAACCACGGCAGTAGCATCTTCTCCGCTTTAAGGCCAGGTAGTTCGAATTTTACAGACATTCATTGAATAATAAATATACAAATAGTGATTGTCTTAAGCCAAAAAAAGATAATATATTATAGTTCTAGTTTTAGTTTCTATGTTATAGTCCTGCAGCATATTCCGCCTCTATTTCATTGTGGTAGTTATGACTCTTACGACGCTCGTTTAGTTTTTTTTTGAGTAGAGGCGTTATTGTGTATTCAATTTTTTTTATTGGCTATTTGATTGCTGGCTTTACACAGTTTATGAGCACGGCCTAGGTGGAAAGAGTTAGAAAATATAACTAGCGACTCAACCTTGCTCCGCTCGGGTTCGTCCTTAGCTACGTTTTAAGGGTTAGTACGAGTATAGATTTCTCAGAGATGAGATATTTTCCCGCATAAAAAAGTAATCTACATATTGATCCGGATAACCAGCTACCATCATACCAAATTTCATCAAAATCTGTCCAGTGATTTACTCGTGATGCGTTCCCAGACAGACGGACGGACGGACAGATTCTAAAAACTATAGATTCGGCCTCTGTATCGATAATAATGACTATTTCAATAAGATTTTCAAAAAAATATTTAATTTACAGATTCGCTCAGTATGATATTATATTTATATATCCCATTATATTTATACCTATTATAAATACGACAGTTTGGTTGGATGTTTGTTACTCAATCACGCCAGAACGGCTGAACGGATCTGAGATACTCGTAGATTATAGTCTGAAATAGCACATAGGCTACTTTTTGTCCCGGAAAATTGTACGGATCCTATGGGACAGATTTGTTTTTGTGTTTTACTAGCTAGTTATTAATAGTTATACAATCATATTTTAAACGTGTACATAAATTAAAATTATTTTTAACATTGAAACGAAGTGAATACTTGTTATATACCAATTATATATCTAACTAGAGGACCCGACAGATGTTGTCCTGTCTACACGTCTTTAATTTGAAAATTTCAAACTTTTTGGACAAAATTGTGAATCTAAACCATTCCCAGATCCCCTTGAACACACACAAAAAATTTCATCAAAATCGGTCCAGTCGTTTGAGAGAAGTTCAGTGACATACACACTCACAGAAGAATTATATATATAAAGATTTGAAATTAGGATTTTTGATGAAGATTTGGTAATAATTTTTAATGTGCTTCATACTATTAGACCTGAAAAGGTACCTGTCGTAGACAAAACATGACAAATTAAAAGAGACATTAAGCCCCGCATTTACTTTTAGCCAGCACATTCTAAAATTTATCGAGCGTACTTGTATATTTTCTTTTGGCCGATACAAACTTTCCGGTATGTAAGGACTGATAAACATACACACGACAGTTTAGTCGTGTGTAACATTGCAAGCGTGAAGTGGTGTATAATAACAAAGACTGCGACAGTGGAGCCGTATTCATTAATGCACCGTCATTCGCGGGCTCATTTGCTTATATAACGATATTAATTTCAATTATTATGAACACAGAAAGAAGTACTATTATTACCATCAACTACATAATATTTCTTCTCATGACAGATATTCTTTTTTTTTCTTTCTTCTTTTGTTGCTTTAAGTAACTAATTATAAGTGTCTTTATTTTTTTTGTTTATAATTTAAAGTGCTGTTAATTTTTAATTTTTTAAATGTTCCGTGTAATTATTTATGCATGTCGTGGTTACCTATAAGCATGATAACAGTTAGATTTAGACCTCGTCTTCTAAGTTCGCTTGTTAGGCAGTCGTTTTTTTTAAATTTCTGTAACTTCATTTGGATCATTATTTAACAATTAGTCATCCTAAATTATTTTTAAACATATATGTTTACACTTTTGCGATTATCGTCTTAATGGGTTTGGAAGAAAAACATATTCACACAAATTGGCGCCTGAAAACTGCCATTTTGATTATAAAAATATCATTTGACACTCGCGTTATGAAGAAAATCTAACGATGCGTGAATCCTCAAAATCGGTATCGGTGAAGGTTTGTTGATCTATTAAAATATTTAGTTAATCTGTTAATATAAGTTTATAACAAAATCTATTAACATTGTTACTTTGACCAAATTTTGTCTGTTTTTTGTTTATGTTCGTCGTGTTTGCCTGTAATTTTTAAATTAAGCGTGCCTTATTAGTAACCTAGTTACAAGTAATTTTTACAATAAGTAATCATTATACACTACCTAGCTAGCTATTACATTGTGTTTATGTCTAAAATGTTTAACCGCAATCTTAAACTTATATAAGTAACTTATCCAAATATTTGAGGAAACAGCTAATTGTTACATTTAAACTTCGGCTTTCAACTGTATTTTGGTAAAATTTTCTAAACAATTCGCAGAAGCAATGGTGCAAAATTTTACCTACTTTAGATGCTTGGGCAGCGCCTATGGTTATTAAATTCAGCATAAATGACGTTAAAATTGAAGTTTTATTCTACAGGAGCAGAGTTAGAGTATCTTATATTGTATGCGGTATTACCACTCGATTTTACTTTAAGTATCCAGGTCCTGGTTTATTTGAATCCAAAATTCATTCTACGGCTTACCAGAACTCGTGATTGACTCACAGTTAGTGTTTTAGACATTCAGGCACATTAATTAGTGTTTTTGAAAAAAAAAGCTTTTAATGATGTTGAGAGGTTATTGCTGGATATTTTATAAGTAAAAAGATACAATATATATATTTGAACAAATTGCACTTTTCTCAGGTACATGAAATGATACGTGAAATGAAATAATATTAGTCCCGCTGAGTTTCTTTCGCCATTTCTTCTCAGGTCTGAGGCTTCTTCTTTCCGAACTGGTAGTAGACTCATGACGTTCAGTAAAAAATTGTAATAATTTAATGCTAAATAAAATATTTTGAATTTGAATTTGACATGCTTATTTGTGGTACATCTACTGTCTCGGGTGTTACGCAAATGCACAGATTTCAATATAATTTTTTGTACTTAAAAGCTTGCTTGATAGAGATTTTTTATACGATTTCTCTAATTTAAAGAAAATCAATCCGACTATATACTTACAAGTTAAGGCTTTTTATTATTTAATAATAAATTCTTGGTTTTAAGCCAGCCTTTTTTAAGGGAATATCATTTCAATTAAAAAAAAAACTTGAAAATAAAATAAGTAAAAAAAATGATCTAGATAATGTATTTAATAAAAATAAAATCGTGGGGCGTAGCGTAACCTCAGTAAATATGTAACGCCCCAGGATTTTATTTTTATTATATTATCTATGTCATTATTATCTTTTTTTAAATAACACTATTTAACTGCAAAAAAAATTTACCTATTTTATTTTCAAGTTTCAGTTTTTTTACATTTTAAACTGTATAAACTTCATGATCCGCCATGCACTGTTCTTCTTGTAAAGCCATTTGCTATAATTTATATGCATATTAGCCATCATTTATACCCATATTGAGGGGATTGTAAAAAAATATGAAATCCGCCATTTTGTGGCGGCGGCCATCTTGGATTTACAATGATACTGAATATATTGTATTGTCATTAGAATTAATGGTGTGTACCAAATATCAGATCAATCTGTCAACAGGAAAGGGGTAAAATTACAATTACTACATTTGACCCAAACAAACAGGGCAAGCTAAATAAAATAAACCGTTTAAATATATATATATATATATATATATATATATATATATATATATATATTATAGGTATGTACATACATAAAGTAATGTTGAAATTTGGTTCCTTCTGCATATTTTTTGCATTAATTTGGGACTTTATTTAAATTAATAAATAATAATTCATATGTTCAAGTACTGATCGAATGATGAAGTTATTAAATAAAAAATATCATCAACCTTAAATGTAATATATAAAGCAACTTCTAAACAAATAAATATAGAGAATAACTTCTAACCAAATAAACAAAATGGGAAACCAGGAAATCCTTCGTTTAACATGGATTCGTTCTTATCGGGATCTTTATGAGTGTAACAATTGGTTTTTCTCTCCAAATCGAAATTCAATATACATAGTATGTATTATGTAAAGTAAAACAAAATTATATTATATAGCTTTATAACTCCCTAAAAAATATGTATTCTTATTAGTTTCTCTCTAGATAAAACCCTGATCTATTCCACTGATCATATAATACTATACTTCTACACTAATATAATAAAGAGGTAAAGTTTGTGAGTTTGTGACGTTGTAGGGTGTAATCTCTGGATCCATAGAACCGATTGAAATGAAATTTGGTAAGAAAATAGTTTGAGACCCAGGGAAGGATTTAGGATACTTTTTATCCCGGAAATCATCTTTGAAGGGATCGAAAATGAGGATGAAAGTTTATATGGGGAATCAACCTAGGGACAAACCCGAGCGAAGCGAGTGTGAATCGCTAGTTATCTATAAACAAAACGGTTTAGATAGAACACTACAATGGAACATTGTTGTTGGAATTTGTCAACTATAAATAAATTGATACTTATATACTAAGATCGTTTAGTCAAAATTGATTAAACTCTTATATTATGATTATGGTAAGAAGATTTCTATTCTAATAAGATTTTATGTGTGCCTTAAAAATACATTGCAGCCTGTAAACATGAAGTATTTTATAGACCTATAAAGAACTCCCAGGTGCAACATGAAAACGACTTTTATTAGTTAGAGATAATAGAAAAGGGATTGCTTTGTTTCATTTATTTGACGATAATTATTGAGGTAGGATGACATTGCGTTGCTACGAATCATGTAACAATAAATATTTTTCCTGAAAATAGTTTTTTTAATTTACATGGGGCACCGTTGATGTAAATATCCATTAAAATAAGAAACATCAAATTTGGATTTTCGAAGACTTCTTCAAATATATAGAGAAAAAACTTTTCAAACACACTAAATAATGCAGGTCCTTTGAGGGGTAGACTGTCTGATTTTCCGCCATTTCTATATGTCGCTCCGCCACAACCGCGGCGGTTGGTTTGCACTGACCTGTATGCACATTCGGAACGTGAATGTAAATAAAACACGACCGCTTTAATTGGCGTTTTCATTTTTTCTAGCATTTTAATCACACCCCATACATTAGAACTATTGTATTTTATTTTCATTCGTATAACAAGCAGATTCGGGTAAAGAAACGTAATAAAAAAGGGTTTTCTGGAATACAGAATATAGATACTAATATTTTTCTAAAAAAAATGTAGTTTTTTACGTTTCTATAATTACTCACACATTATACTCGTATTGCATATTACATTTAGATTATATTTATATTAATATTAATTATTATGCTTAAATATTTTTTTAAAGCAATAAAGATATATAATTATTTTATTAATATTTATTAATTAAATATTGTAAAAAGAGTCGGTGTTTGTTATATAGGTTTTATTTATATTTAAATAATATATTCATTTTTATACATTTTACGAACAAAGTTATATTTTATGTTATACTATAATATATATATTGTTATATATTATAGCTTGCAAAATTTATTCTACCCTTTTTGGAATGAAATATTCTTTACAACACAACCACAGCGCCAACTATCCGTTATTGGCAATGCTACTCGCACAATACATATTCAGAATTCTGATGCCAATATTATACAAATACAATAATTTGGTGTTATAAGTACGTGACATATTATGTATATATATATGTATATATATATATATATATATATATATATATATATATATATACACCAAATTGTTGTATTTGCTGAATTCACAATAACGCACCTCAAATTACTTGAAAAAGTCGCGCGCCATCTATCGTTCATCAATGCAACTAAGTAAAAACCTTCACGAGCATACAATAATTCACTAAACTTTCATTACAATTAGGAGATTTAAATTTTAATAACAAATTATTCCATACAACTTACACACCACATTTTGTACAATTTCAGAAAACTTTGCAAAACGCAATAATTTACCAAAGTTTTATCGCAATCACTTGAATGCTGTAGGAAAGTATATTAATAAATCTTAAATATTATCTTATATAACTTGCAAGTCCTCGATAACGTACATACATTGATAGAACTAAATATATCAGAAAACCCTCACGCGCGCGTACAACAAACCACCAAACACATAAATCGAATACTCGTAAATAGTTTTATTTTCTGGTCGACTACTAAACGTACAAAATACACACTTTTTTTAATTATAACTAATTTTCTTACATATTTTCTTATGTATAATAAAAGTTTTTAAAAATATAGTACGATAAAAATGTAGATTTTTTTAGTGTAATTGAAAATTTTAAATTCTTTCTAAGTTTATAAGAAGCCTTGCGATACTATTAAGTATTATACACATACAATTTTACGCTTCTTTGAAAAATAGCATTCGTGAAATAAAATGAAATATAATAACTCGTAACAATTTTCTGGTTGATTAGTATCGCATTTTCAAAGAATCAATGCTATGGAACTCAAAGCAAACTATTTACAAAACATAATATTTAAATAAGAAAAAAAAAACAATTATTATACATACATACATATATTCGTATTACATTAATATTCTGAAGACTACACTGAAAATTTATTTCTTAAATATACCAAATATAGTCGATATATAATTTTAAGGAAACAAAATGCAAAGTATTTTTAAAGTAGAGAGCACAGAAATCGCCTGTTGCCCAGAACTGGCGGCGCGCCAGGGCTTGTGACCCTTGCCTATTATTTGGGCAAGATCGAGCTATTGCTTACTTACTTTAAGACTAGCGTACAGACTTAAACTAAATATCAAAATTAGATTTAGCTTCCTATGTATTTCCAAATTATCTATGTAAAATATGTAGATATTCTACGATCGACTAGACTTAAAAGTTATACATTAATTTAAATTACAATTATGAAGTATGGAAATTGGTAACGCGATGTGTTTATGTTATAACTATCGTGGGACACGGTAGGAACGAAGTTCGTTTCGCTGTTATATATTGATGTAGATGTAGGGCCCCTTCCATACTAATGTTATAGAGGTAAAGTTTGTGAGTTTGTGACGTTGTAGGGGGTTATCTCTGAATCTACTGAACCGATTTAGATGAAATTTGGTAAGTAAATATTTTGAGACCCTGGGAAGGACATAGGCTACTTTTTATCCCGGAAATCATCCCTGTAGGATCTGAAAATGAGGATGAAAGTTTGTATTGGGAAACAAGCTAGGGACGAACCCGAGCGAACCGAGGGTGAGTCGCTAGTAAATTATAAGGTGCGATTAGGAACTTCGTTTCAATATTTAATAAGATAAATTGTAGATAAGGTAATTCTAGGTAATCTATACATATAATAAAATTGTAACTAAGCCGAATCTGTACATTAAATATTTTTTCGAAAATCTTATTTAAATAAACATTATTATCGATACAGAGGCCGAATCTATGGTTTTTAGAATTTTTGTCTGTCTGTCTGTCTATTTGTTACCGCATCACAGAAAAATCACTGGAAGGATTTTGATGAAATTTGGTATGGTGATAACTGGTTACCCGGGTCAACATATAGGATACTTTTTACCGCGGGAAAATATATTATTTCTGAGAAAAAGTACAAAAACGGCAGTGTAAGAGTATACTAATATGTAAAACCTAAGAATTTGGTATTTGGTCACCTGAACGCGGGCGGAGCCGCGGGCAATGCTAGTACCAAACTATAGATATCTTTTTTTATAAATAAATTACCATTTAATATATGTATGTATACTAACTTTTTTGTGACATTAAAAAGAGTCATTTATTAGCAGAAATAATAGGAACGAAATTGCTTTCCTTAAAGAAACAAATATGAATTATTCAGAAGTGTAGAGTATACGTCATCACTCGAGAGTAAAATGAATTAATTATAATTAGTTTTACCCTGATACTACTTTCCTAAAAAACACGAAATAGCTAAAAAAAGCTCTATCACGATACCTATAAATATGTCATAGGTATCTGTTTAACTCTATTATATACATATATTTTCCTGTCTAAATCATAAGTACAATTCTTATTAATCTCATCCTTTTACAACTCCTCGAGACTAACCGTCTGTTATTTTCCTTATATTGCGTTATTTTGAATTTTTAGACCCTTTGTTATACTGCATCTCTAGTGAACTGGTCGTAAAACGACCTGGCTGCTTCTAAAGCTTGTAATATAAATTTGTCGTCACATGGATTATTATCAAAGAAATATGCTCCACAATGAAGGGCTTCAGAGCAATTTTCATTTATAACTTTGCCTTTGCAACATCCTAATATGGCTCGCGCGCATGGCGTTAGATATTTTGGACGTGCACTGTCTATGCCGTTTCTCGTGTGCAGGATATAAACTAGCTCCTCATATGTTACGTATGTAGAATTTTTGACAGGATCTCCCAATGGCACTATTGTTGACTTGATATTACGAGCATAATTAATTTGGGCCACGAACATAAAGATGATGGCGAAAACAACGTATCTGTTCATGATTACTTCTGAAATAAAAAATAGACCTGGTTAAATTAGTAGTTTAAAAATAAAACAAAATTATAGAAATTTAAAATTTAAAATTAAATCTAAACTTTCACTACACCGCGGGATTCGATCTTGCGAATGAGATATAGAAATACGTAAAATCAAAAATAATATATTTTATCAGTAATCGTTAGTAATTTAAAAAATAATGATGTAGTAATAAAGTTTTTTTGCATGTCAATGACATCAGAATACAAATGTAATTTAGCTTAAAAATAATATAAATATGTCTACTTTATACCGTAAATTATTTTGACGTCACGTGTCCTAACATATATAATGTTCTTAATATATTTGAGAATCCATACTAATATTATAAATGTTAAAGTGTGTTTGTTTGTTTGTCATTCTTTCACGTCAAAACGGAGTAACGGATGGGCGTGATTTTTTGTGTGGAGATAGTTGGAAGGCTGGAAAGTGACATAGGCTACTTTTTACCGCGGGAGATTACTTAATTCCTGGGAAAACACGTTATATAGATACACAATCCATAAAAATATTTATAATCAGAATTACTTGAAACTTATGAATGCTTTTAAATAAATTTATATAAATACGTGTTTTAGCATTTTTCGAAATTCATCCCAAAAGGGGGTAAAATAGAGCATAAAAGTTTGTATGAAACTACCTTTTTAGAGATTTTTTTGTAGTTTTAGCGCGAGCGTAGCCGCGGGTTCGGCTAGTAGATAATAAATTACTTCACATACAAATAATATAAATGCGCTCGAGTGTGCACATTATCACTTAAAATGTCAATGTGAGTCAGAGGTTATGTTGTTGGGTTTACCCAGTTTGGATAAAACGCGTCATAAATGTTCTCTTGTAATACAAAGCTTATACACGTGTGCCACTTAATATATATACCTATATGTATGGTAGCATATATTTTTAAACCATCACGCTGGTCTAATATATACATACATTTTAATGTTATCAGGCACAAGTTGTATTATAGCTTTTTACACTTCCGTATAGATTAATTTGAAATTAAGTTATAAATTCACTTTGTTATTAAAAAAAATATGTTAATTAGCGTCTGTAGTACACATACAGATGAGTGCTAAATGAAATGAGAAAAATAATAACACTTACTATTATTTCAGCTCCGTTTAAATATCTTTAAATTATTATGATATAGTAAAAACAACTTGCTTCAATGTTCACAACAAACGTCTGACTGTGTTCAAGAGCGTTTACTATCTGCCATCTGGTTTCGAATCGCTGCATAAACGAATACGATTACCATGGAACGGGATTTTGATGTGAATAAGTAGGTTGGGGTACATATGTATGTGTATATATATATATATATATATAATAACATAAATAGATTCTACGGGAAAAAACACAAAAGACTTTTATATTTTTTTTATATTTTTTTTGTCAAATTGCAAAGTTGGAATGTTCACGGCGACATTGTATAAATAATAAACATCAAATTAAAAACTGAAGGAAACTATTTTCTTTGTTTTTCCCCGAAAAATTCATTGATGTAATTAGTTTATAAAAATTTGGTTAATAAAGTACACATTTCAATGATAATTAAAAAATGTAGTTTACAAAGTAAAAATTATCGTTTTCTCCAATTTTTTCCATTTTTAACAGTGTTCTTACAGGGCAACCATACAATGTTTTTATTTCTTCAAAAAGTAGAGTTCAAGACGAAAAAAATGAGCCTTATCTGAAAATTGAACGAAATTTTTCCACTTGAAGTTGGGGGTGATTTTCAGTCTCCCGAGACCATAAAACATACTTTTCTCGGAAATAGCTAAACATTTCAATTTAATTTTTTTTTTTAATTTATTATATGTATTTCGAAGATTACATTCCCTTAGGTTTATGAAAATCACAAGATTATTCTAGAAATTAAAAATAAAAAACCAAGACAAAACTAAAAACCGAGTTTTTTTGTAAACACCTCAAAAACTTTGAGATTATTACTATTCTAAAAAATGTCATCTGTAAAAGTTGTAGATTTTTACTAGACCCACAACTTTTGTAGAAAACATTTTTCAACAGAACGTCACAGTAAGCTGGAAATTGAAAAAAAAAAACTATTTTTCAACGCTTTGCGTTCTCCCATTTTTCGGCGGTAGCTGGGCATCGGGGGCATTTTACGAATTTCTATTTCTTATATAGCTGCTAAAATTTTAAAAACATGAAACTTCAGGTTTTCAATTAAAAAAAAACTCTTATAAATAAATGGATTCCGATTGGTCTATACGTGCATACCTATTATATTTAAAGTAAAAAAGAAAAGTAGATGTTTTGTAATCAAGTCGTCAAGACTGAGCAAAGCAAGTGTGGTTTGTAGTATTATAAATGGACCTAGCTAACGCACTCGAGCGATGCGAAGGTAAATCCTAGTGATTAAGAATATTTTAGAGGTTCAAAACAAACAAAGTAAATATTAAAATTTCAATTAATTTATTAAGTATTATATATATAAAAATAATTAGTGGGGCCCAAGCGATCCTAGAGCGTCGACAAAGTTGGTGAATTTAGTGAGTATGGGTCTCTCAGTCCCCTGCCTATGACGGCCGACGTGACGGGTTTCCCCAGCGTCACAGCAAACGCGTTATCAATTGCCCCTTTTTTAAAACATTATATAAAATTGTATTCTGGAGATAGAATTTATGAGACGGATGCCATAAAAATACTTAAAATTTATAACTTGGGTCGGTCCCAAAGTAGGGTCAAATTGAGCCGTGACAGTTCTTAGTTAGAGTTTCAGTTAGGACTTAGGAAGTTTCGCGCTTGAAGTCACTTTTATAAATATACTTCAATAAATGATAATAAGCTTTTTACCTCACGGGAAAGTAAGCTATCTTTTAATAATAAAGTATTAAAATGTATGCAACCGAGCATAGCGAGGGTAAGTCGCTAGTATCAGAAATCACAAGTTACAATTTTAAGTATAATGTATCAAGAGTACCTAATTTATCATTTATACTAACATATTGCTTTTACCTTAATTTACGTTCCGCTGTTATCCATACTTAATATTATAAATGTGAAAGTGTGTTTGTTTGTTTATTTGTTTGTCCTTCTTTCACGTCAAAACAAAGTCACGGATTGGCGATTTTTTTGTGTGGAGATAGTTAGGGAACTGGAGAGTGACATGGGCTACTCTTTACCGAGGGAGGTTATCTCATTCCCACGGAAAAACACGTTATAACACAACCCAAGAAAATATTCATGATCAGAATAACTTGAAACTTGATATGCTCTTCAATCAATTAAACAAATACGTGATTCAGCATTTTTTTAAATTCATCCCATAACAGGGTAAAATAGTAAAATCGTTTAACGGTTTAATTTATTCTCCAATTTACGAAGTTGTTCTTGTTTTTTTGTAACTGTTTGTTAGAATAGCACTTTAAATGAAATACCCAATTATTACATTCGTTTATTAATGTATTTAAATAGTTTAAATTTACAATAATGAAATAACACACCGGACCGTTACTCGCACTCACGCCCTGTCAATATGGCAGTTGTGTCGCATACATTTTTAATAATAAAAAAAAGAATGTTGGCATAAATATTATTGTATTTATATACATGAAATTAATAAATAATTATTATTTAACACATTATTATTGCCTCTTTAATTCATTTATTTTAATTCATTATAATTAATACAGATATTTTAAATTAAAAGATGTAAAATTGTGATGACTATGCTAACATATTGTTATTTATTAATATTTTATACATAGTATTTAAGATATCATAAAATTAATATGATAATAAAATAAAATAAAAAACTACGTAGATACGCAGTTCGCTCTCTTTTTTAATTTATATCCAGCTTAAGGCTTAAATTCGTAAAACTATCCAGATAAATGATTTACTCCACTTAAAAATAAATATGTTAAATAGAGTTAAAAAAGTGCACAAACAGAGAATAGAAGAACTGCGATGCAGCCATCACCTCGAAAATGACGACATATTCATCTCTGTTTACTGTCATCGTTTCTTTATATAGGATCTAATAAGGATTGTATCATAAAGATGCCAGCTTCTCTTACTTTGTGTCCAAGTGTGGTCTTTTTTCGGACATTCGGTTTCGTTGTCACTGCTAGTCATTTCCCATGAGAGCACTTCAGTACTATCATCGTCATCGCGCACTCCATGTTGAGCCTTTTTAATGAAAGTATGATTATAAATATAAGTTATATTAAACATTTGTGAAGGTAATTAATATAGCGTTATAGAAAATTTAGTTTCGCGCTTTACATTTATAGGAATGATAGGTACATATTTTAAGTGCATAAGTGTATACTTTAGCTGAGTGCTATTGAGGTTGCGAAATTAATTTCCTGGTGCAGTTATTTAGGACATATCTGGCATATATAAATATAGTAAATATTAGTTGATGGTATAATCTATATATATACTCGTAAAAATGAATCCCTATTTCCCTTGGTCACGTCATCACGCGTGAACGGCTGGACCGATTTAACTATTTTTTTTTTTTGGTGTGTTTGTTATTGTCAGGAGAAGGTTCTTATGAAAGAAAAAAATTAAAAAAATGCGCGGAATATATGTATATGTATATATATATATATATATATATATATATATATATATATATATATATATATATATATATATATATATATATATATATATATATATATATATATCTATACTTATTATAAAAATAAGTCCCCCGGCCGCGTCTTTCTGTCCTCCTGTCTGTCCTCCTGTCTGTCCTCCTGTCTGTCTGAACGCGATAAACTCGAAAACTACTGAACGGATTTTTATACGGTTTTCAACAATAGAAAGAGTAATTCTTGAGGAAGGTTTAGGTATATAATTTATTATGCTTTTATGTAAATTAGCTGAAATACGGCGACAAATGTTGAAGAGGTCGCAAAAAATCTCGCCAAATGGGAACTTTCCACGCGAACGCCGCGTAAACTAGCAAAGATACAGTTAAGTAATGTACTAGAGAATTCAAAATCTATAAAAATGCTACAAAAAAGTCCGCGATAGCATATCTCTATCTCTTACGGTTGACTTACAATAACCACTTTTATGTTAACATTTTTAATTAAAAACATTACGTTATTTTCAAAGTTATTTTCTTTAGTTCGGTATTAATCCTTATCCAAATGAATATTTTAGTTAGCTTAGTCATTTAATGCAGATTAAAATTGCTCTTTACACTAAATCAATCAGATGAATAGTTTTTGAGATATCGTTGTTAGAAGTAATTAGTAGCGAAACATTTTTAATGCTTGGCGAGCATTGAGATGCCTACGGCGAGTCCATCCCCTCTGCCCCGCATCGCTCGACCGCCTGCTCAAGCTATATAAACCGGGCGATGTAGCGCGCGATCCTAGGATAATTTTTACCGCGGGAAAATATCTTATTTCTGAGGAAAAATACAAAAACTGCAATGTAAGAGTATACTAATATGTAACACCTAAGAATTTAGTTTTTGGTCATCTGAACGCGGGCGGAGCCGCGGGCAATGCTAGTATATATATATATATATATATATATATATATATATATATATATATATATATATATATATATATATATATATATATATATATATATATATATATGATTTTTTTCGTATGTTCCTTAAGGTCCACGGAAGGTTTTAATAAAGGGAAAAATTAAGGAAAAAAAAAATTATATGGCTAACGCTGGCTAATAACTATTTATATCTATTTAAAACGTACCTAGCGACGAACCCGAGCCAAGCAAGGGTGAGCCGCTAGTTTAATATGTAATTTATTATTAAAATGTTTAGGGTATTAAGAGGTGGGAAAAACCACATGCGTCGTTGTAAGTGCTCGTCGTCTACTCGCCTCGTCGCGTCGTGCGTAATTCAGTTATGTAATTTCAGTGCGTACGAAGAGGATAACTGTTATTTACGATTGGTATTTTGGCAATTTTAAGAATTAGATGACGACTAATTAATTTTTTGGTTAATATTTGTCTATGACGATATTTGTCTATGAAAAATTGTGTAAATGTATCTGTATTCGGCAGAAACAATCTCTCGTGCTACATATTTATTAAAAAAAAAATTAAAATAAAAAATAAAAAAAATAAAAAGAGCAAGTTTGTTAGAACTGTTTTAATAAAGTTCAATAACAGTACATTATAATATTTTTCTATACTTCCTGTCAAGAGTGCCCGCCGTAAGCGTTAGCCCACCGAAGCTTTGGTTAGTATAAGGTGCTTTCAACCTCTCGACCTAGTAGAGAGGTAAACACAGAAGTGCCTTTAAACACAAGAGAATTGAATTAAATAACAATTGAATCAACGTTGTTCATTAAAGTATTTATAAAAAAAATATTGAATATTCGCGATGTAACCAAAACCTTATTATTTTGAAAATTGCGTTTTTTTGATTGTGAATTGTTTGAACGTTTAGTATTTCCTCAGAGATATTTTCCCGCAGTAAAACGTATCCTACAGGTATGTTGAACCAGATAACCAGTTATCATCATACCAAATTTAATCAAAATCTGTCCAGTGGTTTTATCGTGATTCGTTACCAGACAGACAGACAACAAATCTTAAAACTATACATTCGGTTTCTGTGTCGACAATAATCAATATTTCAGTAATATTTTCTCAAAAATATTTAATATACAGATTCTGCTTGGTTACAATTTTGTTATATGTATAGATATATCGTATAATCTTTAGCAAATATATTATCTGTCTGTTTGTATGATGTTCTACGGGTTGTATTTCTAAGAGTATTATAAGTGTAGATCAGTATCTGAATGTAATTATTACCATAACTAGTTACTCACCCTCGTTTTGCTCGGGTTCGTCTCTAGTGATAAATAAAAACAAATCTATTCCACGGGAACATACATTTTTCCGGGATAAAAAGTAACCTATATACTATTCCAGATGATATCTATCTCTGTACCAAATTTCATCCATATCCGTTCAGCCGTTCTGGCGTGTTTGAGTAACAAACATCCATCCAAACTTTCGTATTCATATTATTAGCGGAATTAGATTCAGATAGAGCTTTATGTTTATGCGTTTTATAGTAGTGGGGACCATGTTACAATTTCAAAGTAATAAAACACCTGATTGTCGATGTAGGCAGTATTTAGAAAAACAAATAATTAACTATTTGGATCCACTTATTGTTGGAATAATATTTTAAATTGTATTTTTCCAATTTTAATTAAGGAAAATAATTATGTCATGCGATTTTAATTATTAATTAACAAACAATAATTTAGTAAAACATATATTTATTCAAATTATTTTATGTACATAAATGACAATACTAATTAGATGGCATATAAAATTATTATTTATAGAAGGCATATTTTAAACGTCATTTAAGCTATTAAACTTAGTAATTCTATTTAAATACAATAAATGTTAAAAATAATCACAGCTGAAATAATATTATTAAGTTTAATCTATATTATATTATAATATTATAAAGAGGTAAAGTTTGTGAATTGTGAGTTTGTGACGTTGTAGTGGGTAATCTCTGGATCTACTGAATCGATTTAGATGAAATTTGGTAAGGAGATAGTTTGAGACACTGGGAAGGACATAATATACTGTTTATATCGAAAATCATCCCTTTAGGGGGGTGTAAATGGGGAGGAAAGTTTGTATGGGGAATCATAAATTATAAAAATATAGATTTTTTAGAACATTAGCTTCAATTTCATTATTTTCAATTTCACTCATTTGTTGTTTGGCAAGAAATTAGATAGCTTTGAACATACAGGAAATGTGTTACATTTTTGTGTTTTGATTTGTTAGCAACAGTATATGAGTGCCATTTCACGTCGTCCCCGATGATGATACCCGATGTCTTCTAATTCGTAGTCTGTATTCATTATCTTGTGAAGGAAACCTTCTTTTGCAAATGATCTTAATTGGACTCTGTTATTAGCTATAGGAGTTGCTTTAATGGTCTTGTCATTCTTTTTGTGGCTTGGGTATATTAATTGGTCTACTATAAAATGAAACATCTTCTTCAGGTACAGAAGATTCGTTAACTAATATTCCCCAGTTTAGGTTAGGATCTTCGAACTCAGGAAATTTTCTACGATTGCTTACATGTACGTCTTCATGGTTTTTACCGTTTTGATGATGATGGTCTAAAGGATTAGTCACGAGATTTTTTTTATTGCCTCCTGTTATCACTTTTGGCACTATTACTTTAAAATTTGGTTCACGTCTGTTCAAACTATTATGTGTTGGTGGTGAAAAATCCCTTTCCTCGATACTGTCGTCTTTAAACAAAATGTTTGTATGAATTTTTTCTGTTCTACTAATAGCAGCGAATTCCCCGCTCATGATGTTTTGAAAGAATGCAGCGAAAATTAATAATTTGAAACTCATCTAAAACAAAAAAAAGACTCTCATAAATAAATAATTAAATACTTTATGAAATAAAAACAAAATATTTATTCCTTACATCTAATGAACATGTACAAAAAACATATGACAAGAAGAAAATCAACGTCATCGTGTGAAAAGTAAATTAAGATTTTTTATATGAATATAAAAAATAGCATCTCAAAATCAATTGCGTCTGTTCCGATCGTTTAAAAAAAAGAATAGCGTTAGAAATGAAACCTCATAGAGCCTCTACAATTAAATGTAAAAACAAACCAGTTTTATCAAAGATTTATTTTGTTAATAATTATATAAAAAAATTAATTACATAATAATATACTTACTTTGATCTTGATATGAAATATTATTAAAGATATTATATTGTTAATTTGATGCAACTAGCAAAAAAGCGGTGCTTTAGGAGTTCGCGAAGGTTTGAACCTAGTAATTTTAAAGATAGTTTAAAAAAATAATAATTTATCGATTATTAACATGTGCTTCTGTAAATATTTCATACGACAAATCGTTTCTATTCATTTCTATTTCATCCGAATAAAAATAATTAGAATCTTTAAAACTAAGAACTTTTAGAGTTTTTAATTGTACTTAATCTATCGTAAGAGAATCCTTCGTAGAACGCTTATCTCTCAAATGTTTTAACTCTTGTAAGTGCTACATATGTTAAACCAATAGATGTTTCTTTATCTCCAATATCTACAACAGTCTTATCGAATATTAAGCCTTGTTTGTGACTTTATATTGTAATCGTGAAAGCTAATTGTCAAGTTATGCTTCAATCATACCTACTATAAAAGTATTTTTTTAGTTTTCTTACAGATGCCGTTAGTAATAAAATAAAAATCTAATTAATGAAAATTGTTATACCTTCTACTTTTTAAATGTGGATAAAATAATATTTTTATGATCGATAACACATCTAGACATGAATAGAAAATACTATGTCAAAACCCAAACCTGTAAGTGTGATAGTTTCTCAGTAAAGTATACTACAAAAATGCATTGATTGTTGGATAGTGTGTGATTATAGTTTCGAAATAAAATACAGTAAATATTATATAGGAAATACTTACTATTGTCTACTCGCTATTTATACTGGCGCGTGTGTACAATGACGGTGATTTTTATATATTTTATAATCAAGAAATGAATAGGAAACATGTCATTTATATCAACATATATAAAATATTTTTTTTCAAAGTGTGTATGTACTCTTGGATTTCAAACATAATATTACAACAAAAAAAATTATGATAGAAACGACAACACTAAATTTCAATTTCGTACTACCTATTCAATGAAAATTCACAGTTACATTGCCTCTATATATCATTTATATATTTTACTTAAACCATGTAAGCATTAAGCTATATTAAAAAGCGTTCAATTTATTTCTTGCCACTACTAAAACATATTATTAAAAAATTAATCGAAAAATGGAATGAAGATGACAGTATAAATTAAAAACAATTTATTTTTACCATGGTAAATTAATATGAATTCGACTTACATTTATTTTTCCTTTTTCCTTAGTGTTTTTATACAGTGAAGTATCGTAAGCTTATTGGAGACCGATTGAACGGATGAATAGAGAGAAACTGACTTTATGTGAGTCTAATGAATGTGTCAGATGCTGTGGTCAGTGATTTAAATACATTAAAAGTGCGTCATAAAACAAGCTTACGTCGTGGAACAATATGTTTAGGGATTCATGCATGCTGCAGCCCTTTTTCACATCCCAATGCTGGACACGAGCTTCCCTTCAATAATAGTGGTGTAGTAGTTAGTGATTTTTTTTTATAAAATAGAAAAAACCTAAGAAGGTTCTATATAAGAAACGTGTTTATATAATTTTATTTTTATATTAAAATTAATGTTTTCGTTAATTTGATGCTCGTTAACAGCTACTGGCTTTGAGGTCCTGGATTGGAGCTTTGAGTTTCATTGTAGTTTCACTGCAGCTCCGTCTGCATAGATTATTTGTGTAAGGGTCCACTCCTAAGGGCTGTATGGTGTTGTATAACCTTCCTTAATAAATAGCTAATAAAATGAAAAATACTATTGTTCAAATCTCAGATAGTGTCAGCGATAAGCGTCTTGGAAAAAACCAATAAAACTTTTCAGCTTTACATATTATATTTATTATACGGAACCGTCGCTACGTGAGGCCAAATCGCACTTCGCTTTGAATATTATATTCCTTGAAATATATTTTTCCCTGCACTAATGAAGACACACCCACAGTGTACGTCACTTACAATAATTATGTATCAGTTGATAGATTATTGAAATTACGTATTACGTAGCTTATTTTTAGTAAATGGGTCATTTCTCTCTCAGTTATATAAAGATAATAGTTATGACATTAATGTAATTGTGTGTGATTTTAACATTTAACTTTAATAATAATATCCTCCTGACCATTTTCGTCTACGGTGGCTCACTAAAATTATCCAAATTCACAAAAGTTTTTATTTTCGTCTATTTATTCCTTTGAAACCTTATATTTCGGTGGGATGACAATTCGACACACGTCATACGGAAACTTAACGTGCTGCAGTCATTTTCATTTATTTTTTATCATAATATTTAAAATATAAAAATCTTAAATTAAAGACCATCTGTGACAGGTTATCTTACTATTCTTGGGATCGAATTTCGTCTCAGATATACAAGTAAATACCTACTTTAATCGTTCACGCATGCAATTCCGCCAACATGAAATACAATTAAAAAAAATATACTTCTATAATTGGGTTGACAAAATATAATTTATAAATATATATTTTTTATTTTATTTATTTAAGGTCTACCAGTAGTTGTACAATTATTTAATACTAGCACCATAATTAATATCATAGATAATATTGGTAGAACGTAAATCTATATTAAGGTAAACACAACATGCTTCAGAAATACTATAACAAAGAAGAAAAAAAAATAATATAAAAAAAAATATAGCTACACATATAGTATGTAACATGACTACGGCATAATCTTTCTATTTAAATTATTAAGTAAAAAATTTTGCACTGTTAAAATACATTTTCAACATAAAAAAATACCCTAAGGAATACCTAAGGAATACCGGAAGTAAAGTTGCAAGATTTTTTACCAATCAATTTTAATATCACGTTTTTTTCATAAGCACGGGTTTTTTAGACTATTAGGACGAAGCTTTAATAACTACCTAGTTATTTAAAATACCAAGTAATTATTTTTGTACATGGCTTAATTGAATACATTTTTGAAAATAAAGCCGTCCGTTAGTGCTAGTTAAATGAAATTTGCAGGGTTTATTGGCCATAAATTAGCGCAGATTTTAGAAAAAATTGTAGTAAAAAATTACTATTACAAAGAAAATTTAAGGACTGAAAGTTAAAGATATAATTTTAAATTACCAAAGTTTTTCATGGTGTTTTATTATTATTTGGACTTTTAGAATATTCCGACAAAAACTATTATACAGACTACTTTAAAAAAACGCCACTGTCATATAGTTAATACTTCGGCTTTACTTGCAAAGTGTAATTTAAAATCTGGTTTTTACTATACATGGGGATTGAATCGGAAGGCGATAAGGTCATCGACCAATGCTAGGTTTGATCCATCAGTTATGTTACACACTGTATAGTTTGTCGCTGCGGCTGCACGACATGCTTGCTTGGGTACCTTATTTTATTTCTAGGTTTCAAGGAATAAGTCAATTCACGTTCATTAATATGTATATATTGTACATTTTTTTTACTATATCATCATATAGTCTTGAAAAAAAGTAATATTTAATAACTTCGACTCATAAAAATTGGTTGTAAAAATTTATTTACAGGTATTGTTTAGGTATACCTACGGAAAATTTTGTATTTTATTTTTATTTTAAGTAGTAAATAATTTGATAAAAATGAAATGAATGAATTTAGGGGGTTGATATATGTTTGAACATAAATATCTAATATAATATTTTTATGTGATTTATTTAAACCCTACCAGATTCGATAATACATTTCCAATTGAAGAAAAAAAGGTTTATTATCATAGAAAAAATACGTTGAAATGTAATCAACATGTATCAATGGCTGTACGAGTGGGACGTTTGTGGTAACACTGCTCGCCTCATTATTGATGATGACTAGATTTCCCTAGTGGCTGTTTTTGGAACTTTTACCTACTTTATAATATGTAGATAATTTATTTTGTATTTTTAAAGTAAAATTAACTGTATTTTTAAATATTTATATACATTATTTATTATTTTTCACTTTCTGATGTATTATTGTAATCTCCTAAATCTATACATATAATAAAATAGTAACTAAGCCGAATCTGTACATTAAATATTTTTTGGAAAATCTTATTGAAATAGACATTATTATCGATACAGAGGCCGAATCTAAAGTTTTTAGAATTTTTGTCTGTCTGTCTGTCTTTTACCGCATCACGGAAAAACCACTAGCGGGTTTTGATGAAATTTGGTATGATGATAGCTGGTTATCCGGGTCAACATATAGGATAACTTTTACCGAGGAAAAATATCTCATTTCTGAGAAAAAATACAAAAACAAATTTCATCAAAATGCTTCCAGTGGTTTTTCCGTGATGCGGTCGCAGACAGACGGACAGACAGACAAAAATTCTAGAAACTATAGATTCGGCCTCTATATCGATAATAGTGTCTATTTCAATAAGATTTTCTAAACAATATTTAATCTACAAATTAAGCTTAGTTAAAATTTTATTATATGTATGGATAAATAATATAATAAAAAGAATGTAGTGTCTAATAATACAATAAGTTATACAGGTATTTGGTTGAGCGGTGGTTTTGACTTTCGAGTTCTGTTCAACAACAATAAACATACTTGAATTTCCTTCTACGCCTTAAAATAAGATAATTATTATTTTTAGTATTTATGTGTATTTAAGTAAATAAAGGGAAATGAAAATTAAAAAAGATACAGATTTAAAATAATTTAATATTATGTAATTTTGTACCATATTATTGTACAAATATAAAAGTAAACTTTTTCGAATAGAACGACGACATTTTTTTTTGATTACGTTGTGTGAAGAACCACGACAAATAAGTCTATCTATTACATTCGTATGGTACAGAATAAATGAAGACTTTATAAACGTAATATACAAATAAATTATATGAGTATTTACTACATATTTTGACGCTTCGAAGATAAAGCTTTATGAACATCATGTAAGAGTTGAATGCATATCTATATTACATTATCGAAGCGGTAGATGAAAATACAGTATCAAGTTATGTAGTATAGGAACAAAGTATCACATATTGTAGCGGGACTAAAAGCAAGCAGACGTAATGCACTGTTCATTTGTATATTAATGATTATATCTTATAATTCTTATACCAACAGAAATAACATTTACATATTCCTAAAATAAATATCAATGTTAACCCTATATACTGTGCAAGAAATTATTGTTATAATCATTTTATTAAGAAAAATACGCACTTTAAAATACACATTTAGAGAATTCGAAATTAGGTACTTAGATATATAAAAAGATTCGAATTTCAAATAAATCTATACTATTTTTCATCCATTTCGTTGCTTAACATGCGTATAAACTTTCTCTAGTATCTGCCTAAATGTTTGAGGTTCACATGGATTACCATAAATTGATGGATCTGGGCAGCCTTGTCTTTCGAAACATTTTTGCGTTATTTGAGGTTGTAAACAACAAAATAATACTGCTGCATCACAAAGGCCGGGAGGTTCTGTTTTGCTGATACTTGGCAAAGTTGCACTATTTGAAGGCGTTCTTTTAGTGGTCGGTACATTTTGTGGTAACTTGGCACCTGCTTGTACACTGCCATGCTCTACAGGTGGTACGGGGACATCCAATGGCGATGAAGGTTCAACAGGATCCAATGAAATAGGTCTGTTACCGTCCTCATCTACATCATCATTTACAGGGCCCAATCTATCAGGAAGCTCTGGTGTACTTGTTTCTTGATTTGTGGGAGATTTTGTAGTGTGTTGATTGTTATTATTTGTTGGTGACGGTGGGTTATTGTTAGAAATGCAACTGCAGTCCACTTGTGGTATGTAAAACAATGGTATATATGTCGGAGTACTTATAGGAACATGTGATACGGATGATTGCTGCCTGATATCACGAACAATTTTTTGCAGATATCTTAAAATATACCTTAATGTAGCTTCTGTGCCATATCCACCTATATTCTGAGATTCGTCCCTCTTGTTGTAATTGAAACGGCTTGGATAGGGATAGTTGAAATCAAAATTGTATGGTGGATATTCAAGTTCTACGTTATAATCAAAATACCTTTTTTGTCGTTCGTTATTTTCGTTTTTACTATCAACGTTTATGGTTTCAGCGACACCATATGGTTCGTTATCAAGCTTAGGATCTTCCTCTATATTTTTATTAACCAAAACATTCGGTGCAGCTCTCGAGGTTGTTTGAAGGACTAAAATGCTGAAGAGTATTGGAAGAAATATCGCCATCTGTAAAAAATAATAATAAATAAATAAATATGTTGGGACATTAATACACAGCACCATCTAGTTCCATGGTAAGCTACGAGGCTTATGTTATGGACACCAAATTGTTGATACACTATATTTACATAACTTTAAATAGATACATATTATAAATATAGACACCCATGGCTGGAGTACAAGCATTTGTGCTCATCACATAAATGAATGCTTCCAGCGGTACTCGAACCCGCGACCATTGGCACAGCAAGTAGGGTCACTATAAACTGAGCCAAACGTGTCGTCAAGAGTCGTCAAAATACATAAATATTTACGAATTATTTTGAGCATATGTAAATATTTTAAAATGTGTAACGATATATAATATTATATATTATTCTCCTGATATAGTAATGTCGAACTAAAAGAATACCCTAGTACACGATATGACTACACTTCTAAAGAGTAGCAACAAACAAATCGAAGTTTTTCTAGGCTTCCATGAGGCTCTTGTCTACAGCCAAAAATATCGTGCTTCGAAACTAATCTCTCAAGAATTTTTGGGATAATAATATCTCAAACGAATAAAAAAGTATTTTATTGATCTGAGAATAATATAAACTAAATAGTGACAATACTACCTACAACGAAAGTGTTACCCTTTACTAAACTTATGTATAAAAACAAAACAAGATAAAAAAAACGTCTAAAGTTTCGTCTGACAAGTATTTTGGTTAAAATTCAATAATAGTAATACATATTTATACAAATTTTTATTTTACCACACGTACGTCCATTTATATCATTTAGTTAAAGCATCTGAGGATATGACAACAATACGGTAAAAATAGAAAGAAAATATAATAATTATATTAATAATTATCACAAATATATTGAATGTCTACGATAAATTATATGTATTGTTGTTTATTTTAGTAAAAATGATAAAATATAATAAATGATGATGATGATGTTCTCCTAGCCGATTCCGGCCACGGCGGCCAATCTCATTGAGACTAGCCAACTGCGCAGGAGATATTATAGTGCACAAGTGTACGCGCAGACACAACGTGCACTCTCTATTCCTATCACTCTCATACTCCGGTGGGACGACTGCTCGACACGACCAGTGAGAGTTAAGGCGCAGGACCGACGGCTTTACGTGCTCTCCGAGGCACGGGGGTGAAAACACCGCCAACTTCCCAACTCCGGGCTGTTACAGAGACTTACTATACAGGAAGACTCAATAACTAAACTTGGCCCGACCCAGGACTCGAACCCAGGACCTCCGGGTGTGCAGCCGTACATGCTAGCCACTACACCACCGAGGCAGTTAATAATATATAATAAATATACACTATTCAACGGTCGAACTCGGTGCAGTGAAAGGTCCGTTTGTTACCTCCCAATAGCAGTTACCTCATCATAATTGCTACTCTGGGTTTTATCTTAGAAATAACGTCGATTTTAACTGGTTTCCTAATTACCCGAATACGATGTAAAAAATGCGATAAAAATTTAACGGTTTTAGATAGCTACTTCCATTGTTATTCCTTTTTGTTAGTATTGTATTTTTTATTCAAGTTCTCATGTTTAATATACACAATGTAAATGAAAAAAAATAATTAACGTTCCACGATCAACTTATTTGCTTGTGTTTTATATGCATATTATTTTTGCCTTGTCACTTGTGCTCTAATTAACCGACTTCCAAAAAACGAGGAGGTTCTCAATTCGTCGGAATCTTTTTTTTTATGTTATATTTTTAGGTGGAAACTTCGCTGGTTTATGTATTATGTATATCTGATTAATTCTAAGTATTATTGTACTGTATGTTTCCCAAATATTTTAAAAATTAAAAAAAAAAAAGAAACTTGTGAACTTTTCTTCTACATATACGTAGAATTTTCGAAGTACCTAATTAATAATAATTAATGTTTTAGTAATAAGGATATAATTAATTAGACTTATCAAAATAAAAGCTCTACCGACTAAAGAAATGTACATTTTTCTTTAGTCTGTCAACAACAGTTATCTCGATGGTAAAAAAAATTGTATTGTCATTCGAATTTAATATTATGAAGTTTTAAACTGTTAAGCCAATTAAAAATATATTACTAGTATAATCGACTTTCAAGATTTAATTGGCTGGGCACAATGTTTTATTTTCACTTTAAAATTAATAAAGTGAAAATTTATAAATTGCTTTAGTTTAGTCATTTGAATTTTAGGACTCAGAGAGTCATGATCAGAGAGTCTGTTATGGAATAAATAAACTATTACGATATAATTACTTTAAATTTAAAATTAGCAATTTATAATAGAACTTAATTGAAAGCCTTAAATTTTAAATCAACTTTTAATGTTTACCAAACATTAAGTAAACATAAGTAGATTTAAATCAAACTGGCAACTGACCTTATAAGACAAAAGCAGTAAATGTTAAAGTAGGTCATTTTAAAAGTTGCATATTTAGGTTTGATAATTAAACTTTATAATTATGAATATATGAATATTTAATTCACTTATGTATCTATCTAATTATGATATTAGGATATGACCTTTTTAATGAATTAATGATAATTAATTAATATTATGTGTAGCGTACGTGTTTCATTGATCGTGGATGATATTAAACCAGGTCGTAATAGTAGATAGCATCAACAATGAAGAGAGTCAGTTATTTTGATGTTTCTCATAAATAAAAATAATTGAATTTACTAAAAAGCAATAAATTAAATTTAATATTTTTATTTCTAAAAGTATGTCACGAGATTAAACTACTTATGAATGTTTTGGAAGTACATTATATTTACAAATGACATATATTATTATATATGTCATAAAAAAATGGTTTATAGAATTATCTGTAAGTTAATATTAATAATTTTAAATAAAATTTTGTTGTTCCAAGAGTTATTAATATATTTATAAGTTTTTGCAAGTTATTAATACATAAATTAAATGTCAAACAGACAGACGTATTCATCATCGCATAAATTAATTTGTTGACGCATACATCCATTTAAAGCAGAGCTAGGATGTACTCTTATACGAAAGTAATTAAACGTTTTTATTTTCTACTAGCGACCAAGAGGGCGAGTCGCTAGTATATAATAAAAATAGTTATTGCGAGTGTATTTTAGGAGATAGACATATACTATTGCGGACTTTTCTGTAGACCTTTTTAAGGCATACAATTTTCTAGTGCTTTGTTTTGATATATCTCTGAAGATTTAGCCAAGCCATATAAATTTCTAAGCACGACTCGATAGAACCAGTTATTGTGGTTTCCCGTGGGAATTAAAAAGAAATCTTGTAGTAAAAAATAAATAACTATGGTCGTTTCAAAAGAGACGCCATGTATATACTTTTATTTACATTTTCCTTTAAAACTATTCATGAAACACATAGTTAATAAGAATTTTGGAGCTATCCATTGTTATAAATAACAGTTAACTGACCTGAATATCGCGTTGCGGCGCGGATAAAAGCATCTACTAATGTACTTTAGCGTATTTTTGCAAGGCGTCTCACTGAGGCCCGCCGCGGCTCTAATTTACTGAGTCTAAGGATAAATACAATAAAAAACAAGGATTTGTTGATATGAGAAGTTTACACTCAAGCGAAACCGCAACTAATAGTCTCATTTTATTCCGTAATGGGCTTTTATAGTGATACAATTCTTATAGGTATAGAAAAATGTGGGCTCATGTTAAATTACTAAAATTGAAATGAACATATGTTAAATGAAAATATGTAAAAAGCACGTTTTCAATTCAAATCTTTTGTTATTACTTATGACGTTTTTATTCCTTCAATTATAATTTAAGGGTCCCGGTTCAACGGTCGCTGGCAACAGGTTTGACATTTTTGTGTCGCGTATTTGCGTATTTGCTTTTTTTATATGAAAGTACCTACACGTTTTATAAAAACGGTGCAATAACTTCATGTAGTTTCTTTCACACTTTGTTGTTTCTTCTTTCTATGTAATTTCATAATATTAAAAAAGATTTTTTGGTATGGAATATCATATAGACATCGATTAGTTAACATCGTCAAATTGTGACCTGCATCGGTACTTCAATCTAACAACCGCCATGTTATTCCATTCTATTCGTTCAATTATTTTGCCGACATCTTTAGGCGTCTGAACTCTGAACGAGTAATTACTAAGGGATCTATATTATTCAACAAAACAATATAACGTAAAAGCCACTATATTTGAGTCAGATTTATGATCAAACTTTTATTTAACGTATAGAATAGTTGTATGTATGTAATAGAATATTTGGAAATATAATGAGTACAGAGCAACTAGCAGCGTAAAATACTACCTATTATCAGCTTTATAAATTCTTTCTCCTTCCCAAGGAGGGTTGACGTCAGGCAGGCGGCCGGTCGTAAAACTTTTGCCAAATCCTTTCAGCAGTACAGAGGATGTACTGCGCCGACCCCAAGTAATTGGGAAATGGGCCGGGAGGAGAAGAAGAATCAGCTTTATAAATCAAAAGATGGTGTTGTTTTATGAAAAGCTTAGGCGGATCATGATCTAGTCACATTAAATATCATCTCTGCATGAAACCACTTAATATAAAAGTCGGAGAAGTACGAGTCTGACTCGTATATGGAGGTTTCCATGCCATGCCAGGCCATGAACTACATATGTAAGTGAAAATAATTATAATTACCTACATAATTTCTTATATTAACATTTTTCGGCGTAGAATTTTTTTTATCGACAGTACAGTATTTTTTAAATATAATATGAAAAACCATTCGTACAATTAACAAAGTCTATGTACATATTTTTTTGACTTGAATGGAGTGCCACGCGTATTTTTTTTTTACATCATTGTATAGTTCACATGGGGCCTACTACATCAAAATTACATTCATATAGAACCAATAATTTTTAAATAAATTGAATATTATGGTAAACGGACATGATAAAACCATACCGATTCTCCTTTTGGCTACGAAACCCTAAAATTGAGAATAATAAATTATCTTATTAGTAATATTTATCTTTCACGTGAAAATGCAAAAATAATAACCATACTAAATTGATACATATTATTTATTTATGAAATAAAACTACTAAGTTGGCATTGGCCTTTGCCCGACCACGGATTCTTTGGCATTTAACGCTTCTATCATTGTAATTTTGGTTTTGGATTTATATAAGAGAACGGTTAGCGAGTAAATTCCTTTGTCTTGAGCCTACTTAGGCAAGGTCAATAATTTTGTGAATATAAAAATATTGTATTTCAACATTCAAAGATATCAATTTTATTAATTACCCACATATACAGTATTTACGCCTGTAGAATTATATATCGATCGAGGTCATTTATAATGAACTAAATTCCACCTTATCATTACTTAATTGCTAAGTTATGTAAAACGAGTTTAAGTAAAGATTTTTTATACATCACTTGTATAAGTGGGTAGAATAAGTTGAATTTATCGAAAATGAAGATAATGTTAAAATTTAATATTATATATTCAAATCATTATAGTTTAATTTGCGCAGCCATTACGGTATGTACCTACTCTTGAGATATAACTATACTGTATTCCTATAGTATCGTGCATTAAATTAAAACGGACAGACGGATTTAAATTTCTATAACTAATTAAAAAAGTGAAATTATTATTTAATACCCGATGGTATCTATACATATAATAAAATTCTAACTAAGTCGAATCTGTACATTGAATATTTTTTGGAAAATCTTATTAAAATAGACATTATTATCGATACAGAGGCCGAATCTATAGTTTTTAGAATTTTTGTCTGTCTGTCTGTCTGTTACCGCGTCACAGAAAAATCACTGGAGGGATTTTGATGAAATTTAGTATGGTGATAACTGGTTAGCCGGGTCAACATATAGGATACTTTTTACCGCGGGAAAATATCTTATTTCTGAGAAATAATACAAAAACTGCATTGTAAGAGTATACTAATATGTAAAACCTAAGAATTTGGTTTTTGGTCATCTGAACGCTGGCGGAGACGCGGGCAATGCTAGTATTAACCTAAGACTAAAAAGATACTAAAAGGATTCTGCAAGTTAGGCGAAAAGCAAAATAATTATATTATAAAGTAGTAGCTATGATAACTGTTTGCGTCAGCATTTAGTGTAGTTTTTATCCCCCAAAACCCAGACGTGTAATGCCTACCGCATTAGGGGATAAAGTGTTACGAAAATTGCTTTTGTGTTTTAATACTTTAGCATTAAGATACAAAACCAATTTTCAAAATACATTAATTGGCATATTAGCGTCTTTGTAAAACTTCTTTGTCAATATTTCGTACATTTTTTTTTTTTAAATTTATGTTGCGGTAAAAATGTGGATTGTTGTATGAAAAATTTGTTCAATCAAGATACAACTAACACCAATCACAACTAACTCATATTTTATAATATTATTTTTTTAATAACTGCCTCGGTGGTGTAGTGGCCAGCATGTACGGCTGCACACCCGGAGGTCCTGGGTTCGAGTCACGGGTCGGGCCAAATTTAGTTATTGAGTCTTTCTGTATAGTAAGTCTCAGTAACAGCCCGGAGTTGGGAAGTTGGCGGTGTTTCACCCCCGTGCCTCGGAGAGCACGTAAAGCCGTCGGTCCTGCGCCTTAACTCTCACCGGTCGTGTCGAGTGGTCGTCCCACCGGAGTATGAGAGTGACAGGAATAGAGAGTGCACGTTGTGTCTGCGCGTACACTTGTGCACTATAATATCTCCTGCGCAGTTGGCTAGTCTCAATGAGATTGGCCGCCGTGGCCGGAATCGGCTAGGAGAACATCATAATCTTAATATTAGGTAAGTGCTGTATGATTATCGCTTAAGTACGTACTTCAAAAGGAAAAAAAAAGAACTCTTACGGGATCACTTCGTTTTCCGTCTGCTAATTACATTTTTCTCAAGAAAGCGTGAAGGTACTAATTTGAAATTAATATCAAATACTCAGGTCTGCAATCCCTTAGAGCTGTGAAAAAATGAAACTTCTATGTCAACGCAATCAAAAGACATTGCGTTTTATTCTGCATATTTTGACGCTCGCAAGGAATCAAAAACTTGAGTACTTCCCGTTGACCTAGAATCATGAAATTAAGCATGAAGCAATCTCTTATTAGCGCAAGGAAAGGAAAAAACTTTGTTCACAGGAAAAAAACTTATTTTAATGTTTCAGACCACGGAACTCTCGGTGTACGAGTCAGACTCGCAATTGTCTGATTTTTTTAGTCAAAACTAGCGACTCACCCTCGCTTCGCTCAGGTTTGCCTCTAGACAAACAAAAACAAATCTATCCCACGAGAACCGTACATTATTCCGGGATAAAGGTAGCCTATTTGTTATTCTGATGTATGAACTATATTATTATAAAGTTTCATTAAAATTCAATCAGTAGTTTTTGTGTACTAACGTGTATAATCTATACATATAATAAAATTCTAACTCAGTCAAATCTGTACATTAAATATTTTTTGGAAAATCTTATTGAAATAGACATTATTATCGATACAGAGGCCGAATCTTTGGTTTTAAGAATTTTTGTATGTCTGTCTGTCTGTTACCGCATCACAGAAAAACTACTGGACGGATTTTGATGAAATTTGGTATGGTCATAGCTGATTATCCGGGTCAACATATAGGATACTTTTTACCGCAGAAAAATATCTCATTCCTGAGAAAAAGTACAAAAACTGGTTAGCATAAGAAAACGATGATACTATGTATATACATTTTAGGAAGTTAACTTACTAAATATGACAAAAACTATTAAAATAGCTAATCTTGAAAAAGTATATCAATAGCACTATTTTATTCATTATAAAAGTTATTTTAATGAATATTTATTTTTGTATTATTTAGATATTTGTCAATAGATGTCGCCATGTGTCTTTAAAATACGTAGTTTTAATTCCAAAAAATTAAATTTACAAATTAGACGTTTCTATGATTTTATTAGAATTACTACTAAATTACCCGCGGCCCCGCCCGTGTTCAAATTATCAAAAAACAATCTTTTTGGCTTTATAAATTAGTTACATCTACAGATACATTGAAATTTAACTAAACTGTATCTGTGCTTTAATATTTTTTGGAAAATCTTATTGAAATACACATTATTATCACTAACAGAGGCCGAACCTATAGTTTTAAGAATTTTTGTCTGTCCGTCTGTCTATGACCGCATCACAGAAAAATTGCTGGAGGGATTTTAAAGAAATTTGGTATGGTAATAGCTGGTTATCCGGGTCAACTAATATACTAATACGAGTATACTAATATGTAAAACCTAAGAATTTGGTTTTGGTCATATGAACGCGGGCGGAGCCGAGGGCAATGCTAGTGTACTATAGTTTTTTAACTATCCCACGGGAACTCTTTAATTTTCCGGAATGAAAAGTATCTAAGATGTTGCCCGGGGATATAAGGTACCACCATGCAAAATTTTATTTAAATCGGTACAACAGTTTCGGAGATCAGTTTGTCCAAACAGACAAACAGATAGAGAAGCAAAAAAGATTAAAAAAAACTGGATTTGTTTTATTTCTCTTTTTACATCCCCCTGACTCGGTTTATAGCATTTTTTTCTATGTACAGACATTCGACCTCTACAGTTTAAATATACGTATAGATAAATAATTTTCATATGGCTCGCTTGGGATGTTCCACATGTTCCGGGAGAATCTATCTAGTTCAAAATTACACCTTTACCTGGAAAATACATCCGCATAGTAAATATGCATATAAATATTTGTTATTTATTTTACAGTCATGTTTTCTTGTCCGGAGTATAAAAATATTATTTGTTTTTGCAATTTAACCGCAACCTGTCTTTATTATTATTAGGTCTGCATCATGCATTGTAGCGCATTTTTATGCACATATTCTGCTATTTGAAGGGCTCTATTTCAAACTGTGTAACCTTTGATAATTATTATAAGTGAAATATTGATATTATTTAGGATAAAATTATTACAAACAATATAAGACGAATTCGATGTTTTATTCAGGGCTTACACTAATTCGACTTTAGATCATCGATTTTTCAAACTAACTAAATTACCCCAAATTCAAAACGGTTGTGTGGGAAAAGTGTTTATTCAACTTTTAGCTTCAGCTCAATGGTACTTACATATAACATACTAATTCTACATGACATTGGCGAAATAATCTATGCTCAACTGGCATGCTTTGAAGCCGATCACAAGAAAATTGTATTGAATTTAAAACACACTAAACACTTGCAAGACTTTCAAGACAATGTAACTATTAGAAAATGCTAAAATTGGTATATGTAGTGGATTTGTTTACATGTTTATAATTTCTTGTTTTTTATCAAATAAAAACATATAATAAAATAAATCTATACATATAATAAAATTCTAAACGTCGAATGGAGTCGAATCTGTACATTACATATTTTTTGGAAAATCTTATATTATCGATACAGAGGCCGAATCTATAGTTTTTAGAATTTTTGTCTATCTATCTGTCTCTCTGTCTGTCTTTGACCGCGTTACAGAAAAACCACTGAAGTGATTTTGATAAAATTAGGTAAAGTAACAGCTGGTTATCCGGGTCAACATAAAGGATACTCTTTACCGCGGGAAAATATCTCATTTCTGAGAAAAAACACAAACTGGTCAGAATAAAACCACGATGATACTATAAATATTTTAGCAAGGTAACTTACTAAATATGGAAAAAAAGTATTAAAAAGCTTATCTTGAAATAAAAACTTTAAAAAATAAAATAAAAACCGACTTCCAGGCACTAAAATGTAAAAAATAACTAAACGGGGGTTTTCATTTAGAATAGATACCTAATCAGATATTTTCGATGTTTTTATTTTTCCATTTTTAGTGTAGACGTAATAAGCAGGTAATTTGTAAGAAGAAAGTTTTTTAATAACATATTCGATTAAACAATTTATTTAAAAAAATAATTTATTGTTGATTTTTTTTAAAAACCGCTCGACCGATTTCGATAAAATTTATATGGGACCACCTGGGAAGTATACCCTTTGAAACAAAATAATCCAAATCAGACGTCTTTGAGTAATCGGTAAACATATGTACATAAAAAAAAAGATTCCGACGAATTGAGAACCTCCTCCTTTTTGGAAGTCGGTTACAAAAATGTATCAATAGCTCTATTTTATTCATTAAATACACATAATATTAAAAATAGTAAATGAATGGTTAAAATTAATTCAGTAGTTTGAGAGTTTATCGTCCAAAACTAAACAATTTTTTTACGTAAAATTTTTACATTATTAGATTTACAAACATAATTTCCTAAACATAAAAATTTATTATTTTTTTCAGCCAACAAAATATTTCTGATATGTTACTAATTTATAAAGACAAAATGTTTGTTTTATTGATAATTTGAACACGGACGGGGCCGCGGGAAATTTAGTAGTAATTCTAATAAAAACGTCTAATTTGTAAATTTAATTTTTTGGAATTAAAACTAGGTTTTTTAAAAATACACGGCAACATCTATTGATTTTTGGAATTATTTTAATGAATCAAATAGCGCTATTACTAGTTTTTGCCATACTTAATAAGTTATTTTGCTAAAATGTTTATAGTATCATCGTAGTTTTATTCTAACCAGTTTATAACTATAACCGGATAACCAGCTATCACCATACCAAATTTCATCAAAATCCCTCCAGTGGGTTTTCTGTGATGCGGTAAGAGACACAAACAAAAATTCTAAAACTTATAGATTCGGCCTCCGTTTCGATAATAATGTCTATTTCAATAAGATTTTTCAAAAAATATTTAATGTACAGATTCGGCTTAGTTACAATTTTATTATATGTATAGATTTTTAAATTGTCAAATTAATGCCACGTTTTATTTTTAACGAGATTCAATTGGTTTCATGTATAAATATTTGATATATTTATTACAATTTCAATTGGATTTCAACTTGATTAAGCTACGGCGTTACATCGTTTGAAATTTACGTATGTGAAGACAATAATAAAGGCTAACAAATAATGTTGTATAGAAGCGCAATATGTAATTTGTATGCTTCATTCAATCATTGCATGATGACACCTTGATGTTTTTATACAAAATTTACAAGTTTGGCGTCGAAATGCCCTTCTATTTTAAAGCTAATTTGAAAACATTTAATTTTTAGCCGACTGCGCGACGTAAAGGAGGGTAATGTGTTTATCAGCCTATGTATGTATGTGGGTTTGTACCTTTGTGGCACTATTTAGACCAAACGCGTGGGCCGATTTTGATAAATGACATGTCGTTTGATTCATCATGATGGCGCGATGGCTATAAAAAGCATAAAAATTTGGAAAAATCAACATGGCTAATTTTGGACGCCTTAATGTGAAAAGAAAAAAAATGAAAATAGACGAACTATGTCAAGTGGGATATCGTTGAATAGGTATTTAATAATTATTTTTAGGTTTCATTCGTCATTTTTCATTTTAAATAACAGTTTAGGATATATAATGATTTGATTGATGATGAACCAACTTTTGGTTAACAATCATTCTCGCTAATTTTCCTACTTAAAAATAGGTACTCTAAAAGCTGTAAATAGATAAATATATAATAGATAATATATTATAAAATAAAAAAAAACCGACTTCATAAAAGCTAACTAAAAAGATGAAAAAAAGTTCACAAAGTAATATAGTATTATACAGTTTTTTTATATTTATATTAAATTTATTTTTATATTTTTTCAAACTGATAATACTCAAAATCAGTCATGTCGGTGGAACAAGAAATATGTAAAAACAATTGTTAGATCAAGGACATCTGGTCGTTTAGGTAAACAACCTATACCTTCAATAGTTAAAACATATAATTGGTTTTACCCACGAAAATTATCGATTTATAAATTTAATTATATTTATATATACTCGTTTTATTGTTATGTTTATTCGTTGGGCAACACACGCTGGTCGAATTGTAACCTGACGTAACTTGTTCAATATTATTTATTATTTTACTTACATTGCAGCAATTTAATAAAATTTTACGATTTGTGATTTTAACACATACTTAAGTATCAAATGACAAATTGAATAGAATTTGATATAACTTCATGACGAATGTGTAATTTAGATTAAATTATTTTTGACTGCTTGACCCTACTTGCTGCGCCAGCGGTCGCGGGTTCGAGTCCCGCTGGGGGCATTCATTTATGTGATGAGCACAAATGTTTGTACTCGTCATGGGTCTTTATATTTATAATATGCATCTATTTAAAGTTATATATGTCCAATGTATCAACTATCTGGTATCCATAACACAAGCCTCGTAGCTTACCATGGAACTAGATGGTGCTGTGTGTTAATGTTCTGACATATCTATTTACCTATTTTTAAATGGTAAAGTAAATGTATAACAATTAATATTATTGGATTAAAATAGGTTGACGGTAAACTAACTTTAAATGTTCACAATATTCGTGTTAAATATAAATATACCAATGTTACATGACGCTACTTAACGGCATTCAAGGTGATTAAGATTTGTAAATATTTATGACACGAGTATCGTGAATTTAATATGCAGCGGCCATATTTTAGTGAAGAATTTGCTAACACTTAACATGTGGTAACGTGGTGTAGAAATAAATTTTCAATTTTTTATAGTACTAAATTATTATAAGTGATGTAAATAACTTACGTACGTAAAAATATACTATAAGAAAGATTGATTATGAAATTCACATTATCTCTACTGCATGCATACATAATAATATCATGTACATAAAATACTCTTTAGTTAAGTTGTAGAATTTGATTTTTAACTAGCTCCATTTACATATTAATTGCAATTTACAAGTTTTGTATGAAATTATGTTACTAAATAATGAATAGTTCAGATCTATTAGTCTTCGCTTCTCCGACTTTCCGTAATAAGCGTATTTAATTTTTTATTAAAACAAAATGTTTTTTTGATGTTTTGAAACACATTAAAATTGATATAAAGCAAAATGTAATAAAAACTTTTTAACAAAAAAATAAAAACCGACTTCAAACAAAAGCACTAAAAAGTGAAAAATAACTGATTGGTAGTTTTCATTTACTATACATACCTAATCAAATATTTTCGAAGTCGGTGTGCTTTGGCTAAGTAATTAAAGCCTACCTATTAAATACATACCTAATCAAATATTTTTGAAATCGGTCCCAGCCCATACAAAGCAAAGCACACCGACTTCGAAAATATTTGATTAGGTATGTATAGTAAATGAAAACTACCAATCAGTTATTTTTCACTTTTTAGTGTTTTTGTTTGAAGTCGGTTTTTATTTTTTTGTTAAAAAGTTTTTATTTTTCCCTTTTTAGTGTAGACAGTAGAAGCAAAGTAAGGATTCTAACGTGTTAGGCTTGTCAAATCAAACAAAATAAGCCCAAACTCAAAGTATCTACTATTAGCCGTTGAAGAGTTCCACCTATCCACCTTCTGGCCTTGCCATCAGATCAGGTCAACAACACCGAACCACTGTACTATCAACGGAAATAGAAATACTTGCAAAGTTTCAAGTCAATATGACAATTAGAAGTAGGTTAAATTCATCATTAGCTATTTTTCCACCCTTAGGGGTGGTATTTTTTTTTTGAAATTTAAATGGGACCAATCTGGAAGTATACACTTTCAAACAACACAAAAATTGTCCAAATCGGTTAATAAATGACGGAGTTCTGAGGTAACAAACATAAAAAAAATACAGTCGAATTGAGAACCTCCTCCTTTTTGAAGTCGGTTGAAAATATGAGAGAGCCTCTTTTACAAGAAACTTTTAGGGTTCTTTTTTTATAAAAAAAAAGATAGCAAGAAAATCTTAGTGTGACTAATGACTCTACTGTATAGATTCAAAACTAAAACAAAAAATAATAAAAACTAGCCAAAAGTTAGGGTGGTGCCAGCGATTTTAACCACTATTCAATATATAAAATCCTTGTAAAAAATGTAAATAAACATTGTGTGGCGGTTATGAATTTTTCATTGCTAAGTCAGAGTCGCCCTTGGCCATTTTTTTATTATAAGCGTAAAATAATAGAGATACAGATTACGTATACGATAAAAAAATTGCAGTCGAAACAACAGGTAACTAGTAATAATATAACACTGTTCATCAATGCTTTTGAGCATCAGCCTTGTTCAAGAGGTTGATACTTTTTTTAAATGATAATATCTAAGCGTAAGCGTATCTAATTGTTCCCAGAACCTATTTAATGTTGAATTATATTTTTTTTAATGATGAGAAAACGGATTGCAAAATTTTTTAATTAACATTCTTTATAACATTGATACGCAGTATGCAGCAATATCACTACATAGTATAAAACAAAGTCGCTTCCTGCTGTCTGTCTGTCCCTATGTATGCTTAGATCTTTAAAACTACGCAACGGATTTATATGCGGGTTATTTTTAATAGATCGAGTGATTCAAGAGGAAGGTTTAGTATATAATTTGTTAAGTTTTTGTAATGTTAAAATATAATGATATTTGTTGGATGTGTCGGAAAAAAATAAACCGTCTGGGAGCTTTCAACGAAAACTCTGCCTAAACCTTTTGAGATATAACAAAATAATGTATGGTGGAATTGTGTATATATAGGTCTACAGAAGAGTCCGCGATGGCATAGGTATGTCTATCTCTTAAGGATAACGTACTATATCCATTTTAATTAAAAACATTCCTAGGGACGAACCCGAGCGAAGCGAGAGTGAGTCGCTAGTTTATTATAATATACTAGCGACTCACCCTCGCTTCGCTCGGGTTTGTCTTCTCTACCTACGTTTTGACGGTTAATATAGATTTCTCAGAGATGTGATATTTTCCCGCAGTAGAAAGTATCCTATATGTTGACCCGGATAACCAGATATTATCTTACCAATTTTCATCACAATCTGTCTAGTGCTTTTCTCGCGACGCGTTCCCTCCCATACAGATAAAAATTCTAAAAAGTATAGATTCGTCCTCTGTATCGATAATAACTATTGTTACAGTATGATTTTCCAAAAAATATTTAATGTACAGATTCGGCTCAGTTAGAATTTTATTATATGTAAAGATTTCTCACGTGCTTTATTCTTTATTTCTGAATTGCTTTTATTAATTTCAATTTTATTTATTAGGCCTACATCTGTGACATTAGGAGCAGTCTTAAAGTAAAATCAAAGATTTACGAATTACATGTGGTTGGGCAGACATAGAGTGCAGAGGCTACTATTCCGTCTTACTTTTTTTTTGTATTTTAATTTGGTAATACTATTTGATTGCTAATAAGTAATAACTTTCTCTTTGTTAACATAACCACCACTATAATATGAAAACTGAAATATAAAGTAGAGATTCGATTATCCGGCCCTCAGTTATACGGATTCGCGATTATCCGGACTACCCATGGCAACGTACCCACCCTCGCCCTGCGCGTGCTTAAAAATGTCAAAGCGTAAGAGAGTGGTGTTATCGTTTTAAGATAAAATAAATGTTGATTTGTCTTTAGTTGATTTTAATTAAACACCAACATTAGGTATTACGTAATATGTACGAAAATCGTTTTTTTTTTCATACATTCGATTATCCGGATTTTCGATTATCCGAATGCCTACCGACAACAATTATTCCGGATAATCGAGTTTCTACTGTAGGAGAAAGTGCATAAACACAATAAATCTTATATTGTTATCACTTGTTTTACAGAAACTGGTTTCATTCATTTTTCTCAAGCCTTATAGGGAGTTATGATGCCTAAGAGGTTTTGATGTACATACACGTTTAATATTAACCGGTTCGCATCCGTTATATGTATAAATGTTTAGTATATTGATATTTGTAAATTTATATATATAGAACTAGCGACTCACCCTCGCTACGCTCGGGTTCGTCCTTAGGCAGGTACCTTTTAACGGTTAGTGTAGATTTTTCAGAGATAAGATATTTTTCCGCAGTAAGTATCCTATATCAACACTAGATAACCAGCTATCATTATACCAAATTTCATCAAAATCTGTCCAGTAGTTTTCTCGTGATGCCTTCCCAGACAGACAGACAAAAATTCTAAAAAATATTGATTCAGCCGCGGTATCGATAATAATAACTATTTCGATAAGATTTTCCAAAAAATATTTAAGTAATGTACGGATTCGACTCAGAATTTTATTATATGTATAGATTTCCTTACTATTCAAAAGTTTGTAGATATGTTTATTGACTACTAAATAGCAGTCAACCAATCGAACGATTGGTTTTTGTTTATACTATTTACAGGTAAAATACGAAAACAAAACGTACATTTAAATACTGATAAATACTTTTTTATAATATTTTTAATAAGAAATCTAATATAAGACAATCGAGCTTCATAAAATTAATTTATCTTACGCTAACACTTTAAGTTTATAGTGATAGGATATTTTGAATGTCACGGAGATTATATGTGAAACCTGTTCTCGTTTAAGTTTGTATTCTAATCAAGGCATGATAGCTATACTATACGAGTATATTCTGAATTTAATTTGAGCAAATTATAATAGCTTTAGATATTTAATAAAAATGATCTATATACATAAAATATTAATGTTTGATATCAATATATTAGAAAATATAACCCAATTATTTATGAATTAACTATCAAGACGAATATATGGCGGATTAAACGTTTTAGTTTTGTTTTGTTTTTATACATTTATAGCAAATCAAACTAAATTTAAAAAATATATACAAATTTTCATCTGAGCAAAGAAGAATATTTAAATTCAGTTCAAAATTAAACTTTCCTTCAACAATCAGCATAACTTAATATTTTCGTTGATTACAAAAATACTTTTAAATTTTCATAGTAATGGCGTATTTTGTTTGTTGTAGTAAACATTAAGATTATAGATGCTCATCTAATAATTCAAGACACTGCTTACCTTAAACTAAGCGAAAATCCAGATGTTATTATTATAGTATTGATCACAGTCACTTAACCTAAAAATTGGTATACTTAAATTTTTTAACAATGAGTCCTAGTCATTTTTTACGAAAGAAAAGGCGCAGGCAATACGGTTGTTCTGTTCGAGATTAGATATACAACTGGCTGCGCAATGGCATATACACTGCCAGCCCGTTTATACTATGTATATACTCGTAAGTCGTACGTGCAACGGCATCGATAGTTAAATGTTGATGTAGTGCAGACAAGAACCCACCACACTACAGTCCACACATAAGTGAGAACGTTTCGTTTGAAAATATAAGTTTAGAAATGTAAATTTTAAATTTCATCATCATTTAATTTATGTTACTTCCATTATTTTCTTTCACGAAATAATAGTCTTCCAAGCACTTAAATAATGTATCGTTTTATTCTTAAGTATAATTAAAAATCTCATACTGAATGCATGTATGATTGATAAGTTATGATTTTTAAAGATAATATATGGAGAAGTGCTTACTTGCTGTGTACTTTAGACGTAAACAAGATACACAAAGTACCTATCTGTCTAATGAGTAAGAGAGCATCGCTATTTTTAGTTTTATCATTTACTGGCAACATCCTCTCGCTCGGGTGCGTCCTTACTCCTTAGGAACGTTTTAAATAGATACTCAGACCAATAAAAAAGTGTTTATTGGTCTGAAGATAGAAATTAAAAGTTGTTGTTTGAATGAGCGTAACTTAGGAAATAGACACTCATGCTATTCTGGACTTTCCTGTGGGCCCTTTTAGGGCCTACAATATTCCACTACATGGTTTTGATGTATCTCTTAAGGTTTAGCTAGTATTAGCCATGTAAGCGTACGAAAAAGTTGTTCTTATAAACCTCCCTCATAGCTTAGCGGTTTTGTATAAAATATTTACAAATTATGTACATAAATCTTTCTAGTTTATTGCTCTTTCTATTATTGAAAACCGTATCATTCTCACCACAATTCATTACGTCGCGTCGTTTAGAAGTAATAAGCGGAGAAACAAAAAGAGGCAGATAGTGCCTTTGTTTTATATATTGTATAGAAGAGTGACTGGTGTTCGAACTAAATTTTCCATTTTCCCATGAAAATACAGAGATTTTAGCTTACTTAATTAATGTGTGTAATAAATTTTTGCATTTTTTGTGTGATAGACAAATCGGCCGCATTTGCCAGTATTGCATATAGGTATTACACAATAATACTAGTATTATGTTTGTATTGTGTTTTCCCGTAGGAATGAGAAATTTTAATGTATTTTAATGTATATGTGTTGTTGACCTGAAAAATATGGTACCACTACACAAAATTTAGTTAAATTCCATTTAGTACCTACTTTTTGTGTGAAATGCGTGAAATATTTCAAACAGACAGACAAAATTTTTAATTTTTGCTTTGTAGTCCATATTCTAATACAAGCTACCTTTACGTGGTATCAATAAAAATAATTTGGAAACGGTTGTTTTTTTTTTAATATAAATTATAAAGTCCTTCCCAGTGTCTCAAACTATCTTCTTATCATATTTCATCTAAATCGGTTTAGTAGATCCAGAAATTACCCCCTACAACCTCACAAACTCAGAAACTTTACCTCTTTATATGTATATCTTTTCCTCACATTTTCAATAATGATTATGGTCGAATTTCGACCACTAGGCGAACAAAATATTATATTATTATATGATTAGAAATGAAAAAAATAATAAAATAAATAATAATACGTTGAAGTATAAATTAATGATGAACGAGTGTGATCGCAATGCATTACTCAAAGTGCATTGAACTCTGAACAAGAAGAAATGCACGCAGTTATTTTGATACCCATACAAAGTTGAGAATGTTCTGCATTACACGTTCTTTATGATTACGCTTTTGGATACAGGTTCGATTCGTTTCGTTCTGGACGTTAGATTTAAGCGTACGCTTCGGTTATTATCATAACGTTGATCAAAGCGTGGACGTAACGTGCCATTGTGTCATGTTATTGTTTGAAACCTTGTATGTATATTTTTTACACTAGCAATCTGCTTTGACGAACTGTAATTTTTTTTATTAATTTGATACCCGTATATTTTCTCGAATATAAACTTTGCTTTCTAATTTGGTCCTTTAAAGAATTAAATTTCAATATATTCATCCTTATTTGCTACCGTTACTTATTATTATAATAAAAAGAAATAAAGAGTGGTGTATAAATGTGTACACGCGCAAGGAGTAAAATTTCTGTAGGTTATCGCACTCTTTATGAAATCAATTTATGTTTTAAATAGTAATTAGAATAGGTGAGATACTAAAAAAGTGGGTGTGCACTTGTGTACGCACGTAAGAAGTTATACTTCTTTGGTGTAACAGAACAAAAATAGCTAAAGGTTTCATCCCGTATGCCACAACTCTCTGTTTGTAAAAGGAATGATAATTTTAATAAAAATATTTAAATAACGCATATTAGGCATATTACAATCAAATATTTATAGAATGTCACTTAAGGAAAGGATATATCATTTGTCAGACAATAACAACGGTTACTATGGCAACAAATGTTCGCCTCGCCCGATCACACTTTTCGTAACACTTTCGTCACGCATTCACCAGCTTACTCCCCAAGTTAAGCGTGCGTAAAAAATTTTTACTTCAACAAGTTCTCTTTTAATTGGTCTTGATAAAAATGGCGAATGATGAAGTTCGAATAAAGTTTACTAATAAAATATTTATCTTAAGGAATATCTAAAACAATAGTGTTACGTATAACAAACCCGAGCATCTTAGAAGCAAGTTTTACTATATGGGGAAGAAAAGTCATTTTTTTATCAAAAGTCACACCATCTGAGTGTGACTTTTGATAACTTCCAATGGCTCTAGAGCATGTTCTTTTATATGGAATTTTTCGTAACGTAACTTGATTTTCGAATAAATTTTACTTGATAACATTTTTCATTATTTAAGTTCATAGCGTTAATTTCACACCAGTGCATAAGTATTTCTAAATCATCTTGAAGAAGCCTACAATCACTCAGGGAATCAATAGTTTTAGCGAATTTTAAATCATCTGCATGCATGAACACAGAAGATGCCAGAAAACAATTGAATATATCTATACTAATATTATAAAGAGGTAAAATTTGTGAGTTTGTGAATTATGAGTTTGTGACTTTCTAGGGGGTAATCTCTGGATCTACTAAACCGATTTAGATGAAATTTGGTAAGAACATAGTTTGAGACCCTGGAAAGGACATAGGATAGTTTTTATCCCAGAAATCATCGCTTAAGGGGGTAAAAATGGGGATGAAAGTTTGTATGAGGAAACAAGCTAGGGACGAACTCAAGCGAAGCGAGGGTGAGTCGCTAGTCATTAATAAAAATGTTAAGCAATATGGGACCTAGATATAGAGCCCTGAGGCACACCAGATGTAATCTGATGTAAGTCAGATTGAAAACCATTAACAACAACAAAGAACGAGCGAGGCTCTAAATATGATTTCAGCCAGGCAAGTAGAGATCCAGTGAATCATATGGATTTACTTGATCTCTGCTTGTAATTTACATAAAAAAATATCATGTGTTTTAGTGGTATGGACATGTAAAGAGACTCGTACAATCATATGGTGACGATTAACCTCATTCTGCAAATTACGAAACCAATCAAGAAGCCCACCCTGACAAACGACGGTCAAGAAAGCCCTGATAAAATCTCAATTAAATACAAACATAGCACAAAAAAGGGGCAAGTGAAAAGTGAGGATTGCATCTTTCGTTGGTCATAAGATATTTGCCTACTTAATGATTACTTTGGTTTAAGCGTCCTTTTAAAGTGTGTCATCGTTATTTTTGCTTTCGTATGAACTTTCACCAATATATTTTTCCAGTTTAAGTGTTATAACCACTTTCTTATTCAAACAAGTGTTTAGGATATCCATATATGTATAATGAAATTGCAAATTTACATACTTAATTATATAAAATATAATAATGAAAGACTGATCACATTATATAAAAGGTTAAACAGTATTTTAACCAACTACAATACAACTATCTTTTTTAAATATCAACGATAATAAATAACTTGATTTTCTAAAAATATAAGGCATTTTTATGTAGGTAAATGTGGAACCACTCAATAAGAGCGAGCCGTTAGTATACTTTGAAACGCAGGTACTATTCACGACTGTTTTGTAACCTAGCTTCAAGTATTTACAACGGTCAACGATCATAGTAGATTTTTGATGAGATGTATAAAGTTAGAGTGGAAAGAGATACCAATAGCCTCTGTCCTAAAAGCATTTGGTAAATTTTAGCTGCTTTGTCGGTCAGACATTTACGGCACACTATTGTGACATTTTATAGAATATAATATCATTATGTATTAAGAAATATATGGATTTTGTAATATGTGTATATTATGCAAATAAAATGATCAACACATAATATTAACCTCTAGATTCAAATCTAATGAATAGTTTTAAATTACAAGGTAGTAGAGTACCATCGCCTTCGCAAAAATGAGCAAATAACACACAAAGAACTCTTAATCATACACCAAAGTTGTGATATGGTTGCATGGAATAAAAGTATACACCCGATAGAAATTATACTTGAAATATTACAATAATATAAATACATACTCCACAGTCTACACCAGACAATCGAAAATTGTGCAATTTTTCTTTTAAGATGAACCGGGTAAAGAATATACTCACGATATTTAACAAATTACTTAAACTGTGAGTTAATTACTTTGATGAAATATAACTTCTTATTTTTTGTGGAAGCTTCCACCCACTACAAGTGCCATAAATTCATTTAGTTTGGTGGTAAGTAGGTTTTATTTTTTTATTTAAGAGTAAGTTTTTAATTTCCTGGTACAATTTTTATTGAAAGGTCTATTTATATCTTTAATTTTTGCATAACTTCGGCTTCGTCCTCGAAATTAAGATGGCTTTAAGAAGTGACACGCTGATATAACACTTTATTTGAGAATGTATGTACATATTTATTTTAGTATAAATAACAGCTTTACCTTACCTATTTTCCTCGTTTGTATTTTGTGCTTCCCTATACGGTATTTATTTCTAAGTACGGTTATAATTACTATGCGGAAACCATTGATTAATAGATTTAGGTGCTACTACACGATTTTCAATTATCACCCACGTTAATTAACAAAATTCTCCTGACCGGATTTCGATCATTAGAGTGTATAAGTGTACGTGCAAACACGTAAGTTCCTTTGATGGACTCTCTATTCGTTTTAATCACCATAGTTTGTTGGAGCGACAGTTCACCGCGACCAGCAGAAGATAAATCGGTCTCAGAGACGCGGGGCTAAATCATTGTTTACTTTCCAACTCTGCTGTTGAGAACAGAAATAGTTAATAGCTATTCTTGGCCACACATTTAAGGTTTGTGATGTTTAGAATGCTTGAGACGAAAGAGTTTCTGCAGGATGGTATTATAATTCGAGTCACATTCAGATTTTTTTAATTCCGGAAACAGAAAGGGTTTCTATGAAATAAAAACTTAGTAAATACTTATAAGAAAATAATTAATTAGTATGTTAAGCACAACAGTAAGTATACCTATATAGTATATACTGATTATCTTGTACTTGGAAGGCAGCCTACCTCGGTGGGCCTCGGGAAGAGTACTATACGAGTTGCATCTGGTAATTCTCTTCTTACAGAGAGGATTTTGAGCAAGCAACCCTCTGGTTATTGTGGTCTGTCTCGGTAAGTCAGCCGTCGGGGTATTGTGTTTGAGTACGCACTCAACCAAATGATTCTACGGAACCATCTTAAGACGGGAAAGATGCCGTTAAGTTTTAAAGCGTAATACTGGTTTTTCTAGTCACCACATAATTTACCTGTCTTACAGGTGGTGTACATTTCCCGACTTTAAAAAATAAGTTGTTACTACATAGGTACTATATTGTAGTAATTTTTTGTCAAAAGTGACAAAGCCAATTTTAATCAATGCCTACTTGTTAAAATTAAAAAAAATATATATTACTTAATTTTTATGTTAAAGGAGTTTTAAAAGTAAAATAATTTCCTTGTTTCAGGTAAGTACATCTTTATGAGAGAAAGTGCGCGTAAAAGAGAAAAGTATATTTTATAAAGGTAAAGCAATAAACATCATTGTTGTCTTAGTAGCATTTATAGAAGAAAAGGTTTCAGAGCCTCATAAAAATGCTAGAGCTGCCATTAACTTTCAAATTAAATTTTTTACAGTTCATTTAATCTGTATTATATCAGGAATGTAATATCTTTCTTTAATTGAAATAAGTTGTTTTAAGCGTCCTTATAAATTATGACTTTAGTAGATTGTAATATTTTGTTACCTCTCTAATACATTATTTCTTATAATATTAGGTAGATCAATATAACAAAGTAATTCATTTAAATATACAATATATGAACACAATACACTTTAAATTTAAAACTCTATGAAAATAAATAGAATAGATTTTTTTATGTTAAGCTAAATAAAACTGCAAATTTTTGTTGAAATTTTATATGATTTTTTAAAGAAAACATTTAAAATCGAAAATACATTGTATTTCTTTAATAATTAGATATTTTATCATCGAAAGTCAGATGCGATTGTAAACACAAATGGTATTTTTATGATAATATCTACTTTATGTTCTTTACAGTTTTGATATGTAGGATTCCATGTTTAAAATATATGTACAATGTACATTGTACATGTTTAATTCACAAGTTATCTCATACCTCACAGCAGAAATGTTGTTTTTGGATTTTTACCATAAGTAGTAGTTTCATATAAAAAACTGACCTATCTTTTTCTACTAATTCATGTTTATTTATGTATAAACTTAGCACATCTCTTAAATTTCTATGTTGTTAATTCATTGAAAATCTTTACATATTATTTATAACTAAATTAAATAAAAAATAAAAAAAAACCCGACATGTAATTCGCCATTTTGTGGTGGCGGCCATCTTGGATTTGAAATTTATCATAGTGTATAGAAGAAGATACTAGAAGAATACTTCTAGTCAACCCCTTTCATTTGATACCCACATTGAGGGAGTTGATAAAAAAGATGTACCACTAGCCATACGGATTACCGCTACCAAGTACTATTAGTTATTCTGATTTCTGTGCCGCTACATCGCTGTCCCACCGCCCGCGCCGCACTGCGCTTCCCCCCGCCACGCCGCACTTCACCCCGCGTGCTCCCTCGACCTCTGAGGGGCTCGTTTTGTGCAACGCAACCCAAACGGGCAGACACGCACCCTGGGTGCATCAGCCATGTCAGGATGGAATTTAGAACAGGCTATTATGGTTAAATCCATTTACAAAATTTCGTGTCTTTGCTGTTCGCCGTTGAGGAGTTCCACTATCTACCTCCTGACTCCATCATCAGATCAGCTCAATAGTATCAGATTATTGCATTGTTACTAAACTTAATAAAAACTTAGAAACCGCGAAGTGGGTCAAAATTGACTTTTAAGATTTTATTACATTGTTAGTTAGTTTTTTCTCGATTTCCTTGAGATCCCATCATCAGATCCTGACTTGATGATAATGGAACCAGTCGGGAGTATACCCTTTCGAACTGAAAAAGATTTTTTTAAATCGATTCAACATAACATACAGAAAAAAAGATACAGACGAACATAGTAACTCCTTCTTTTTGGAAGTCGGTTCAAAAAGCTGCAAGCACCTGCTAGTATTTTTTATATTTAATATAGATAATATTTTTTTGAACTTCCTGAACTTACTAAGACAAAGTTATTGAACTATGTATGTAAAATGGATAGTTCTGAAAACCTTATTTTTAGCAAATTTATTGGCAAAATATTTACATATTTAAATGATTCATTAGTTTACACTTGCTAAAATTGTATCTTATATTGTTTGCGACCCCATCTTAGTAGGCAACGCCAGTTAAACGTATTATATCTTTACTGGTCCACTTTATTTGTACTTCTAATATTAACGTACGTAATGCTGACTTTTAATTTTTGAAACGATACATTGAATAATTTCCTGTAGTATTTTGAATCATAGGAAGTACCGTTGTAAAATGTTATTACTGATAAAAAATGAATCGAAAATAAATATTTATATAGTGATGCAAATACCGAGGGTTATTTCAAGGGCCACCTTTTTTACTACGAATTTCCTTCGCTTTATCATTGAATAAATGAATTCCAATGAGTTTCTTATCGGCATTTACCTATATGTGTGATAGGTATATTAATTTCATAATATTAGTGTAAAGCTGTAAATTCTCATCTAGATCAAGCAAGTTATCACTTTTTTTTAATTTATGAAATTTATACATATAATAAAATTCTGACTAAGTCGAATCTGTACATTAAATATTTTTTGGAAAATTTTATTGAAATAAACATTATTATTGATACAGAGGCCGGATCTATAGTTTTTAGAATTTTTGTCTGTCTGTCTGTTACCGCATCACGGAAAAACCACTGGAGGAATTTTGATGAAATTTGGTATGGTGATAGCTGGTTATCCGGGTCAACATATAGAATACTTTTTACTGCGCGAAAATATCTCATATTTGAGAAAAATATAAAAACTGCATTGTAAGAGTATACTTATATGTAATTTAAAAATAAAGAATTTGATTTTTGGTAATCTGAACGCGGGTAGTATATTATAATACAAGGTATAAGTCACCTTAAAGTGACTTAAAAGCCTTAGAAAGTTAAAAAAAATTATGCGTGATTTAATGATTAAAAATCATCCATAGTTAACGATGTCTTTAACATACATACGTATATTAGATCAATTAAGCGTGACGTCAGTTTTCTCACTAATTATTATTAAAAGGGTTAATGTGTTTTCAAAATGAGTCAAACTTGCAGATCGTTTAAGTGTCTGCACATATCGCATTGAATCGTGCTTGTCACGGTTGAGAGGTTTTTCCGATATATGTTTAAGTACGTACGAATTCCTCATGTCAAAAGTGTGCCTATTATTTTATTACGCGCAATAAGTTGTTAATGTTAATATCGATTAAAAGCATATATTATGGGGAATTTTATAGGAGTTTTATTTAGTTTTAACACAGTTTTATATATTTATTCAATTCAATTCGTGTGTTAATTGGGTTTCTACATTTATATTATCTTACACTGATGATTATTTTATTAATCTTCTGCTAGTTAGCCAACGAAGAAGTCAAAGAACTATGTACTATAAGTCACGACTCGTATATTTATAAATTTAATTATACACAATATACAGTTATAATATAAATTTGTATAGCTATTATGTGTGAAAACGTACATGAAGTATCTAGTTGATCTGGAATTTGCCCTATAAATCGTATCCTACGTTTATCCCGATAATGTTTAACTTAAATTTTAATGTCTTTTCAGTTCTGAACTTGTCATAGAAGGCGTTGAATAAAAACGTCGCAAAAAAGAAGACACTTAAATATAATATACTAGCATTGCCCACGTTCAGATGATCAAAAATCAAATCCTTAGGTTTTACATATTAGTATAGTCTTACATTGCAGTTTTTGTATTTTTTCTCAAAACTGAGATATTTTCCCGCGGTAAAAAATATTCTATATGTTGACGCGGATAGTCAGCTATCATCATACCAAATTTCATCAAAATCCCTCTAGTGGTTTTTCTGTGATGCGGTAACAGACAGTGAGACAGACAGACAGACAGACAAAAATTCTAAAAATTATAGATTTGGCCTCTGTATCGATAATAATTTTTATTTCAATAAAATTTTCCAAAAAATATTTAATGTACAGATTCGGCTTAGTTACTATTTTATTATATGATTGGATATAATATTTTCCGTAGTATTTTATTAATTTCCGTAAAATTTTATTATGTCCTTATAGAATAATTATACATATAATATTTGTATACATATAATTAGTTTTGTCAGTACTTCAATGCGAACATCATTTAAGTATAGTTAATGGTCTTAATAACATTAGTGTGATTTAGTCGTATAAAATTTTATGGACTATCGAAGGGCACTTAAAGATAAGGAAGTACATAATAAGTCATTGTAATCTATGACATATATTTTAATCTGTTTGATATACATGTTTATATAAATAAACTAGCGACTCACCTTTGCTCCGCTCGGTGTCGTTCTTCGGTTAGTATCGATTTCTCAGAAATGAGATATTTTCTCGCAGTAAAAATTATTCTAGTAAATGTTGACCCGGATAACCATACTCGTGATGCGTTCCCATACAGACAAATAAAAAAAAATCCAAAAAACTATATTTTCGGCCTCTGTTTCGATAATAATGAGTATTTGAATAAAATTTTCCAATAAATATTATAAGAATGTACAGATTCGACTCATAATATGTTCTTAGATTTACGTGACATTTTAAATAAAACTATCTTTTCGGATTATTTCGCGGATTTATTTTGATTTTTGGTTCCCGACGTTTCGAATGCTTTACAGCAATCATGGTCACGGGAAAAACTAAGGTTGTAGACGTCTGAAAGGCAACAAGTCTGTAACAAGTATATAACGCCTTTTCATATTCAAGACGAGTGAATTTGATAGCAAAACTAATATCATGAGCTCAAAAAAATATAATTAGCTTTGGAATAGTAAATAATACAATGAACTAGTAGCAAGAAAATGTTATGCATAAGTTAATGCTCTGGTCTTTCCCAAAGTAGACTCTAGATGACAATGATAGAAGGTACATAAATGTTTATGGACATAAGTGAGGAATTTCTTGTTCTATGCTTCTTACTATATATAGAAATTTTTTGTTCTTAAATTGCTTTTAAGGGTTCCGTGCCCTAAGGCGACCCACCCGACGACCAACGCAACTAAACATACAACGTCAATCCCTCCGCCCATCTATATATATATATATATATATATATATATATATATATATATATATATATATGTGTGTGTGTGTGTGTGTGTGTACGCAGTACAAGTATGTATCTGTATATTTTGCTTTCTGTTAAAGCTTGAACCTAGGAAAGCTTTATTGGTAACAAGTAATTTTTACAGAATATAATGTATTACGAAAATTATTATCGATGCAATATTAAAAGTAAATATAAATACTACGTTAAAAATAGGTTCTGCTCTACACTGTAACAAAGTATGTAGAATTTAGTTTAATTAAGTTATGCTCAACTATCAAGAGATTTTTAAACTTAATATGATTATAGTAAAACAAGAAGTATTAAAACAGGCCTAGTTTTAAATAGACTTAATGGCTGCAAATCACCAAGTCTTGGGTTCAGGTTTGGTCGAAAAAAGCTATTGAGGTTTTCTGCCATGAAAGTATCAGCAAACCCAGAATTGTCCCATTGCACTAAAAAAAATGTACACATATATTGCCTAATACCTAACACATACTTTTTCTATACTTAATTTATTAAAAAGCTAGATGCATAGATCGCCAGTCTCGTTGTTATCGTCACAGAAAACAGTAAATCGATAACGTCTACTTACACGGAAATTTGCCTAAAAATCATTTTTATTGGTACATTTTTCTTTTGAACAGCACGAATTGGGTATTTCAAGATTTACCGATTTAAAAACAGGTGTTTACCGCATTTACGTAATAGCATCGTCATGGTGGGTGTAGCTCGAAGGGCCTTTGGGATTTGTGCGGAAACTATGTTATAGGAAAATTATAGGTGATGAAATGAATGCAATTATTACTACTGGTCATATGTGAGTGATCTTTATTTTATAGTAAAAATGAGGAATCGCCCATATTTCATTCAAGTCCTAACTAAATGCGCCATTTGGCTTTAATTAAAACATAATTTAATATTCAAGGAACCCACTTAATCAGACTTAAAACAATTTATGCTTACCGTTTATTTTTCTTATTATTTTTCTATTGGTCCAGGTCAAGAAATACAAAAACACATACACATTTTCACATTTATAATATAATGAGGATATATTAAGTTATTTGGTTCCATTTCTGATTTGATGTAAAACCCAGGAATAACATTGTCTATAATAAATATACCAAAAGTTTAAAGACATAATGGTCAAAGTCTAAACAGGAAGTCGTGGATTGATGACGGAAAAATGATTTTATTAGTGAATGAAGTACTTATTGCCTACCGATTTCGAGTATATTGGATTAGGTATGTATAGTAAATGAAAACTACCAATCAGTTATTTTTTACTTTTTAGTGCTTTTGTTTGAAGTCGGTTTTTATTTTTTTGTTAAAAAGTTTTTATTTTTCCCTTTTTAGTGTAGACAGTAGTAGCAAAGTAAGAATTCTAACGTGTTAGGTTTTTCAAATCAAACAAAATAAGCCCAAAGTATCTACTATTAGTCGTTAAAGAGTTCCACCTATCCACCTTCTGGTCTTACCATCAGATCAGGTCAATAATACCGAACCACTGTACTATCAACGGAAATAGAAACACTTGCAAAGTTTCAAGTCCATATGACAATTAGAAGTAGGTTAAATTCATCATTAGCTATTTTTCCACCCTTAGAGGTGGTATTTTTTTTTTGAAATTTAAATGGAACCAATCTGGAAGTATACCCTTTCAAACAAAACAAAAATTGTCCAAATCGGTTAATAAATAACGAAGTTCTGAGGTAACAAACATAAAAAAAACAGTCGAATTGAGAACCTCCTCCTTTTTGAAGTCGTTTGAAAATTAATTCAGCACAACGGGAACTTTCTTACCAATTTCGGTCACGGCGACCAATCTCACTGAGACTAGCCAATTGAGCAGGAGATATGATAATGCACAAGTGTACGCGCAGCCACCCTTCCTTTTACCCTCAAAGTCCAATGGGACGATACTTCGACACCAGTATGTATAAATAATATGTAGTGATAAAATGAATGAACCAAGTATAAAATTATAATCTACAGATAAATACCGATCAATCATCACAATTTCAGATTAAAGCTATTCACAAACACAAAATATAAAGGTAGATTTAGATTGTAGGCATTAATGCTATGTCAATTATTGCAAAACTCTACTTTTAAAGCCGTAACAATAGGGATGTTCACAGATTCGTGACTGACTCCACGTTTACTTTGACTTACAAAACGCAAAGCGACCTTCGAATGAATTACTTTGGGAACTAACCAAGTACAGTCACTTTTATTCATTTAGATGTCGGATTGGGATAAATAAATATTTGTATAAGTCTCTCTTCATTTAAAGGAATTTTCGCATTTACAACATTATTTAATATAAACTCAAATATTGTAAATTCTTTATATATATTATTATTAGCATTATTAATAAAATTTACCGTTTTCTATTATTTATTACTTCTAGTCATATTATTTATCACTTTTTAACGATCAATAACGCCTTCGCACTTGTTTATATTCGACGCAAATGGATTTTATACTCCTTTTATAATCTTTATAGTATGGTAGAAACAGCTCATCATAATAAATATTTCCAAAAATTAACAGACGTGCTGACAAACTGCTTTACAAAAATTCAAAAAAGCTTCAAAGCATTCGTATCTATATTTTATTATTATCTTGAGGTCTATATTTACATTATGCTCGACTCACTGTCGTTCTTGACTTTATTACATCCAAATTCGAAAATAATATCTGCAATAAATTATTTTAATTTTTCTACTGACCGTCATAAGTCTACCTTTTTTTAAAGTTGAGATATGCATTTACGCATAACACCTGTATACATACAGATTGGGATTCACTGGACAGAAAAGTCAGTAGGTACTACCCTATAACACCCAATAGAACCTCCTTAATAGGGTGTCGCAAGATCGCTTATGCACTCGACCGCGACGCTCCGACAGCAGGTCTTTAAACTGAGCTCACAATAGATATTATAATTAAAGCACTCAAATGTCTCTCTTTTTGTCAGGCTTTGGACATAGTCGCCTGTCACACCTATACGAGATTGGTAACGAGACACCGACGAGATAAAATGTACGAGTGTGCGCGATACATATTATGTATATATCTTTTTTTTCCTCTCAGAACCGGATTCGATTTAGGTATTTTTTCCTAGGCGTGAAGGTATAACAACGCCAACTTTCTAACTCCGGGCTTTTATTGAAATTTTCTTGACAGGAAAATCGAATAATAATTTTCATCAGAGGCCCGATCTAGACGGATGAGAATACTACTGACAAGAATAGTATTTACTTCTCTAGTTTTACTTCTTTTATCTTATTGGTTAATTAATACGAAGAATTGCTTATATGGTTAACAAATATAAAGCTTTACAAAATTAGTTAACGGATTGTATTTCATTCTTGAGTAGTAGAATTTCCGATTTAATTTGTTTAACAAACGTTTAATTCTTATCCAATTTATTAAACAAATTTTCCGACTATATTTCTCACCTTTTTAATTAACAGACCCAAGATTGATCTAATCATATATAGATAATCGTTGTTTTAATATATGAAATAAGGATTTTCATTATAAATCCTATTGTTCCTTTCATTCTATGTTCTATATTTTACATAATTTTTTCGCATATACTGTCATTATGTACTTTTCGATCACTATTTTCTAAAAAAGTATATATAATAATTGTAGACGTGGTACGATAAGTAATATTTTTTAAAAGAATGTTTAATGGTTAATTTATAATGATAAATACACCGAAAATACGTTAAATATGTTCCTAAGTTTTGACACAATCCTACTCTACTTTTGTATTTACAATCAATGTGAGTGACACTTTATTGAAAGATGATGCTTCTCTAATTAAAAGAAAAATTGAGATGCTGATCGCTGTTTCAAATGGAGTGAGTGACACTAACGAAAAGAAATATAAAGACATCCTTAGTTTACAATCTTGACTCGATTTGAACACAAAACCGTTTGTCTGTTTTATTTTTAGTATTATTATTAGTCTATTTGAAAATCGAATCAGTGCAAATATTTAAACAAAGCGGAAGTTATAATGGATCATCATCCATTGCTATCACCTTAAAGTGATTTCTTTCAGTAATAGGAAACGTATGACGCATACCACCTACGTAAATGCAGGTGGATATGTAGTGACTCACCGACTACTACCCACTAAATCGCATTATACTTATACTACTATTTACTTTTTTAACAAAGATATCTATCTTTGTTAAAAAAGTAACTAAATACATCGTTAACTTGGAATTACGTTTTCATTAAGACCTAAATAATTTTTGCTTGCGGCCCTCGACACCATGACTGAAACGTGTTTGTGGCTCCTATAAAAAAAAGGTTGAGTATGGCTGCACTAAATGATCCTTTCTCTATTATCAATAGGACGTCATGTGATCGCTCTCCCGTTCAACCACAACAGCTCGCCTATTGAAGCGGGTCTCCATCAATATAAGATTTTCTAACTCACCTTACCTTAATACTAGGGATGACTTTTTAATGTGTTTCTTCTTCAAGGACTAGGCAGTTGCTCCTATGGTCTATTCTTCTATTGAACAAAGAAGTCTCTTGATATATTGGAACAGTAATCACAACACAGTAACTGAGATTATTATTGCATATTTTATCTATTTTAATGATGGTGGAAATTTATTTATTAATTTTACATTATATTAGCGACTCACCCTTGCTTCCCTCAGGTTCGTCCCTGATTTACTTCCCGATACAAACTTTCATCAACATTTTAACCCTCTTACGGGATGATTTCCGGGATAGAAAGTATCCTATGTCCTTTCCAGGGTCTCAAACTATCTTCTTACCAAATTTCACCTAAATCGGTTCTGTAGATCCAGAGATTACCCCCTACAATACCGCAAACTCACAAACTCACAAACTTTACCTCTTAATGATATTAGTATAAACTAATAATGATACAGAAACAGTGTTAAATTTTATGTTGTAAAAAATTCAAAATATTAAATTTTTTTAACACTTTTCGTTTATTACTCGTATATTGGTGGATCTCTATTATCTAGTAATGAAAACTATAAATTGAAGTAATCTGCTCAAATTGGCTTATTACATCTTATATGTAATTGAGATAAACATTGCAATATCAATTTGTCCATTCAAATACGTCAATAATAAATTTCAATTAGTCATCAATGTAAATTGTTTCGATATGTATGTGTCATATTAAATCAACTTCCTATGTCTAAAAATAGTAATGTAACATAATCTATATATATATATATATATATATAATATATATATATATATATATATATATATATATATATATATATATATATATATATATAACTAAGCCGAATCTGTATATTAAATATTTTATGGAAAATCTTATTGAAATATACATTATTATCGATACAGAGGCCGAATCTATAGTTTTTAGAGTTTTTGTCTCTGTCTGTCTGTCTATCTGTTACCGCACCACAAGAAAGCCCTATACAGATTTTGGTGAAATTTGGTATGATGATAGCTGGTTGTCCGGGTCAACATATAGGATACTTTTACTGCGGGAAAATATCGCATCTCTGAGAAATCTATACTAAACGTTAAAACGTAACTAGGGACGAACCCGAGCAGAGCGAGGGTGGGTCGCTAGTTAACAAATATAAAATACATATTATCATTTATTGACAAACCAGACTTTGACCTACGTAAATAAGAAATAGCATAATAATATTTCTAATAACGTAATAAAATTCATCATATAATAAAATTAGAGTATGATTTAAATGATTCATTCAATCGAATGTGAATTCATGTCTCGAACTGCAGTTATCTTTATATTTACATGAGATAAAATTATAACGCCAGACAACTTAAAAAAAACTTTTACTTTTATTATGGTCATAAACTATATAATATTTCGCACAACTAGGCACAAAACAATATTTTTATAATTTTTATATTCTTTTGGTATACCTGATTTTTAATGCAGATAAATTAAACATACGGAAAATACCTTTGTGATCCACATTAAAGTGAAAAAGATTTGCACAGTCACAGAAAATTGTTGAAATAATTAAAAATTATAATTTCTACCTTCTATTGTACAAACCTGTTAGAACGTAAGCTATATTTTTCTGTGAAATTTCATTGAGATGTATTATTAATATGAAATATCCGTTTTAAATCGGTCGGTCCAGATGTTCGTCTCGATTACATGAGATAATATTGATATCTTCCAGTCAAGCACGACGCCATGAAGAGACGCTTTAAATAAAGTATATTAAATTTCATTAAACAACTAACAACATGTGTGGGCAAAAAGCTCTATTAAAGTTAAAAATAGGTAACACAGCATCGGAACGATGTATTTTCAACCAACTTCAAAAAGGAGTAGGTTCTGAATTATACTGTATTTTTTTTTGTTTGTCACCTCAGAACTCCGTCATTTATTACCCGATTCGGACTATTTTTGTTTTGTTTGAAAGTTACATTTGAAAAAAGTAATATCACCCTAAGGGTGGGAAAATAGCTAATGAAAATTTAAGCTACTTCTAATTGTCATACTGAAATCATTCATGCTATGCAGTTTGAAAATGCAGCATAAACACTAAAAATGCGTTTTCATACCCTCATATAAAATTCAATAAGCATACCTATCTATATTTTACTTAAATAAATAAAACTTGTTTATCTGTGGAAGAATAAAAGCAGCGAGGATGAATAATAATAATTTGCTTTTATTGGGTCTGTCTCGTCCAGACGGCTCATGTGAGATTAACTGCTCTATCCATCGTTAAGGCTAACTTTTAATTTAAAATGGTTGCCGTTTTACATCACAGCAGTCTTATTTGAAATAATTGAGCTAATTAGACCAATCAGATTTTATTTGTATTATACCTCACTCGAGAAGTTCTTTTATATCTTTAACAATAATGGGTTTGTAACTACACATTTTAAATATTTTTACTATCTTAATTTTACGAAATTGACGTTATATTTTTATATTAGATCTATACTGTTATTTTTAAATAATCAGATTAAATAAAGTATTTGTTCATAAATGTATTGGTAACTCAGTAGCTTGAAAAAGTAAAGCTCTCCAAGAATCTCACATCTGTGAGATTTTTAATCATATTCATGACGATTACCACTTGGCAATAAGGTGCGGGAAAATATTATAAGGAAATCGGCATCAGATATTTCAGAACCCAAATAGTTTTCCAAAGATTGGTGAAGTTCGCAAACCCGCATTTGACCAGCGTGAAAGACTATAGGGCCCTATGCTCGTATCGCGTTGAGGGTACACGGGCGTGCCCCATTACGTCTGTGTGACGTTAAAAGGGGACTAAAAATATTTTTTTCTATTTATATGTAAATATTTCAAATACTTCCAAATAGGATACCTCAAACTCCGATAGGTGCCTGTGTAGTTATTATATGTGTGTATATAACAATTTATTTGTCAAGGTATTTTTTTTATTATAGGCTTTACAATTGTAAATAATACATTAATAATAATATAGTCTTAAAAAATGTATGCGACTTTCGTGCGATGTAATGAAGGTGATTTATTTATTAACAGAAGCGAGTGTTTTTTTATTATGGGGCTTTTTTTTGTTTACCACTATAAATAATACAATTTTAGGATAAAAATAAAAATGTACAGAGCTTAAAAATATATGCGACTTGCGAGATGTAATAAAAGTGATTTATTTAATATTTTAGGAGAACTCAAAATGTATTAGTATAGTTTTTTTACTAAAAGCAACTTTTAGAATACTTTATAGACTTGGCTCGCTTAGAATTTTGCCATTCATTCTCACTTGAAAAATTCTGTCTGCACAGATAGAAAAAAATATTATGAGCACACATTTTACCTTTTATATGTTCGTTTTACTTCGTGTAATATATCAAAGATGACGTACAAATAAAAAAAGGTATAATATTAATGACTTTTTTGATGGACATTTTGGTTGATTTATGCATACTATAATTACATAACGGGTATGAAGCGTGTCTTAGCAAATTTATATTTTTTTCTTTAAGTAACCGGTTATCTGCAAGGATGCAAGTCATTTCAATCAAAAGTTGTACTTTAGAACATCGTCTCAGACTAAAAGAATAGTACTGGAGCGTCCATGAGGATAAATAATGCAAAACAAAGCTGTCAATGCCGAAAGACAATATGTCAATCTATTAACGATATTTTTAATATATCTATACATATAATAAAATTGTAACTAAGTCGAATCTGTACATTAAATATTTTTTGGGAATACCAATTGAAATATATATATATATATATATATATATATATATATATATATATATATATATATATTTCAATATATATGTGATTCTACAAAAAATGGGTAACTCGATGTCACCAGTCAATAAAATGATGTATTATTACATTTTGTTTATAATTTATAATTAATTCTAAAACAATTAAAAGCCATTTATTTGGTCACCCAATTTCAGCCATCCATTATAAATACAAATTTGTGAAACTTCACAGTATATCCTCAAAACGTCAGTACTTTGGCGTGTCACAACGCCAAAAGCGCGCAATCATATAGCTGTGTATTAAATATTACCTTTAATATAATAAAATTTATTATTTCACTATAATCTGTGATGTATTTAATAATATATGATCACAACTTTATATTATAATATTTTCAACTTTGTTGTAAAAATAATAAGAAACTTTGTGTTCAGTTTTATTCATCAGTCCGTTGTGTGTTGTTCGAATTTGAATATCTCGCTAAATACCGGCGACTTAAATCCAAATCCGCGTTAAACTTTAAGGTTGATAATAAAGTTAGCTGCAGACCGCGCCATTGTTCGGCTGTCATTTCTGTGCCGGTGCTAGAGTTATGTTTGTCGTGTGAACACGTGCCGACCCAGACAAAATGTCAGTCCTATGGTGAGTCGCTATTTTTTTGTAAATTTGTGTTATATTTTAATTTTAACATACTTAACTTTGATTTGTTAAAATGTAACTTATTGATATTCGAAAATATCAAAATAAAAGTTGGTTCGAAAGGTAACCTCAAATTCATGTTTGTTTCGTCAGTCCGTTGGCGTCAGTCCGTTGTCTGATATTGCGCTAAAGGACAGACGTGTTTCTAGGGTACTGACTTGTTGGGCGTGTTTAATCATTTTTTTTTAATTATTTCAGTTTATAACATCATGGCTCCATAAAAACAAACAAAATATGTCTAAGGATAGAGATGAAATATCGAAACAGAAAATAAAGAAGAGAATTAAATTAGCTGAATATAAAAAAAAAAAAAAGGTTGCAATGCTTGAAAAAGAAAGGAAAGGGACAAAGAAAAATATTAAGGACATGACGCCTCGGGAGCAACGATTGACAAGAAAAGAATGGAAAAAATATTCATTAAAGTACAGACAAAAAAAAACAACTCTAGTACAGATAATTTGATTTTGATTTTGTCGACAAAAAGATCTCATTTTTATTACTTGCCTATATGGCATAGATTGTTATTTGTAAGCAACATAACGATATTATACAAGTCAGAAGGCTGTTTTGAAGACTGATATAATATTACTTGATAACTGTTATTATGTTAATTGGTACCTTTAAGGCAGAGAGAGTTATATTTTTATTTCAATTGTTTGTTGATTACTTAGAAAATGTACCTATATTGTTAAGCTAAACTACCTCAAAGTAGTTAAGTTCATAAAAAGCTGCTTCAAAGGTGAAGAAAGTTGTTCCTCACAGTATTACGTACAAAATATTTTTTTAATTGTTATTTAAGAGTGAGACTCAAAATATGTGCCATTATTGGTTCCTAAGAGATTTCTTCTAAATTTTAATAAATTTCTTGCATATCTTATGAAATTGTGTATTTCATCAGTACTTTGTTACTCACGTCAGTCCCCTGGTTTCGGAATTCGGAAAAATCGAAATATCTCCGCATCTACTTTAAAAAGTGACTGGCCCTATCATGAGCAATATTTTCATTAGATTAGCTATCTTATAATCAGAATTCGTAGGAATTTGATTTAAAAACTATCATAAACAAAATATCCTGAAAAGTTACCCAACTTTTGTATATCCGCCCATATATATATATATATATATATATATATATATATATATATATATATATATATATATATATATATATATATCATTTCTGAGAAAAAATACAAAAACTGCAATTTAAGAGTATACTAATTTTTAATATTTCCTGATAAGTTTTTAGTATTTTTAAGCTATGTGGCTTAATTACTTCGGTTATTTTACTTTAAATTACACATTTGTCCGATCAGATCTCCTGATTACAGCGGACACAGCGGCGGGAATGGTTTAACTACAACTACGGTACAGAAACGGTATTTTAATTTAGCTTTTTATAGAACTATATAGGCATTTATTAGTCTTCTACGCTCTCCGTTTAATTTTTTAAGCGTGAGAGATGTTCATATATATTAAATTTTTTTATGTAACAATATCATATTGTGATTCGTTAATAGTTCAATTAAAGAAGAATTGAAACTCAGGAAAAAAACTATGAAATGAGATCTATGAAAGTAAAATGTCTTGAAAATAATTCATAATATTAAAAAAAAGGTATGGCATGTATTAAGATTTTCTGTAAAAAAAGGTCTATTGACTCGTTGATTAATTTGATAGGTAAAACTGATAGATTAGATTATTAAAAAGCTTTCCATTATAAGTTTGAGTACTGGCTTGAACCTTAATGTACACGACCGTAGGTAGTTTTCTCCGTCTATGTACTCGACACTCGTATATTATAGATAAAATATAGATAATAAATATATTTTAATAAGTACTCAGCATATTTGTTATTATGTTTAAGTATAAATTCTAAATGTTGCGTTATGATAAAAACGTCTGTGTACAGATACTGTTTCTCAAAACAACAAAATTAAATTGCATAAATGGATAGATTTAAATATTATTTTTAAATAATTTTTACAGTAGGTAACCTACTTGTAGAAATTAGTTGTAAAATGATAATTTAAATATTATAAATAGGATAAATTAAAAACAAAATTAATAAAGTGTTATATATTTTCATACAATATACTCGTACATACAACATACTCAATATGTTAAGAACAGATTCTTAATTAAATTTTCCATAATCTTGTCAAACGTTATCTGCGATCGATTTGACTCATACTCGTAGAGACTGGGCTGAGCGATACTTTAATAAAATTGACCACTCTAGAAGAGAGAAAGCGACCGTGCGGCCGTTAGGCACCTGTATTTTATTCCAATTTGAATTTATAAATGGAATGTAAAAAAATATAACACAGTGTGATAGACACAAAAGGTGACAATATATCTTTATAAATCGTATTTCAATGTTCAATTAATACAAAAGACTTCTGGCCGCACATTCATTTTGTCTCTGTCAAGCCTTCCGCCATTTTTAGCTTATGACTGGCAAAGAAACACTCAGTTCACTCTCGATGTCTATGATTTGACTGCTCTCGCCTTATGGTTGGCACGAAGCTATATCATAGACTAGAAACAAATAGCTGCCAATCGAAATTATGTAAACTTTCGTGTGCACAATTCGAAGTTAACTATATTTTCTATTAAATGCAAAGTAATTACTAAATAAGATTAAAATAACATAAGAAATGCTTTCGTTCCTTTAAAAGGAAAATTAAGCAATACGACTTCAAATGATTAACATTATTTATCATTGCATATAAAATATGTTTTTATTCCATAACGTATACTTGGTATACAACATTTCATGACGTAAAAATGATAATTAAAATTAAAATACAAATGATTCAAAAATTAAACAAAGTAAATAATAAGTACATAAAATGTTCTTATTAGTATTCGTATTCACCAATATTTTTTTTATTTATTTTTATTTTTGGAGGGCATCCTCCCCCCCCCCCCCCCCCACACATAAAAAATAAATAACTATATTGTAAAAAGATGTCAAAGTGAAGTTTGACTCACTAGATTTACTCCATAATATAAAAAATAAAAGGAACTGTTAATAAAACCTTAACGGTTAATTATAAATAATTTAAAAAACTACATATTTAAATTACATAAAATACTCTGTACATGTATACGTTAGTTAAACTATATAATAATAATAATAATAAAGATATACACGCGTTGCTGTTTGTGCAGTATAATAGTAAATCTCTATTATTATAAGATTAATAATACTTTCTGGTATAGCAATAATATATAATTTTACTTTTAACGTATACATACGTTGTATTTATACATAGCTAATATCTATCTCTTTAATCGAGATACAGACACAGTTAAATCGCCCCACTCAAGTGCTCCCATATCTTGTTGTTGAAAATATCTCAACTCTGACAAATCTATACTAACCGTTAAAACGTATCTAGGGGACGATCCCGTGCGGAGCGAGGGTGAGTCGCTAGTAATATATAATTGAAGGAATATTCTAAGCAATTGCAATTAATATTTAAGTCTGTTCATTACATTAACGCGAGCCATAAGCGTTTGTGAATTCTTCAAATGCTTTATTGATGACTGCTTTGTTACAAGAAATACCAGTGGAGTATGTCCTGAAACATTTATACTGATAGAAGCATTGTTTTCTTTGTTCCTCTTCAGGATAGTCGCAACATATTAATATAGCAGCTTGACAAATTCGCGATTTCAGTGCAGGCGCTTTTGTCGTAGTTGGCATCTGAAACAGAAATAAAAATTCAAATAAATTAAACGTATATATTTTTGGAGTATGGCATAGAATGTATACCATCTCAATAAAAATATAAAAATGTTATGTACATACATATAGTTTCCTAGCGACTCTTTCGATATATATATATATATATATATATATATATATATATATATATATATATATATATATATATATATATAACGATTTGATGAACTATCATCATGATTAAAAGCAAACCATTTTAACTAGTTAAACATCATAAGGTCCATTCTAACAAATTATTACAAATTACAAGAAATAAAATAAACATTTAAACTAGATCACTACGTACTTATAAATCATATTTCTAACTATGATATGTAGTGAAATGCACTACACTCAATTCTTTTTTCACAATAATAAATAGATAACATAATAAAAAAACAAGAAAGATATGTTACCCCGGCTTGACTGCTGCCATGCTCAACGGGTGGCATCTCTGGAAACGGTTGTGAAGGTTCGATAGGGTCCAAAGTTATGGGTCTAGAGCCATCGTTTTCACTTTCTATATTTGTTCCCTTGTCACCAGTAACTATACCCCAATTCATATTATCATCTTCCATTTCCGGAAATCTATCTGGTAGACTTATATTTTTTGGACAAGGTAAATGAGACACTGGATACGGAATATAAATAATTTGCGGTGGAGGCGGAGGGGGAGGTGGTCGTTTTATATATGAAGATATTTCTTGCAGTAAATGTATTATTTCATTTATCGAATCGTCGCGACCATAGTCGATTCTATCGTAATTATATCGGTCGTAATCGTAATATGGATATCTCGATCTTCGACGGTGTCGGTGTTTTTCATTGTCACTATCCTGTATTGTTCTTGCATTGACCAGATAGAGTATTGCCAGCAATAACATACAGAGCTTCATCTATAATAGCATAAAAAACACACTATAGTAAATAATATAATTAGAAATTTTTATATATCACATATATTAAAAAATTTTGTGGTTTAGATTGGATTGGAGTGACTCGAATAGCGTCATTTTAAGAGCAAGTACTTGTTTCAAACTTTTAACAACAATATGTAACTTTTCATTAAAAATAAAGCAAAATAATTTTAATTATAAAACTTGGCCTACTATCACTAAATGTCGCTTACTAAAATAGCAAGGAATTCACCAGACGCATCTACTTGGCTATTAACTTTATTCGTATCTAACAAACAATATAAATAAACATAACAAAAAGTGTGAATTGCTTTCATCTTTGGGCCAAATAAAAATTTGAATTATTTTTCTCTACTTACATACTTGATTATCGTCTTTATAATGTAATATTATATATATTTTAACATAACATTATAAATTCTTTTAATTTTAGCAAAAATATTCGCAAAAAATAATGTGTAAAACTCAAACCAGTATAAGTATCTAATATGTTGAAAGCTGGAAAGTTGATTTTAAAACTATACTGAACAGCCTTCACATTCTTACCTTGATAAAATTCACTTTAAATAGTTTTTTCGCCGCAATATTTTTTATAATATGATTATTGTAATCTTTCAAGTGTTTTTATTTTTAACTTCGTATATTTGAACCGTTATTTTAATGACGTTAATATAGCTCACACAACTCTTGCGCACAACTGATCAGAATGGTGTTCGGTTCACTACTGAGTACTGACTGATATACTTTATACTTCCTACCATAGTATACAGATTACAGAGTTTAAACATAATCGCTATGACGCTAAAGCAATAAATAGCATATATCACATCTAAAAGCAAACATCAATGTTCTACAAGTGGTTCTAAAAATTTTATCTACAGATAAACTTAGTGAAATCATAACAAGGACAAAGTTGTACATTGAATATATATAGAATTATGGTTTCGTTGACAAAATACAGATTTAGGTTTTTCGTGTAACGAAAGATATGTGCAGACGGGCGAACCAGCCGACTTTAGTCAGTGCATCGTAAGCCCGTATTAAGCCAGCCAATAAAATTAGAATACTCGAATCGTTTCCTAACATGAACTTTCAGACGTATTGAGTTCGTTATTAAGTTTTTGTCTGTTTTTCAATCAAACAGAAATTTCGAAGTCGACTTTAAAGTTCTGTTTAGCACTAAGATGTGACACGGAATTGGGCTAACTTTAACCCCCACAAAAGAAAGAAATTGGGACGATTATTCTTTTTTTGCTTAGATCGTTAATAGATATATGCGGAAACCGAGAGATTTCGCTAAAAAGTTTGAATTTAAAATTAGGTAAATCACGTGAGGTAACTACAGTATGGATTGACGTAATTTTACATCATGTTGATAAGTTTGCTAGAAAATGCATTTACTGAAAAATACATATTTTTTTGACAACGTATGAAATGCCAGGTATACCGTGTAAGCTTGTTCAATGTTTTTTGGATTCATTATTTTCCATAATTTTTGATGTGAAATGATTAACACGAACTTTTCTTAAAATACTGCGAAAATGTTGCAAGCTTCACGAGTTTATTAAATACGAAAATACAATGTCTGCCTGTCTGGTTGTTCCGCATGATCGCCGACTCATTTTTAAAAATTTCAATATACTCGTAGTTCGACTCCTATTACTTTGATTTTGCATAACTAAATCCAAGCTTTTCTTTCTATCCCAAAAAAGATACACAATATATTATTTGTAACTACCGTACAAGCAATACTGCATAAAGTTGTGTAGGTATATATTTAATAATATTAGTCATTCGGTATTAATAATATTCATTGTTATCAACAATATCCTATATATTGGAACAGAAGGTTGTTTAATGATGCCTACACTTTTATTGGAGTAGAGTATTGGTTAGGTTTTTGAAACTAAAAAATCTTTAACTTTACATACAATTTATCTTATATTCGGCTAATCACTTATATCTTCTTTATGCTATACGCCAGTTACTGTTTTTATATTGTAAGGTCACCATTTGTCACTCTTCTAAAAACTTGCTTTACTGGTAAAAACTAGCCAAGTAAAATATTGAACTTCAATTTATCTAAACTATCTACTCTGTGTACATAATTTAACTGTTCAAATTTAAGAAGTTTTATTTTTTAAATAGTAAACAATTTTGTGGCAGAAAAATCAAAAAATGTGTTTTAAATTTATTTTAGAATGTTGTATGTTCTTATGAAAAAAAATCAGGATTATCTACACAGAATTTCGCACACATTTAGATCTCAATTTTTTTGTCGGTGAAGTTGACAACCACGCATATTCTAAATATTGAACTTGGCTCCCATTTCCACATTTTGTTTTTAATGGGATAACTTTCACTGGAATGAATGGAACTAAACGAACTTTCGTTTCTCACATTGCACAACCTTTAATGTTATTTGTTTCTTTTTTAATTCATGTATTAGGATAAAAAAAATAATAAGAAAAAGTATAAATAAGTAAAATAACCAAGTAGGCTTTATTCAAGGTGCCTTTCAAGGTGCCTATAATTCTAGTTAATTTAAAAAATATCTATATGAACCATAATGACAAATAAAAGAAATCTAAATTGAAAACACTGAAAATATTAAAATGAAAATGTTAAATACATACATATATTTCAACTCTATAATTTTAACCTTTTAAGCATGTACGGTTCGATATAAAGCGGGATTAATAGAGGCCTTCTCGTAAAACAATGGAATAGTAATAAAAAGGATTGTCTGTACATACGTTTGTACAATGACTTGAAGTTTATTCACGTACTGGGAATCTAAATAGGACAAAGGCTGCCTTCATACGGCACGTTAAACTGATGTCAATTGTAGTAATAGCTAAAGTACAGATAAAAAATATGTGGCAAAATACTTAAAGAGATATCAGCTTGTTTCACCAGATTCTATAAAATATTATAATATATAATAGAATTGATGTTTAGTAATATAAAAAATGTAATTTTTGGCAAATCTATACAGATAAATAAAATTGAAGTGTCTGTTTGCAATGTCAAAATAACAGCGTTTTACTAAATGCATATAAAATTATATACGGTACTTTTAAGAAAAACACATTTTTTTAAATTATTGTCTGTGTGTCTGTCTGTCTGTCTGTTTGTTCCGGATAATCTCTGAAATGGATGGACTGATTTCGACGGGACTTTAACTGGAAGATAGCTGATATTATAGGGAGTACCATAGGCTACTTTTAGTTTAGAAAAAGAATTAGGGTTCCGCTCAAAAACATTAAAACGTACCCAGGGACGAACCCGAACGAAGCGAGGGTGAGTCGCTAGGAAACTATATGTATGTACATAACATTTTTATTGAGATGGTATACATTCTATACCATACTCCAAAAATATATTACTTACAATTAGTCGATTAATAATAGGTACTTTTACGAAGATTTCGTAAAAATTCAGTTTTATGTAAATGTTTGTTCCGGTGTGCTGGCGTCGAAAACTTTTGGTGGGACTTTTGCACCTACCATATTACCTATTGTCCAAGAGTTCAATAGAACTGCGGCAATAACCTCATTGTTAGTTTATTTGTAAGAAAAAAATTGAGATTCTATTTATTCACAACTGTTGAATTCACAATTACCTATGGTACTATGTCACCGCTTTATAAAGTTTTTGTTTTGCTTACTTTACAGCTACAAATCCTATTGAAAATAATTTACAAGTACAGTTAAATTAAAGTAAGCTATCTGTATAATAAAAAAGTGTAATTGTTTATCCAACCCTTCTCGAATCGTGATACTTTGGGTGAAAAAAGCCAACCCTCTCCTCACTGGAAGAGGCGATAAGACGACGTGTTATGTCTTTTAAGACGGTTTTAGCCTTAACCTCGGAGCCAAGTGTTTCTATAAGTAGTGTGATTTTGAACAAACAATACTACAGATAACCAGCTAAGACGAATAATATATTTTCTTAACTTTCTTTAAAATAATATAGTGCAAATAGTAACCGTAACATCTATCTGTATAGATACCCATATTACAAATGCGAAAGTAACTCTATCTGACTGTCTGTCACTGTCTGGATCTCCTCCTACCTCTTCTAATCCTACTTCTTCTAAGCCACGCAAGGGATTTCGACACAGTTTTTACTAATAGAAAGAGGAATAACAACGAAGGTTCATACATAAAATTTGTACAGAAAAGCTAACTATGACGTGTTTTGTCAAAAAAAATATTTTCGTACGCTTACATGCGCTCACTCTGATGCGGATTGCTAACACTGGCTAAACCTTAAGAGATACATTAAAACAATGTACTAGAAAATTGTAGGTCTTAAAACAGTCTGCAGAAAAGTCCGCGATAGCATGTGTCTTCCTCCTAAGGTACACACACACTATAACTGTTTTCATCTATTTAAAACGTACCGAGGGACGCACCCGTGAGAAGCGAGGGTAAGTCTATGTTGTAAGTCTATTTTATTATATATATACACTAGCCTGTATACATATAAATAAAATTAAAGTGTCTGTCTGTGATTTGACATTCAAACTGAAATATGCAGCCATTTTGTCTACCATGATCTTTGTCGTTATCGGCGCGTTGAAATGAATATGTGTACTGCAGATCAATCGAAGGAATGGGTTTTTCGGAAATATATCCTGTTTTCGTTGTCCTTAAGTACATAGTGTAATTTATATGAAAAAAGTACCAAAATAACCCTTCTTAAAAATTTTGTCTGTCTAGTCCGGGTAATTTTTAGAACGATTTAACCGGTTGTAATGGGACTTTCAATGAAAGATAGAGTTTGTAGGGCTATATATAGGATAAGTCTTATTCCGGAAATATTTAGAGTTCTAGCGCGAAATTCGGAAATCCTTAATTATGCAAAATTTAAATTTACGATTTCACGTAAAAGTCACCGACCGCATGCGTGGGTGTGCCTCCAACACTCACAATAACTAGCTATTTTTATCGATTGAAAACAAACCTAGGTACGCACCCGAGTAAAACGAGGGGAAGTCGGTAGTAGTAAATAAAAAAATCAATTATCTTTCCTTAGAAGTATTCTCTATATTTTAATAACAGTAAATTAATTTTCATTAAAACGTTTGTGGTAGAATTATATAGGTAACTAGCGGACCCGACAGACGTTGTCCTGTCTACACGTCTTTAATTTGAAAATTTCAAACTTTTTGGACAAAATTGTGTATCTAAACCATTCCCAGATCCCCTTGAACACACACAAAAAATTTCATCAAAATCGGTCCAGTCGTTTGAGAGAAGTTCAGTGACATACACACTCACAGAAGAATTATATATATAAAGATTTCCATACTTTCACAAACGTTTTTATGTAAAGGTTTATAAATACAATATTAGGGCGAAAATTGACTGTAGAATATAAAGTGATTGAAAATGACGAACATTTGATATTACTTAAAATTTCTACGAAAGATTAAACATTAAGCGAAACCATATATTTTTTTTAAATAAATTAACTTAATTAATTAAAGACATTAACAAATAAATATACCTTGTATAGTATAATATTTGTATAAATTTGAATTTATAATATGTCAGGTTTCTTGTACGTACATTTCAATATCTGTGAGGATGACAAAAAATGTACAAAAGTCTTAAAAGCTTTTTACTGCGCAGTGAATACTCGTACATGGGACCAGGCAACATTTTGCATACTTTTGTTTTTGCGGTATAGCTAAGTTTTAAAGCATATGGGAGTTTTAACTTTCACATGACCCTCTTTTAGATTTCTTTCTAAAATGTGTCGTCATATTTACTTGTAAAACATATAAGAATAATATATATATATATATATATATATATATATATATATATATATATATATATATATATTACTAATTTAATCTAAGGTTTAGATCCCAAGAAATATATATAGATTTTTGTTATAGCGTCTTATTCTTCAGTCCATAGCTACATACACTACAAATATTTTGCCACGTTCCAATATCCTAGAGAAACGATTTAACACTAATAAGAGACAAAAAATACTCTAACAAGATAAATCTATACTATCTATACTAATATTATAAATGTGAAAGTTTGTATGTATGTATGTTTTTTACTCTTTCACGCCAGAACGGCTAAACGGATCTGGATGAAATTTGGCACAGAGATAGATTATTTAATATTATAGTCTGGAATAACACATAGGCAGTAGCCAGTAGTAGCCTATGTATTATTCCAGACTCCAATTTTCCGGGATTAATTACTATTAATGTACGGTAATAAAATATACGGTTCCCGTCGGATAAATTTGTTTTTGTAATATAAATAATAGCACCTGGGCCACCGAACTTCGCTCGGAGTTTTTGGTCAACAGTGCAATTTTGTTTTAAAAAGAAACTAAAAACTTGAATAAATACAAAAAAAAAACAAAAATAAATTATACCTTTGTATCCGACCGGGATTCGAACCCGGACACCTATGATTGTCGATATTGTGCCTGCCCGAGAGTACGAAATTATTGACCATATTTTGCGTGAAATAATGCGAAAGAAAACCACATGAAAATTCTAAAACACGCGTTTTCCCAGACATAAGAAGACTAATCTAGATCGATTTATCGCTCCCGAAACCTGTATATCATGAAAATCTCAGGAACTACTAATTTGATTTGAAAAATTCTTTTTATTTTAGATAGCCCGTTTATTGAGGAAGGCTATAGGCCATATACACATGTTATATAATGTATAGTTTATCTATTATATATTAACCGTTAAAACGTACCTAGGTACGAATGAGTCGCTAATAAGATATAATATAAGATAAGAGAAGGCATAAGATTTAAATATACGAAATAATATTTATTAGTATTACATTGTAAATATCAATATCAATACATAAACCTCAAGCTCATCAACAATACTAAATTCTAACCAGCTTAAAATAGTGCTACCCCATCTCCTCCTGTAGGTGTCGACTAAAGGATCTAAGGACATCGCACCTTAAGTACCTTCCTCGATGGTGGGCGAATAACAGCATTCCCTAAGAGGGTTAACGTCAGGCAGGCAGCCGGCCGGTTGGAAATTTTTTGCCAAAACCAATAAGCAGTACTGACGTACTGCTTCGACCTCAAGTAATTTGGGAAATAGGCAGGGAGATGATGATAACATTGTAACAATCAAAACAGGAAAAAATTACATTCTTTTATTGATATATGTATATCTAAAAATAAATTCTAGACACTAAAGACTGCGAGCCAAAACATATGTTTGTAAATATATTGTGCTGGTCACATCACGAAATATTTTTAAGCGTTTAAAATAGATCAATAGGAAAACCCACTTTTATTTTAAGATTGCTTCTACAAAGTAACAAGTCCTAAATAATTTTATAAATAACTAGTGGCTCACCCTCGCTTCGCTCGGGTTCGCTCTAGGAAAAACAAAAACAAATCAAGACACGCGGTAGCGTGTCCAACCAAGTTCAAGCCAACGGAACTGCCGACGCAGCACTGTGTGTATATTTACACGAACCATTTGGAGCCACTTTTCACCTCGTAATAACTCAAAATCTATTTAACATAAACTCTTGAAATTTGGTTTATTTAATAAATCCCCTCAGATTACTAGAATTTCTAATTTCATAAATACAGCTCAAACGGTTATTGAGATATTAACGTCTAAAAATCGTCATTTTTATCACTGACTGATATATAGTAGTAAAACCTAACCCACTTCTAGATGACCTAAAAAGTTTAAATTTGGTGTCCAGATGGCTAATCGTGTGCATATAAAGGGAAAAATCCGAAAACAGTAATTTTTTAAAATTTGAAAACAATATTAAATTAATTTTTATTAACACCCTGTGTCTTCCAAAACATAATAGCAATAGCTTAACACCTAGTGCCTTTTGAAATATAATAGCAATAACAATCATAGTAATAGCAAAAACTTTTTCTTTCTCAGGAGAAAAAGTTCTATTATGATTAAAATAACATTTTCCTATTCCACCTTATCCGTTAACGAATAGTTGCAAAATTATGAAAAAAAGATTGAATTTACATGTCACTTTGGAATTATAAATAATAATAGTTTCTTTACAAAAAGTCATTATATTCCATCAAAACATTAATGTGAAAATGGGAGCCAAGTTCAATGTTAAGAATAAGCGTGGTTGTCAACTTCACCGACAAAACAATTGAGATCTAAATGGGTGTCAAGTTCTGTAGTAAATCCTTATTTTTTTCATAAGAACATACAACATGCTAAAATAATTTTAAAACACAATTTCTTGTTTTTTCTGCTACAAATGTGTTTGCTGTTTAAAAATAGAACTTCTTAAATTTAAACAGTCGAATTATTTACACACAGTAGATAACTTAGGATAAATTAAAGTTCAATATTTTACTTGGCTAGTTTTTACCAGTAAAGCAAGTTTTTAGAAGAGTGACAAATGTTGACCTTACAATATAAAAGCAGTAACTTGCGTATAGCATAAAGAAGATATAAGTGATTAGCCGAATATAAGGTAACTTGTATGTAAAACTATCTCACGGAAACCGTACATTTTTCCGGGATAAAAAAGTAGCCTATGTATTATTCTGAAGTATGAGCTATATTATTGTAAAGTTTCATTAAAATCCATTGAGTACTCTATGCGTGAATGAGTGACAAACATCCATACATCCATACACACAAACTTTCATATTTATAATATTATGTAGATGTGAGTATCTATAATAAAATAATTCTTTCCATAATTTAAAGTAAATTCTTACGAAGTGATAATAAAATAATTTAGTATATTTTAAACTACTTTTATATAACTTATGAGTACTAAAATATTAAATCTAAATAAATTTCACAAATCTTGTAAGTTTTTCTTGTATAAACTAAATTAGCTAGAAATTTTAATATTTTCCCGTATAAGTTATAACATTATTAAAACAAGAGAACAAAATTCACTTAAATTTTTCGCGTTGTTCTTTCTGTGTTATATAAGAAAAGTTCCTCAAAATTATCAGAAAATATTATCTACGTTTGATGTTTAACCATTTTTATATAAATGTATGTAATAAGTTTATACGTACAGTATAAAAATATAAAAATTAATTAGTAGTATAATTGTACAACTTTGACCGGATACATTTTTTATTATATGGCACAATAACCATTAGAATTAGACTAATTTTATGCCTGTTTAATTTAACATTTCCAATAAACAATATTAAATTATATGCAAGCACGACTTATATGTTGCTATTTTAATAAAAATTTATAACCTTGTCAGTACCTAATGTGAACTATTAAGACCCTATTTATTAGAGGCTGTGCCGAGGTAGTGTGTATTTCGTGTTTACAGACCTATATATTTAGAATAACTAAGGCAAAGGAAAAAATTGTTAGGAAACTTGAATGTGTGACAGAACCTAGCAAGGTCTTCAAAGTATATGCATTTCCCAACGTTAAAAAAAAAGGGGGGCAAGTACTGGTTTGGCGGACTTTGTTCGATGGTTTGGCGGACTCTAGCTATCTAGTTACAAAAACTAATGTCAATCCGTCACTCCTTTTCAACGTGAAAGAAAGACAAACAAACAAACAAATGCACTTTCACATTTATAATATTAATTTTGATTTTGATAGAATATACCTAATACTTTTAACCCAGGAAGTATAAGGGTGAAGGACGGCTTAATCGTGGGAACTAGGCTTTTGGTTTTTTTTATTTCACATAGGTAGTATAGTATAAATATTTTCAAATTGATAAAATAAGGTAAGGATTCAATTCAATACATATTTCTTGTTAATGGCATCAAAGCGTGTCACTTGAGCACAGATTATAAAATAAGGATCTTTAATATTACTTTTATATATTCGGTGCGGTCCTCCTTTGTGTACATTGTATATATATTAAGTATAAGTTAGTCTCTGTTCAAAGATTCCAAAAGCTTTACGTCATTCTTTCATCGCAACTTGTCATGGTTTATTATTTATGAGCTCATTGTAATAGCCCTATAGGTTTTGAATGATCTCATATCAAAATCTGATTTTTCCTTTCCTATATAAATCACGCTTTTTAATATTATATTATACATCATCGTTTCTTTTCCTTGACCAAAAACAGGATGATAATTGAGAGAACTTCTCAAAAAGTTCTCCGCTAATTCTCAAAGAATACGTGCCGAACGGCAGTTACTAACAGTGAGATTTTATTTTAGCCGGATCGATAGGAACTAACATGTGTATAATGTTCATATAAGAATTATAACATATTAAGCTCCCTAGGCAAGGTCCGTTGAAACTCAAAACAAAACACTGCGCTACAACCGTCGTCAATGTCATTAAATTATTTAGAAAATAACATGATTTCTTTGTAATGAAGTTGAGTTCCCTAAAAATTAACAATTTTTCACGATAATATCATTAATTAACATTGCATGAAAATGACGTAAGAGTTTGTAAAGTAAATTTGGTTAGATTGAGTACTTACTAATTTAACGTGGCACATATCCGCAAAAAAGGTTTTAACGTTTAATAAATATGAAAAAATTCTAAATATTTACTGCATATATATTATTTAACTATATAACACTTTATAGTTGAATAATATAAGTATTAGCGTGACTCTACGAGAGTCTCTACGTGATGTATAGACAACTTATCTATGTATACACCGTCATATGAATTCATATATAATTAATTCTATATATCTTCGTATGAATTCATATATAAATTTAAAATTTTAATTTTCTGTAATTTACCAAACAAATTAGACATTTCTATAATAGCAACTTACAGTTTTTTTTTTACATTAAACTACAATTATATACCTATGACTAATAAAATAAAATCTGCTGTGTATATATTTTTGTAGATGAACAATTAAATATAGTAAACGACCATGTTAATGTACATACGTACACAATACACATGTACCTGCTACAATTAAGAACAATACCCAATATTATCAATCATTATTAGCATAGATGGTTTTTCAAGACTGCTGTGTTAAATATTTTTAAATGCTCCATAAACACATTGTATGTTCCTTGCCTCGTGTTTTGCTACAATACCAACTTGTTATAGCAATAGATTTTATATAAACATGAATTAAAATGGGTACGAGATGTTATTGAACATAACACGACGTGTAATAAACCTAAATTTGATATAATAAGTACTTCACACGTTTTGGGCGGTAAGCTGGGCGGGCGGCGCAGTTTTTATTCTGTAGGTACTTATTAATAAAATGAAAATATCTATTTGTTATTTGTATATAAAATATAAGATTACTCCACTTATTATATTTTTGACACATTTCATCAAAAATGCAATACTATATTCATTGAAAGCATTCTGTACCTGAAATTTTATAATTAAAAGAAATGGCGCTTATATGAAATAAAATATATCAAACGCGTACATTTCTAAGCGAATCTCGAATGGTATATAGCGGTTAATTCGTATACAATTAGTTTTAAGGGATTATATTAAAAGAAAAATCCACAGCGAAAAAAATTAGAACTCAATACTCATATTATCTAATTGTATGGAAAATAGGTGATGTAGCGTTTTCTGAGTGACGCATTGGTTTCTTGAATGACGTTAACATCGGTTTGATTTTATTGTACTTAGAAATAATTAATAATCATGATCACCAGATGTGGTGTACAAATTATTAATTCATACTGTTACTCAGGCAGGAAGTGTATAGTTATCAAAATGAAGCACCTAAATTATTTATTTCTACTAATACTGCTTGCAACTCTACCTGGTTGTGGTCATGTATAGCATCTCTATATATCTGTATCTCTGAATTCGTTTCGTCTATTATAAATTATACGTTACAATTATTTTATTTTAAACTTTTACATCTATACATATAATAAAATTGTAACTAAGCCGAATCTGTATATTAGATATTTTTTGAAAAATCTCTAGTTTTTGGAATTTTTGTCTGTCTGTCTGTCTGTCTGTTACCGCATCACGGAAAAACCACTGGTAGGATTTTGATGAAATTTGGTATATAGGATACTTTTTACCGCGAGAAAATATCTCATTTCTGAGAAAAAATACAATAACTGCAATGTAAGAGTAAACTAATATGTAGAACCTAAGAATTTGGTCATTGGTCATCTGAGCGCGAGCGGAGCTGCGGGCAATGCTAGTGTACAATAAAAAGTTTTATTGAAATCTGCCCAACAGTTGTCGAGTGTAGTAGATCTGTAGAGTTGGCTAAAATATCAACCAAAATAACACGAACCTACGTTCAACCCGTTATAGTTTTATTATATGTGTATTCCTTTTTTATTTCATTATAAAAGCGGTGAAACTATTACCAATTATAAAAAATATCAGCAGTTCTACAAATGTTATTTTTCGACATTAACATGAGCTTTAATTAAAATTTAAAAACAAAACTTCGAGATCAAAGGGACTTCGACGAGATTGAGTATAGGCCTTAATTAAAATCGCTGACGCAGTGCACAATTGTTTGGTAATGTTGACCAAACGTTAATATCGCCGCCAGCCACACCAAGAATTTTTATATAAATTTCAATCAAAATCACGCTTTAACGATATTTTATACTTAAATGTATAGAATTCTAATTAAACTATTCAATTATTTTGTTTCAAAATTTATGTACTTACATACTCAAGCTCATGTTGTCAATCACTATCAATAAAAATAAATGATTTTCCTTACTAATATTATAAATATGAATGTGTTTATTAGTTGGACCTTTTTCTTAGCAGCAAATGACAAAAGTTATTTTTTTAATTGAAATTGTGTATGTTCCTACTTTCTCGTACATTTCGCAACTTCGATGGTACCCGTGGAATTTATATGTAACAAAATGTTATTTCCAGTACCTACTAGCCAGATATACTATGGACCTGAGTGAGGCAAGATCAGGTAGTCTTGGTAATAAAATATATATGGATTTATAAAATATTTTTGGAATTAATATTTTTTTATAATTATTTAGCATTTACTGAATGCTACTAATATATTAGTGTTGCAACATTAACTTGGTTGATTTTGGGCAAATTAATGTTCCAATCAACAAAGAATTACGTAATGGAAAATAAATTAAAATAAATCGTAATAATAATCGTAATCTAAATCGTAGATTAATCTATTATATATTACTGGCTTAAGTTCCGTACAATTATTTTCTATTTAAAAGTGCACGTTATGTAGAATTTCCATTGATTCAAGTTAAAATATTTTAATAGAGCTAATTGCACCAATCACATAATTTCCTATAAGTACTATTAAGATAAATCTTCATAGCAAACATGCGGGTCCATGTACGCGTTATGATGCAATTATTTATTTATTTAAAACAAGTTTACCTATATGTAATGAAAATAACGACTAGGTTTCTAAAATAATACACGTTCATACTATATTTTAGAACATAAAAATGATGTTTCTTGTCTATACCTAATGATTTTTTTCTATACTTAAAATAAAACCAAGTGGTTCAAAATTTAATCTAGTCGACCGATCAAAATGACGTTCTAATCTATGAATTTATTACATTAATATCCATAAACTAAGTTGAGAACGTAAGAACGAAGTTATCGCATTTTGAAGTGATAGCTTATTGGTGCGCTGGTTTCTAAAGCTTTTGAGATTTTCATATGCGAATCATTTTCAACGTAATCACCACTTGCTAATAGCGTGATGACAAACATTGTAAAGAAAGCTGCATGTCTGAGAGGAAACCTGAATATCTAACAGGACCTAAGAAGTTTTCCAACGAAATGTGAAGTTCACCAACCTGAATCTATCACTTGCCGAGGCCGTGCCTATTTGTGAGACGACACCTCCCAGGTTAATTTCTAAGTAATTAATTAAAATTCCAAGAAATCTATTGTTAACTGACACGCCGCCGGCGTGTCCGCGGTCGTGAAGGCATTAAAAGGGCTTCAATATTATTATACTTATAATCGATCCCTTTGTCGTCGTGTACATTGGCTCTTAAATATAATTATTATTTACAGAAACATTCATATCGGTACAGATAGTTTTCGCTTGGTAATCGTTTCGAGAATTTTTCTCTAGCAGGATATCCCATTAAAATAGGCTTGTCATTTCAAAATTAGCAGCATTACAATAGCATATAAAAAAGGCTCAGTACCGCGTAATGTTACAGCCATTTTCTCACAGACTATTAGTATTAGTATTACATAGATAATGCGGTAGGTGCCCCGTGTTCACCGCTTGACAAATAGATTTGTTTAAATTTATTTAACCCAATAGTTACCAAGTTATATATATATATATATATATATATATATATATATATATATATATATATATATGTACTCAATGATATAACTCTTCTTCTTCTCCCTGCACATTTCCCAATTACTTGGGGTCGGCGCAGTACATCCTCTGTACTGCTGAAAGGATTTGGCAAAAGTTTTACGACCGGCCGCCTCACGCCTGCCTGACGTCAGCCCTCCTTGGGAATCCAATTATATAACTCTATTATTCTTAATTATTCTGGTCAAGATATGTTTAGTAGTTTTTGAGATTTTAGCTTTCACGCTTTAATCGTTAAGCGGAAGAAAATTTCATTTCAAAGAAATACAAATGGTCTTTGATAATAATAAATTTATGCTCTCATATACTTACTATAAATGAATATTTGAAGATGGAAAAATGTTGTATTTTACTTTTACGCCGACGAATTACTTAAGTTAAAACTTAAGACAAAAATGTTTAATGATACGGAGCGGAAGTTGCATTTTTTTTATTTGCCGAACAACAAACATTTCCGAACAGCTAACAATATTATGGGTTAGCCATGATCCAGTAAACAATAAACATGTCACGGTACCTTCCATTAACATTGACTATCTTATCTAAAACAATATACCTGTTACTTACATATTATTCGGCCCCAAATTAGGACCGACGCCATGACACACTTGTTTTTCTGATCAATTTTCATTTAAACAGCTGATTGGCTTGACCTTACTGAAAATGCTCACATGACATCATCATGGCGGCCTTGGTTTAACATTGCGCGGTTTAAAGTCGGATGGAAGTCATTCACATCGATTTTGTTCTATTCTAATTCGTATTATCTTGTATGGTTAAATATTTATTTAGTAGCTTTTAGACTCGGCATGTCGCGGTTTATTTAATTTTTTTTTTTTCATTCCCAATTAACATCTCACAGTACTCCGGGCATATTAAAAAGAACCTGTATGTTACTAAATCTAGAATAATTGGTACATACTACTGGTTAATTCTTACAGGCGAAGGCGTGCTCACTGCTCATGTTCATGTTTTAAAGCCAATTTCGTATTCAATACATGTAAAAGTGTAATTCATATATACGAGTATATGGTACATATGTTTCGTTTATCTGAAAGGTACAACGTATTTTTAAAATGTTAGTATGTTCTATTAAATATATAGCTAATCTAGGTAGGTATATATACACGTATAAGGCAAAAGTGATTGACAGATGTATCAACGCACGGGCCCAACCCTTAAGGCTAGAAAATTTAAATTTCGCACACGTATTCCTCATATGACGAAGGCATCCACTAAAGAAGGATTTTTCAAAATTCAACCCCCAAGGGGGTGAAATAAAGTGTGTATTGCGAAAAAGTGTCTTATTCGTAGTTTGATCGTGGGCGAAGCCGTGGGTCCTGCAAGTTTATAATAAAATAGACTCTTATAAATTGTAAAAAATAATATCATAAGTAAATTTAGCCCAAGGAAATTGAACTAAATGTTGCTTTAATCTATTTATCGATGCCAGGTACCTACTTACATTATAAATAAGGTCACAAAGATATGATAGTTATAAATTCTCAACGTCGAAGTAATATTTGGTGACAATCTGTTCCATTCATAAAACAAATATTAAACAGCCATAGCCAATCACTTTTTATTTACACTGTTTTACGAATATTGGAAAATTTCGTTCATGACGTATTCACCTAACATTAAGTATTGATTGACAGTTAAATAATCTGATGAGTCACAATAAGCAGGTAATAACTTGAAATGTTTTTGTTAAATGTAATAAAAAAATATTTTTATTCCATATATAAATTACTATTGTTAATTAAATATATAACTTTTTATCCTAATCAATTTCTAAAATATTTGAAAATCAAAGTTTAAGAACTTTTCGTACATTACTTATGTTAATGTTATTATATAATAATCTTATCTCAAATAATATATCCCAAACAAAAAATATTTATTACCAACTTTACTATACTGCCTTAAGAGGTGACAATAGTGATGTAATTTACATAGAAAACATCGCCTGTATAAATTTTCATGCTTATAATACGGATAGATAAGAAAACAATATAAGCAGCAAAATTAATACGTATAGATAATATAGTAAACAGATAGAAAGAATCATATTCCATAATTCTAATTTTAACTATTTATTAGTTAATTGTTTCAATTAATTGGAACTGGCTGTTATTACGACGTATAGGTAATGATTATTCTAACAAAGAACGAAATTAAAATCTATTTAGGTCAATAAAAGTCATAAAATTTTATTAAACATGACAGACGTATAACAATATTTCACTTAGTTAAAGTAGTATATGATCTATAAATGAAAGTACATTAAAGTTCACGACATATGAAATCACAGGAGGAAATAGATTTCTTCAGACAATTTGGGACGAAAGAAAAAAGTGAAAAATACAATGTATTTTTTTTTATAATAATGTGACTGTGTAAAAAAAATCCTTACGTTTGTCTACAGAAAGAAATTGCTTGTCATTTTCTGGGGTTAAGGTTATTGTTAGTCATGTATACTTCGTAGTTTTTGCTTGTTAAAATATCATTCTTCATTGTCACTCAAGATCCATTAGCTGAAACCTATAGGTATAAAACAAAATACCCATTTTTTTTATTATAATCATTTGTATTGGACTTGGATTTGTTAAATAACAAGAGAAAATGTTAAAGTATTATATTACCTTTTAAAAATACTCTTATCTATATCTTTGTTGCAAAAGTATATTATTCCGGGTAGAAAAAACTAAATTATAAAAGTGGTCTATTTCTTGTTCCTAGTGAGATTTCCAGTACAATTATTATATGTATAATAGTGTATCTGCATGTGGCATAGTAGCGCCTGAACGGATGGATTGTTTTTTTTTCTTTAATAGGTGACTTCATCGACAGTGTTCTTAGCTACACAACAAGAAAATTAGTTGAGTGACATGAGAGAGCAGACTATCAGCTCTATTCTAGACGGTAAAAAGATATGAACAACTCTTTTTTTTATGCTATTCAGTGACAAACGAGCAGACAGCCCACCTGATGGAAAGCGGTATCTGTCGCCCATAACACCTACGGTTCAAGCACTTAGGTTTTATGTTATAAAAATGGAGAAACGCAGGTCACTGTGAGGACTAAGATGATATGCCTATTGCCTGTAATTGCGCTGGCTACCTTATCCTTCAAACCGGAACACAACAATGTAATCATTGTTTCTTGGCGGAAGAAATAGATAAGGGGGTGGTACCCATCCAGTCGGACTCCTCAGGCTTGACGGAGTCCTACCACCGGTAAAACTCCCACACATCTAAATGATTCTAAACTTGCAATCCCGTTATTTTAATGACAATGCAATGATTACTATGGTATCTAACCTAGGGTAGATCCTGTGAATGCTGGTGAAACTCAACTCTTTACTTAAATACTGCAGAAATATCGTGTTTGTGCTCATTAAAAATAGTTTCAATGAATAGGTTATTGTGTTAGGGTTTTTTTTTAATTTTTAATTTAAGAGTTATTACCTATAGCAAGACTCATACACATTCCTTTAGAGAAAAAATAAAAAAACTGTCAATTGAAAGCGATACCTCAACTAGGCAAGGATTATAAGATGTATTATAAGCAAAACAAATTATCACTATCAATTTTTAAACTATCTTAACTAAACTTTGTAATAAAAGATAAATTAAAATGACATTTTTATAAATAAAGTATACATTGCTCAATAAATATTTTATTTATACTGTTTCTTTTTTTCGTAGATAATTGTCTAGACATTTTAATGCACGTTCAATTTTATTATTTTTTGTCCCTCAATTACAGACAACCTCTTAAGAGATTATGCTAAGACGCTTTAAATGTCGATTCGATCTTAGCCACTATTTAGTTTTTGGCATTTGTTTGATCTTTATGTATTAAATTTTATCACTTAAGTCGTTTAAAAAGGGTAAAGTTATTACAATATCATCTATACATATAATAAAACTTACTTTATTTTATTATTTATTTTACTAAATTTATACTTTATTGTTCAATAAATTATTATTCACTGTAGAGGTCAAATGTCTATACATAAAAAAAAGTGCTAAAAACCGAGTAAGGGGGATGTAAGAAGAGGAATAGAACAAACCAAGATTTTTTTTGTTTCTTTGTCTGTATATACGGCCTAATCTCCGAAACTGTTGGACCGATTTTAATGAAATTTTGCATGATGGTACCTTATATCCCCGATCAACATTTTAGACCCTTTTCATTGTAGAAAATTAAAGATTTACCGTGACATAGTTAAAAAACTATAGTAACTTATACAGCTTAGTACACAACAACTTACGCACCTAATTTAGTAAAATTTGTCATGCTGATACCCTTATATTGCCAGTCAAACAATAGGTTACTTTTTATCCTGTAAAATATTCGGTTCCCGTGGGATAGATTTGTTTGTGTTTTTGTAGTGGCTAACCCGAGCAAAGCGAGGGTTGAGCCGCTAGTCAATAATATATCATATGTCAGACAGACAGTTAAAAGCTATTCAAGGTGAGCTGGAAAACAAAGGAATATTGCAAATGCAAGCGACATACTTATAATAAGAACTCATTATAATAACTAATGACAGGTATTCAAACGACTATGATAACAGCCATTTTAATTTAAATATGAGTGCGACATTGGAACAAGATGATAAATGATAATTAATTTATATATCGTCGCAGCATGATTGAATAGTAAATAATTTTAATAATATACCTACTTGGATATTTTGATAGAATGGGAATCTCTGGGGATTAATAAATTGGTATACGTATTATGTATCTGAATCTGCTAATTTTATATGGTCCTAATATGATGTTAAGATAAAATAAACTATCCACAGTGTGAGTTAAAGGTAAATCTTTTTAAATTGTCTTATCAATTCATCATGAATGTCGGAATGCTTATAATTATTGTTGACCGAATAAAATCCGATATATTTAAAAAAATAGACATAATTATGTCCTCCTGACGGCCACGGCGGCCAATCTCATTGAGACTAGCCAACTACGCAGGAGATATTATAGTGCACAAGTGTACGCGCAGACACAACATGCACTCTCTATTCCTGTTACTCTCATACTCCGGTGGGACGATACTTCGACACGAAAAGAAACGTAGGTAACACCTATGTTATTGTAAGCTACTAGCTAGAAATAAGTAATAATAAATGTTACAAATATTTTACATATTATTCTATGTTATATTACATAATGTTCATAAATCTTAATTTAAAAACTTTTGAAACACTAACATTTCAATGTTACAATTCCATGCATAAAACTCTATTATTTAATTTACAACAAATATAAAAAAGCTACAATATCTTTGAAAATCTTCTATTCATTCGTAAAAATGATTGAGCGTCAAGGGATTGGGATCGCAATCTATAAATGTGGTCTTTTAAAGAAAATATGTAGGCTGAAATTCATGAATTTTTCATATGAAAGTGACAGTGATTTCCTTACCGCTACGAGACTGCCAAAATTCTGGAACAGAAATGTGTTGACTATAATAAATTACCACTTGATATTTTATTTTTGTTATTACTCTGTTACAAGATTATATATGTAAAGCTGATATTAAAGGTTGTCTTTACTTTGTCACGATTGTACTGATCTTTTCTAAAGTACGTTTTGAGATAAAGAGCTTAAATGTAAAGGATTTAACCTTTCGAAGGCCTGTCGTTGTAAACATTCACAATTCAAACTCTACGAAATCTAATTTTATACTTGTAGTCACCAAACTTTAGGACTGCGAAATTGACTTTACTGCTTTGGAAGTTTAAACTCTGTAAAGAAAATAGCAAACAACCATCCATAGAAACGTATAAGTCCATTCGAATAAAAGGATTTACAAGATGTAAAAATCTTCAAGGAAAACGTCACATAAGATAGAATGTTTAGAATTATATATATGTACATATTATCTAATTTTTTTTTTGTTGGGACAGTAACACACAGAACCATCTAGTTCCATGGTAAGCTACGAGGCTTGTGTTATGGTTACCAGATAGTTGATACACTACACATATATAACTTTAAATACATACATATTATAAATATAAACACCCATGACTGGAGTACAAACCTTCTTCATCACACAAATGAATGCCCCCAGCGGGACTCGAACCCGTGACCGCCGGCACAGAAAGTAGAGCCATTACAAACTGAGCCAAACGTGTCGTCAATTTCCAATACAGTAATATAATACTATTTTAACACGTACTTTAACATTTCTTCATCTTGTCTACTCTACAAAGGAATTTTAAAATTGCAAGAACACATCGTATTATATTGTAACGTGCATTGCATGCATCGTGGAATGCATAGCGTTGTTATATAATTACTAGCAGAACCCGTGGATTCGCTCGAGCTAAAACTACAAAAAAAAGAGCTGTTTGGCTTTACGCTATTAGAAATAATGTATGGCCGATTTATTGACATTTATTATTACTGCTCCGCTCCCTTGGATACTACGAGTAGCATGATGATACATAGCCTTCCTTAATGAACGGGCTATCAAATGCAAAAAGAATTTTTAAATCGGAAAAGTACAACAACAAACAAACAAACAAACAAACAAACAAACAAACAAACAAACAAACAAACAAACAACAGACAGACAAACAAACAAACAAACAACAAACGAATTAATGAATGAACGAACAAATAAACTCTGTCTCTTTATAATATTATTATTAATAATAAACTATATATAGAAAATAGATATAAAAATAATTCTATTAAAGTGAAAAAAACTTCTTTAGGCGCGCCATGAGATTGACGTTACAATTTTTGTAACGGAAACGGCTCGTAAGGGAATTGAATAAATAGTCAATTAATTAAAATTTAAACTATTATACCTACGAATATTTCAAAGAAAAAAAAAACCAAATAAATTAAATAAAAATAGATATTTAAATAGATATTTTATCAAAGTAATATTGTTAAAAAATTATTTACTTGAAATATTTTTTTGTATATTATTATAATTCTTTCTTTTCACAAAAAAATTGCGTCCTGTATTATTATTTATTTTATTGAAGTATATAATTTATTTGAGCATTACAACATTTGATTGATCATTAAATTTTGTCTTGAATAATAAAATATTTTTTTCCTTTTTAAATCGAAATGAATTTATTTTCGTATCTCTCCTATCCTAATTATTATTTAAAAGCAGGGTATGAAATTATCAAGATAAATATATCTTTTGATAATTATCCGATAATTATCAAACAGATATAAACTTAGCAATCCTTATGTAGGTATTTGACTACTTGCCTGTCATATATTACGTTAAAATAAATTATACACTTTTAACAATTAATCTATCTAATAATATCTAATGGTAATCTTTTATTATTATTATTTTTTCATTATTTTGACATATACAAACTATAAAATAAAAACAGAATAAATTTAAAAAACTATATAGACACTATTTAATTAAATTAAACGTCTCTGCCCACTATACCGTCTCATACCATGACCGTGTCAGGCAAAAAAATATTCTTTGTATTGAAAAGTATGAGACTATACCCACGGTTAGTTCCATCACTGATCAAGCTCTTTCCGTCACCGACCAACACCGTCGCGTGCCGTGCATTGAAAGTTAACAATAATTGTCGGCCAGAATATTTTGCCGGTGCCAATACGCTCCGTGTCTGGCACGCGACGTTGCTGAACTGGTGCGCGCGGACGGCGAAACGGTGAGCACACGGGTTATAACTGCGTATGATGACCGTTCTAAGCCCGTTATAAAAGTGTTGTCGCTTGTCTTCTAGTGATAATATTTTCTTTTAAATTACATCATTTTTAAAACGGCGTAAACCTAGTAACATCGTGATCGACTGATATTATTCTCTTTCTTCCTCGTCTAAAACAATAGCTTTCGTTGTTAATTTTCTGTCGGACTAATTTCTAATAGCCATCGAATAGGTATAGGAAATAATTTTCGTTACAAAAATATTCACTCGCTCTTGCTGACACGCGGCTGCCTCACGCAAAACACAGGTAAACTACTACGACTGAGTAAACGGGAACTATACGGATATGACACGCGGATGATATGCGAATGATACGTTCTAGTGGGCATCGTAGTCCATGTCGCTTGTTTCCGTGCCTGATACGTTCATAGCACGGTCATGGTATGAGATGATGTAGTGGGCAGACTTCTTAATGAGTGGAATATCATCCTTATCCTCGTCAACTGCATTACCTGAGTTTGCTGATTGACTTTTTTGAGATGATTGAGAGAGTTCAGTTAGCTGATCGACAATTTGAATATTTACTAATTAAATATTTTCAATTATATTTATCAAAGATAATTATCAATCCATATTTATCATGATAATTATCACGATAATTATCAAAGATAAATATCGTTTCGAACCCTGTTTAAAAGTAATTGATTTTCATAAAAACTACCGACAACCTACAGAAGTTTCACTTCTTGCGCGTACGCATTGATAGTCGCACTCTTTAATTTTTTGTACATAATAACAGTTTGATGTTAACCCCAGATAACAGTTAACAATGGGCTCGAAAAAAAATTCCATTGAGAAGAAAAGGTGATAAGCCCCGTATAAAAATATAAACACGACATGCATGACTATCAATTAATATTCAGTTTATTATAAAATATTTGTCTTTTTTTTCCGTTAAAATTCCTTTTGTAGCTAACGGAATTTTCACATATTATACTGCGACGACGATCGTAGTGTACATAACATGTGTGTTACAATGCAGGGTTGACTTTGCCCTTTGTTAGTTATATAGGTACAATACTATCAATATTCTGACTTTTATTTAAAAGTTTTTTTTTAATAAAAGCCAGAAAAACTATTAAATTTTACTACGAAATATTTTTTTATTTTATAATATATTAAATATTGTTTATATAAAATAGACCTTTAAAAATCTACAATAAATGGTTGGATTTAGAAATTGGTTTTATACTTCACATTGTACACATACAACACCTTTCATACTGCGAACCCAATTTGGAACCCTTACAAGATATACTATAATATATAATAAAAATATTCGAATAAATTAACTATATAAACCTTTTCAAATAAAAAGGAACACGGTATTCAGAAACACTACATAAATTATTTATTATTCTACTATTAGCTCAGGATAAAAGTGGCCTTAGTCTTTTTAATAACGCATGAAATGCATTTACGCTACCACCTGCATATATGATTAAGGCCAGGTTCTTATCACAAGTGTTATTACAATATCCTGAACTAGCATTGCCCACGGTTTCGCCCGCCTCTATGCTCCACTTTATAGAAAATATCGCTCTTACTAGATTTTTAAATATAAAAATCAATCAAACATAAAATAAGAGCGAATGTGACTATCGCATCGAAGGCATCGTACCGCCGAATATTGTATTGTTTTCCTAACATATTCCGTTTATATTAACAGTAAAATATTTTTTTTACATTTTCACAATAAATACTTTATCGAATAAAAAGGTAAGTGGGCTTCGTACTATTTCTAAACATATTATGGTTTTGGTTATGGGTTTGGTTTTGGTTGGTATTATGGTTATATTAGTAAATTTAATCCCGTATATCAAAAACTACTCAACGTTTATTCTGCAAAGCTGTAGCACCTATTTTTTTCTGATTAATCTTTTTGTTGTTGACTACTTTAGAATCATGTAACTCGGCTGATAACGACTCAAATAAAAAAGTTGCTTAGAAACATTTGCCTTAATTTTAAAGACTCAAGAAGAAAAGAAGATATTGATTCAACATCTAAGTAATTACTTTGAAATAAAAAAATGTTTTCGCTATTTATCGACGTCTAAAACCTTACAAAAACGTCTCACAAAAAAGAATATTGTATATGTATATGCGCGAATATTATATATATATATATATATATATATATATATATATATATATATATATATATATATATATATATATATTAGAGTGTGCCAAAAAATTACATTATTTTTTTTTCTTCGTTCTCACCCCAAAATATCTTAGAAAATGTCCCAACAAAGCTCCTGTTAAAAGCGGAGCTCAAAATTCAAATTCTAAGAGGTTCTCCATCGAACTTTAAGTTTTCCCATACAAATTGTATGGAAAATATGATTTTTAACACTTTTTTGTCCTACAAACTATGACGAAAATATTTTTCAAAAAAATGAATGAATGGACCGTTTTTACTATTAAATTTACTACAAAAAGTTCCGTTGAGTCGAATTTCTATCTTCAATATTTTATTTGTTATATAGCTTTAAAGTTCAAATTTTTGGTTTTTGTATTTTTTAGCTAAACTGTAAGAGTTACAGAAAAATGTTAAATGGCAAATTTGTAGTACGTTTAAAATTCTATAAAAAAGTCTATGTCAACTTTTTCATATCATCAATAACAACAAAGTTACAAGCTCACGAATAATTATTTTTTCAAATTTTGTCTTTTATCAATATTTTATAATATACTTGAAAAATCATTAAAATACGTCAAATAAGTCTGTCACTAATATTTATATTATATATTTCTAATATATTTTCAGAAATCGAGGCAAATTAGGAATATTCCTGAATGTATAGTATGTATAAGTTTTCTATGCCGGGATCGGAGGTTCAAATCTCAGACGAGACGAAGGAAATAATTATATTTTGCTAATATTTTGAACAAACAATGTCCATGCATCGTTATTTGGGTTCTGTTAAAAATTGCGAGATTAATATACGTCAGTTCTTTTAAAACTACGTACACATTCAAATTTTATATAGGTTACTTTTCCGAACATTTTAAAACTATTTCAATGATGTAAGAATCCTGTGGGATTTAATAGCCACGGCCAGACTATTTTCTGATGAAGATAATTTATCAGGTAAAGCTAAATAGCTTTAGCTCTAGTCATAGAGAGAATTTCTTTAAAATTAGTGTAAATTTCTTAAGCAATTCATACTCAGACTTCCTAAGCATAGAATAAACAGCCACACTCATATCAGCCTTTGGCAACGTTTACATCATACTTTAAAATAAGATTCTATGACAAATAGTGATAAAATGAACTTTTGGAAAATGTCAAATTTCTTGTACTTGTTTTAGATTTTGGGAATTTCTTCTAAGGTCTTAATAGCACCAGTATTTTTTGATTTGCTTTTCAAAGTAAGTCCTCAAACTCTAAGATTAGATGCGGGAACCAATTAAACTACACTTTAAAATTGCTTATGTCAATGTGAATGTTTTAAGTAGATAGTAAGTCTATGTGAAGTAGTATTATATATTTATGATAGTTATATTTAAGACTAACTGACCTGACAGACATTGTACTGTCCAAATTTCAATAAATTTATTGTCATCTTAAAGACCATATAAAAATTCTATGAAAAAAAAATCAAATTTACTCCCAAACCCAACATTACGGGAAACCTCTCCAAATTTTTGTGATGTAGATAATATGGTAGTGAGAATTAGATTTTTGATTTTTCATTGTGTATTACAAATTATCGATAAAGGAAAATACTTATTTTTAGCTCTGTACAAAATTTATCGTAAATTCTAATTTAATAGGAAATTATTATTGATATTTAAATGGACATTTTTTAAATGAACGATCTTTTTTAAACTTTTCAATTTTCATATTAATTTTGTCTCTATAAAGTTCATTCCAATCTTCTTGTTAATGGTTTTCAAGACCTTCGGAGTGTTTGTAAATGAAATGACCTACATTTGAGGTGATATTAAACATTACAAAGGAAAACACATGAAACTTAAATGAAAAATAAACATAATACTTTCTTAGAAAAATAAACAGTTAAACCTATTCAATTGAACATTAATCCAGACAAGTAGACAGACCAAATATAATTCAAAGAAGTTTCTAATGTACTTATTTGGTCAGAATATTATAGCGATACATATGTACACAGCTGTATTAACATCATATCATAGGAACAAAATGATTTAATTTATTTTATCTTCTAGTTAGTTCACTTTTCCCAAACACTAACTTGAAGCTTAAATAGCAAAGGAATATCTAACAAGTGTTCCTGTCAGGTTATTAAAATCCCTTCGGAAATAGAGCCCGTGGCATTGATTTTTACGAATCGCAGCTCCTTTCAGAACTGTTGGCATCTTTAGATCCGTATCTAAGAAAGGGTACACTTAATTTGATTTAAAGAAAGACATTTTACGTTAATGTGTAAATGAAAGTTAAGATTCTAAAAACTTTAAATAAAACTACTTTTTCGGATCATTTCGCGGATTTATTTTGATTTTTGGTTCCCGACGTTTCGAATGCTTTACAGCAATCATGGTCACGGGAGAGACTAAGGTTATAGACGTCTCAAACACATACTTGTTACAGACAGTGCCTACCCACTATTTTACAAAAATGATTTCAAAAATTCAAAAAATGAATATATATATATATATATATATATATATATATATATATATATATATATATATATATATATATATATATTTTTCTAATATTCGCGTAAATCTAAGAAATTATTATTCTAAAAACTTATTCATTTTAATAATTATTTCTAGGTCAAAGTTCGTAAGTAAGTAAGTTCAATTTTTAGTGTAGTATAATTTTCTCTGACTTGAAAAAATAAACATTTCGACTTCAAGTCCAACAAGTCCTGTCATTTTATAAAAACTACGTTATTATTTATTTACGTAACTATGTTAATTTTTATGTAAGTATAAGATACCGCTAAAGATGTATTTGTGAAACATCGTTTTTATATACAGTTCTTCTTCCATAAAAGGGACCGAGTACTTATTGTTTTCCATATACGAGTATGTACGCATTTATAAGTATTCGACTATACTCTACAAGTCTTTAATTCAAGTTTACAACAATATTTAAATTTTATTTTAAACATTTTATTTAAGTATACAAAAACATGTGTCACTGGGTTATTTTCTAAATAATTTTGATACTTATAGCATTAATAATACTTAGTAAATTCGTAGATTGATAAAATGTTTGATAATTTGATAATCTGTTTGACTCGGGGAAATGTGTCATTTGTAGAAAATTTTAGAACCGAATTTGTAGAAATGTAATTCAAGTTCCAGGAATTATTTCTTATCTTCGTCTTAGTTGTTACAGTCTTGACAGACTGGTCGTGGTCATCATTTAGGTGTTGTAACCCGCCTCCACTCCTCTCTAGTCGGTGAAGTTTCATGAATATTTAAAGCAATGGAATTATAATATAGATCAAAACTAATAAATCAATTAAAAAAATGTAAATCTATCAATAATAAATAATAATCTATCAATAATAAAAAAATACTGAGAAATTAATTCAAGGTGAAAAGTACAAAATCAAATTTTTCAATTCTTAAGGGATCTTATCTACAACATAAGTTAATATAATTAAGCAAGCGGGACAGCCTACTTGAAGAGGATACTTTAAAAAATGTATTTTGAATAATGAAATAATAAAATTTCATCCAGGTTTATTTTTTTGACCCACTTATAGGCATATAATAATCATTAGCTTGTCTTGATTTAGCTAATTGTCAATACTGTATACTCAGCAGTGACATCATTTGCTTGCATTAGGAAGCAGAAAAGTTGTATCGCAAGGAAAATATTATATTTTAAATAAAATATTTCTTAGAGTTATAATACCGCTACTTAAAACATTAAATGTTTAAATTTACTTACCTTTTATAACCAACTAGCAGAAGCGGCGCGGCGGTTTCGCTCGCGTTCAAACTACTAAAAAAACTAGCTCTGTGTTGTAAATAACGCTAAAACTAGAAAAAATAACTCTTAATAGGTAGGTTTCATACAAACTTTCATCCCCCTTTCTACCCCTATATGAGATGAATTTAGAAAAATGCTAAAACATTAGTATTTATATAATTGCATTGAAGAGCATTAATACCAAGTTTCAAGTAATTCTGATGAAAATTTTTTTTGAGTTGTGTTTTAACGTGTTTTCCCGTAGGAATGAGATGATCTCTCGCGATAAAAAGTAGCCTATGTCACTCTCCAGCTCTCCAACTATCTTCACACCAAAAATCAAGCCAATCCGTCACTCCGTTTCGCCGTGAAAGAAAGACAAACAAGTTAACACACTTTCACGTTTATAATTTTATTTGGATTATTTTTTTATTACAGTAATTCATATTTCTTCTTTCATATAATATACACTTTTGTCGTAGGTAATGCTATCGCTGGATCTCGATTGCTTCAGACAAGGCGTTTCAATCTCATCCGTCGCACGCGAATGGGGTTGAAACAATGGACATTAATCTCGAAATCTAATCTCAATTCCATAATAGTTAACAAAGGTTCTGCCAAGTGTTTTTTAAGTAAAATAAATCTAAATAGTGAGATATAATACCATGTAAACTGGCTCTTTTGTCTGACCTCGGTCCTAATTTTAGGCGCAGTTGTTATTATAAATAAATAAATATTATAATACCTTTTTCTTAGTTAAAACATACGAGTACCTACACATGTACCTATAAGAAGATAAAACTGGAAGTTTCAAATGTACTTTTAAATCTATTAGAGCAATTAAAACGTAATTTAGATATGTTTTTATATTCACTATATCCACAGTAAAAAAGTATTATCGAAACCCCTCAAATCGTTATTGAGCCATGCGCTACTAAACTCGCGCCCGCACGCTAAAACTGCTACATCCCGAAAATCTCCCCATCAAATTACCTAAAAAATATTCAATGTAAACATACGTATAAATGTTAAATATGTTGTTGGGACATTAACACACAGTACCATCTAGTTCCATGGTAAGCTACGAGGCTTGTGTTATGGATACCAGATATTTGATACACTACACATATATAACTTTAAAATCAAACATATTATAAATATAAACACCCATGACTAAAGTACAAACATTCGTGCTCATCACACAAATTAACGCCCTTAGTGGGACTCAAACCCGCGACCGCTGGCACAGCAAGTAGGGTCACTACAAACTGAGCCAAACGTGTCATCATGTTACATGAAAATTTAGTGTAATATACATATTAGGTAGATATTGGATTTGAATTTACTTGGATCTGAATAAAACATAGACTACTGTTTATAAAGTTTACGTAAACTGATAATAGTTTATTATTGCTACTATTCTGTACCAATATTATAAAGAGGTTTTGTGATTTTGTGAGTTTGTGACGTTGTAGGGGGTAATCTCTGGCTCTACTGAACCGATTTAGATGAAATTTGGTAAGAAGATAGTTTAGACCCTGGGAAGGACATAGAATACTTTTTATCCCGGAAATCATCCCCAAAGTGGGTGAAAATGGGGATGAAAGTTTGTATTGAGAAACTAGCTAGAGACGAACCCGAGCGAAGCGAGGGTGAGTCGCTAGTGTGGGATAAAAATGTGCGCAATGCGGGTACGTGCTTACTACGCCGGATGTTGTGGGCTTCTAACGAGAATATTTTGTTACTCATATATACATATATTTGCCCCGGTCTAGTAAACAAAGCATTAGCGAATGTCACTGAACACACATTGTCCTGAAATCGACGGTGCGTAGAGAGCTAACTAGTGAGTCACTCAATGCGTGCTCTCCATTCAACGTGTAAGAGAAATGATGTATAATCACATAATATGTTAGGTAGAACTTTGTAGTATAAAGCCAAGAGTTTGTTTATTGGTATAAATAATAACAACCAACCTATTTTAAAAACTGTTTCAGTATGTTATGCTAACTAATGCACCGAGTAACTTAGCAATATTTATCTAATAATATTTAAATACAATGGCAGTTATTTTATTGTTTGCAAATATATTTATTAAGGAGTACCTGGAAAATAACAGTTTGGAATGTTGTGTGACGGGTTCTACCTCGCGCTCGATGAGAGAGCTACTCATTGATCAAGAGGCACTTTTGCAATTCACTTTTTTCTGTTTAAAGAGGCCTCTCTTCATTTTCTTTGGAAAACTTTTATTTATGTAATACATTTCTTTAAAGTATTTTTGGGCTGTTATTATTAAAGTTGCTGTACGACTTTTATGTATTTCATTACAAAAAATGTATATAATGCAGATAACTGGCGAGGCCCCTAGACGATTCTTTTTTACATAACTTTTTTATAAACCGATTGAAATAAAACAAATATTATTAAGCTTACCATAATGCATTAGTGAAAACCGCACCCAAATCGGTTAAGCTGTTTCTGAGACTAGTGCACACAAATCTACAGACAAAGAAACAAAAATTGTGAAAATCGTTGTTTTGACTTCTATAGTGTCAATTAAATCCACCAATAATAGTTTTTCTCAAATATCTTCCATGTACAGACAGCGATCAGTTACACTTTTGTTAAATGTACAGAAAATAAATCAGTTTCCTAGTAGTATACAGCAAGTGACCTCTAAATATTCTCACATTATTGAAAAACGTGACGACCAAACTTGTTGAAGAATAAAATGCCAAATCGACAAGTCGCATCTTAGCGTGTTCTGAATTTTAATGAATATATTTCAATGTAACGATAATAATACGTATATATGTATATAAATAATAATTTATGTATTTCTCCAAGTGCCTGAAGAATAAACTTGATTTTTTGAACCCAAAATAATTTATACACTAAATAAGGAATTCCATGGGGACGCGTGCCCCAATGTAGAATATATTAGGGAAACATATCTTGTAGTTAGCTTTAAAAGTTAGTGAGCCGAAACGTAACTTTAACTGTAATTGCATTTAGTTGCCCTGATTAGTGTTTGTTGTTCCACGAGTTGCTAACTTACTATGTATTTCGGGCTCGCTTAGTATAATGTGATAAATTCAATGTGGAGAACTAACTTCACTAAGCTTTTCATTCTTATATTTTAATACTATGAGAAACAAATAAAATGAAACCCATGATGAATATCCTAAGCTTACTTCATCCATAACATCAATTTCATTGCTAACGTATGCAAGTATCTCGTTTATATAATATTACAACTTGAACATTTCACTAATTTACTTGCCATTTTCAATTACACATGCCACAAATTATTAAATATAATATTATAATAAATGATGATGATGATGTTCTCCTAGCCGATTCCGGCCACGGCGGCCAATCTCATTGAGACTAGCCAACTGCGCAGGAGATATTATAGTGCACAAGTGTACGCGCAGACACAACGTGCACTCTCTATTCCTGTCACTCTCATACTCCGGTGGGACGACTGCTCGACACGACCGGTGAGAGTTAAGGCGCAGGACCGACAGCTTTACGTGCTCTCCGAGTCACGGGGGTGAAACACCGCCAACTTTTCAACTCCGGGCTGTTACTGAGACTTACTATACAGAAAGACTCAATAACTAAACTTGGCCCGACCCGGGACTCGAACCCAGGACCTCCGAGTGTGCAGCCGTACATGCTAGCCACTACACCACCGAGGCAGTATTATAATAAATAATTATTATTGGACTGACATATTTTCTTCTTGACGTTGTCACGAAGTTTTTTTTGCAAAGCACACCGACTTCGAAAATATTTGATTAGATATGTATAGTAAATGAAAACTACCAATCAGTTATTTTTTACTTTTTAGTGCTTTTGTTTGAAGTCGGTTTTTATTTTTTTGCTAAAAAGTTTTTGTATTTTTATATATTAAATTTTTCCAGCTTCTTATATTTACTTGAGATTCAGCTTATAAAACTTATAAAAATTAGTATATAATAATCATATAGTATAAATCTCCATATATTAGAAACTACAAATAAAACTCTCTGTAATATATTATGTGGGTTGGGCTTATTGAAAAATAATCGCTTATTAACTTCTATAAACATGGCTTCGTATATTTTAATCAGCAACAATCATGTTTGTGACACTTTGTTGTTTGTGATATTTTATTTTATCATAAATTTAAATGAATGTTATCATAATATACATCAAAATAAATAAAAAAATTAGTATTGGTACATCTTTCCGCATTTATATGAGTCAAATGGCAAAGGTGCTAGGAGGATACTTCCTATTTAATCAGAAATCGTGAGTTTGATTTTCGTAGCTGATAAGTTGCTTAACCTGGTGTGGGCCGGATTCTGGCTAAACGCAAAGTGCGTCATTGGATTCTATTAAAATACAATAAGCAATAAAGCAAACTTAAATCGACGAAGTGGTGACGTATTACAAACTTAGAAATAATACTTTCAGTAAAAGAAACTTCAAGGGAATTCTGGGGATTGAATATGTAATTTCAGAGGTACGAAAGTTTTAAATTTTGACCGTTTGATTTTTTCACACTATTAAATGACGCTATAGTATAATATTGATAGACATATTTCTTAATAACATTTCATTTTATTCTTATCCAACGTATTCCTCTGATATTTAATCAACTCGAGGAAGAACTCAAGAATATAAACCTTGCATTTTCCAGCTAAAAGAATCAATACGCGCCAAGAATATTGAATTCATGCTGTTTAGCGGCAAAGCTTTTAACTTGCAAAATCAGTAATAAATTATGCATCTAACATAACCAGATTATTTGCTATTGAAATTAACGTAGAAAAAATATATCTACATACATATTACCCGTTAGGCTAAAAATAAAATAATATTAAAAGCGACCTTTAAAAAGCATCTGTATGGCTGTGATTTATTAATAAATTGAAATTTACTAAATTTATTCCACTCTGCAATACAATAGGCCGCTAAGATATTAAACTCGAAGCGGTAGACAAATGCTCGGAGTTGTAGCGCGTAATTGCTTTTGCCGGGATCCTGGTTTGCAATATTGACAGATCAGTCCCGGTCACGGCTTCATAACATTTATTATTACTTTCACAATGGTAACCTAATAATATCGATGTTTATATAATATGTATGTAATATGTATGTTGTATACACATAATTACCATATTAGCCTATCGCATTCCATTACGTAATGGAGGCTTGGCTCGATCTATACATAACTTTTATTTTCTAAATCCTGCCTTCTACTTTTTCTGCTATGATTACAACAATGTACATCTAAATGTATTTATTATCACTCTTCTCACAAACGCATTTCATTTAATAATACTAAATTGATATAATTTGTGCGAGTCGTTTCTAAATTGGAGACTATTGACTGTATTGAAACTGATCATACTTTAAAGGGTACTAAACAATAGAATGAAGACGATGAAGAAGATTAATTTATAGTAACTTGCAGAGCAAAACATAGTAAATAGCGTTATAATGTAATTAATAATATTTCGTATGTTTTATTGTCATTGACATTCTACTAAAACATTCTACTTGATAAAATTACAGGGTTAAATATATTTTTAGATGGAAACATAGAATTCTTATCAAATTAGGTAAAGTGAGGAATGTTACAATATGTTAAAAAACTATTACAAAGTATATATGACTACTAAATAATAAATGAAGCCAAAACTTGGTTTCCTAGTTAAGCTGAACGAATGCAAACGGGATAGCGAATTGTTCAAACAACTCCTGAAAATTAGGATTTGAATTTGCATAAATTTGCATATCAACGACGGTCTACCAGCGGCTATTATCTTTCAAATAAAATTACTCTGAAGTAGAGCGTTTTATCAAGAAACGTTAATAACTGCATTGCTTCGAATTACTTGTATTTTTTTTATATTGTATATATAATATATATATATATATAATATATATATATATATATATATATATATATATATATATATATATATATATATAAAGTCGGGTCAGTTACACCATTTTTAACTCAAGAACGGCTGGACCAATTTTTTTGGATTTCTCTTAGTAATAGGATGACTTACTTGACTTGACTTATGTTCCTATGTCCCCTAGGTGAGGCAAAGGGCGTCCACAGTGTATCGCCATCCCGTTCGGTCCCGGAATAGGATAATAAGTACTAAAACATCAGAAAAATTAACGATAAAAAATTAAAATTTATATGGCTAACTCTGGCTAATAACTAATTATATCTATTTAATATAAACCTAGCGATGAACCCGAGCGAAGTGAGAGTGAGCCGCTAGTAATCAAATAATAAAATAGCCTTATAAATCATATACTTTTACACTGTAAACTAAAGTAAGTATGTACAATCTACGTCGACTGCTTGACTGCGTAGTAGAACAAATGAAAATAGAAAACATGAAGTGATATTTTAAAATTAGTTTAATTCTAAAGTTGTTCCATAAAATAACACGTTAATAAGATGTTAGTTTAGATTAAGTTTTTTGAATTGGCTATATTGAAAATGTCAGATACAATTTAATTAATCTCATAACATTTAAAAAGAGTGACTTCTAAATTTTCAATGAGTCTACTTGTCTGATGGAGATGTATAATGTATATAAATAAATTTAAATCAGCAATGTGTTTCTTATAATATGTTTACAAAATCTTGATACATCACCACCTACACTCTTAGCTGTCTTAGTAAAAACGCTAGAAACTACCTCATCTTTAGTGGAATAAAAAATAAAAAATTATTACATAGCAAACGCTCTGGTTGCCCAGTGGTAACGCGCTTGCTTGCGAAACCGAGTTCAGCGAGTTCCAATCCCGGGTCTCGCACCAGTAGTATTTTCGTCTGTGAATCATTTCCAAGATGATTACTACATTTCTTACGCTGAAGGAAAACATCGTGAGGAATGGATGTCTCAGAGAACCTATTAATTTTTCGAAAGACATGTGAAGTCCGCTATGGCCAGCGTGGTGGACTATGCACTAATCCCCCTTATAATAAAGGGAGGCCCGTGCCCAGCAGTGGGACGTTAAAAAGGGCTGAATACAAGCGCTCTAGTTGCACCTTATATAGCATGATAACACCTAATCTCCGCCTTAATGGTAACTACGTTAGTGGTTTAGGGCTCGCATGTACGGCTGAAGATCAGGAAGTCATGGGTTCGAGTCCTGTTTTCTGCCCAGTTCGGTTCGGTTCGGTCCAGCGATACACCTGTCTGTACACATGAGAAAAGCTTTATATATCGCCATAGTTTCATAGCAATCGGATTCATGGTATAGGGATGTACACTACAAACAAACAGACAAACATTCAATCGATGCGAATATATAAACTGTGCAGGTAAGCAGACCAAAAAGATAATGAAAACTATATAAGTGGTAGTGGTAGCAGCACGCCTAGCATGACCTAGCGGCTAGCATCTGTAGGCCACCTTGACAAGGAAGATGACGTCATTTAAATCTATTGTCAATATTTATCATAACACTTATTTTAACATAGCTTAAAATAACTTATTCCTCCGACACAGCGCAAGAAAATATATTAATTTAAAAAATTTAAAAAATAAAATTTCTTTTAGATACAACGTGCTTAATCATAGACTAGGCCACTAGATTTTGTTTCTCTAAAAAACAAAATTTTCACCATATGTAAAAAGCATATTTATATTTGCTACACTATCTCGGTTCAGGGTTTTTTGTAGCATATGCTATTTAGCTAATAGCTTAATAACTAATTTTAAAATAAAAAAAAACAGTAGTTTACGAGGTAATTAGTAACGAATGATTTTCGCGTTACCTCGTTTTGGCTAACACGATTTCGCAATAGGTATTTAAAACATTATTTATTATGTCTAGTGTCTATTTATAGAATTTAAAAAAATATTCCGGAAAGATAAATTAACTTTATTTCACCCGAATCAAACCACTATTTGCACAAAATTTCTTTTTTCAGTGATCCATCTTTATAAGTGTCAGTATCAATATTCTATTCACAAAGGCACGCATCTCGACTATGTATTTATTGTTCCTATACCTTATTACTCGTTACTTATTATCCTATACGTTGTACTTTATCTTTAAATATAAATTAAATAAATCATACAAAAGAAAGCAGGTTTCAAAAGCTTCTTTTAAAAACTATATTAGCACAAAAAAGCTATAAAAAGGAATTTGTATTAGATCATAAGCTTACGTTTGTACAGCGGTAATATTGTATAAGTTTTATAATTTTAAGAATGGAATAAAATAAACTAGCAAACATAAAATAAACACCCAGATAGGTTAAACATTACGAGTGAATGTGAAATTAACTGCAAAAGTAATGAATAAAAATCTAAAAACACTCAAGTATTACCAAGAGATTCCATTTCCTGGTTTAACTTGTGGAAATTCGCTCCCACTCTTCGTTGGGGTATCGATTTCCTAACCTAAGCTTACTATGGTACAAAAACTAAGTCTACGTCAACACATGTATATCCATACATGTGGTCTCACCGGTTTACTTTCTTACATGAAAAGTTAGAAATAATATAATAATAATATGTTGGGACATTAACACACAGCACCATCTAGTTCCATGGTAAGCTACGAGGCCTGTGTTATGGATACCAAATAGTTGATACACTATACATATATAACTTTAAATATATACATATTATAAATATAAACACCCATGACTAGAGTACAAAAATTCGTGCTCATCACACAAATGAATGCCCCCAGCGGGACTCGAACCCGCGTCCACTGGCACAGCAAGTAGGGTCGCCACAAACTAAGCCAAACGTGTCGTCGATAGGAAAAGTCAGTTCTCTTCGGTCAACTTGAAGAAATTGAAAATTTTGAATTAAAATTCTTAAATATGAACCGACATAATACGGAATTTAAAAAATATTGGTGTGACCGTATGAAATAAAATATCCTTGAATATTTTTATACCATACTTATTGTAAACATATAATGGTTTGAGATCCGTATCTATTTTTAGTCACGACAATAGTGAGGCACAATGCAAGAGTGGGTTGTATATTTATAAGACCCTCCACGATTTCTGATGGTTGAATAAACATTCAATCAATTTAGCGCTTAGCTTAATTTATTAACTACTTCATTCCTTTTACTTCTAGCATAAACCTTTTAAAAAATACTTTTAGAGCAGACTTACATTAGTGGCTACCGACGCGACGTTAGCATTATGTCAATGAGAATTGTAAAGTAGTTTTAATCACAACAAATAACTCAACACTAATGACAATAAATCACTACATAGTATAAAACAAAGTCGCTTCCCGCTGTCTGTATGTCCCTATGTATGCTTAGATCTTTAAAACTACGCAACAAATTTTGATGAGGTTTTTTTAATAGATAGAGTGACTCAAGAGGAAGGTTTTAGTATATAATTTGTTAAGTTTTTGTATACGTTGGCTAAAATATAACGAGATTTGTTGGAGGTGTCGGAAAAAAATAAGTCGTCTGAGGGAGCCTTCAACGAAAACGCTGCAGAAACCCTTTGAGATATAACAAAATAATGAATGGTGGAATTGTGTGTCTTATATAGGTCTACAGAAAAGTCCGCGATGGCATATGTCTGTCTCTTAAGGATAACATACTATATCCATTTTAATTTAAAACGTACCTAGGGACGAACCCGAGCGAAGCGAGGGTGAGTCGCTAGTAAATAAATAAATGAACCCGGCGGAATAATGCAATGCATCCAACGTTAGATAAATAATAATAAACCTAAATTAGCTTTGTCATTTAAGATATCGTGTTAATTTTATTTTTGTAGGATGTAATGGGAAATGGAGAAGTTGAATAGGCCGTAGTGACTCACAAATGTTAAATATTTTTAAATAGACTCTACACAATGCTTTGTTAAAGAATTCAATCTGTTTTTAACATCACACAACCAGTTTACTGACTACAGTTACTGTAACAGACTGTACATTGAACTTGTTTCTTGTCAAGCCATCGGCTCACTAATTTTTCTATAATGTGCGCAAAATAAGTAATTTGAAGCCATCGGTATAATACTTAAGTTTGGTACTTAAATATATTTTCTAGTAAATGTAAATTTTAAATTAATTCTTCCTTGTTGCGACACCTAATTTTATATTATAATCCCGTGTTTATATTAGGTCGCTGACTAAGATAAAATTCTTAATAATTAAATATTATATTTACCGTCACAAACTTAACAAATTCCATTTACTCTTAGACCACAGCAAATACTACAAATTTATATGTAGACGTAACGATTGAACTTTAGATACAATCTGTATAAATTACAAGGTCTACCTTAAGTGTTTAGATGTCTATATAAAATTTATTACCTATCTATGTATTAACATTTATTACTAACGAGACGCCATTGCTTCGCTCAAACCACAACTGCCTCCTTCCTGTACATTCTTTTATATTTTTCTTAACACTTTCAATGACACGAACGCATTATATCTAATGTTATCATGTATTCATGCCATTGATTGTTGCTAATTGCATTCTTAACAATAAATCATACGGAATCGATAAAACCGAAATTAAATCTAAAATTTGTTAAAAGTTCTTTATCTGTCACTGTGCTATACTATATGCGCGCCTGAATCGCGTTTTTGTATCCACATTGAATAATAATTAATAATGTAATAAATAATATAATGTCCTTTGTTTAATAAATAATGATATTATAGAGCACAAATGTGTGCGCAAACACAAGTGAACTTGGGGCCGCAATTCGACATGACGGTTAGAGATAGAGATCAGAGGAAGGACCTTTACGTACTTTCAGCGGCATAGGGTTGTAAACACCGCTAACATCCCATCTCCATGCTGTTACTGACAATTTCTTGTCAGAAATACTCAAAAACGAACTCAAACCCTCTGGATCTGTAGCTGTACACGCTAGCCACTAGACCACCGAGTCAGTTAATGAAATATGTATACAAAGTGGAGATCATTGCGACATTAAATTAAACTTCGTATATCTAACGATATTTCCAATCTGGCTTAAGTTCCCATTTTTGATTAAAGGCTCAATCTTTAGAATAGGTAAGCATGTATAGCCAACTCGTCACTTCAAAACCTTCGCCAAGGTCTTTTATTTCTCGAGATAAATACTATATATACCAAGATATTATACAATATAGATACATTATGTGATTGATAGAAACCATTAAGCGTGTCATCAGAATAAGATAAGAAAGTCATTAACGCATACGGTATACGTACATATATTGCAACAGTGTCAATCGAAAATTAAGTATGCATGGGACATTGTCATGCATAAAGAACAAGCATTGTAAATATTACGAAATATTTTTTTTTATAATTATAAATTCAAAAATTATTGCTGTCAATAGCGATCGCTTATCAATTAATTAAATTCAAAATCTAAAATAATACAGCCTTATTTGGGGACATCACCACTCGAAACGCAGGACAGATCAACTGAAAATTTAAAAATTTCATCTTTTTCTATTAGGTAAATAAATATTAGTTGAGAGTGACTGTCTGTATTACTGTGGTTGTTATTAAACATGAATACCATCAAACATCACTTTGTATCTGTACATGAGTTCTTGTCTCTCACACATCACAGGAAAATGAAACAATATGTATAATAGTACACTTTTATTTGTATTATATTAACATTTCAACTTGTTTTACATTCGAAGGTAGATATTATTTGATAGTTTTTAAATTATAATCCTATTAATACCGCTAGTGTTTTAACACATTCTCGTATTTTGGTCTCTCTTCGACACATACGTAATGTGCATATGTATAACTTTTAAGGTCACGGCAGTACAACTTCTTTTAAAAGCTTTGTTCTTAAGTAGTTAATTATACCGGTTAAAATTAACTTTTATGTATTAAATGATGAAAATATATAAATAAAAGTATTGTAAACTGTAGAAAACTTAGGTCACTGATTATCTATTGTTAATGAATATCCGAGATTTTCTTACGTACATATAACAAATTAAACAATTTATATACTTATAAGTTAAATTAATTATAAACTCCTTTACATAAACGTACGTATCAAAGCCTGTTTATAGATTTATTTTAACTTATTTGTAAGTGAATAGTTTGTAAATGATGTTCTCCTAGCCGATTCCGGCAACGGTGGCCAATCTCATTGAGATTAGCCAACTGCGCAGGAGATATTATAGTGCACAAGTGTACGCGCAGACACAACGTGCACTCTCTATTCCTGTCACTCTCATACTCCGGTGGGACGACAGCTCGACACGACCGGTGAGAGTGTCCGACGTGACCGTGACCGACGGCTTTACGTGCTCTCCGAGGCACGGGGGTGAAACACCGCCAACTTCCCAACTCTGGGCTGTTACTGAGACTTACTATACAGAAAGACTGAATAACTAAACTTGGCCCGACCCAGGACTCGAACCCAGGACCTCTGGGTATGCAGCCGTACATGCTAGGCACTACACCACTGAGGATTTGTAAGTATAGTTCGTTAAACGTAGCAATCTAACACATCATGTGTGATTTTTAATATCTCTGTTGTCAGAATAATGGATACCTAAGTAGCTAAAATTATACCGGAGTTTTTTTTCCGTGGCCAAAGCAGTTTTGAGAGTTTTCTAATACTGAAAAAAATAATTTCTAATATAATATAATAATTTCTAATAACCTATAACCTATAAATACCTATATAAAGCATACTTATAGTTAAAAATATACTTTAATAATATAAAGCTTAATAGTAGGAGAGGTATGATGAGAATAATTAAGCATTTTTTACCGAATAAATTTAATATAAAACATTTGTTTAATTCAATCAATCTTAATAGCGTATTAAGGTTTCTGCCCACTACACCGTCTCATACCATGAGCGTGATATGAAACGTATCAACAGCCATCATACCCGTACATAACGCTTTTAGTGCTGCGTATGCTCACTATTGCGCCGCCTGCGCGCACCGGTCCCGCATGGTCGCGTGCCAGGCACGGAGCATACCGGCACCGTCAAAATATTCTCGCCGACAATTGTGAATGCTTACTGCACGGCACGCGACGGTGCCGGTGACGGAACGGTCTAGTGGGCGCAGAGTCTCATAGTTTTCAATACAAAGAATATTTTTTTTGCCTGACACTGTATGAGACGGTGTAGTGGCCGGACTCCTTTAAGCTTCAGCCAACACACCCACGGTGGACAGCATGCAGCACGCCTATGACGATGATTTTCGTTGGTTAAAAATACAACTGACGTTTTCATTATATATTCTACTTTTTTTAAAAGCATTAAAAATCAGTTGTGTAAATTTCATGCAGTATAAAATTACTCAAATATTATAAAACGACCAAGACTGACGAACGTTAAATTCCCTATCTTTAAATGAAGCTGAATTATATTTTTGTTTAGAATAAGCGGAATAATAAATATAAATTTTCATAAATTTTGGCACGGAGTGGAAATAATCAAAGCCAAAAAATACAATAAAAATTATGACGAGAGAACTAGAGACGAGACTCTATGGGTACTTAAGTAGGTGATGCAAAAAGCCCCAATTTAGTAGGGGAAATATCTTATTGTTATCAGTTACAATCGGCATAGACCAGGTGAACTGCTACGCTGCCTCTCCTGGTATATTATTATGAGGTTATTGCTCTTAGCGGTTTTTTATTTATCTAAATAAAATTTCATCTCATATCCTCTTCAGTATCAAATCCACATTATAACAATGGAGCATTTATTATAATAAAATCAAAAATAAAATAACTAATATGTGAATATAAAAAAATATTACAGAAATATCACTTCTAAAGAAAAGCTAATGAAGTAAAAGCGCAATTAAAATTATATAGCGGCAAAGCACCTCATTAGAGTCGCTTATAAATTTCTCCTAAACGTCAGATAATAAATTCTATCATAAAATATACGAGCTTTCTAAGAATTTGAAATTAAAATGAACTTTGTATATTTCATCGTCATCATAATTTTATCTTAAGATCTAAACTGTACAAATAAATGCAAATATTTTTTTTCTTGGCTTTTATAAATACATAAACGCAGAATAAAATGTATTTATTTAGTTTAAAGTGAGAATTTTGATTCCTCGATATCCCCAGTACTTGAAAAATGTGTTACTTTTCATGTCATATAAAAAAATATATTAATTCCTACGGTGAAAATAATTAAAACTTGATGATTTTTTTTCTTGGGGAAAGTATAATTTATTTAAAATGAAGAAAAATTACAAATATACTTAATTATATAATATACAAAGCAAATGTACCTACACTTAGTTATTACTGTACAAGTCATGTCCGCGTGGAATAGTGGCAAGAATGCTAGCCGCATTCCCCCGTTGAATGGCAATGCCGATTCTTTGGGCGAAAAATGCGCCCGCCCTCCTGTCACCAGTAGAGGCGATCAGACGAGGTGTCTTCTTACTTGGTTTATTATTGTTTATATGTAAAAAAAATCTGAAGAAGGCGTAAAATACAAACGGGGTTAGGGTTTTTATGTAGTAGTGTATAGATTTATGCGCTTTTTCCTTAAAATTGTATAAAGAATTTTCCTCCACTTTAAATTATGCTTTTTTTCAATTAGGCGGAACGAGTGATAAAACAAAGCAATTTTCTTTTCTTTTAAAATAATGAATTTCCTGAATTCTCAAAAAATAACGGAATAGTTCATTTTAATAAATAATTATAATCTTTACATGGTTTTTCTACGAAAATCTTTCATCTTCACGAAAAATCATGTCAAGATTTTTTAATAAATAGTGCTCAGTACTACTTTATATCACTGTTACAACAAAGTTATATTCTATCTACGAGTATAATCTTTAACACCATCTGTTAAAACGAGGTTTAGAGCCCTGTGTATTATTGTTTATTTCGTCCTCGAGAAAACAATAAACCTATAACGTCACTCTCATTCCCGACGACATTATTTGAAGCGTAAATAACTCACCATAAAAGCATTACATTTTGGACGGTAAAAAATTACAGACTTCATCGTTCAAGCGTTCGAATCGGTCCGTCACAGGGCGTGTAATTTTACAGCTGGTTACTTCTAGATTGTTTTAGCATATTTCAATTCTTCTTAATACTTTAACCTATACTTAATATTATAAATGCAAAGGCAAAAAGGTGCATATTGATTTTATTACGAGCAGTTCGAAATTCATTGACATAGCAACGGATTAACGAGTCACAGCAGACACACAAAAACACCGAACGAAACAAAAAACTGGTTACGCAGTAAAATAATAAAAAAAACTTTGTTTTTTTTTCAAAAATTTGTTTTGCATTTAAACTTAAAATTAAAATTCAGAGATTATACTAGTAAGAGAAAATTGTTAATTTTACAATTAAAAAGGAAATAATCTATGTAGATAAAAACTACCTTATAGTACTTTAAGTTGGAATAAATTACACATTTAAAATAAACGTTAAGATCGGATAAGTAGTTTCGGAGTTCATCGCGGATATTTATATATTAAATGTAGAAGTGTATTTGTTTGTTTGTCCTTCTTTCACGTCAAAACAGAGTGACGGATTGGCGTGATTGTTTTTGTGGATGTAGTTGGAGTGTTGCTGGCAGAGTCACATATAATAGTTTTTACCGCGGGTGATTACCTCATTCCCACGGAAAAACACGTTATGATACAACTCAAAAATTATTTATGATCATAATTACTTGAAACTTGGTAGTACGAATACCTTACTTCAATACAATTAAATAAATACGTGTTTTAGAATTTTTCATAATTCAACCCATAAGAGGTAAAATAGGGAATGAAAGTTTGTATGAAACCTACGTTTTTAGAGTTTTTTTATTGTCTTAGCGCGAACGAAGCCGCGGGTTTTGCTAGTAGTAGCATATAAATAAAATAACGTAATATTAATGTTTTATGAGAGTAATAATGACTGTATTTCATATTAGGTGTAGTTTAAATTCTCCTTTAAATTATATTTATTATAAACCACTTACATATCACGTGAATGAATAATTGCAAAATATTTTTTTATGTTGTAGCTTTTTTACAGGCAATCTGAGGCTGCAGTTTTAAAGTTCATTTACCGCAAAACTTAACCAGCTTATGCTATTAAAACTTTAGCGAAGAATCTCAGTTTATTTATTGCAGATCAGATACAAATACAAAGTCTATTGCTAAAAAAAACAATTTAAAGAACATTTGTATGCTAAAGGTTATTATAGAATTAATGATTTAATAAAAGGCCGTCTTGAAAATGATGTGATCGCATGTTTTTTTAATGTTGTAAAATCACTGTAATTAATATTAATTCTAGTCCCGCTCAGTTTCTTATTTCTTTCGCCATCTCTTCTCAGGTCTGAACCACTTCCTTTCCAAAATGGTGACACACTCATAAGTTCAATAAGAAATTGTAATAATTTATTTAACGCTGAATAAAATATTTTGAATTTGAGTGAAATGTTTCCAAACAAAAAAGCAAAGAAAATGCATACTTAATATAAGTAGGTATTAATTCGCACGCTGAATCCTCTTCTCCGCTTATTTGTATCATATTAAAACATTAAGAAATTTTATAAAATAATGGTAACAGATGTGCATCTATTCATCGTCCACTTGCTCGTTTGATGGCAAGCTTAGTGAAGCGTCTGAGTGCACATCCATGTAACTAACATGTAACATGATCGACTGGCTTCATCCTTAACCAAACAAATACGTTCAATCCCTTCTTAAAATTCTTCTTAAACTGTGTAATGCTCTTCAATTTGTTTATATTTGCAATAAATTTTATTTAAGAGATATAAATAATGTAATAAATAAATAAAATAATAAAGTTATATTTTTTATTGACGACCAATTTTTATTTTTACAGCCAGCACAAATCTAGTCGGAAAATTTACTCAAAGCGTACGAAGAATTGTTCAAGATGTGAAAGACGAGGGCACTTCTAGTAAGTCTACTTTTGTTACTTATAAATTTTTTATTGTAAGAAATTATATCTGAAATTTACAATAAAATCGCAATTAATTTACTCAACAAGATTTAGCCGCTAGAACTGTTGGACAAAATGTTTTACATATTCACATATTATATTACGCGAATGTTTGACATTTTTAAATAAAACTATCTTTTCGGATTATTTCGCGGATTTATTTTGATTTTTGGTTCCCGACTCTGTAACAACTCTGTAACAACTATACCTTCAAGACATGTAACACCTCAGTATCTCCCGTGACCATGGATGCTGTAAAGCATTCGAAACGTCGGGAACCAAAAATCAAAATAAATCCGCGAAATAATCTGAAAAGATAGTTTTATTTAAAAATGATTTATATCTAAAAATCATAAACGTACATTCTTTTAATTGTTTATTAATATATTAATAAAATTTAACCAGGCGGACAAACTAAAGAGGAGGTGATCGAAACAAATGAGCGACTCCGAATGGTTCGTGTGCGACTCGATGAAAACTACGATACGGCCAAGAAAGCTCTGGTGAATCTCATGGCGAGGTACAACGATTCCAAGGCTGAGAGGAACGTGTTCACGCGCTATGCAATGCTTAAAGCCATGATCAAGGTTAGATTGAAATCTGTTTTAAAGCAATGATCAAGATTAAGTATTTAAAAAAAAACTGGTTGTTTTTTTTGTAAATTTGCCAAAAGCTTCTCGAAAATGTAAACGAGTTTAAAATATTAGAAATTCAGGTGCTTACACGTGCCAGATGGCCAGGTAGGAACTATTTATAAAACAGTAAGATTTTTCCACGCCATCTGTTAATCATTAATTATTTCGCAGTCACTTAACTCTTGCTTTTTATTAAACTTTATAGGGCATACTCTACCAGTTATAAATAGACTTTGTGCAGTGTAAGAGTCATATAACCAGTCACCAGATACATATAACCTGTGTCAAATAACTGAAAAATATAGAACATATACAAAAAATACAATATAAAAATACGTAACTTTATCATAGTAATTAAAATTGTTAATTTTAATTCTTAGTAAGCACGCAGACACAATATTCACATTAAATTAATTAATATTATAATTCCAGCTTCATAATAGTTAGAACTTTAAAATTTTACCTGAGGTACACCATTTTTTTTAACTAAGATTTTAAAATAGTCTTTTAACTCGAATTTTATTATCATAATTAAATACAGGATGTTTAAAATATTCATCCAATTTATTGAATACATTTTTAACTGCAAGCGTAATCGCCTCGTTTAAAAAAGCGATCGCGAGAATTCAACAATGAAAACTTCCATAAATGCGATTCATTAACGGAAAATGTGATGCAACGAGAACGAGATATGTGAAAATCGTGAACAAACAAATAGGTCGTGTACTCCAACATCGTGCTACGTTTGGCTCGTGAAACCAAATGCATAATCTAACTCCAATTAATATTAAACATAGCTATAAATCATAAAGATATATAATCAAATATTATTTATAAAGTTTTTACAGTGTTATACTTTAGTAGTCCTGGAAAGGACAATTACTGTATGTCACCTACTAATTATCTACGTATAGGTACAACCTGTAAAACGCCGCGTGGTGAATGGGAAACCCTATTATAGATAAATTCTTATACGTAAATTGTATATAAAAGCTTTTTGTTTTACCTTGTATTTAATTTCTTTTTTATACACAATATTCCAGATTGCTTATTCCTAAAACCTCTTTAATATTCACCAAGAGCTTCTAATTGTACTTGTTAATATCTTCGACCTTTAATTAAACTGAACGTGACTACTGATTTTGACTTGAAAGTTGTGCTCAAGCTTCTAAGTCGATGAAATAATTTAAGACAAAATGCTTTATTCGAGAATTCTCTATAGTATTGTAAAGTTCTTACAAACTGCCCAAAATATATTATAACCAAATTAAAACTATTTAATTATTTCTTTATTTATGTAAGTTACTACTATAATAAATTATCATACTAGATTTGTTAAAAAAATATATTTAAAAGCGTCTTTGGCTCTACATATACCCGTAGGTTTTAAAAATCACTTCCCACTTTAAGTCATTCACTCCAATCTTTCCAACCGGTTACGAGACTTCAACACGGACATTACGAACAAACGAAATCACGTTAACCTGGAAAATAGTGTCAAAATCATAAAATATTAATGAACTCAGAATGTTTCTTTATCATGCCCATCCAACGTGTATAACGGTGCATAATTCACCTAGTAAAAGCTATATCAAAACGTTTCAGAATAAGCAAAAACTGTGATACTGCATCAATTAGCTTTTTCCAATAAGTCGGAGTCGGACTAACATACGATAGAGAAATACCATATAATATGCCATAAATTATTCTACCAAGTCGCACTTGCCCAGCGCATAAACTATGTCCTTAACGTACTTGCATTTAAAAGAGCTGACTTTTTTAATTTTTTTTTTTTATAAAATATATTTTTTCCTTATCTCCCCGTATAAAACACACCACTTTTATTTATATATATTTATTTAATATTTATACACAACATTTAATTTCGTTTTTTTTTAATATTATGTAGTACATATTGTCTTTGTACTGGTATTAGCGCTACACAAAAATTATCATAGTAGTACCTACTGTAATGTTACCAATATAGTATAGAGCATATGGGCTAAATGCGCTAAATAATTTACGCGATTTTGATTACAAATTATAACAAAAAAACAAAGTTTATCTAAAAATCTATGTTTTCTAACAAAAAAGTTCTTGCGTTCGTTTTGGGGACACTAAATAATTTCTTTTATACTAAAAAGCAACATCGGATATAGCTTTAAGTTTGAATAACATACAAGTACTAAAAACATATAGTTGGATTCAGTGTTTTAATGTAAAAAAAATAAACATTAGCCTTTTGTTTTTAAAATTCACGATATAATTTAATTTTGACAAAACCACACATTTAAAATAAAATAATTTCTCAAACCATACGTAATATTTATTCTGTGAAATAAATCAAATAAGAAAAGTAATGTATTTCTTCAAATTGAAAAACAGAGTTTCCAAGGGACAGTAATACAAATTATTTTATATGAAAACGTATATATTAATATTTTTGTTTCAAATCCCCGGACTCCTTTCCGCCACCAGTAATTGTGAAAACAATCCAAGTAAGTTAACAGTTCCCGAGGACGATGTTAAACCAATTTCACTTATATGTCATACAGGTCACGTTCTGCAGACCTTTGTGTGAGACATTTTCGCAGAATTCCCGCTTACTATTATATTTGTGTGGCCTGAATTTATAACAAGGAAAATATTAACATGATATCGAATTGAACGAATATTTTACATATTTATTATTCTAAATTGAAAACTATGTTTGTTGGTATTAAATAAAAATGTTATGATTAAATATAGTCCATATAAATAGGAATGCATAAATAAACAACAAATATGATACTCGAAAGTACAATTATTATAATATAACTATGAGAGGTCATGAGCTCTTCTTCTCATTTTATTGTCAAAAATATATCCGGTATTATAAAAATCCTAAATTTACCGTTATTATACAAATCGCAAATATTTTAACAATAATTTTATACACAATATAACAATATTTTTTGTTATAAATACTATAAGTTGACCTGAACTTCGGTCTAAACCTAAACGAAAACCACTTGAAATATTTCGTCAAAACCAAACTTTAACAAACAAAACTATATCTCTCCTGTGACCGTGCTTGCTGTAAAGCATTCAAAACATTGGGAACAGAAATATAAAATACTAGCGACTCTTCCTCGCTTCGCTCGGGTTCGTCCCTAGCTTGCTTCCCAATACAAATTTTCATCCCTATTTTCACCCCCTTAAAGGGTGTTTTCCGGGATAAAACGTATCCTATGTCCTTCAAACTATCTTCTTACCAAGTTTTATCTAAATCGGTTCAGTAGATCCAGAGATTACACCCTACAACGTCACAAACTCACAAATTTTACCTCTTTACAATATTAGTATTATAATATTAATATAGAAAACCGCGACAAAATCACAAAACATAGTTTCATTGAAAATGTCAAATATTCTAAAACGTATTAGGACTCCTAGAAGCCACGAAATAAAAGAATTAAATTGAACTATATCAATGCAAAAGATCATGTCAAACAGACGCTGCATTAGAAATAATCCAATAAACACAACTTTGCAACTACCTGTATTTATTATTTACTTTATTTTATTTGTGTGACCTTCTTTAGCAGGTGTTAATTTTTCCTTATTTTCCCCATACGTCACAAACATATTCAGTTATTCGTTGGTACGAAATAATTGTAAATAATTCAACTACGAACAATTCGCAACTTTTACAACACAATATGTAAACTATTTTAATAATATGCGTGGAAGTTTTCTGTGTGTTGTTGTTGTTTATTGTTTGTCCGGTCACATTCTGCTGTGCACTGGCACCAGCAAGCTGTAGAGGTGGCCCCAGCCGCTGACAAGTCTTGAGCTTCATGTAAAGTTTTGCGACACTTGTACCAAAGTCTTCAGTAAGATTTAAGGTGATTGAAGATCCTCGTGATGTTGCATTTGTAGTATTTTGTCATTGTCTCAGTATACAGTTTCGTTCGAGCCAAGATTTTCTCCAACTAATTCCTTGCAGCACCGTGTATAACCTCATTTCCACTACAAACTGTAGTTCGCTTCCTTCCTAACTATTTATCTCGATGTTAAAACTTACGGGCTTTAGGTATTTTCACTGTCGATTGCCACAATCATCAATGTATGGCCCAGACATCTCAAAACCGTATCCCACTTCTGAAATATTACGAATCTATCTCAGTACTTCTGAGGAGAGATAAGTCAGGTAAGCCAAGTAAAATTCGGTGTAACGCCTCAAATGACATTACAAAAAAGAATGACGCACTATTTAAAAGTCATGAAACAAAATACAACGCTGCTCCCGCCCTTTTTCCACTCAAGATGACAACGTCAGAAATAAGAATTTTATATCAAAATGACAACGTAAAGAGTAAAATAATGAATCTACAATAATACATATAAATCCTATTTTATATAATTAATAATTTATATTATTTTTAGTATAACACTAAACTCAATGTTTTCAGCAGACCTTATTACATGATATGTAAACCTCCAAAATACATAAAATTTGAAATTGCTTTCAGGAATCCCATATACTACGAGTACATATACTGGAACCAAATGATAAAGGTACAACATTGGAATACTTACCTGGTCTAGTTGCCCAAGATCAAATATTTGCTTTGGCCGTGTGACTGATACACAGGTGTATTACCGTATTTCACGTTTCCAACACAATATTTCTTAGTATTTACGCTATTTGGTACAGTAAATGAATTCTATTTTCTCCACTAAATACTATCAATTTTGAATCTGCGACAAATGAATAATTTGTGGTGCAATTACGGTACACGAATTTTAATCAAATTAACGCCGATTTAACTACGCCACCGCATTTTGATAACCACGCGTTTACTGCTAGTATTATGTGTACTATAATTTTTACATATGTTTGTTATACGCAGGTGTACATAGACGAAAAAATATACTGTTTAGTATTTTATTTGCAAAAATTGATAAAGCTAAGTCTATACTTAAATATATACAAAACAAATATATATTTAATAATTACTATACAGTTGTGTCAGCATGAAATCTGTGACAAGATATTGCTGTCCCACACTTAATTGCAATGCCGATTCTTTGGGTGAAATCGAAACAGCGCTCTTGTCACCTGTAACGGAAATAAAATGAGATATTAATTTTAAGAAGCTTAGCGTTCCATATGTGACAGATTACTGCTGCAAAGGACGTAAACGAATAATTTTGAACACGAGAGGCGTACTTACGAAACATAAGCAGCCAGAAAAATATAGTTATTTTACAATGCTATTAACGATAACAATATTATCCACATACTTTCTAGGATATGTTCAATCAATATTACACCCCTTTTTACGTTGAAATTCTCAACTCTTTCACAGAATACAAGGCAAATGTGTGTTGAACAAAGCACTAAGTAACGAATAATTATTTTAAAATCATACATACATCTCATCTCTTTAGTGTTTATTAGACAACCTAAATACTAGCCCGTGTATAATAATTAAAAAGGAATATAATTGAATGCCAGTTTACATAAAAATCAGCAGTTCGATTTAATGTAGGAAATAAACTTCCAGAAAAATTGTTCATTTATAAATTTATTATATTATATTAATAAGGACATGCAAAAGGTAAACCTTTTGGTTATTATAGAGAACCTACATATAATATATAAAATATAGACACATACTACCTACTTTATCTACATATAAACCTACTTTAACTTACTATCTACATATAAACCTACTTTAATAGCAAAATTTCAAAAATTATCAATATTTCAAATACTAAATCCTTTTTTATGTCTATACTAAGTAAAAGCATTTGATAAAATTATTTTCAATTAAAAGTTAGATTAGTTAACAAACTCTTCCATTTGCTTTTACTGAGTTAACTAACTACACGATCAATAGTTGTGAGTTATAAGCACATAAAGTAATAGGTCGTTCAATTAAAGTGTACAATAATTTATTATGAATTAACAATGTGTTTATTAAAAACAAATTAGAAAATACAAAAATAGTATAAAACCTTGATATTACTTTTTTAACTCAAACAAAAAACGTAAAAGTTTTATTTTATACATTTTATTTCTAGAAAAAGTAATACCTATAGTACCTACAATAAATGAATTTCAAGAAAATTTATAGAAACCTTTTACAAGTAGACAAAGAAAGATACTTTTAATTGTTATATTATTACCCAAAACATCGTTTCAAGCTTATTTGAATTGTTAAACCTTGCGAATTCATGGAAGCTTTTATAATGTAACTATTGAGGATTGACCTTAATGGAGTTATAATTTCCCAGAGACATAATTGCATAAAGATGCACCAGAACGAATGTTTTATAAGAGATGTAGAAGGCCAAGAAACGTACGCAAATCGATTTTTTTATATTAACAACTCAATCATTGAATTAAAATGATTAAAATTAATTATGTTCAATATCATTCTCCTTTTTCAATACTCTATGGATACAAATTAAAAACATTATTACATTTCTATACTGTGTTTTATTTGCGGATTATCTTGTAATTATTAATATTATGGTAGTACACTTAATTGACCAGTTGCCGTGAATATACACTCACTAGAAAGCACAATCTCAACTATTCACATATTTTTAAGTTTATACATATAAGCATTTATGCTGAATTTAAAACGCTGAAATCCAAGTTCAAAAATAAGTTGTAATCTGTCTAAAAAAAACAATTTACTAACCACTGACAGGAAAAAACCTTCTTATTTGTTGTTAATTGATTGCCTCCGCCTTTGATTGTGCTCTCTACAAAGGAAGTTGTAATCATCTTCTTTGGTTAACTTCTTACAGAGCTTTTTGAAAAAATTTTACTAATTACTACTTTATTTTTATTTTTTAAAGATTCTAAGATATTTTGTTGCGAAAAATGTATAACTAATATAGGTGCTATTTTATCATTTTAAATATTTATATTTGGTTCAATCGTGTAAATTTAAAACTTACCTATATTATTGTGGATAGGAAATTGAAAGAATTTTTTTTGCTAAAATAAGTTTTTTTTTAAATCTCATGATATGAAAAGTGAGTGAGTGAAATATTTTGTATCCCGGAAATCATCCCTTCAGGGGGTGAAAATGGGGACGAAAGTTTGTATGGGGAAGCAAGCTAGGGACGAACCCGAGCGAAGCGAGGGTGAGTCGCTAGTTTTAAATAAAACTATCTTTCCGGACTTGTTTGCGGATTTATTTTGATTATTGGATTCCCGACGTTTCGAATGCTTTACAGCAATCATGGTGACGGGAGAGACTAAGATTTTATACTTAGGGAAGAACCCGAGCGAAGCGAGGGAGAGCCGCTAATAAATCAAAGTTCAAGAAAGAAATTTTAACGTATTTTATGTCCTTTTTTCTAAACATATTTTTCTTTTTTCAAGAAAAATATTTAAAACCCAATGTCTAATAAATAATTTCCCTCAGGAATAGAAAAGTTATTCTACACGGCAACGAGGTTACATCATTTGCTTCTGAAATCCATTAAATAGTTTACTTGATACGAATACCACTTGTTTCGCTACAGAAAAATAAATTATCTTTTTAAAATTGTAAACGTTTCTTATAAAATCATATTTGTGTAACAAATACTATAAAATAAAATTTTGATGGGTCTCGTTATCCAGTTAATTTTGTTACATCTAATAGTTAATTTTGTTTTTAAAAATACTAAATATTCATATGAGATTTATTCGATATTTTAGTCGATTAATTATTCGTCGAGAAAACTTATTATATCAAACCAAGCTGCCTTGTAATAAATATACGCTTGTAAAATCATCTCTACAATGAATGAATCTTGTATTCATTTAATTGAGAGCAGCAGCACTTGGTAATTCAAGCTTAATATTCATGGACACGCAGAATGTTCCTTTAACGCATGAGGTAGTTTTAAAAACAATCTTTAACCATTATATATGTATATTTTTTACATTAATTTAATAACTGAAAATTTTCCCACATTTTTTGGTGATATGTTAAGATTTATATCTTACGAATAATCACTACATATTATAAAACAAAGTCTTCCAACGCGTCTGTCTGTCTGTTCGTGATAAACTCATAAACTACCGCACCGATTTCCATGCTGTTTTCACCAATGGATAGAGTGGTTCTCCAGAAAGGTTTTAGTATATAATTTATTAAGTTTTTGTATACATTGGCTAAAATATAACGATATTTGTTGGAGGTGTCGGAAAAAAATAAGCCGTCTGGGGGAGCTTTCAACGAAAACGCTGCCTCCCTTTGAGATATAAAAAAATAATGTATGGTGGAATTGTGTATCTTATATAGGTCTACAGAAAGGTTGCGATGGCATATGTCTATCTCTTAAGGATAACATACTATATCCATTTTAATTTAAAACGTACCTACATATAAAATACAAAGTTTGTGAAGGTGTATAGATGGATGGATATTTGGTACTCTTTCAAGCATACTCGTAAATTACAGAACGGATTTTAATTAAACTGTACAGTAATATAGCGCATACATGAGAGTAACATATAATATTTAAAGATATATGTAGGTATACATGATTGAACTAGTAGGGCTCATAAAATTACGCAATTTCTAGTGTTATAACTAATCTAATGTTTCTACTTTCTTTCTTTCTTCTATGTTACCTTATTTTAAGTTAAAGGTTAGGGAAACAAATCTATAGGTACATATAACAAAATTGTAACTAAGCCGAATCTGTACATTAAATATTTTTTAGAAAATCTTATTGACATAAACATTATTATCGATACAGAGACCGAATTTATAGTTTTCAAAATTTTTGTCTGTCTGTCTGTTACCGCATCACAGAAAAAACACTGGAGGGATATTGATGAAATTTGGTATGGTGATAAACCTGAAGTTGTATATCTTCAAAACGTTAGCAGGTATATAAGGAAAAAAAATCCGTAAAATGCCCCCGATGTCCAACTACCCCCGAGGAATGGGGGGGATGAAAAGCGTTGAAAAATAGTTTTTTCTAATTTTCGGCTTACTGTGATGTCCTATCGAAAAATGTTCTCTACAAAAGTTGTAGATATAGTCAAAATCTACAACTTTTATATATGACAATTTTTACAATAACCTTAAAGTTTTCGAGATATTTGCAAAAAAAAAAATTTTTTAATTTTTCTTGGTTTTTTATTTTTAATTTCCGCAATAATTTTTTGATTTTCATGAAACTAGGAGAATTTAATCTTTGATATATTTATAATAAGCAAAAAATATTTTAAATTGAAATAATTATTTTTCAATGCCTTTCATCCCCTTATTTCTCGGGGGTAGCTGGACATCGGGGGTATTTTATGGATTTTTGCTCCTTGTATACCTGCTAACGTTTTAAAGACGTTGAACGTCAGGTATTTATTATTATTATTTTTTTATTAAAAATAAACGGATTCCGATTGGTCTACAAGTTCAAATATTTTAGATGAGAACATGTAAACCTGAACACGTATGCAATAAAAAATTAAGTTAGTTCTTCTTAATTTAATAGTCTCAAAATTTTTTGCCTAATTTTATAGATAAAATGGAATAAACTTAGTATTCTTGTAAAAGAAATCTGCTGGTTTTCCGGGTCAACATACAGGATACCTTTTACAGCGGGAAAATATCTCATTTCTGAAAAAAAATACAAAAATTGCAGTGTAAGAGTATACTAATATATAAAACCTTAAACTTTCGTTTTTGGTCATCTGAACGTGGGCGTAGCCGCGGGCAATGCTAGTGTTAAATAATTTCACATAATACAACATTTATAAATAATAATAGGAGCAAAAAATGAAATTTACTAGTTTTCCTTCACTTTTACGTGTTTTCCTTCCAAAACGGACGTAGAATTTGACTTCAGTAAATACGACGGCCGTTTGCCGCCGGCACTGTGGGCTGTGGCAGGTTAGCATGGTCGCGGATTAGGCTTAAGAACGAAAATAAATACTTTTATTCACAATACAAGTGTTTGAGTCAAAGTTGATAATTTTTTTTTTTTATATATTTAATGTTTTTCCTGTATTAACTTATCCACTAATTACTCTTCTATAATTCATTACTTTAAAATTAAACTCTTAATTATCTAAAACTAAATTACCTTATCTATAAGTTTCTTTTATTTTGATACGAAGTAATTTTACTAAAAAAATTATTATATATCGTAATGATAACAATTGTAGGCAATATATTAGTATAGCATATACTTAAAACATTTCAAGGATAAGCAACGAGTTTAAAGGGAATTAGAATTTACCTAAATTATTATAATCAACATTTTCCTATTATGATATATAAAATATATTTGTTTGAAATTAGCCGATACCACAACATTAATATATTTTATACTGAGAAACAGATATTATAATATTTGCTGGTTTGTATAGAATGAAATTTATTTAAAAGTTTTAAAGCGTGAATTATCCGGCACTAAATGTTGTGGTTACAAAAGCAAGATAGTCGTTATCGGCTGCAGCTGGAAAGGTTCCAGTGCAAACTTATCCACTTTAAGCCCTGATTGCACTTCAGTAATACTTGTTCTTTTGCAGTCATCCCCAATACCAGATTCCTATCTCACAATTCGAAACTATTAAACTAAAGTTTGTTTTTAAGATGTGATAAAGTTATCGCTCTCGCAGCTGTTGATTCTTAGTTTTAAGGAACTACCTACATACATATTCTAAAGTCACTATATAATTATTTATAGTATATTATAACAAAAAAATAATAATTTATTGTATGGACAATAACTGCGGATATTATTAATTGATTCTAAAATAAATCTTCGTTTCTTGTTTTTTTTTAAATAATTAAGATTATTTGCCATTAGGTACATAAATGTACATAATATGTTATGTTACTATTTATATAAGTAGAATTTAACTTATTAATCAGCCTATCGCCGGCGACTGCTAAACGAATCCCTTTTTTAATGTTGGGAACATTTATACATACATACAACCTGTAGATGTACAGGTGGTTATGTGGGCTTCTCTGGCTAGAACTTGAACACTTTTAAGAACATTATTTTTAAAATCTTTCATTTTAACTCAGTATTTCAAATAGCTTTCTAAGGTTGCAAAAATACATATCAAAAGTATAAGAATAGTTCTAAAAGCTATTCAACGCAATTCTACGAATTAGAAGCCTTAAAACTTTTCTTGTTACTAAACAATTGCTTTTATTCTAGGATAGTCTTAATGTTCTATCCCCTAGTACTAAGTTCTTACGTAACAACGAAGTACTAAAGTTCTTAGGCAGAAATTATTATATGACTCTAAAATTGTATCATCTATTGATTCACACGTGTTCAATCATCCTATTTGTTATTTTTATATTAGCTGATGTACAAATTATTTTAAATGCGATCTATAATTAGATTGAGGCGATAATTATGCTTAAACATAATAATTAAAAACAATTTTTGATTTTCTTTTCTAAGTTTCACCTTCTTAAGCGATTGATACTTATAATTGATCTTCTTATTTTGTATCAATCTATCCGAATGTTCAGCTATTTTCTATAAATGTTAAGTATTGAGACTTTTCAGTAGATTCTTTTATACTCCTTATTGTATACGCATACGCAACGATTTCTTTTATACGTATTCTTTTTTACAAGGAAAATATTTTTTGACACCTAACTTTATTGAAAATAACAGACATAACAATCTCGCATTAGTATTCTCGTCCGTTAGTTTTCTTTTGATCCCAGAAACCCTTACTATCCATACCTAGTTCTATATTTTAATTTAAGCTCAGTGACAAAATTCGACGTTTATATGTGGTTTTTTGTTAGTTTTTTGTTAGTTTCGTGATCAATTGGCCAATACTTTATCAATTTAAAAAGGTCATTGGAAAATATTTCAACTTAAAATAAGTTACACTATATGTATATTAGCAAAAAATAGCTGAATTGCAAAATGAAATACTTATTAAGAAAATTATTTATTTCATTAAGAAGGTATAAATTAAATTTCTATAAATAACTCAGTAGCTTTAAACAATTTGAATTTGTTCAATATCTCAGAAAGTCAAGATCAATAATTATTAATTATTGATTATTTCGATTCATTGCTTGCTTTTTAATATCGCAGTTCTTGCAATATTAAAACTATGGCACAAAAAATGCTGACTTCTAACATCACGGGAGGCATTGTAAAATAAAAAAATATACCTACCTAAGGTATGTGGAAAAATAAATTTGAAAAATAAATACAATATATCAATAATTATGTTCTAGGCATATAAAATATAATAGGTATACAGAAGTAGTGTTTGTTCTACCTTTGACGAAAAATCTAATATAAGATCTCCGGCATGATATCGGTAAAGCAACGCATTTAAAAAATAAGCTTGTATTATATTTTACCGTAACACCACTTTGTTCAGTGTTAATAATAATTTGCTTAATAAAGTAAAATAGAAAGATTATAAAAATCTTGTGGTTAGGCTAAGCTTTTTATATATCCTTACTTAATATCATAAATGCGAAAGTGTATTTGTTTGTTTGTTCTTCTTTCACGTCGAAATAAAGTGACAGATTGGCGTGATTTTTTGTGTGGAGATAGTCGGAGGGCTGGAGAGTGACATACGTTACTTTTTACCGCGCGAGATTATCTCATTCCCACGGGAAAACACGATATAAATACGAGACAAATAAGCCAAGTTTTCTATCTATGACTACGAAGACACGAGAAAATTAGCTGTAATGTTGAAAATGGCTCTTGCGATGAAACACTACATGAACATGACTCATACTACAATGCAATACGCCATGACTGTAGAGCTATGAAAATATTTAACGGTTTACTTAAGTAATGCAACATGCATTTACCCTATTGTTTGCACTGCTGTTATATTAAATATGCATTTTACAGGTATTCTATGCAATAATAAAAAATCATAGTATTACTTACATTTACGGTTACAGTGTTAATGTCATGTAAAAGTTCTATATTCATAAGTATTATATGATATTTTCTGAGTGTTGTAAAAGTCATTGTGAGTTTTAAATTATTTATAATAATAATAGTAAATGTAACATAGCATTTTTTGGAATTTTATAACAAAAAAATTGATATTGAAAAGTTGTTTAAAGTTCAATAATCAACAATCCTTTATTATGTAAAAACATAAAATTCGTTGTAGAAATTTCATGCAGTTTGAAATGACTATAACATTTATACATACTACATAAAAAACTTAATAACTTTCATTATTACCTAATATCTATACACGACGTGTAATCCCCAATTCAGCCAATACAATTTAAAAAGATCTGAAGTAATCCTAATAAGTAGCTACAATTTACATAAAAGTAAAATTAATCATTATTTACAAAAATTTTATTTATCCAAAGAGGACGATGATTAATCGTGGTTAAAAAACTACCACAGGGACTTGGCGCCGCGCGGTGGCGACGCGGACGTGGGTCATGGCTCACTTATAGCTAGTGACGGGGTCGATTATCTTACGGAGGAAATATTATTATTTTTTTATAAGAAGTATTAGTAAATTATAAGTGTAGTTAAAGAAAAATGCAGCGCTAGGTGTCTTTCAGCCGTTATTCTGAGTGCTGAGGTACCTATACTCTTTGACTGCCTCGGTGGTGTAGTGGCTAGCATGTACAGCTGCACAATCGGAGGTCCTGGGTTCGAATCCCGGGTCGGGCCAAGTTTAGTTATTGAGTCTTTCTGTATAGTAAGTCTCAGTAACAGCCCGGAGTTGGGAAGTTGGCGGTGTTTCACCCCCGTGCATCGGAGAGCACGTAAAGCCGTCGGTCCTGCGCCTTAACTCTCACCGGTCGTATCGAGCAGTCGTCCCACCGGAGTATGAGAGTGACAGGAATAGAGAGTGCACTTGTGCCTGCGCGTACACTTGTGCACTATAATATCTCCTGCGCAGTTGGCTAGTCTCAATGAGATTGGCCGCCGTGGCCGGAATCGGTCAGGAGAACATCATACTCTTTTTGTACTTTTTTTTGGAGATATAAATAAGAATTTTCAGTAAAATCTTATATTTATTATAAATATTTTAGTTTTAAATTGATTTTTTTTTCGTTGTATTACAAGAAAAAATACTCGTATATGCAGATGAAATAAAATATATTTACCCTGTCATTCCAGGATGTGATCCGTTTAGAGACACAATACTGGTCTCTAGTAGAAATTCCAAAACAAGAAAAGGCAGAAACAGTACCAGCGTTTGTGCTGCGAGCTTGTGCCATCATGGAAAAAACACAAAAATCCGGAGAAGGTGTGAAGACGTCTTCCAAGCTCGCAGAGGAAGCGGCTGATAGAAGGGAGCGGATAGAACGACTCAATGGTAATTTAATTAGATTATGTAATATTTTTGTATCATTATTCGGTGATTACTGATGGAAAAGCACGTAAACATTATTTTATTCTCGAAAATAACAAAGCATAAATTTATTGTCTGTGTGTGGCCCTTACTGTATGGTTTGCGTAACAAAATATCATAAACCTTGGGAAATTCTTTATGACAGTTCTAAGAAAATACATATACTTATGAATTTGTTAATATTGCAACACATCTGGCCCAACAAAAATCAATGTGTACTCGTAATTTCCACGTCAATCAAAATTTATTGCTAGAATTCATTAAAAGCCCATTTAAATATATCACTGACTCAAATAACAAGTGGAGACGGCTATAGACATAGGAATTCCCAGCCCGCTCTTAATTTATTTATAGGGGATGTCTTCGCAAATGCGTTTGGAGCTCGTCCACTTAAAATAAAAATAAAATCTTTATATCTTTATTTGGCAGGTAGTTACACGAAGCTTAATATTTTGTATGATATTTAATATTATAGGATTCTTTTATCTTTAAACCTTACCATGTCATGACTTCAGTAAGGCCTATAAAGAGAAGAAAAAATGAGGACATTGAGATGGGTAGGGAGTGTCTATTTCAAAGAGTTTTAAGATCCGCCTAGATAAAAAAAAATAGTCCGAAGCACTGTATGATAGTACGGCCACGTATGTGACCAGAAAGTCCTGAACATAAGCACTAACCCGAAAAAACGAGAAAGTCTTCCTCGTAACAAAAATGACTTGAAAAAGGTCTAGGTCTAGACATCTACCTAACAACGACTCAGAATAGATACAATTACTAAAAATGACGAGAGCTGACCCCAAATGATAATGAAAATAAAAAATTTAATTCCAAAAAAAAGACAATTCATATTGAACACTATACTAAATATTTTAATAATAAAACATTTATTTTAAATCACATCATTAGTCTTTATGACATAAATATTTTTAAACATTCTGTAGTGAATGCTCTCTTTCTTTATCATATGTTACATATTAAACGTAATAAGCGAATGATGTCAGCGTCTTGTAATGTTTGAGACTTATTATAGGCAAAAGCTTTACTGCTTGACATGTCTAAACATCATGATGATGCAGTTTGACTGTACATCAATTACTGTGGCGTCAAATGTGGCGTAAAGTAGCTGTCGCGACTAAAAAATTGTAAAAATTGTCATTAGTTTTGCATATATTTTGTTGCGGGTAAATTATGCGCTCAACACTAGAATATGGCTCCGACAAACGGCATTTTGTACAAAATGTAATTATGATGTTCTTTTTTCTTATTACAGTGTGTGGGATACATATAAAATATTTTTAGAACAGATTATTTTACAATAAAATATCTTTTTTATAAAAAAAAACTGCACAAATTGAAAAAAATGCTTCTCATCATTTGATCTTGGTACATAAAAAATACGTACTTAGATCCAACGAAACTTACGATCGTATTAAGATTTAATGCACGTTTGAAAAAAGAAACCGTTTGTAAAAGTTACATTATTAAAAATGATAGTAGATACTAGTATCATTCACATATTTTCTATTATGTAATAAATAACTTCAAAATCTATACTATATTATTTATATGTCTGTATTATTCGTTTAATTCACTAAATGAGTGCTTTAGAGTACCCTAATCTTTATTATGTATGAAAACTAGGTAATGAAAAGCATTAAAATTTTAGGACTTCTTATAAATACTTATTACATCAATCATTGACGACCACATAAGTAGTTATCCAACTTATGTCTAGTGCCAATATTTATCAGTATTACCACAGATCATATAATACTAACTAGGTATTACTAAAATATGTACACTCTGTACATAACAGCTATTTTTTCTTATCTTACATGCTCATTCGTTTCGTTAAATATTTTCAGACATGACCACATCTCAGATAGAAACAGAGAACACGCAGATGACTAATGATTTATATCGCCTACTAAAAAAGTATACGGGCTTGAGAAATCTAATTAGAGAACTTAAGGTAAGAAATATTACATAATTATAGACATAGTTTTTCAAAATCTAATAAAATTACATTGAATTAAAATGCATAGAAAACGCTGGATGGTCGTATATTGAATGTAAAATCTCTATTTCCTGTCTGCCCTGTACAACAACAGTCTAATTCCTTTGCAAACATAATATGAATTAGTTTTATATGTGAGACATATAAAAACACAAAGAAAAACTAGATATTTACATAACAAAGCGAATGTAAAACATTTGTAATCTGTTTTACTTTGCAAATTATTGACATTGTATTGTTTAGTTACTGAGAATATTTCAATGGTTTATTGTTCTTACTATGAAACTAATTATAATTATTTAGGCCAAGAATTTTGCATGACTACCCACACATTTTCGTATGTTGATGTTGCGATCGTAATAAAAATGTTTTTAGTATTATTAACAAATTATATATTTTCAATACAACAAAATTGTCTACTCACCTATAATTCAGCCCAAGGCTTACTCTACTGCTCTACAAGTAAGTAGTTACATTAATTTGTTCTATGCAGAACTTTATTACCCACCACGGGAGGCCTTTTAGGTACTATAAATAATGAGTAGTACAGTACACTAACTGTAGGTACGAGTATAATAGGGGTTACAATACTTTGAATTAATTATTATTATTTTGACTATTAACGCACTATACTTTAAAGATACTTCATAAATAAATAATTAATGTATGTATCTGAAATAATTTCTATACATATTTTTGATATACATATGTACATATATTTATTCTTAGACAACTTGTTATTTTCAATTTCAAAGAAAACGCTTACGCTTCATATAAAACAGAAGTCCGATTTAGTGAAGCATTAGATTAAACCGCTTTTAGTTTATTTCATTTGATATTGATTGATACTTCAATGCCTCATTACTTAACACAAATCTATACCTACAATTTTTCGTACGTATTACATTATGTGAATATAATACCATCCACAGTATTTGTAGTACAGTATTAACTTGTACTAATATTATAAAACTGAAGAAATATTTTTTTTATTATTTTCATCGCTCTGATCTTCAAAACTACCAAACTGAAAATATTTTTTTCACACTTTTTTCAGTCAGATTATGTGAGCTCAAAGATCTACCCGATGTTTCCGCGATACACAATGTTGAAGGACATGATAAAGGATATCATGCACGATCCCGACTACATGGAGGTGTGCCACGAGGTGGACCCGTAGCGCGGGGTGCGCAAATAGATGAGGGCTTCCTTCACCGACCGCTCGCGGTCGAGACGTCGCTAGCCGAGACAACCCGCGTTGGAGAATACTTATTGGTTTGGCATAAGTTTCAGCTTTGTTTGTCTGCTTCAGCTTGTGGAAGAGGCGAACGTTAAGTACTTTCACGTAATATTATTTAAATTAAAAAAAATATTTGTTATTTAACTGAACCAAATAATTTTTTTTCTATTTATTTAGGTCTTAAGTAAATCTTCAATAAATGACAGATTTTGGTTAAAATAAATTAAGTAAAAACAATATATATTATGTACTCAAAACTCTTTGCCCAGTTACACATTTGAAAGTCTATATGAGACACGGCAAAGCGAGTACTTTTATGTTAACACAAATTAGTTATTTAAAATTTTCCATTGGGGTTACATGACTCTGTTATCTTTAATTATGTTAATTAATTCTTACTTTAAAATTTGGTTACAAATTAAATATTTTAGACATATAAAAGATACTATTTATCTAGATTCTATATTGTGTATTGTATGTCTTGTTTATGGTACCTAATACTTTGTGATTTATTACTGATATACTGTTGGATAGGTTTTATTTTAAGTGTGAAAATACTTCTCAAGCTGAAGATTTGGAACATCGTTGGATATGAAAAGTAGTGACTCGGGAAAATCGAATTGTGTTGCTAGCGTCGTGTAGTGTGACGAGTACTCGTTTATTTTGCGCTACTTTGTGTATAATTGGACCGTTATTAATTAGTAATAATTGTGTTAATATAAGATAGGTTAGAATTTAAGTACTCGTCCTCAATTTTAGTTATTTGTAATTTTTCGAAATATGATTTCCTAAATCTGACTTCCCGAATACTCTTTGTAATAATACTTCAAGACATATCCGACCGGAACAAACATTGTGACAAGAAAAATGTACGTATTTATATATTTTTACGATGTTTCAATTATTTTATACATAGATCATAGTCCCTTTTATAATAACATCCATGTATCCTTTTATAGTATTAAACGTATGTAGGTATTAGGAGAATTTAGAAACACATGATCATACATTGAACTTTTTGGACGTCGCGTCGCGTCGTGTAGGATAGATATCTATATTCTATATTTCTAAATTATATCTGTGGGAAGTTGTTTAAAACTGTATTGAAAAGTAATTTATTCTAGATTTTTAATAAGTGAAGGTGAAATAGACATACCATTGGCATTTTTGGGTGTTTTATAGTAATAACTGAGTATCTAAATTTAGTACCATAATAAACCTGAAACGGCGTACTTGCTTTGTTTTTTCATAAATGATCATATACGAGTAGGTAGGTAGGTATATCATTTACCTATTTACTCTTGTTTATTATAATAATTTTGTAATGAACATTGCAAATGTTTGGCATAGACAGGTAAAAGAGATAGTCTTACTGAATAGTTAATTAAGCACTTGCTCTAAAATGATTATATTATTAACGAATATAGCTTTTTATACTTTCCTGTCGACATTGCAAAGAGATGTTATACATATAAAAACATATCAAAAAAGTGTTTCGGATTTACAAAGGAATTAATTCCAACAATGTACATAACTTTGAAAAAATATTGAGGTTACACAAGCAAACATATCTCTTAAAAACAAAGTTATTTATGCTAGATTGATTGCCTCTGTTTTTTTTTTCTATAGTGAGATATTGTAATTTGAAAATATATATTTTGTGCAATTTTATTTATATTAGATATTACTATAATATTATATATAATCTTAATCTTTAGCCTAGTGATATTTTGTGGGTAATGTTTAACTGTCTAATTAAATAAGTGTTTATAGGAAGAATAGCTACCATACAAGCATAGAGAACATTGCGTGTGATGATTCGCGTATAAAAAATAATGCCATTGTATGTGTTCAATGTTTAACTTAGATTAACTTAGACTATGAATGTTAGTGATGTGTGGATAATATTATTTCCGTATACTCTAAATATTCTACAATTTATCATCTACTATGGTTCACGGTCGCCGATACAGGGAACCTAAAGATGCCTTCACACCGAAGCCGTAGTTCCGGCGGCACAACCCGGCGGATTCTTTCCAACAAATAAGCGTAGCGGTTTCACGTCATTGCATTCCCATTGCACAGTCTGATATTGCTGATGAAACGATTGTACGTATGTCGCGGACTACTAGATACTTAATCCTTATAACATTATTTTAACTAAGCCAGATGACCAAACAAAAATCTTTCAACGGCAGCGACACGAGTGTGTCGCGTTGCCGTTATAAGAAACCGCCAGGCTGCGGCTTAGATCTGTAGACACCTAAATGGGGGCCGTGAAATATTTAGGGTTATTTGTAACTGTCATAATATCAATGTTTTACTAAAAATGCTAATAAAAATAATTTTGCACATATTATCTAAGTATAGTTATAAAGTGTCTTCGAACTTCTCATCACATCTAGTTTCAAAAGAATATAAATATATAAAACATATAAATATATGTATTTATTGCCAAATTATATAAATATATATGTATATTTAACTACAATATACTTAATAACAATTTAGCCCTAAGAGTTTTGTAATCAGTATCTTAATAATCCTTTTCAAAATATGAAAGCATACAGTGAGGCTAAATTATATAACTTAAGACAAATCAAGAATCCTTTTTTATAATAATAGTATAAAGTAGAATTATTAAAAGCTTATAATAATAATCAACGATAGAGTCAAATAAATAGCAATTCTAGCTCCCTAAAGATAATGAATTAATAAAAAGAAATCAAAACATTTTGAATCTATTTTTAATTTTTTCCTATAAAAACATAATACCTACATAGTACATACCTAGATTTTTTTAAATAATTATATTATAATATTTAAACGATATTTAGGTTTAAGATACTGTAATTATAAGTTATATTACTGCCATTAATTAAGAAAATTAATTGCTATAGGAATTAGGATGTACAACGTAACGGGTAGAATCAATTTTTTTTTACAAATTTTTATTTAGTATTTGCGTAAAATGGCTTCTAATATTTCTTAATACTTATATTTTACCACACAGCGAACATGTATCAACCGATGTAAATGTTACTTTTAATCTGCCGTAGTCGTATCTAACATGATTACCACTTGCCTTACGGTGAAGGAAAACATCGTGAGGAAACCTGCATGTCTGAGAGAACTTAGCAAGTTTTCGAAAGACATGTGAAGTCCGCCAACCCGCACTTGACTATGGCCTGATGGCGTATTGAAGGGAGGCCCGTACCCAGCAGTGGGACGTAAAAATGGTTAAAAATGGTTGAATATACACATCAGTTAGATGGTAGATTAAAAATTCTCATACACAAATATACTAACTTAATTAATGGATTAATTTTACTGTCCCAGACGTATGAGCATTTCATTACTTTTTTATGTCATTTTATGATGTAGGTATATCTAAATGTACTTGTATGTAGTGAATTTTTATAAACCTACTTATTATAATAAATTATTTTATATTATTTTCTACCTAATCACCACATCTATTAGCGTCAATCTTTTTTCAATTATTGTGACATCTATTTATTGTTAGTACTCAGACAGGTCATTAGGATATCTTATAGGAATCATATGTGGTTACCGTAGAAATATTAAGAAGGTCTTAATCGTTATTTTCTAAAAATTAATGTAGGTATCTGTAATTTATTATATATTTTTTTTGAATCTAGGTAGTATTAGACATTTAATCAATATCCTATACATACATATATTTGTATTATTTTCTTGTTTTCCTTAAATATTTCTTTTCTATTAACATAAGTTGGGGTCGTAATACGTTGTGGGACATGTGTAGTCAAAATTTAAGATATAATACATACATATGTGGACATATTGTTTTTTTTATTACTTAACCTTGGCATAGACAACATAAATAAATACATACATTTTATCATTATAACAGCCTATAAATACTTGACGCATGCAGACTGTGTACAACAATATATTATGTATATTTATAAACATACAACATTTTTATGGAAAATCATGATTTTCATTGATTGAATTGACATTAAGAATAAAATATGTTATAACTATTTATTTGTTAGATTAAAATAAAGGTCAATGTTTTATGTAATGGCATGGCATCTGCTTGTATATCATTAAATACTTAGTACTGTAGATTATAGAAACAAATTCTTGCGGCTACGACTATAAATCAATAAAATTATAATTAAAATCATACACCTTATTTTCTAGGTCCTATCTACTGTTAACGTGCCACTCTTTAAACAGAAAATAAGAAATATAGCCGCAGATTGTTTTTTTAAAAGTAAAACTAAATTTTAAGTAACATATTATATATACATATATATATATATATATATATATATATATATATATATATATATATATATATATATATATATATATATATATATGTATAAGTTGCAAATGCATTTGAAATGCTAAAAAATGTTATACAATAAATAAATTGGTACGTATCATAATGTCGGAGTATACTTAGTATATTAAATATCTGTGTGAAAACGCTTTGTTATAAACTAAAATATATTATTTTTTGTGCAAAGGTAGCCTTTTATTTGTATTCAAATAGATAAAAACCAGTAGTGCTATCCCATGCCAGAACAAGAAATTAGACAGCGCTAATTCAGTCTATTTTTAGTTTCTAACCGTGGTAAGCAATTCATAAAAATAAACAACGCCATCTTTAAATACGCACCACAAACTCATCACCAGACTGCTTATTTTTCAATTGCGTTACGTAATTCGTTTGCCTTCACTGACTGCCCGTAAATGTGTGCGTTCTCGGATTTATACACCCAACGGCTCATGGGTACCTATTGCTATAAGAGATTGATCACAAATCACATAATACTATGCTAGTACAGATGCCTCATCCCATACAAAGAAAATGGACAGCGCTAATTCGGACTATTCTTCGGGCTATTTTTGTTTGCTTGAATAGATAACAAGATGTCATTGATTCGCAAATAGTTAAACTTTATTTTGTTTATTATAGTTTACTTACATAAATGATAAACATTGTAAAATTAATCCTACATTCCAATAAAAAAGTCAGTGATTTTAACAATTTTTAATCGTGAAAAACAAATCATAAAAACTAAAAGCGCCGTCTGTGCATATACAAAAACCCATCCATCATCTGTTTGCTGATATTTCAATATAATCAGTAAAATTACGCAACATTTACGAGCGCATTATTTCATTTCCCTTCACTTAGAATATTTTTTAAAACAATAATTCACCTGTGTATAACAATGAATCTATAATTGTCTTTTGTTAATTTAGCACAACCTTAATTACAAATCGATACATGTAATACTGGATAATGTAATCATCAATCGACATTTATTCGAACTAATTTTTCTTTCTTCGCGATGAGACCCCGTGGTGGCGGTGGTGACCCCATTATATCCTCCCAATACATATTTTTTAGTTTGCTTGTCTAGAAAAGAAAGAAAAAAGGAACTCCTATATTTCCTCTATTGGCTCCTTTATCTCCTTATTTTTAAGGGTCCCTTTATTACTTGTATCTCCATCTGTCTGTTGTCCCTTAGAGCAACAGTATTCAGCCCATTTTAACGCCCCACTGCAGGGCTCGGACCTCCCTTCAATACGAGGGGGATCAGGCCATAGTCCACGACGCTGGCCAAGTGCGGGTTGGCGGACTTCACATGTCTTTTGAAAACTTACTAGGTTCTCTCAGACATGCAGGTTTCCTCACGATGTTTTCCTTCACCGTTAAGACAAGTGTTAATCATGTTGGAAATGATTCGCACATGAAAATATCAGAAGTGCGAGACCTGAGATTTGAACTCGCTTCACTCGTTTTCCCAAGCGAGCGCGTCACCACTGGGCTACCACTGCCTTTAGAGCAACAGCTCTAAATCTAATTAAATTCTAATAAAGCAACTGTTGTTAACAAGCAACAGTTCATGAAGCTAAATTAGGGGAACTGTTCAGTCATATAAGCCACTAGACAATTGTGTAAGTGATCAAATTAGATGAAATAAAAAATAACTTTAAGCAAACAAACCCCTAACTTTTCTAGATATCTAATTATTAATTATTATTATTATTCATTGCTCCTTATATGCTTACCCGTACAGAATTGTAAGACAACAATTCGAATCGAATTCGGGAATGGTATTAATAATGGTAATAATGGTATTAATATAATACGGTTCAATGGTGTTAATACATGAGAAAGCTAAATTACTTGACAATTTTTTTTCGGCTGTCACATTGTATTTTTTCTTTAATCAGAATAAAAAAGTAAGGTTCTGTCCAATAAAAAAAAACATACAAATTTTAATCGTAAAAAAAGTCATGTAACTTTATCTCTGAAAAAAACAAAACGAGCGAGGCTTACAGTGGTCGCATATGATATGTAACATCTGTCATCTCACCGTATTATGTTTATTTTACTCTAACAAGACTATTTAACTTTACTATTGTAATCTAATTAGACTGACTAAAGTAAGTTTCATACAATATTTAATCAGGGGATTAAATTAAAAAAAAAATTATAGTAGGGACTTTACAAATTTAGGGGATGAATTTCGAAAAATCATTTTTTATCGGATGCCTACTGCCTACATCATCTTAAAAGGCATACGTCCTCCAAATTTCGCATTTCTACGACTAGCGGTTTAGGCTGTGTGTTGATCCATCAGCCAGTTAGGAGTCAGGACCACCACAGGATGCACCTCTCCTTCTCAATTCTTCTTTTAGCTGGTCTAACCTCCGGGTACAATACATTGCACAGGTAAGATGCGAACACAATAAAAGCAAAAATCCACTTACAAAAGAGATCATAATAAACTCAGACGGAATGTAAATAGATCATACGTGTAGCGCCCTCCTTTCAAGAAATCTTCGCCGTTGGAATTAGGAAAATCGGATTACCATTTACCCGTTTAGAAGATGTGAGCAAAATTGTACAAGAAAAATGTGCAAATCTGTATTATTTAAAGTTCATGTTCTAAAACTTTTTAGTTATTGTAGTTATATAAAATATTGTACTATTTAAGAAAGGGATATATGCATATAGAGAAAGGGATAGATATGGGAATACCTGTGATAAAAATAACAAGGTTTAGGGATACAATTGTATGAGTCAAAAATCAATAATAAAAAAAAATCTGGAAGAATTGTTTCTTTCCCCACCCTACACCCCACATCATACAGTCCACGATAGAAATTATCCGTGTAATTAATTAATTTATTATTTTATATCAAAATTATAAATATAATTCATCATATCAAAATTATATAAAATCATACAAATAGAAAACTTTTTAATATAATAGTACATTTTTAAATAAAAAAAATATTTTAATTATAATTATATCAATAACTTTTGAAACAAAATAATAAATAACTTCAATGAAACATTCTAAATAACTATAGTGCCCTCTATTGAGAACTTATTGAAGCTAGGTCTTGCTATTGTGCACAGAGTTTAATAATGTAAACTACTAAGCGTCGCTTATTACTTCAAAGAATACATACTAGATGGCGCATAGATAAAAAAATGCAAATGAAAACAATGTTACCATATAATAAAAAAATATAATACCGTTTTATAATTTAATGAATTATGATGAATACAAAACCATAGCTTATCTTACGATCATACTATTCGAAATATTTCATTATCATCTGAATCAAATTTGTAAAATATACAAAGATTTAAAAATTTACCGCATGAAAAATAGCGTATGTATACGCAAAAGCTTTACAGGTAACTAAAGAGTTTTAATTATTTTTTGAATAAATAATTGAATTAATAACAACGTTTTTCTTAAATTAAAGTTTTCTAGAATATAAAGAATTTAAAAATTTGCTTCAGTGAAAATGGAGCATGGCAGCACGCGCGCGTTTCATTCATGTATAATTTTCATTCGACCGGCAGACGCGGTCATAGTTTGATGTTATTTGTGTGTGAATTAAAAATGGCGGGATTTCGTCAATATAAAAACTTTATAACAAACTTTTGTACTTTATTTTAATAAACAAAAATCTTATTTTAATTAACAATTCCACTTTAAATTGTATGTTATCATTGTTAAAATTTATTATTTGTGAAAGTTTGCCGATTACGATGTCGGTTGATTTAAAGTGGCAGTTACCTGACATTTTTTGTGTTGTGTGTTGAATGGATGACGGAATAAGTTTAAATTGCCGCGCGGGAATGGATGAATAAGCTTCTCGTAGTGTTTTGGGAACTTCTATTGAGATGCCTTTCGTGCAGCGTGTGGTGGAACCGAAATTTCTCTCACGAACGAGTTTGCGAGATGAAAATGGAAAACCGAGGGTTACGGATGAGGAACTTCAAGCGGTCACCAACTGTACACTGAGCAATGCGCTCCGTCAACTCGCCTCTCTAGTTCTCCTGGCTGAAGATATCTTCAGTGAGCTCACAACGCAGCTTGAAGGAATAACTCAGAGGTCGAAAATTGCACGAACGAAGATTGAAAGAATTCACGAGATTGTTGAAAACTATGACCCTAAGAAAGTTCCAGTTCGTAAGTACATATAACCTAGTGCTTTTTTAATTTTTACCATTATTATACTTTTTAAACGTTAAAAGCCTGTAAAAATGATTACTGAATTTAGTATATTTTATAAAAATGCCTATACTTATTACCTTTAAAAGATATTATGTACATGTTCGAATTAAAAGTACCAACAATACGTCATTTTTGAATTTGAAGTGGAAATAAACAAAGTACACTTATAATATAATAACGCACATTTAAATAATGATTACAACTTTCGAATTACATGTCATAAAATAATATATTTAAACACTACCTACAGTTTTACAGTAACCAACAACTTTACATTATAATTATATTAATTTACGAGGAAAAATATGAACATTCGGAAATCTCATTACATCGCACTCCTTAAACAGACCGCCTTTATAAAAAGTTCCATCTTGATGCATTACTGAGCGCTATCTAAAAACCTGTTTGGGCGTTCGAGCGGCCCGCAATGGGAAAAAACATCCAGATTCCGATGCAGACCATAAAAACTTTGAGATAATTTCAAGACCATCCAATGATAAAGCAACGCCGCACACGATCTTGACCGTTTAACTATTTATGTTACACTTCAAAGCTGAATTAAAACGATCGACTATTTGTCGGTATATAAGGCGAACCGAGTACCTACCTATTTGAATTAAACCACACCCATTGGTATGTTCCAATTCAGTTAATCTAAACACTGCTACAGACCTCATTATACGATACCTTGAATACTTTCCCCGACACATATTGTATAAGCAAATGACTATCATTGAAATAATAAAACATACCTTTTTATTTACTTTTGCCTTTTAAAATTTATCTTATTAAGGTAATCTACCTTACCTACTATATTTGGTATACGATACTTAAACATCCAACCGATAGATACCTACTCTAACTATTATAGTCGACCTACAGCAATGAACTTGAAAAGCACAGATGAAGTAACTCTTGATGTATGCTTAATAAAATAAACCTGAACATTTCACTAGTGATGGGCATTAGGTTCACACCGTGTGAATGTAAACATTAATTTAACTACACCTATTCTAAAACCAATAAGTATTTTAGGAGCTGTATTTAGCTTCTCGTGTATATTGAAATAATTACTATGACCTCTAAGATCAATAGTACTAGGTAGTTACTATTAGATCCATATATATGTATAACAATTTTTTTTTTATAATATTATAGTGATAAAATCTTATCTTTCCATAAGCGAATTAGTAAATATAAATGTTATGTCTTAAGATTTTAACTGGTTTTCCGTTAATCTTTGTTACATAGGTATCATTATTCAAGAAACCATTAATAATATTTAACTTAAAAATTGTTATGTGCTAAGGCTAGAAACAGCTTTATTTATTTGAAGCGAAGCAAAAAGCACACGATTTGTCTGATCTGCCGAGAAAGTTCTTTCAGTCATCGATAAGACGAGATACTTTATGATTGATGTCCATCAGTCACATGTCATAAACGCGAATTCGCAAGGACACGTAGACACTGTGTATTGCATATATAGATATACCAACATTATTTACCCGAATCTGCAATAAAATCATAGGTAAAATTAAAAACATAAATTTTATATAAGTATGTATCCCTATGGTTTTCAAGAATTTAATAATATTACCAATTAAGGACGTAATTATACCACCAACGAGTCGACTAAGGCAGCATATGAGTTTAATGACCGATAAAGCCTAATCGACTTTGTTTTGACTTAGAAACTAGTTCATCAGGTAAGAATTAATGAGGCATTCGCAATCATTATTAAAAAACAAATTATATGGTATTTTCAGTAAAATTATGATATAGACAGACGTGCTTACATATAAACGTAATTCTGCTAGTATTATAAGTTTTATAAGTACATTTCTTGGTTTGTCTTTTTCCCCGGAACAACTGAGCAACGAATTGACGTAACTTTTCGCTCAGAGATGTTACATATAGTAGGTGTAGTATGGGCAGGAAAGTGCCTTAAAGTACCTTAAAGTATTTTTATATTCCTATACATGAAATGGTTTCTTTGAAATGTTCTATTGCAAAATGTGCGGCGTAGGTATGCCGTATGCCACTAGAGGACTGTGTGATTATAGAATATACCTAGAGAATAAATAGTCGTCTCAATGACAAGTAAGACCTGCGACTCATCATTAATTGATCATAATTTTAAAGTAAGTTATGCTTTTATTATTTTGTTATATATATTAGGCATTAGATATATATTTGTTTTAACTTATCTCTCAATATTTATTTAGTTTATTTTTCTACATACATACATCTGTATTATATCATCAACTCGCGTCAGATTTCATAACACAAATCAACATTAAACAATAGTGTGCCTTGAAGTTCACACGTTTGATTTACCTTGTGAATACCTTGTAATCTTTTGCCTATATTATATATTATGTACTTTAAATGTAATTGAGATACTATTAAAATGACTTTAAAAGTCACGCATTACGAATAGAAATCAGTATCTATTTTAGGTTATATTTTGGTGTGTATCACAACAACTTTAAAATTTAATACTACTTAAGTAATTCAGAAGCTTATGATAAGCTAATGATACAGAATATGACCGTGTCATATAAATCGTGATTGTCCTACTTCGTCTGGAGTAAATTATAGTTTCCGTGGCCCGCATCTAAGATACCGACATCATTTCTCGATAAGATTCAATATAATCGCATATAATGTTAACCTCTACATGTAAAATATAAATATCAATTGAGAAGACATGCATAACACATCATTGTATCGTAATTGATTTTATTCATTTACTAGCGACTCACCCTTGCTTCGCTCTGCTTCGTCCCTACTTACGTTTTAATGTTTAGTATAGATTTTTCACAGATGAGATGTTTTCTCGAATTAAAAGTATCCTATATGTTGACCCTGGTAACCAGCTAATATTCATCAAAATCCCTCTAGTGGATTTTCCGTGATGCGATAACAGACAGACAAAATTTCTAAAAACTATAGTTTCGACCTGTGTCTCGATAATAATGTCTATTACAATAAGATTTTCCAAAAAATATTTATTGTACAGATTCGACTCAGAATTTTATCATATGTATAGATTACGTAATAATAATTACTCACATTCATATTATGTACTTCAAGATCTATTACAAAATGATAAATTTTATAATTAACATAATTACTAATTTAAAAAATAATATGTTAAACTAGCACTTAACGTACCTTCTCATGACATACAATTTACTAAACTACACTTAGTATAATATATTACTTTTTCCTCCGCATGACATCGCTTATGACTACAATATATTTATGTTTTCCGCTATAATTATGCTTGTCCTTTCCCATGGAATCTACTCAAAGTCGATTCAGCCATTGCTGAGAATCCACAGGGACTAAAGGACAATATAACGTTCATAAAACCTGTTTTGTTAGCCTCTAAATAATAAGTACATCAACTTAGGGAAGGCCGTTTGCTTAGAAATCACAGACACTAAATAAAGATTATGTGATGATAGAAATTTGATTGTAAATTGAAATTTATTACATACTAGCAGAACCCGCGGCTTCGCTCGCGCTAAAACTACAAAAATGAAAATCTTCGAAAAATGCTAAAACACGTATTTATTTAATTTTATTAAAGAGCAATATTATCTCTCACTATCTCCACACAAAAATCACGCCAATCGGTCACTCCGTTTCGACGTGAAAGAAGGACAAACAAACAAACACACTTTCACATTTATAATATTAGTATGAATTCTTGGTTCTATTACGAGTACATATGAAGCCGTACCAAAAAACACCGACCATTTCCCTGTATACATTCCAACTGTGTTATTGATTTTTATATCGATTGTAATTAAAACCGATTGATCGCTTAACGCCACAGTCTTTGGTGTCACCTTACGTACCCAATAGTGCCTTTCCTCGTAGCGGTGTAATTTTGCAAGCTATAGAATAACTGAAGTCGCACCGTATTAAGCAAGTCTTCGTCATGTAATCTGAACCTCAGCTTAAATCTAACGGATTTATACTTACCTAATGTATTTATACCCAAGTAAGTTGCGAAAGTAATACCTTTGAAACAGATTACAATACGCAGTGTGGCAATGATATTGTTCAAAGGACTGTAGTTATACATCAGTTATTTAATGAATATTATACCTTATTGCGTATTTAAAGAAATATTGCTTCTTCATACACTTCATACTTACATTACTTAAGAGTTCTTTTATTTTTAACTACTACATATAATCTAACTTTTGGTACAATTTGTTCTATGAAGGGTTTCTATTTTAGGGTTCTATTATCAGCCTTAAGAAATACAAGTGGAGATAAAAACTACACTTGAGATATTCACCCCTCTCATCCGTTATTGTGGGAACCACAAAAATAAAAGAGAATTTTTTGCTTAAGGAATTCCAAGAAATGTGCTGGCCAGGTAGCCATTAATAATGACAGCTTTTGTATTCAAAACCAAAAGATTTTGCATTGAACACTGCATAAAATGTATAGTCTTATCAATCGGTTTCCTTTGAGACTAAGACACGAAGTTAAGTCAGTAGTTAGCTTAATAACAGTTGCATTTTTTAAAGTTTACATAGACAAGATATTTCTGTACTAACGCCATACCCTCGCTTCGCTCGGGTCCTCCCCCAACGTGCCTTACAGTCTTGAAGAAGTACAAAACATACACACAAACTTTTGCATTTATTATTAATAGTAGTACCTACGATAATATAAATAATAACCTTAATATTTTTAATGATAATTATTAATTAACCTTTGACTGTCTTCATACATTATGATAAAAAAAACTTCATACGAGTAGGTATGTATCGGCATGGAAAAAACGTTTTTAACTATCGCATAATATTGTGACATTACATACTTTAGATATAAATTTAATAAAGAACTATTTATAATGATTTCTTGAACTCATATGGTAGAATAACATTTGAGTGGTTTCGTAAGTTAGAGTAGGTACTTGATAAAGAAAATATTTATAGGTATAAAACAATAGGCCCGTTTTATTCCAATCTGTCTATGCAACGAGGCTGTGACAATGACCTTTGAAAACCCACGCTAATTATACTCTCGCGCTTAAACGAGGACCGACTGGTTACTGGTATGTCTCAACATACCAAACTAAATCGTAAAATACCTACTTAAAACTCGAACTTTCTTATGAATGAACGTGAAATTCAATTTACGACGTTTGTACGAAATGCACCAAAATCTCTTGCTGGGTATCCTGATTACTGATAACACATGTTCGTTTACAGAATACATTTCTTGTAAAACGGATGTAATTCCGGAATTCAATAGAAAAGTCGTTTATAGAAATATTTTAATGTTAATGAAGTATGAATGAAATAGTGATATTATTTTCTCCTGGGCTCCCAAATCTATCCAGATTGTCTATCTACTTGAAGTGCTCTCTTAACAAGTAAAGGCAAGAATTATGCCACTTAACGGCCAACCATCCCCACGCTCTAGTAGAAAATAATGCTAATGCGTGATTTTGGAGATCAAACATGATCAGTCAAACGAACGGTGTCATAAACATATGTATATGTAATATTAGTATATTATTGAAGAAGACAGACGTTATGTTAACCCTACACCGTTTAATAAGTATATATATATAAATGTTTATGTTCTTTATGACCTTAAAAATTATTATACACTGATTCTCTTCGTTGTAAATACTAAACAGTAAACACACAAAATCTATTCCAGTTCATCTTAAACCATATTAAAAATATAATTTCGTTATTTAAAATTAGTTATGTTGGCTAATTACTTCATTGATTCTACATTCCTTAAATTAATTAATGATATAATCAATACCATAATAATGAAAAGCTTACTAAGGCATAAAGAATCCATTAAAGTGTGCACAGTCGCTTATAATGTTAAAATAATTTGGCGATAATAAATTCAAGCTACCCTCATGTTTTCACCATATGGTACATCCTAATCTGCAATCCAATTAGGTGCTTTAAAAAGCTTTCTTCGCCAAAGGTCAAAATTACATTGATTTTACTAAAACATTACTAATCTTATTATCCATAAAATTAAAATATCGTATAAAAAAGTAACTATATTTAATAACAGAATGTCGCACCTTGGCAGCAACGTGACTGTTGACTATCTAGTAAATATTACAAGAAGCCCTATAAAAATTGGGGTGCGTGGCAGCTGATCGGAAGTCCTGTCTTTTGTTGAACTTACCACCACTTCGCTGTTAGGAAAGGAAGGAAATACGGTCATAGGGTGCCACTTATTCAATCTTCGTCATTTAAAACACTTTGTCTTCCTTATATTGTCATGGTAACGTGAAATTAATTTACGTCAATTTTTTAGTTTTTGACACAATAATTTAAAATTTTATTTTATTTTAGGCCTTCCTAATTAATTTTAATGGTGGATCTAGTTTATGAATTGATTACTCTTGTATTTCAGCATCATAAAATCACGATATTCCATCATGGCCCATTGTCCTTTACCAAAATTTATTTTTATTAAAAGCAGGAAAGCTCCACTATTCAAATTTTAAAGCACAATGGTTGGCGCAACGGTGCACGCGCAGCGTGTGACTGTCAAAGATTACATAAGCACAATTGTTCAGAATTTTGCCTTTGTCATATAGAATAACGTAAAAATAGTTTTAAACACACACCAGTAGGTAAAAATGTTAGTTGCGCTTGGCATATATTAATTATTTCCTGACCCTCCCGAATCTATTTCCGTCCTTCCTACTTTAGGTTTTTCTAGGAAAAATTTGAAAAAGCGCTAAACAATCAATCAATAATTCTTACATAATAGATTATTGATTTTACACCGAGTTCCGAAAATTTACTGAATAGCGAATACTTACATTTCTCAATTTATTTGGGTAATATATATAATCATCATTTGATTCCTCAAAAATTGATTTCTAAAGCAAACGAGGAAAATTAACATTCCTTAAGTAAAAATACAAACATCAAGTTCCATGGTGAAATTACTAACAATTTAATTACATTATAGCATAAATAGCGAATTGGTAGGGGCGATATTGATATTTTGAAATTTTAGAACTAGCTAGTACATGTTACTATCATAATAAATTATTGCCTTACGTAAGTCTATATCTTTTATATCACGTTTCTTAAGTATATTATGTTACTCTGGAATGTGAGATAGAGCACGAGCAAACATTTTGAGATCATAAGGAGAGTTTATCGTCGTTGCGAAGTTAAGACCTCCTATGTGTCAGTTTTGGCAAAATTACTTTTTTAGGCTTACCGATTTTACATTTTAATGCGCTATCGAATGCAAAAACTGTCATGTGAATATGGCGTTTCAATCGTCAGTTATTTACTAAATTCAAAATCTTGAATGTGCTTGCTAATTAAAAGTCGGTTCTTAAAATATCTTATGTGTATGTATGTGTGTCGTCGCTGGACTTTCGAGGAAAATTTAATTGATCAAACTGCAGAAAACACTTCACCAAGTTCAAATATTATTGCTAGGCCAGGAAGGCACGTTGAATTGACAAGAACTGTTAAAACATGATTGGATCTTTTACCAAAAGTACCAAGTCATTACTGTCGTTCTAGCTCAAAAAAAATTTATGTTGAATAGACTTTTCGATCTGAACTCCACATGCATCAAGTTTTTAAGGAGTGGTGTATTGAAAACCACTACAAAGCTGCCTCTAGAAGGACATTTTCAAAGATACTGACAAACGAAAATATCAGCATTCATCTTTCGCGCAAAGACCAGTGTGACACGTGTTGCAGTTATAAAACGGGTAACATTTCGAAAGAAGAATACGAAAGCCATATTGCGAAGAAAACTGAAGCCCCTGAAGCCAAAAAGAATGTCATAGAAAGTGCATACGAAAAGGATGTGGTTATAACTGTCGACGTTCAAAGTGTTTTGCTCGCTCCAAAGCTATGGCTAGTGCTTTATACTACAAATTAAAATTACAATGCCATAACTTTACGGCTTATAACGTGCTATCCAAAGATGTGAAAATTTACTTTTGGCACGAAGCAGATGGTAATGTAGTTACATCATTAGCAGTTGCTAATGAATTCACATCTTGTTTAATGATGATGTTCTCCTAGCCGATTCCGGCTACGGCGGCCGATCTCATTGAGACTAGCCAACTGTGCAGGAGATATTATAGTGCACAAGTGTACACGCAGACACAAGTGCACTCTCTATTCCTGTCACTCTCATACTCCGGTGGGACGACTGCTCGACACGACCGGTGAGAGTTACGGCGCAGGACCGACGGCTTTACGTGCTCTCCGAGGCACGGGGGTGAAACACCGCCAACTTCCCAACTCCGGGCTGTTACTGAGGCTTACTTATACAGAAAGACTCAATAACTAAACTTGGCCCGACCCGGGACTCGAACCCAGTACTTCCGGGTGTGCATCCGTACATGCTAGCCACTACACCACCGAGGCAGTTAATAGACTACTGTCTACGGATGTCTGTTGATGATGAAACCGAATTTCGTCTAGTGCCCTAAGCGATTTGGCGCAAAGGAGGCAAATTTGTATTGAACAACTTTAACTGGAAAAAGGGCACACTATGATGGAGGTAGATAGTGTTCACTCCACTATTGAGCAATACATAAAACCGCCAATATTCGCTTCCAGTGATTACATCGCACGAATGAGACAAGCTCGACCTCAAAAGCCCTATGATATCAAATCTGTTAACTTTGATTTCTTTCTCAATTTCGAAGAGATGGAATCGAACTTAAAATCCATACGGCCTGGAAAAAAGAAGGGAGATCATGTCTTGAATATTTATCCGATGGATCCATATTTTATAGGTCGATGAGTGGTAGGTACTTCCACAGCGTAGAAACAACCAAAGAAATGATTTTATATCTCCAAGGGGACTGTATAAATCTCCAATAAAAATTACTGAGAGCGAGTATAAACATTTGCAGGAACTCAAAATGGTAATAGATCAAGATTACCATCCATTTTATAATGCGTTACCATTCAATCCCCTTAGGTGCCCCTAATGCATAATTACATAGTTAAATTCAAAAAGTAAGGGTAGTTTTGTAACTTTTTTATTCTAACTTGTGGTTCAATTGTTACATAATGTCTTAAGTTGTGTATTCAGAGAAATATATTTGTTTTTGCAATAAAATAAATAGTTTTTTAATTCAATAATTGTAGGCATTTTGTTTCAAGAGCAATGATGTGATATATAAAGCGCATGCAAATTATCTTATGTGTTAACTGAACTTGTTTTTATTTTTTTTCACTAAGATACTACTTTTCAATTCATGTAATAATATCATAGTAAAAAGCAGGAAAACATGTAGCTGATATTTATAATTTTTGTTGTAGTTGGTTTCACTATATTTTTTTCAGTAGACGGTTTTTGTCGATTATCTCATAAAATTGATTTTTACACATAAGAGGTTTCAAAGTCGCAACGACGTTATGTTATTGTTTTATTGAAACATAAATAAAATCATGTTCATATTAAAATCTACATGGTTTTATATACAATGCATATTTATGAATATACTAGCGGCTTACTCTTTCTTCGCTCGGATTCGGCTCTAGAAAAACAAAACTATCCCACGGGAACCGTACATTTTTCCGGGATAAAAAGTAGCCTATGTGTTATTCTGATGTATGAGCTATATTGTTCTAAAGTTTCATTAAAATCCATTCAGTAATTTTTGTGTGAAAGACTAATAAATATCCATACATATATACCTATATCCAGACATCCATACATCCTCACAAACTTTCGCATATAATATTAGTAGGATATTGCCATGACTGATCGAAGTTCAAATACTATATATATATATATATATATATATATATATATATATATATATATATATATATATATATATATATATATATATATATATATATATATATATATATATATATAATGGAAATTAGAAGATGATTGTATAGTGAACTACTAATTAGTATGGATCACGACTATTTCCCATTTAGCGAAAATAAATCAACAGATATTATTAATCAAAATTAGTTAATGAATGCGTTAAAAGAACTTGATTGTAATTTTTTGTACGACATCCTTGAGACGATGACGTTATTAGACATGGGAATCCGATTGAAAAAGACGTACAGGATATTATTCTCATTCTCATACATTAGATCACGACGGTATCCTGTCATATAAAAACAGAAATGTTACCAATAGAATTGTAAGTAATGTACCCGTAATTCATTTGCATAAAATGTAGTAATGTCTACCTATCCACGTTATAATCTTACAACTTGTTGAATTTTTAAACAAAAAAGATTAAGAAACGTTCACTATGAATTATTTTTATATTGTGAATTTATAATTGTCAAATCTTTATATATATAATTCTTCTGTGAGTGTGTATGTCACTGAACTTCTCTCAAACGACTGGACCGATTTTGATGAAATTTTTTGTGTGTGTTCAAGGGGATCTGGGAATGGTTTAGATTCACAATTTTGTCCAAAAAGTTTGAAATTTTCAAATTAAAGACGTGTAGACAGGACAACGTCTGTCGGGTCCGCTAGTATATGTATATTATTCTAATGTAAGCGAATTCTGATAATTTTCTTGAAAATATATATAGCCTTTGAACTTTTTAGACATGAGTAATTTCTGGCCTAATGGATAGTTTAACCTCAAATGCGTAGTGTCGTCCACTCCAATAATAAAAAGTAGGATTGGCCCTAAATTGTCTTTTTAATTTTTAAGTAATAAAATGTAAAAAACAATTTAAAAAACCTTATATTATTGTATACCATTGTAAAAGCTGACTGATATAATCGTTTGCATGACTGGTGCACATCACATTTCACTTTAATTTTTATACGATAATGTTACAGCGTATGTGAATCATTGTTGGTCTGTTGACAACATAAAGGTGAAAATACCGATTGCAAATGTATGTTTTAGATAAGAGTCGGTGCACGTCGTTATAATGGCGCTCGTAAATAGCGAAATGCGTGTGTATGTATGTAGAGCTACAATGTATATTTATGTACGTAGTATGACGACACAGTGCGTTTTATAAAATGATACAATACAAATTCAACTTTCATAAGTTATCATGAGTTATTAATTTTATCATAGCCTACTTTGAGATAAGAAGGCTAATCTATACGCTAGCGCATAAAAGTGACAGTGCTAAGAATTATATACATAAATAACTGTAAATATTAGCACCTTAAAATTATTCACTTTTATAATACATAACATACAACTTTACGTTGAATTACGAGGCATTGTTTTTATCTTTCTAGTTTGAACTTTAGTTAATACAGTTACAGTATATAAATATTGCGATATTTATAGAAATTACATGTTTTTCGCACGTAAATAAGCTATTTGTCTTAGCCAATTAAGTTACGTCAGCACTTCCCAGTTCAGGTAACATGATTTATTCGTGGTAGTCGTCTGACTACTACGGTGAACGAACCCTGTCACTTGCAAGTCGCCATTACTGGTTTCGGCAGACGATTTAAACTACACTGCATATTGGCCAATTATTATTAATGTGAAACTTGCCATTTCGTACAAGAGCCAATGTGCAAACCTCTGTAGTATTTCATAATATACAATCGTAAAACTAATAGTACGTTAGGTACGCATTTCAAATTTCAAATCTTAAAGCTTATCATTTGATTATTCTTTAGGAACAGTTAGGCGTTATCTCAAGTCGTTACAACTTACAAGCCTGTAGCAAAGTCTTTTAATATTTTTATATACCTACATTTATTATTTTATTTCTCATAATTTTACTTTTACATTGCACATTTCTTTTTAAACGAATGTATTTACCTTTATTGAAACTTTTCTTGAACATAACTAATGAGCCTTAACGTTAAGGCATTGTACGTGTATCTTTGGAGACTATAAAAAGTTGATTTATTGTACTTAATCTATACTACGGCAGCTGCAGCTTAACAATCAGTGCAACGTACACCAAATTATTAAAAGCCGTAAAACGAGTCCCGCACATAAGGGTGAGCCACCCTACCTACTGTCGATTTCGTGTCTAAAAATTGCATGATAGTTTTTATATGAAAGACAAACGATCGTAATCTATATAGAATTTACTTAGTATCTATGATGTGTTATATTTAAAACTGGAAAGTATAATGCTAGTAATATGATAAATTAATAAAAGCAAATTTCAAGTTATAAATGCATAAAGTTTTTATATAAATTATAAATTTTGAAGTTGTATTTTTAAGAATTTAAACTTATCGTTTTATAAGTACTATAAAATGTTGTTAAAAATATTCAAAATTCTAATTTGCTAGTCATGACTTTTCGTGATGTGATACTATCGCACGTTCACTGACTTCTTGGCAATTGAATTCACGTGCAGTAAGAATAATATTAGTATATTTACAACATTTTAAAGGTTATCTATCTACATCTATCTGCTGCTATGTTATTTTTTAATTTCTTCAAAATAATTACTTATAGTGATTTTCTCATAAGTGTGCCACGTCCTTTTTGTTTCATTTCTGTATTAATCATTTTAAACCTTCGGCTTACAAAAGTATGGAAGTTCTGGCTTAATATGCAATATGAAGCCTTCCAACGCTCGTCAAAAAAGTTACCAACTTTTTTCCTAGAACCTTACTAATTGATATACATATTTACTTTAATTTACTTTAAAATTTAGGCTTCTAGTAATTATCACGAGTTTTATTATGTATCTATAAGGTACATATACATACGTATAATGTCCATCGATCTTGATATACTTACCTATAAAACATAATATGTATGTGAATAAGGATTTCACTTTCTACAATTTTTAATTTTCGGAACATAGTACCTAATATTGTCTTATACACGATAAACTTAGTTTTAGTCAGATATAGCAGCCTTTTTCTTTATTTGTTCTTAAGTTAATTTAAAGGCTTGTGTTTGTTCAGCTGTACTGTACCTATTTAAGCTTATTTCCCCACCGTAATATAAGATGCCATAAGACCGTTAAGACGTCGCAAATGTCCCTGTCCCCTAGCCGCAACTCCGCAAGCAACCGGCTTCATTGTGAGGAACGACCGTTAGCCCGCCACCTGCGCCACGCCACTGCCCACTGAACCGAGAGCGACGCGCGTCCAGACACGCGTGCGCTATAGTTTTTACGAACGCTAGTTAAACTTGCACATTTTACTTTTTTTATTCTATATTTTAGTAGGTACTCTAGCGTTCGGGAAATGGACTCTGAACCGGCCCCGAATTTCCATTCGAAAATGAACAAGATATTTTCAATTTTTTCATTCACTCACTAGTTAGTTCTCTAGTTATCAGGCAAGTATGATTTAATTAAGTGCTTTCTGGATTATATTCCAAATTTTCTTTAACAGCGTAATTAGATAATCTGTCCAATTAGGGTAGTGGTATTGTACACAATATGACCTTATTAATTAAGGCAAAATTAGAATAAAAATGATAAAAAATATAAAATAGTACGGTTATACTCCGCTTTCAAAATATCTTTTTGTTAAGTACATTGATAGTGTAATTAAAACATGTGATTATGATATGCACGCGACTGCAACTATCAGTTATAGTCTGTCAAATAGCCTGAAGATAACTGATATCGATTCGTGTCAAGTATTGCGACATTTAATATACTCGATGGGCACCTGAGCTATATTTTTTTCTTACGTTAAAATCAATGTAGACAACTACTAAGGATGGAATGTTGTTTAAAAAATATAGATATTTTACTTTTAATTCAGTCTAAAATTTGTTCAATATGTTATAAGCAACGGCTTTGCTTATAACTAAATTATAGATGAATTTGTAATAGATACAAATAACTATTGTAAATTAACCAAACTAATCTACTATCTCTAAGACATTTATTATTATCTAATAACAGCTATTAGTTTTACCCATAACTATATTTTTATTTGGTGATTATTTAGTACGACCTAGCAAATGCCATATTAATTATTATGCAATTTGTATATGTTAGTTATATGTTTCGTAATATTTCGCTGTTTCTTGCACGTAATATTTCCGCCATTAGACTTCGTTTCATATGCTTAATTTAGCGCTGTACGCTGTAAAATGACTTGAGAGAGGAAATCTTTATGATGGATTACTTTTAAGAGTCATGTAGCGAGTAAATGACCCCTGAAAATCAAAATTAATCTACATTTATGTACGTACAAAGACACAATTTTGAAGATGTTATTGAACTTACATACTTTAAATCACAAAATATATTATCACCTCCAGGTAAATTTCTAAGAAATTAATTGAATTTCTAAGAAAACTATTGTAAACTGTAACACCGGAGTGTCCGCGGCCGTTGAGGGAATAATAATGTTTCATAACCTAATAGCAAATTTTATACCATCGTTTTAGCTATCTGTTGCTTCTTAATTAACTTTTACTTATCGATTCAAGCTTCTCTGATTCATAAGAGAAGGTATTAAAAGTTATTTAAGTTTTAATACGTTCTCTTTTACATCGGTTGATTTTAACGACTGTTTAAGTAGACGTAATCCCTTTTTCTTTTTAACATATTTTTTTTGACTAATTATTTTATTGTTGGTTTTACATTAAGCAATAATCATAATATCTTTTCCTTTATCGAATTAATTAACCATTAAAGATTTAAAGAAAATCGGTTGGTTTTATACGATCTGATTTAATTATTTATATATCCAATATGAAAATTTTGAAAGTACGTTGTCTTCATATAAGGCGTTTACGGACATTTCTATTGGGTTACATGAAGCAATATTCTTTCAATAGTGAGAATTGATAGAGCTTTGAAAAGTGCTTTTGGTAAATATTGAGGGCATGGCGCTAAGCCAAGCCGAGTATTGTGATGGAAATAAGGTTTGATCACGTACAATGAAAAGTGGGCGAAAGGGAGTGGGCAAGGCGGTTAACAATAATATAAGCAACCCTGTCGAGCTTTACTGCATGCATCGACTTGTTGATATGAAGAAATAATATATTTTTTATATTTTTCATGGTTATAGTCTTGTTTTGATATAGACCAGCGATTTATAAATATGAAATAATTCAATGAGAAATGAAATAGAAATATACTATATTTATTCAAATATAGTTTTTTTTTTGTTAGGTATATTGGTACCTCACCGCATATTCTCCAGAGCCTAAGATAATATTACCCACTTATATCTAATACAATAAATCAAATCAGGATCTTAGTAACTCCTGTATGCTAATACGTATAAAAAAGTGCTAAGCCTTCATTTGTTTTTATTGTTCATCGTATGCAATCGACCTATTTCATCGCGTGTTTATCCTGGCCACAGACGTGGGTGTACTGTTTCGAGCATTCACACAAGCAGTGAAAGCAAACATTCAGTCAGCGTTCCATATTATGCTTCGCAGTAGGGAACGTCACTTGACACCTTGGCCTTCGTTACGGGATACTTCAGAATTTACCCACAGCTTAAGTAACATCTTAAAGAATTATTGTACCTTCCACTGTATTAATCTGCTATTTAGTTCAATTTAAATATAAACCATAAATACATAGTATTTAAAGATCAGGTTTCACATTAACATAATTAATATTTACTGGTATTATGTCAAGGATAAAGGTCCGGCCGCACCGCTACGGTCGTAAAAGTAAAAATAACGTACAGTCAATCAACTTGATGATAACTAAGAATCGATCAAGATATTGAAAAGCAATAAATTGAATAATGGACTGAAGCATAAAAGAAATATTACTGTTGGTACATCGACATCTTTGAATTAATGCACAGAACAAGAATATCAATCAATAGACCGCATCTCGTCTATATTTTGTAACATCATAGTCGTTTGTAGACCGGTTATTATTTAAATCTTCATTGGCACGTACTAAAATGTGGGTATATTTATATAAAAGTACTTATAACTAAATATAGGTTAACATATCTTATCAAGAACATACACCTGTGGACTATCTATGGTACACAAATTGAAAAAGGTGATTAGATAATAATTACGTCTTGATAATTTTCTTTGTATTTTTTACCATTTTTTTCAATTTTAGTGGAAACCTGCATTATTAATAAGTATTATATATTTGCTACCTTTGTCTTTTGTAATTATAATATGTTGTTATGTAGTAATATAGCAACATATATAACCATGTCCATATAGTTTATTAAAAAATGACCACAATATTAGTGAGACTCAATTTTTTTTACTGACTACAACAGTCACGTTCCTAATGAAGCATAACTGCAAAAGTAGGTTTTTTTCGAGAACTACTCTATAATCGTGCTGATTTTGTAAAGGTACAGCTACTACAAGAGTAGTTTTTAAAGTTATGGAGCCTTAGTAATACATCCTTTGAAATATGAACAGCATAGTATTTAACGAATGCATTCAATTACATGAATTTGCTTGCCTGCCTTTGAGAATTATGCACATAAAAATACTTCAGAATGTTGCTGTATTAAAGTTTTACATAAAAACTGTGTCGTACAATAATTAAAGATGATTTTTTTTGTAAGTAAATATAAAATAACCAAGCTATATTAATTTTAGTTCAATTATTTTATGACTGATGGTTTCGGATAGACATGAGGCCGCACATTCATCTTGTCTCTGTCGCTTTTCCGCCATTTTTAACTGACGGCTGGCAAAGAAACACTCGGTCTACTATCTATGTCTACGGACTAGCCTAATATTGTTAGCTTTGGCTAGAGATAAATTCGATTACTATACGGTCAAAACAACTTAAGTTTATTTAGTATGAAAGAAATTACATAAACAACAACTATTGTTTTAAGGATTTTTTATATTTTCAAAAAATAATAAGAGTAGGTATATAAATGTTTTCTTTACATTATCAATAAGTCGTGCGAGCATTTTAGATTAGTATAATCCACTTCATTCATGAAACCTGTCGCATTCCGTCGAATTGCATAACATTGACAAAATTACAGTTAGATGAGTGGGCGAGCACCGTATATTATTCATTGTAAATATATAAGTAACTTGTAACACTTTCTGCTAACCCATTTTTATAAAAAATGATAATAGGTTTATTTATGGGAAACATATCTGTACCTACATATTATAATACCTGTTTTTATAGACTATTTTAATTGTATTTTAAATAACCACTACAACTATAAATGATAAATGGGAAAATTTATCGTTAAACGTAAAAAATCGACCATTCGTACATCACTATTTGTACTTCTTTACTACTAGAATGAATTTACTGAGCTTAGTGAATTTTGTAATACAAGATTACCTTCTATCCTGGATTATTTATAGAGGTATCTACTAAGAGAGCGGGTCCACGGGAAAATCTAATATTTTTTAACAATATTTAAAATTCGCTTCGCTCGGGTTCGTCGCTAGGTACGTTTTAAATAGATATAAATAGTTATTAGCCCGCGGTACCCATTACGGTACGCTTAAAATTTTTTTTTTCGTTAAATTTTCTGATGTTTTAATACTTATTATCCTATTTCGGACTAAGAGAAATCCAAAAAATCAAATATCATAAAAATTGGTCCAGCCGTTCTTGAGTTATAAACGGTGTAACTAATTCGACTTTGTTTTAAATATATAGACTAGCATTGCCCGCGACTCCCGCCCGGTTCAGACGACCAAAAACCCAATTCTCAGGTTTTACATATTAGTATACTCTGACATTGCAGTTTTTGTATTTTTTCTCAAAAATGTAAAAAAGTATCCTATTTGACCTACCTATGTTGACCCGGATAACCAGCTATCACCATACAAAATTTCATCAAAATCCCTCCAGTGGTTATTCTGTGATGCGGTAACAGACAGACAGAAAGACAGACAAAAATTCTAAAAACTATAGATTCGGCCTCTGCATGGATAATAATGTCTATTTCAATAAGATTTTCCAAAAAATATTTAATGTATAGATTCAGCTTAGTTACAATTTTATTATATGTATAGATATCTTGTGACTTACTAAAGCAAAAGTTAATTACGTCTGTAGTACCTACCACTCTGGCCTTAATGCAATGTCAAAGCACGCTATACAAATTTTGTGCAAAGAGCACAACGGTTTACATTTTACTTTTAAATTCCAATGCGAGTTAACCATATTTAAACAACTATTAAATGGCTTCGATACATATTATGGGACATATTTATACTACTTAAGGTTTTCGACGTCATTAAAATATTAATCATCAATTATTAGTAAGTTCAAAACTAAAAAGTTACACTTTGTTAAGTCAATTTATTTCCAGAGTGTTTAAAACATGTAAAATAGTAGGTAGGTTCATGTAGGACGGCAAAATCTGAAACTATAGATAATAGCAAAATGCCGAGTATAATAGAATTTATGGATGAAAAATATATACTTTTCGGCCCAGCCCACATGATTACAGATTTATTTCTGCTATTTCTGGAAAAAAATAGCAAAGTCTAAAGTGTTTAATTCAACATTTACAATGAACGCCGATTAGCAATTTTGAAATGTATTACGTATTCTGTTTTTATTGAAGGCAATAATAATTATTTATTATTATAAGATTTGTCGGTATTATTTATTACGTAAACAGTACAGAAATAACCTCCGGTTTTTCGAGGGTAAAGTACATGACATTACCCGTGCTACGTGTAAAGTGATAGGAAACACACTTCTCGCCCTTCATTACTTTATTTTACACTGTAACCTATAAACATTATATACAAATACGTCCGCACTTACTAATGATGTGTCCTAAACATGAACATGAGGCAGGCTTGCCTCGATAACATACTATTTATGAGACGATTTCATGAAACGGAACAGTAAAAAATGTGTATAGAATATTTATTTTTTATTTTTAAAGGTCTAAACATTTTCAAGACATTACAAACTTTTCATATCTAGGGGTCCGTAGGCACTTGTTATTATATTAGATTTCCCATGTAAATATATCAATATATGACATCCATACTTAATATTATAAATGTGAAAGTGTGTTTGTTTGTTTGTCCTTCTTTCACGTCGAAACGGAATGACGGATTGGCGTGATTTTTTGTGAGGAGATAGTTGGAGGGCTACATATACTACATATGCTACTTTTTACCGCGGGAGTTTACCTAATTTCCACGGGAAAATACTTTATAATACAATCAAAAATGTTTTTGATTAGAATAACTTGAAACTTGATATTAATGCTCTTCAATAAAATTAAATAAATATGTGCTTTAGCATTTTTCGAAATTCATCAACAGGGTAAAATAAAGAAAGTTTGTAAGAAACCATATTTTTAGATTTTTTTTTGTAATTTTAGCGCAAGCGAAGCCCCGGGTTCTGCTAGTATTTTATATGAAATAGTATAATAATAGTAGCCTTCTGTCTTCTGTGCATCATCTATTGTTTATATCTTCTTTTTGTATATGTCTTTGTGGTGTACAATAAAGTATCTATCTAGTATTTGAAGAATGCATTCAATTACAGGAATTGAATTTGTTTGCCTAAATTTGAAAATTATACATCATATGAAAATATTTCAAAACGTTGTGTTAAAGTTTTGATGATGTTTCTAATATATATATTTTTTATTTAAGTCAATAGTTGCTGAGTAATATACTTCTAAAGTCGTAAGTAATTAAAAGTGTTCTTGTTTTAAATGTAGAGCAATGTTTACCCTAGTATTATTAAATACCTTGAATAGGTTGTGATATATGATACAGCTTAAGATGGACGTTTCAGAATATAAAATAACAATACCACTGGTGTTGAGAAACTTGAATCGTTCAGATTTTATGGCTACTAACTACTAAGAAACGTTTTATGACACAAAATTAAACCTATACCTTTTATATTATATGGAATTGCTACCAGTAGGTAAAATGTGTTTGACTGACATTTTTGTATTCATTTGTTGTATATTATATGTAAGCCCATGAAACACGTCAAGAATTAAAGTCACAATATATACCTATTCTAATATATGTAAGTTAAAAAATATACCTAAATATAAGATTAATTATGTTCATTACTTACTACTATAGTTAATAAGCTTACCGAGTTTGCTCTAACACTTAAAGTAAACGTAGTTATAGCTAGATTTAATCTTTTGTGGTTTACTTAATAAATATCCTCGCAGGCGTCAAATTTCAACCAGTACAGTGCAACTGGCCAACCGCCATGTATGTAGCTATCTTAGCACGGTCATTAACCTCGCGAATACTAGAATAAACAGCATAATACGATATTACACCTTATAACTCTTCCTTACTTCCATTCATTTTAGTACACCATATATTTATCGTGCTAATAAAAGAAATGGTTAAATATCATACATCATTTCATTTCTCCAACTTTTTATTAGACTTTGTGTTTGTATCCATTTAATATAGTGAGTAATATGCTAAGACTAGTTTTAGTGTAATTTATAATCTGTAAAAATTTAATAAATCCATATATATTCAAGTAAAAATCGGAAACCAACCAGAAAATAAAAATACATTTCAGATTAGGGTGGATTGCTCCCGCTATCAAATTGGCAGATTTTTCGCTACAAATCTCGGTCGAATCAAATTACATATTATGAAATGTCATGGAACTGAAACTTTTTTTTTACTTTTATTCTGAAAATCATGTTTTCCAAATCTATACATATAAAAAAAATTGTAACTAAGCCGAATCTGTACATATAACATTTTTTGGAAAATCTTATTGAAACAGACATTATTATCGATACAGAGGCCGAAGATGTAGGTCTTAGAATTTTTTTGTCTGTCTGTCTGTGACCGCATCACAAAAAACCACTGCAGGGATTTTGATGAAATGATATTATGATAGTTGGTTATCCGGATCAAGATATAGGATATTTTTTAATGCGGGAAAATATCTCATCTTTGAGATATCTATACTAAACGTTAAAACGTAAGTAGGGACGAACCCGAGAAGAGCGAGGGCGAGTTGCTAGTTAGATTATATGCCACCGCTTTGATTATTATTTACAAACAGTCAATATTTAAAATATGAAGTAACTTTTTAAAATAAATTGGAACGCCCAAAAGTTTTATTGTTACGTTAGAACAGACGCCCAAAAATGCACAAGGTTTTTTCCAATCATAATAGCCAGATGTTGCAATGTCAATTGAGCTTCATTCATGTATGACGCACACATATGGCTGACAATTCGTAAAATTATCACACGCTCAACTTTCAGATAACAGTTGATTTATGATAGTAAAGAAAAACAATAAACATATTTAGATATTAGAAATGACGTACTGAATGCAATATGTCTGCGGGCCAATCGATTTTACTTATCAATTCGTAAAGCTATCTTGACCTTTTATTCGGTAATAAAGTATTCTTGCGTTATTTAGGTCATATAAATCTAAGTATGAATTACTTCAACCAAAATGTAGGTCTATCTATTCACCTACTTCATGTAATAAAAATATTTTTGGTCGTCTTAGGTATGGTAAGTCTGCATAAATATTATTTTTTATGTATAACGTTCTATAATCATTAATTATTATACTTCTAAAACTTAAAGTAAATATTGTCAAAATTGACAATCGTTTTGTAATGAAAAAAAAAATATTTAGAATTTATAAAAATAGATAATGTAGGTATTCTTAATTCTGTGCTTTGTCATAGTCCTATATGCGAACCTAAACAATTATTTTTTTTCCGAAAACGGCAGAAAATGTGAGTACTTCCAGAAGCTTCTTTAAAGTAATGTTAATTGGTAATAATTTAAATTTATTGTAAATAATTAAAAAAAAATACATAAACATATTAGCATATAAGAGAGACGTCACCCAACAATAACATCGAAACATCCCAATGTAAGGGCCATGTGTTTGAAAGGCCGTTGTTCGCAGCCTCTATAGAAAGCAAATAATAAATGATAGACTATGTACATGAATAATAATAGACGTATCAGCCGCCTCAGTGCCGTCTGTATTTAGTCGTTTTTTACCACAACAGCCGGGCGGGCACGTGTCCGGAATAAAGTATATCCTGAGGTACATTCTCCTTGCGTAAAATTTTCGAAAGGGATTATAAATAACAATTAGGTACAGATGAAATTTAAAAACCTTGAAAATGATTAAAATTTTTGAAAGCCTATTTTAAAATAAAGAAGAATTTAACTACATAATCTAAATTTCTTAGGTAGGTATGACCAAAAACGTTTTAAGTAAAATTAATAATGTATGATATTGCATTCGTTCTACTTGGGCGGTCCTGATAAAGTTGCGATTGCATATTATGTTAGTCATTTTGTGCAGTCCAGACTGCTTAGATAGGTATATTGTAAATATTTGAAATTCCCATTTTCGTGTAATCTAGTATCGAAGAGAGAAATTTTATAGAAAAATACTTAACTACGTTTTAAAATAAATGTTCTTGTCTTTGAAGTTGTTGCTGATAACATGGAAATATAATCTGCCTTAAAAGGGGAATTGTAAGGCAGTAATTACCTTTATATTTATAGAGTGGGACTTTATCATAAACAGCTGAGTTTTTCTTTCCGTTCATGACCATATAAAAGCAAAACACTAAGTGCTGTTGATAATTTGCTTCGTCTGATAGCAATTAAATCGCGTTCTTTTATTATCGTGTTTTGCTTTGAACACGTGCCGCTTCTAACCGTACAAAAGACCTGTCAACACATAATGATTGTTTTATAAAGTGGTCCCCTTCTGTTAAAAGTTGTAATGAGTGTATGAAACGCAGTCGTCGTTAACTTTAATGCAATTTAATCACTGGACTTGAACGGCGTATTAGCGGTCATCCACAGAAAACTTTGAACAATTTGAATTTTAGGGTTCCCTACCTAAAGCGTCCAGGCGGATCCGTGCCACTTGGACTACGCTATTCAATGTATAAATTAATATGTGTTGGTCAATTTTTTAAATAATGATTAAGTAATATAAAATATAACTGAATGTTATAATAAAATAAGAATATAAATAGATTATATAATAATATAAATATATAATAATATGAAAAATAATAACTTAATGTTATAAAAAAAATAAGAAGCTATTTTTTTCTAAATTTGATTTGCGAATAAATGTTTATTACTTAAACTACACTATACTCTTTAGTTAAGAAGCATCCATCTGACGAATAATACTATTATCAATTTACAATCCATGATATAGCAGGGAAAGGGTTAAAAATTAATTTAGTGAATAGAATTAATTTAAATAAATCTGTCTATTATATCAAGTTTGCAAAACGTAAACATCTGCCAGCAACATGTGAATAAACATGTGTGAATCCATCATTTGAGTGCCCTAGAGTCGTGACTGATACCGCGTTTATCTGCCCCCTTGATTTTAATTAGGCTCTATTCACTTATCATTGAATTCCTATTTGGAACGGCTAACATTTTCATGCTTGGGTGTGCGGGCGCCGTGCTATAGGGCCCCGTTGATCGATGATTAAAACTTACTTTTCGATGTACATTATATTGTGACTCAACATGAGACACGTGTACTAAAAGTTTAATTTTTTATATTATAAATTATATACCTACCTGAATATTTTTCTGTCTATGGTCCGTTAGTGATTTTATGCCTATTTATTGTTTAGTTTCATTTTTAATAAATTTATATATGATTGATTTTGTTTCAGGTAAGTATTTAAATTTCTACACGGGTCCTGCATTGATAACTAAAGCATAAAAGGTATTAATTAGGTATAATAATATTAATTTTATTATTTCCTTATTATTTCTTAGAAATTGCTTTTGATAAAGGAATATTCATCCGGGCTATGATAATGATAAATGAAAAGCCATAAAAAAAATTGTTAGTACAGTAAAGTTAAAGAAAATAGAGAAATATAGTCATAAATATATCGTAGTCAGATTAAACCTAGCGTAACAACATTGAACATGACTAATTATTACGCTAAAATAAAAAACTTCCAATTTTATTTCTAATACCAATGTTTGGGAATCGCTAAGTTATAGTCGCTTTCCTTCATAGAGTAAGTTCAATAAAATAACGATTTTGCTCAGTTTAATTAAGGTCTATCTACTGACCCTTCATTTATGCTGATGAGGCACGACGACCCCATTGCAAAACAAATTGCTCTCGGCCGCTTCTTAGCTGCCGGAAGTTAAAAGCTCTCTAAATAATTTAATTATTTTACACTCTTATTCCTCAATATTACCGATTAAACATGAATATCAACTTTAAATTATATTTATTTTTTACTACTTTCCTAAACGTAATAAAAAACCAAATAATATTCATTTAATTTAATCTTAATTCTCGGGATAAGTATTAAATATATAATAATGAATTATATTTAACGACAGAACAAATATAATTCTTGTACATATTATGTATCTTCAATAAGAATGTACAGGCAGATTAATAATTATATTATTAGGCACGTGGTGCATTTTACAATACAAAACTTATAAATTAACAAATTAATGTACTAATCCCTCAGTATACCAGCTATTCTTATCCACAATTTATTTAAGCAATCATATAAATAACTATTTTAAGTTTAAATAATGTAACTTGTTTATCTGGAGGCTACATCGATATCAGTCACGAGTGGCGGCGAGACAGAAAGGGTATAGAGGAAGCGTCCGTTTGTCTGTTTGTATGCATAGAAGTGCCACGTAAATAACCACTCTCCGGTTTAAGCACCGCGATAAGAATCGTTTATAGTTTATTCGAAGAGATAAATATCTTTATAGTTTAATAGCGACATAAATAACTTTCTAAAAAAAATTCGCAATTTTTTCGCGATTTCTATCGTCTACAGAATGTTGTAAACATTCTGTAGACGATAGAAATTCGTGAATTAAAAATGATTCTTTGTAAAAAGTAATTATTGTCATATATTATTATTTTTTGGTCTACATTTTTAAACCATCTTTGTTTTACGCTTAATAGACTACCTTGAACTTTAAGAACCTGTCGTTTTTGTGAAGCTGAACTCAACCGTGTTGTTCATTTTTTAAGTCTTAGAGTTCTTAATTCTTTAATTTGTATATTTTAAGAATTAGTAATTAATTTTTGAACCTGTGCCTGTAAGGAATTGTATTCATATTTAAATATTGTGTATCCCCTCATACAGTCGGTACACAAACACTTATGTTTCTAAAACATATTTATACATTACAAAAATCTACGATTGTAAACAGCAACATCTAAAGTCGTAATAAGTGTTTAACTACTACACAGGATATATTCACTCTCCGCCTCCATTTTTAACTTCCGTTTTAAGAAATCTACGCACAAAGGTCACGTTTATTTTTGACGCTCAACATATATATGTACCAGACCCACTTCTGTTCTATTTATTTAATAATTGACTAATTGAGAAATTGAAATATTATATTCTAGCCCTAATATTGAAGGGATTAATACTATAATATTATAATTTAAAGCAATGTTAGTTTTATCCCAACTTAAATAAGAATCTATGAGTACAATCTAATATAACTTTGATACATATTCTTTAAATAAGATTTTAGCTAAGGTCTCTATCACACCCCTCAAACTCTTTCTATTTCCGAAAAACCTAAACTTCTTTAGTGAAAATCTTTAAAACAGATGTCGAGATACGAGAGCCCGTAGTATTTTTACCGATGTTTTTAAGCGGCCTTCTGTGAGGTATAAACCTCGGCGTATGACCTCGTTAACGAGGAGGGTTTTAATGCGTATTAACGCGATTTTAAAAACTTTTGAAATTACCTTTTATTTATATGTGCACATATAAAAGTTTCTTATAAGCTGCACCGACACCTGGCTCGGGAGATAGATAGAAAACTATGTAAACTAAAAAGGTTTCTTTCTTTTTTTATTGAGTGCAAAACTGATATAAAATTTTAATTACATTGTTATATGCAGTTACATTGTTTGTTATGTATAGTAAAAAATTTTTCTCTTACATAATTATACTATTAGAACTTTTTACTATTATTTAATTGACATTGCAATTTTGTTTTGTTGAAGTATTTTAAGTTATTAATCATGGAATGAAATTATCGTAACTTGGTTGAAAAAAAAACCATTTATATGTAATAGTTTCGGTCGGATGAGATTTCTCGAAATTCATACAATTTGGGTCTTGCTTGTACTGCTTATACTGCTTATACTTATAATCTGAAATACTATACGTACTAACCACAACATGTACTTTATTTTTGTTATAGAAAACCAAACAACTCAACGTTTAAAACTGTGGAAACGTGACTACTAGTACCACAAGTCTATATTATTGTTGAGGAACTTTCTAAATTATTTATTAATAAAACAATCACTAAAGTACTAGATACGTACGTATGTATAAAAACTAAAGATATTATTATAAGATATTAAAAATAAACTCTTATCAAGTTCTCATAGAGCTAAATTTTTTAGTTCCATTTAGTCCAGACTCTCCTTCTTCTTCTCCCGGCCCATTTCCCAATTACTTGGGGTCGGCGCAGTACATCCTCTGTACTGCTGAAAAGATTTGGCAAAAGTTTTACGACCGGCCGCCTGCCTGACGTCAACACTCCTTGGGAATGCTATTGTTTATCGCGGAATATGTCTTATGATATGTCTCTTATATATATATATATATATATATATATATATATATATATATATATATATATATATATATATATATATATATATATATATATATATATATATATATATATATATATATATATATATATATATATATATATATATATCTGATTATGTCTTGTAATATGATACACTTTCGATATTTTTGTCTTTTAAAACGTTTTTTATACTATTAATTTAAGTTTAATGTTATTTTCGTATGTATTTTAAAATAAATTTTAATCACACTATAAATTTTTGTTTGACGTTGTTAATTTTTTTTTTAGTCCAGACTACTCTACTGAAATACATGTTAAGTCATCGTGCTGTTACTTTCAGTGGTACACAGTACACTCACCAGTTTATTCGCAAATCACTATCTTATAATAATTGTCGGTCGTTAGCATACCGCTTCCTTTACATACGTACGTTACAAACGTACTATAGCATTAAGCTAATATTAATCTTAGGAAATTATTTGCGCTATGTACCAAATCATATATCATAATGACATTTTCGTTTATATTTCAAGTAGAGCTCGAGGTACGCAGACGGTTTCTCCTTTGTCATGCGTAGCAAACTTGAAACAATGCTGAAATTTATAAATCTATAACTTGCGACCATTCCACTATTCACAACAGTGTCCCTAACAATGCTCATAATATTCTATAATATATTAATTATTATTTATCATAATTTTCTACGGGTTTTTCTCATAAATACAAAGGATAAAAAGGTGTGATATTAAAGAAATCGGACAAGTGCGACTGATTCGCCCACCAAGATTTCCGTATTTTTAAACCTTTATTGTATAAAGAATAATAATCCACTCATTTTAGTAATTACTAACGATTATATTTTTGTAGTTATACGAAGTAAAGTACCGAAGGTTAGTTGGGGATTAGCAAACTTTAGTTGTCAAAGGCAAAATGAAACCCTTTTGATTTGCATAAACTTACCTACTAGTGTTTCCTATATTCTGCATTTCATAGGCCGTAAGATTTACATTGAAAATTTCATTCAGAAGATAAATTTTCATTTACGTTATATTGTAAGGAGGTTATAATTTATTGCCTACGTTGGCTTCTGTAATTCTTGATTTATGTTTCTGCTCTATCAAATTCATTTGAAAATATATACTTACATACACATTTCTCTAATTCGCTAAAATATTTAATTTAAATGTCATTTATTATTGAAAACCGTTTAAAACGTGAATGTTAGTTTTATTATTTATGTAAATTATTATTAAATATGCACGGGGGAAATAAAATCTAATTTAAGACGGAGCTAAATCAGGTTTCCTTTTAGACGTACAACTTAGTAGATTGACCTTGCTGTAACTACGCCAAATGTTACTGGAGTGGCCTTGTTTAGCAGCCATTAGCTTCAGTCACGCTACTCTTCTGATCAGTCATGGCACAAATGTCAAATTAGCTAATAATATAAAATCAAAAATATGCAAAATACTCGTAGTAGAAGAAAATCTTAAATAATGTGGCTTAACCTAACCTTAAAATCCTATGGTACTAGGTAATCTATAAATACTTCATAAATTAGAGGCTTCACGATATGACATATAATTACATTTTTTCCTATTACATTGCTTAAAAGACAGCTTAATATAATATCTTAATAAATAGGCTGCAGCATGGAATATAATTATAAGAAACTGAGTGTGCGCAGGCGTGCACTTGTAACGCCTACGCTCATGAGTCACGTTCACGTGTTGCAGATAGACATTAGACGCTTCGCAGACAAACAAACAAGAAGACATCACTTATGTACTTGCGTAGACCTCACTGCCTTAGTCTAACAAACATGGCTTTTCGATTAACTTTCAACTTCTCCATGAACGGATATAGGTAGGTACATAATATGTACATCCATACTAATACATATTATAAATGTGAAAGTGTGTTTGTTTTTTTGTCCTTATTCACGTCGAAACGGAGTGACGGATTGGTATGATTTTTTATGTGGAGATAGTTGGAGGGCTGGAGAGTGACATAGGCTACTTTTTACCGCGGGAGCTTACCTAATTCCCACAAGAAAACACTTTATAATAAAATCAAAAAAAAAATATTTTTGGTCAGAATTACTTAAATAAGTTAAAGAAAACGTGTTTTAGCTTTTTTCGAAATTAATCCTATAAGGGGGTAAAATAGATGATGAAAGTTTGTATGAAACTACTTTTTTAGAGTTTGTTTTGTAGTTTTAGCGCGAGCGAAGCCGCGGGCACTGCTAGTAATATTATGTATGTATTTGTCATATTTTTATAACTCGCATATGAAAGTAAATCTGAATAATCGTCATCCTAGGGGCACTACTGGGGTGGTCCCAAATAAATTATATTATCAAGTTTCAATCTATTATAGGGTACCGCCTCGAGGATTCTCTAAAGTGTTTCAACATAAATTTCTATTGAGGGAATATTTATTTAACAGTAAAATATTTTTACAATTTTTGTTGTACCTACACATATACGCTATTCACAGTTTTCGTAATTAATGAGCTAGTATAGGCAAAATACTCACTGTGCCAATAATTGTTAAGTTCTCTAGCTGAAGTACTTAAAAATTTCGTTGACTACCGTTGATATTTTTTAAATATTTGAGAACTTAACAAGATATGTATATATTCTTTCATTTTTGTAACTAAATATGTGTTTTTAACTAACTTACCTACTCTATAAGATTTCAAATCTTTCATTTCCTGTATCGCAATTCGCAACATAAGTACGCATAATTACAAACTACATAATATAATATTATGCAACAAGTAGTTCTTCCCGCACGCTAAATGTTACAGCCTCACCTTTGCTATCTTAGATCGCAGAACTTCCGCGATTAAGAAACAATTAAAACGTCTTGGGAACCTAAACAAGATTCGCACTTGCAAAATCATTGAGATGTTAAGATATACATATTATGTTATGACATGAATAATAAATGTACATATTTTTATAAATTAGAACGTTATACGTATGTATGAAATTTGAACAACTGTCGTCAATTGTCAGAAGCCGAGAACGCGGTAGATTGCCCCAGTTGCGTAATGCTTTTAATTTCCTGCTCAAACAATTATCTCCTTGACTTTTGACCGCTTTCACTGTACAATGAAAGACTAGTTGCACAATATCCCGCTTATTTCCTTATATGGCCTCTCTTAGATCAAACTTTCAGATCACTTATCTTGTTTTAAAGACCTACCTACTGTCCAATTGATAATAACTAATGTTTATTGACTAATGTTATTCTATTCTATTTATTATAATGTAATTTTCCATTAAAACAACCCAACTTGACTAAACCGATGACTTTGGGGATAAAATTATTATCTTTTTTAATAATGTCAATAAGTACATTCATAAAATCATGCTCAGCATTTATAAATTATGATAATAGACATAGAAAATAAGATTGTTTGTTTTTTTTATAACTTAAGCTTTACACGTTTTATCGACCACAAAATAAAATCTGCTCTTGCATATCGCAATATATTTGAAAGGAACTTTGTGCTACTTGAAATTCAATTTCGAGCACAATTCTGTTTTCCTTCAATTTAGACTCCAATAAAATGTGTCGCGTCGTTCTGGCCGATTATTTTACGTTGGAAAAGTTTAATAATAATAATAGATAAAAATATATTTACAATCATCTATTTATTACATGAAATTACCGTAATAAACGATATTAATTTAATATCTATTTTACAAATAGTATTTAGATCGATCGGCAATTGAAGATAAAATCAAAGACTTACATTGTATATATGTCTATTAGTAATTTAGTTATATAACATGACATTATAATTTTAAAAATCAGTATTAAAAATATGTAAAATATATTAAATAAACCTTAAACAAATGCGATTCATGCAGAGAGGTATAGAATAGGTTGGATATAAAATCACTCGTAGTAAAACTGTGGGCTTTGTTAATAGTCACCGCCATACGATTGCATTGAATTCCTCCATTTAAGAAGGCGTAGAGAGAACTGCCACGCTGCCTTGTGCTGCTCCTTTATCCACACGTCTAAGAATGAACAATGGCGTTTCCCTATCGACAGCTCTTGACAAGAAAAAGCTTTTTTTCTTTACGATAAGGAATAAGTGAAAGGAACATAACTGGGTCTGCCAAGATTTTGACCGTAAAAGCATTCTCGTCTTGTTTCTCACCTTTGTGAACTTTTTACGAACAAATACGATATATTGCATACGGCTATGAAATCGACGTATTTTACTTGTGAACGAACACGACACGTCATTCATTATTAAAAATCTTCTTTACTAATAAAAAAATGAAATCGATTAAAGTACTGCTTATAAACTAAAAAAATGCAATTTTCTCTATTTCTTGTTTTATTCATTACATGATGTGTACTCGTCTATTGTATGAATGGTCTCTGCTTAGACATCCTGTGGAACCTTTTATGTTAAATTTATTTTTATTTTCCATAAGCATTTTTTTTTGCATAAAGCATATGTCATAACTACATACCTCAAATGCAAAACACTCGTCGTCACCTACCTCTCGCTTCATCGGTGTAGTGCCTTAATTACTTTAGTTCAGGTCAAGAGATCTCTTACTTTTTTTAGGTCGAACAAAGTTTTGCAGCAATTAAAAACTCGTTTAGCATCTATCTTGATATTTGATCAATTGACTAAATTTTCTATAAAATTGATTTTATTTCTCTATTATTCAGAAAAAAATAATGTACAAAATAAAAATAGCAAATCGCCAAGTAATATTCCATTTCGTAAGCTTTTATGGTATCTAATATAATTATCGAAATATAAAAGTAGACCACACATTCGAATGCGGGAGCCTAAAGCTAGTCGTGAACTATAAGTCATCGGCCGCTCCGCCTCAATTAAGTCGGTTTGCCGAGAAACCAATCTTCTATGAAGCCATAAACTAATTTTATTTCCATTTTACTTCTATTGTTTATATGAAAGTTATTAAAAAGCAGCCAGCCATAAATCATGTAGGTAAGACATTATAAACATTACTAAGTATATTCCGAGCGGTTTTTAAATGTAGCCATGTGGAGTTTATCTGACATATAAAAGTAGTCCATATCATACAAAACAGATACACAGATTTATGGAATTTAACTTTTTAATCTATACTAATATTCTATACTGTGATATTATAAATGTGAAAGTTTGTCAGTATGGATGTTTGTTACTCTTTCACGTCAGTTTTTGTTTTCCTAGTTGAGTCTGGAATACGTAATTCGATAGGTTACATGCAGAGTTTCATAAATATTAATTACTCTCATTCACCCTTACTTCGCTTCGGGTTCGTCCCTAGACAAAAACAAACCTATCCTACGGGAACCGTACATTTTTCCGGGATAAAAAGTAACCAATGTGCTATTCCAAACTATAATCTATCTCTGTGCCCATTTCATTCAGATCCGTTCAGCCATTCTGGTGTAAAAGAGTAACAAACATTCATCCATGCATCCTCACAAAATTGTATATTAGTATGGATTATTTCATAAATCTGTCAAAATATAAGTAAAAAAATAAAGTTACCTTAGTGATGTAATCCAAACATTTTTTCAAAGAAAATAATATTGATATCAATTTTCTCTATCAAACGATAGACAAAAATGAAGCAAATATTATTTAGTATTTACATAAAATTATATTTTTACTTAAAATATAAAGTATTTGAAAAATCTGTATTACTTAGTACTTATTCTTTAACATGTCTGTACCCTTTGGCAAGAAATGCTAAAAGAAGTAATATTTTTATAATATGTGCCGTCGACTTCGTGACTTGGCACGATGCAAATAATCCTCAAGGGTGCATCGGCAATCTTGACAATGCCACAATTCGAAAGTCACTCCCTGGTGATGTAGTCCTCGTATTGCTTTACGTTACGTTATTGAGGTAACAATGAATGTACCAATTTCTCATTTTATACACTATTCTTAACGTCTACCTTTGTAGATAAAATTAGGGAATTGGAACACGTTGATTCTAAAGCAGATAAGCCGCCGTAAAGTACACCGTGGTCCAAAATAACGTTGACAAAATTAAAAAAATAATATTTAAAAAATGGAATGCCTTGCGTTCTCTTTTGTTTTTGTTTATTCTTTCTTCATTCTTTGGCGCCATTTTAATATTGTTTGTTGACTAAAAAGTTTTAAAATATATTTATTACGTTATGTCAGAGCAGCCTGGAGCCATAATTTCATTGTATGAGCGTGGAAAACGGCAGTGTGTAAAGTAAACATTCTTGGTGTTAGTCGTCAGCTAGTTTCTTCAGCAGTTAAACGCTATCTTGAACTCGGCAACATCGGATACCGTCCTGGGAGAGGACGCAAGCGGACTGTTCGAACTGCTAGGAACCAACACATTATCAAACCAAGATTAGTCCGAAATCCACATACCAAGTTAAGATAAGTCGCTCCACCGTGCAGCGTATAGTGAAATATGATCTCAGAAAAGCGCAATTGCTTACAGAGAAAGACAAAAAAGTTCGCCCTGAGAGATGTCGTTTGCTTAAACAACGCTCCGCTGCTTCAAATTGGAAAAATGTCGTATTCTCTGACGAAAAATTGTTTTCGATAGAACAAGCCCATAATCACCAAAAGATCTGGTCTTCCACTCGTCCTGGAGCTACCGCAGTCATTCCACGTCGCCAAAACGCATAATCAATTATGGTTTGGGGTGCAATTTGCGCCACTGGCAAAACTCCCCTCGTTTTTGTAGAAAATGGTATAAAAATTAACCAAGAAAATTACCGACGAGACTTCCTTGAATCTGTGGTTATTCCTTGGAGTCAACAGCACTTCGGTAACCATTCATGGATATTTCAACAAGACTCTGCTCCAGCTCACAGAGCTTTAAGTGTTCAACAGTGGTGCAAAAGCAATTTCCCTGATTTCATCAGCTCAAAAGAATGGCCACCCTACTCGCCTGATCTGAATCCTATGGATTACAGTTTATGGTCAATATTAAAGGCAAGGACCTGTTCTACGCCTCATAGAACTGTTGATGACCTGAAGGCTACTCTTACACGGGAGTGGGACAAAATATCTGTTGAGGAAGTGCGGAAAGTTGTGGAAAATTTTACCAAGCGTTTGACTCTATGCATTCGCGCTAAAGGAGGTTATTTTAAAGACAAATAGGGATTCTTGTTAAAAATAAGTTGTATTTTTATAATTTGTAGCATAATTTCATTTACGTTTAAAAGTTAATAAAATTATTTGAAAAATCACTTGTCAACGTTATTTTGGGCCACCTGTATAACGGAAGTATAGTAAATAAGTAATATAACAATTTCAAAGCAATTTGGTAAATTTCAAGTTAATTAATGGGGAACCTATCACTGGGCTTAGTTTACTTACCGCTAGCCGCTACCGTAGCAGTAACAAACTAAGCATGATATAATTAAGCTTGTTGATGAACTAACACCCTAACACTACTTAATATAATATAACAATAACAACATGAATTTTGGAAGAGAGAAATTGTCGATGCATACTTTAGTCAAATACATTGAATAGCAAGCCTTCTATTAATCAAAATATTCGCATAATTTTAACTTTTAAATTTTTGATAATTTAAAAAAAATAACGTAGATATAGACTTATAGACCGTTACATTGTTGATGATTTTTAAATCAATGGCGTAGATTTTTTAATTACTACTTACATACTTTATAAAAAAAAAATACCACCCGATGTGGGTTGAGTAATATAAAACTTACCTACTTATTTTATGAGAACTTTACACTTAGATAGGCCTTATACGATCTCAACAATATTAAATTTAATAGAGCAGTTTTAAGTTTTATTATCAAGAAATGTTAAAGCTTTTTAGCTTTCTTAGTACTAAAGTTATAACTAAACGTCTCAATTATAGAATTTACGTTATCACCTTACATGCCTATTTTTTTATATTGATAAAGAAAACAAAGTGGAAATTGAAGCTTTGCAAGTTTGTCATTGTATATACGTATATTATAGTTTCCCAATGTGAGGTTGTAAGCCTTTACACATCATCATATTCGAATACTTAATAAATTGTAGATAATTGATTTTCTACGCATATTTCCTGTTTGAGCGTTACAAAAAAAAAAGCTTGGTAAAAAAAGAAATAAATTATTACATATATATTATTATGTAACAATCCTTTTACTAAAGAGGATTTACTTATTTATTTTTTACAATTTACAAGAGTATAATAATATAAATTTTCTTGAAATATAACTTGACTTAACTTAAAAATAATTTGTTACATTTACACAAAAGGTTCAATACAAAACACAATATAAGACATACTTGTAATAAATAATAATAATTATTATTTATTCATATACTTGTTACAAAGTAACATATTATAAACAAAATGCGCAAATTTACATAATTATGAAAAAAAAATTTAAATCATAAATTAACACTATTAAAATTACTTAAATGAAGAACAGGTTTAGATCCGATATTTAATTTGGAACCTGTCTGCCTGAACTAGGATAAAAACCTGTTTCAGGATACGGTTACATAATAATCATTTATAATAATCCTGTTTATATTTCTTTTATTGCGTCCACGGGAACGGGACCTTTGCGATGTCTTTCAAAGAAATAAATCGCTCCTCATTCCTATTTCCCGATTTGGTGAAACGACTTCTGAACCTTTGCGTACTGATTTATTTAACACCGTACATGGAACTATCGACCGTAAGAATGTGAGCTACCGCTGTCGGACCTATCTATTTTGCTGCTTAGCAAGCTACCCATTCTATTCCTTTCCTGTAGGCAGGTGCTAATTATTTAGTATCTTTTTATCTTTACCCTTCCTGCCTTGTATAAAAACCGTTATTCGCATGAGAATTATTAATGTAAAATAAATTTAAGTTACTAGAGTAAATTACGAAAGTATTTTTAAGGGACAATAAAAAATGTTGTTAGAAAATTCAGTATTAAACTACAACTTCTGTTTAAGATGTAAAATGTTACGGCGTTTTCTTCATGACATAATTTTTTAATATAATTTATTTTTAATTGCTAAAATGACAGATGTAGGTACTAATTCATCTATTATATATACATCTTTTTCAATATTGAATGAAAATTAAACCTATAATAAAATTAAATATTTACCAATTGCCTATCTTATTAACCTTAAGGAAAAGTTGTCACTATATTTTTTACATATACATAAATAAAAACTTTTTAACAAAAAATAAAAACCGACTTCCAGGCACTAAAATATAAAAAATAACTAACCAGAGGTTTTCATTTAGAATAGATACCTAATCAGATATTTTCGAAGTAGACGTAATAAGCAGGTAATTTGTAAGAAGAATGTTTTTTAATAAAATATTCGATTAAACAATTTATTTAAAAAATATATTTATGGTTGATTTTTTTAAAAACCGCTCGACCGATTTCGATAAAATTTATATGGGACCATCTGGGAAGTATACCCTTTGAAACAAAAAAAATATCCAATTCGGTTCAAGCGTCTTCTAGTAATCGGCGAACATACATAACAAAAAAAGATTCCGACGAATTGAGAACCTTCTCGTTTTTGGAATTGGAAGTCGGTTAATTAACAGCTACCGCGATATTAACATTAACAGCAAAACCCTAAAAAATATAAACAATATAACGTAACCGACATTTCCCACCATTTGCAAATAACTAAAATACAAAACAGAGCGAAATCCAACGGAATTGGTATCAGACCGTAACAGTAGAGCGCATGGGTTAATTACCTTGATTCCTCTTTTACGATTTATGATTTCTAAACCATACCTAAATTGAAATTTTTACTATTATATCATAAGAGCACACAGGTGTATTATGCGAATAGCAAACAAAAGGTTTTTATACAACATTTTATATGAGCCAATAATGCGTATTAAATCCGTACATATGTCAGGTAGTTTCTGTAAAAGAGCTACTTGTTAGATTGCAATTTATTAAGTTTGTAATGTAACATATATTCCATTTAACTCTAATTTATCAACTTATCATTTGCTTTTATCACATATTTTTTTAATTCTTATATAAATTACATATTTAAAATTAAATAGATAGCTTATTGAGTAAATGCTTATTAAGATACTGCATTCATTTAATTTGTATATTATTAAGTAACGATAACAGGTTTAACAACGACAGGTGAGCAATTAATTATGTATAACGCATACCACTTTGCTAACTTCTATTTTAGTTTTTTTATTACAAATTACTAAAATATAACAAAATTCTATAAGTAAATTTACTTATTAACACATACTAAATGTGCCAGACAAACCGCGGAAGATGTTAAAAAGCGAAGGTGTTGAATACATGAAGACCCATTGTTTGAGCTAAAGTCAAACAACCACGGCCATCGGTACTTCAAAGAGAACGCGTTTGAGCCATGTTTAAACACTAAATAGCGCCAATGCAGCGCGCTGGCCCTGATCCGTTTCCTGCACTATTTACTACAGGGCAAGTGAAATGTTCTAACTTAAAACATAGTCATAGGCAGAAACGTTATTTACTGTAATAAAATATTATTTTGTAAGCTTATAGAATTCCTTAAAAACATAAGAAAAAAAAGACCACCTGTTACAAAATATTGGTAATAATTTTAATCTTTAAGTATATAATATATAGTCAAATATTTTGTTTTGTTTGTTTGAAAGTGCTAATCCTTAGAACTGGTCGCGACCAGTCCGATATAAAAATGTATTGCCTATTTATTGAGGAAGGATATAACGCCCACGTAATTATAAGGCAATGGCAATTATGTGTATGTACGTATATTACATACATGAATTATTAATAAAAACGTTACAAAATATTTGTATTCATTGAGAACGTCAAAAAGTAGGTTACGAATAAAGATATTTCTATTAATGGTTAGTAGGCTGACGTAAAATTTAAATGTAATTGAAAACGTTTTAAAACGGTAAAGGTGAGCGCACAAAAACTTCGTTTGCTCTTCAACACCATAACACAGTTCAGTGCGTGGCAAATAAATATTTGAATGTGTGAAATTTTGAAACCATTTGGAAACCAATAGATACGTTGATTGGCCAGTGCTCAATTCTTCTTAATATGTAACTACAGCTAGCCTTAAAATATTTTTTTCTATTGACTTAACATATGACGAAGAATGTACATATAAATGAGAATGAGACTATCTTTTTTATCCTCGTTAATAATGGCAAATGTCGGATAGTTAAACGGCATGCAATAGTAACAACATGCACAATTTTTTTCGTGTTGGGTAAAACACCTGCTTGCATGTGTCGGTTGAAATATAACAGGTGGAAAGTGTATAGAACACTTATAACTGTAAATAGCTAGTGCACTATTAAATTTGAACACTATGGCTATGAAAGTATTATTATTCGCTTTAGAAAACATATAAATACAAAAAAAAATTTACTAGGATAATAAATTAAAATAACTCTTAAAATAAAAGTTTAAAAAAACACCCAACGCAATACCCTATTCGTTGAGGCCATTTCAATGAGATTAAACACGATATATCGGCAGTATTTTAGTAGTAAATAGTTCGCAGCGTTACCTGGAATTTGCAAGAGTATCTTGCAGCATGACGCTTGCACTGCAGCATGAGGCTTAGGTTACCATATCATTACAGTGTCAAAATCATTAAAGTAACGGGATAATATGTTTGAATGGATTAGATCCGTGAAAATTGATCATACCATTTACCGTCTAGAAAAGAGCTGGATAGCCTGCAAACGTTGAATAGATTTTCTTGATTTATAGCTAAGAACAATCCCGATGAAGTTACCTTTCAAACAAAAAAAAACTAAATTGAAATAGATTCATTCGTTTCGGTGCTACGATGCCACAGACCGAAACACAGACACACAGGTTAAACTTATAACTCCTCTTTTTTTGATAGATAGATTTAAATAGGTATAAGTATATAGCCTATTTTACTGATGTACGTCAGATTTAATGTTATTTCTTACCCGCCGCGAGTGTAATACGAAATAAGGGCACGTCACACGATACCGCGCCGCGCCGCTAAGAAAGCAATGTAGCGTAAAACTTTTTACGTCATTATATGGAATTTATAACATAAACTCTTAAGGTAATGCGAATAGAGCTCAGAAATATTAATTATGAGTTTGCATATGATTTTCACACCACTAACTTTATCGGCGAAGCACCTGGTCATTGACGCTTAAAATTCTTGTCATTATGTCCCCCAATTTTAATATGTTAATTAAATATACATACATTATTTATAATGGTATGTAGTAAAATATTAAATTATGATAATTTGTTAATAAACTTACTAATTCACTTTACAGTTATAATAGAGACTTAGTACTTATAAGGTAAATTAAGTTACAATTAGAATTTAGATATAAGATTGACTACAGAACGAAGCTTCTCAATTACCCCAGTTTATACCCTATAGATGCCACGCCCACCCATTGTTTCTACCTTAAAATTTATAAGATGGTAGGTGTTAACGAGCATCGGATATTATCAGTACTTCGGCCTCAGTTTGCTGTTTATAATTCTTTAACTCAATATAATCTTATTTTGTAATAAATATTATAACTTATTTTTATATATTTAACTAATTGCTTTCTTCCTGTATTCAAATAATAATGTATGCCGGTCGCGGCCTTGAATGCAGCGCGGCGCTTAGTTATTAACTCTTCTACTCTACACAAATATTTATAAGAATGTATATAAGTATGATCAATACAAATTTCGTGTTGCAATCGAAAGCGATAGCAGTCTAAGGAGACATTGGAATAGGCCGTCTTTTATTTTACCCTTTTACATTTAACTTAATTCCATATGCATAAAAATCCTTACTTATTTACTAAAGTTTAAGTTATTACTACTACGTTACTCAAATGTGTATGCAAGTCATCAATTCAATGTTAAAAATTAAAATTTATATTGATATTATAATATGAACTGTACTTAAAATTGGATACGTAAACGATTGAGTACTTCTTGTTACCGATTATCTGGTAATGTTTTTTAACGTTCGCATCATTTGAATTTGCTTAATGTTTGCCGTAGTCATTAGGGAGATGGGGCCTCTTCCTGGGGCGTAATTATTATTTATTACGTTATTTTGTAGAAAATAAATTTTATGTTAGCATAAATAATAATTAATTATTCATGTTTTACTATCCAAATAAATATAAGATTTTCTGCATTTTGAAGGAAAGTTTTACCTTTTTTTTTATTTAACGAGGGGGAAATCTTCTAAAGATATCCAACCAACGTACGAGATGGTTAGGATATGTAGGATTTTCACCTACTAAAACTCCCTCAGTTACCATCTACTGCGTTTAACGGAAAGCACCGGGATCTCTTTAAGAACGCACCGGTACAAGGAAAGTTTTACCTAGTATTAGTATCTATGAAAATAATAATTATATTCATAATTCTTAGTCTTAGTTAGTTCCAGAGTGCTATAAATATTAATTAAATAATTTATATTAGATAATAACGTACCTAATTATATCTTTTAAAAGGAATTTAACTCTTATTACTTTTATATGAGTTGAGTTATCTATGGGAACCGCAAATTTTATTTTATGGAAGCTATTCTAGAACCCGCTCCTTTGTTTCACAAATTTTATTGCCATTCGTAAAGCTGTCGGCTTAATGTGATGCGGGTTTACACTGTCATAAGTCTACAGTACAAATAAGACCTCTTCAAGTCTTCACTTTGCACTTATTTTATGTACAACGTACCTGAATAATGTCCGAGATGTTAGTAGGTATAGATACTTAAGATTTTTATGCCTTATTTGCAAAAGTCCTGCTAGTCCAATGGAACCTATTACTTTTTTCTTCTACTAAGCTATATTTTACCTAGAGATGTGATGCATTAGAACCTGTGAGTATGTTTCCTGTATATCCCTTAAAGGCAACAATATGACTCTTTACGGATAATTAATACTGTTCTACTTTTTATCACACGTCGCGATATAAACGAGAAGAAACTGTTCGTTATGACCTAAACTTGACTTGAAGACACTGGCCGTTGAACCTGCACAGTTTTTATTTTTTGTTAGTTATAGTTGAATCTGTATTAACAAACATTTTCACAATTATAATATAAATAAGAATATCGCTATGCCCTTAAAAAATAAGTAGCTAATAAGAGCAATTTTTATCTTATTAGTTGTTTGGACCTAATTTCTTACCTTTTAAATTTAATCAATACAGAAATTAATCTAAAAAAAGTAGTATGAATGAATATAAGTATGTTTTTGTTATATTCAGTATTCATAGAGCACAAATGAATGAGGAATGAATTATCGGATGAATCTTACAAGAACCAATAATGTATAGAGGTCAAACTTAGCGTGCTGTAATTAAAACGTAAAATATAGCTCTAAACACGGCAAGGCATAAAACGGAAACTACCACCGCAGATGGAAATCCTAATCGGTACGTGTAGTTAAGATAATAATCTTTACGAGTATTAATCTCCTTTGATTGGGAAAGTTAACAAGTAAATATCTACTTTCAGCCACATTACTGTGTTGTTGGAGCATAAAATATAAGTTGTCAAGAACATCCGCACGTTTTCACATCGACCCCACAGGAATGATGTTTGCTGTGTTATAACATTTATTATAAGCACAACATGTACTTATTTACATTCCGTCATGTGAGTAAGTAATGTAACTTTAAAAATAACCAATCAGGTTACATTTAGAGTAACTTAGAAAATACCTTTTTTGTACAATGTATACATATTATTATATTAAAGTAGGTACTTAGGCGATCGAGCTTCGCTCGGCGTTTTGCGGAATAGATATAAAAATTCTTTTTTTTTTCAAAAAAGAACATTTGTATAGATAAACTTAAAAAGCAAAACTTTTCTAACAAAATTTGATACAAATCGTTAGAGCCGTTAAAAGCCAAGATACAGAAAATAAATGTACTCCTATATATATCTATAAAAGAATTAATCATTTAATATTAAAGGATTAAATAGTACTGAGTAGTAAATACACAAAATTTTGGGTTAATATTTATACTTCCTAAAGCCTAAAGCACTTGTTATTAAACGAAGAGGAAAGGAAGAATATTACACGCAGTTCTCCAATAAACTAGGACACGTAACTGTGTTAACTTCATATCATGCTTTGTTCTTAAATTTTTACAGCAGCTGAATCGCAGCCGAAACAAAACCCGAAAAAAGAAATACTTTATGTTTGGGATGAATAAACCAATAAGGCTTTGAACGTAAAGACTTTTATCTTCATATCAAAATTTACTTTCGCAATCGCACCTGTTGTGTGTTGTTGTCGCATGTTGTTTGCTATTATAGTTAATCGTAGCAAACTCTTTAAAGAGATTTCCAAGTCGTCCGAAAAAGGGCACAGCGGTTACATCCTTTACTGGAAGCCATTCAAAACATTTTCGACCATCCTGTAATTTCGTTGTGGATAAAGCTAGAGGCCTGAATTTTCAGTGATTAAGTTGACATAATATAACTTGGTATATTCCCAAATTACATTAAATTTGAACCTGCAGTTTAAGAACTATTGCAGGTCAAATTTCTTTAATTTCGTAATTCATTCACCGATTATCAAAATTCTAAGGAACTTTTAGCAGAATTTAACATCGGACGGAAACAATCACGGGAATAATTTTTAAATAGTGTAATATTTTATTTAGTTCTATTTTAAATAGTTCTAATTGAACATACCGGGAACAGGCCAAAATGCATACACAAACATAAATAATGCGCTCAGAACGTTATTTTAGGTAAATTTTGTTATTTGCCGTGTGCGATGGCTAAGTCTATTTAATAAAGAAATAAAGATATCTATACGATATTGATACGGTCTCTATAAAATGTTGTTATTTAACTAAAAAGTTAACAATTTATGACAAAATTAAAAGGTACTGATTAAATTAACCTGAATGTAGAAACATTAGATCTCAAAACTTTTTGCGGTAGAAGAATTGTTTTGCAAGACTTTTCATTTTTTACATGTTATGTTTTTCATGGGTACATACTTTACAATTACATAGTTTAAAGCTCAAATTTTTTTCAAAATAATCTTTCTTATACATTACAACTAATACATTCTTTGATTTACGCGAATATTTGACATTTTAAATAAAATCTTTTCGGGTTTTTTCGCGAATTTATTTTGAGTTTTGGTTCGCGAAGTTTCGAACGCCTTATAGCAATCATGGTCACGGAAAAGACTAAGGTTTAAGACATCTCAAAGGCATTCTAAAGTGGTTACAGACAATGCCTACCCACCAAATTACAAAATAAAATTAAAAATACAAAAATGGCACCAAAGTACTACATATTACAATACACAATATTACATTTTTTTTTTAATTTCTTCCACGTACTTTAATACGGCAAATGGCTGGGTACTACCATCGTCGTGGGATACTGTAATTAATATAATAAAATCAAATGACAAAATCAAATATAAGAGACATTTAGATGTATTAAGTTCTTACAATGTGGATCAAAATGACAGTAATTCAAATTAATATTGTTCATTTATAAATATAGCAATAGTTTAATATTTTGACACTAAATAATAACAAACTAAATTAAAATAATATTCTTAATTTCTTTTTAACTTTTTTTTAAGTACATTACGAGTAGAACAATAATATGGCTTGAATATATTTTTTTTCTCTATGGTTATAAAATATATAATAATAGCAACACTAAATAAGATTACCAGTTAATAAAGTTTTCGATTGAGTAACAAGCATCCATCTAAACTTTCACATTTATAATTAGTATGATTACAACTATTCGATTCTGTAAAATGCTCGAGTATCTATCTATTTTCAATTCTATGGCCTGTGAACAATCACAGATTTACTGTCTTCAAACTCATCGATACTGTCCCTTACTAAATCCTTGCAGCTATAAAAACGACGCTTTTATTGCCGTAGTGTAATTTGTACATATTTTACAAGCAATAAAACTGATTTATTAGAAAAATTACGCGCATTAACCTATTTTAGAATTAAGAATAATTTAAAAGAGTAATTAACACATTTTTAGCCTTAATCCATTTAACACACTATTCTATGTAAATAGCGTTATAATCTGTAGGGTTGCCTTATATCATAAAGAGCAGGCCTCAGAAGGGTACCAATAGAGATAATTTTACTGCATTTATTCCACCATATGCGTAACAATCCTCTTGACCCACACATAATATTTATATTTTATGGTGAAGTGGTCTAAGAAAATTCGACCTACATTTTTGCTTATCTGTACTAAAATTATAATGTTATATTGTAGATCTTTCGCTTGTTAAAAGATTAAAATGTGGATTTGAAAATTATGACGTTATTTGTACCCTCTCTGACGACAATATCAATTTTTAAAGTTGATTCTTATGAAAAATACATATTGATGAATTATTACACTTTTTATTCAGTAGTGTTACCCTTGCGGGGTAAACATTGCAAACACCTCTTTCTTTGCTTTCCTACTATCGAGCTAGAGGGTTGATTCTCGTAGGAGGCAAATATTCACATAAAATAATCATGAGCCCATAAAAATAAGTATTACGTTAGATCCTTTAAAAAAAGTTTGGTATTTCGACCCAAGATGAAATATCTTTACACAGCGGAAAAAATAATGAAAATCAATATGATTTCTCAATAATAAGAACATACATACATAAACTTGTAAACAAAATAAAAATATAATAAATTAAATACAAAGCATGTCTTACTTCGGTTATAGACTACTTGACTCAATTTTAGCTCTGAGACAGCACTTGTAATGATGCGCAGACGATCCAGGAATACCCGACGACGAATGACTCACCGTTTGTTATGTCCTTTTGCAAGAAACGAACTAATGTCCACCGACAAAGCCTGCATAGCAATTATATATTTATAAATCGGACATCACATGCTTGAGAACTTTTAATCAATTCAATTCTCTTGTTAATGGCTTCAAAGCGTGCCAGTTGAGCACAGAACTTTTAATCTCATCTTATTATCACAGCTTATATTATTTAATTAATGTCATATCACCTTTCAAGTACACGACTGCGTAGTATACTTAGTAATTTTCTCACACTAAGAATACTATATTTAAACTTCTTCTGAAAAATTCATAATGTGCCAAATTTCATTGAGGTCCTATTTTTCGTTTATCTAACAATTTACCAACGACTATTACTCCTAACTAACTTGGAGTCTATATATTCTAGCCACTGAATTGAAATCCGTCCAAACATTTTTGAGAAATTTGCAATAAATAGTCCGAAAGTAAAAGATATAGTTTTTAATACATTAAAAACATCTTTTCAGGATCTGTTGCAAATGTTACTTTTACAAAATATACTTCACTTAGTTGATTTATGTAATATGATAATGTGTATCTTGGCTTCTGCCTATTAATATCTACCTAAGTTAATACCAACCTAACCAAGCTAAAATAACCCCGTACTAGGTAAATGTAATGCCACTCAAGAAGCCTGTTAGATTGAAATTTAATTAGATATACTGAGTAAATTGTGGTAAGAGAGTTAAAAACTGGTACATTTCTATTGTTTTCATTTCATCTTTTCTTACTTTTTACGCCAACGGGCATTGGGCAAATTTGTATGGAGTAATGACCGTGTGCGGCCACTTATTATCAAACTTACCTTTATACTTTATAGGCAAGTCTGGATTTCTTTAGACCTTGGAAAACCATTATTTCTGATAGATGTGCAGAAATATACCTATGTACAATATATAATATGTATATTGAAAAATAATCGAATCATGCGTAGGGTTCCGCACCCGAAGGGTGCCAACAAAACCCTCCTCTGCTGTTCATCCGTTCTATTGCCGCTATAAAAACAAATAAAAAAACAAGAAAAAATGTTTAAGGTTCGTAATCGATCATCGATTTCAACATACTACATACATACATACATAGAGTAAAAATCATATTCATAAAAAGTATATGTACGATAGTGGGGAACCCTTCGTGTGCGGATTCGATTCGTACTTGACCTATTTAAAGTATTAAAAAAACACTCTTCCTTTGTTGACATTTATGATTACTGCTCCGCTCCTTTGGGTAGTGGCATGATTATATATAGCCTATAAGCCTTCTTCAATAAACGGGAATTTTTCAAATCGGATTAGTAGTTCCTGAAATTAGCGCGTACAAACAAACAGACAGACAGACAAACTCTTTATAATATTAGTATAGATTTATTATTGTATATGGGCACACACTTAATACGTTACGTTAATACTTACGATAAGAAATTAAAAAAAAACGTATAGGGTGAACTAGCTATAATAGCTATAAAATATAGGGTCGTAAATCTATTCCAAGTGACATGAACGAATTAGCCACAATTCGATCATGCCAAGTGATAAAGAAAAAAATGTTATTATAGTAATTATTATAGTATAGGGTATATTAAAATTAAAAAGTACGTAGGGACGCACCCGAGGGAAGCGAGGGCAAGTTGCTAGTCCACAATATAAATGTTCGGATTCGGAACTATGGAGCTTTTTGGGAGCACCAAAGCTGAACAAGTTTGTTCACCTGTTAAAAAGATGTAGTTTCATTTAATAATAATAAATATTTGAAATCAATTTGAAGTTATGCCTATATACTGAATTAATATTTATCAAATGGTAAAACTTGAATTTCGATATAATAACTTGAACGTTCAAAGTTATAAAGGCAAACAAAATGTCTCGATTGGTTTCTAACACAATTACTGACTAGGTAGATCAATCTATTTTGTTTATCGTAGTATAGAAAACCGGTTAAAATAGTAAAGCATATATGTACATTGTACATCTATACCTTCCTAAAGTCGTGACCACATGTAACCTAGCCAACGGCTGTGAATACAAGTTGCAATATCTGTATCAGGTGTTATTTTTGTTTTACTTTAGCCTTTGCACACATTGAAGTATGGCAATTAATTTACTCTTATTTCTGTTTGTAAAACAATAAATATGATTATGATATCTTTTATGTATGACAGTTTATTTCAAATGTATCTTTTGCAAAAAGTACATTTGTTCACAAATTATAAATGTTGAAAGTCATATTATTTACCCACACGCTTAAACAATAATTCCTAACTTTTCATGAAATAGGACTAACAAAACGAAACAATAAAGTTAAATTGTTGGTTGGATCAAGTTTTTTAATGAAGATGAATAATAATAGGTATATGTTACATATAATATACCTACTTATGACGCTCTTTAAAGAGTGTCCTTGAGTGAGAGGCACATTGGTATTTACTGCATCGAAAACGTTCCTATGAATTCTATCTACATTGCACCAGATTAAAATTGAGTTCCGTTTACTCGTAAAGTACTGAAAGAAATTATAATAATAAACAGCAACAATTTAACTGTCAAAATTCATATTAAATATTAATAAAGATAACGAGATAACGATACATCCTTAATATTTCGAGATATTTTATAAAATTTCATTTTTCAAATATTATGCTGCATATTGCACTAGAATTTTAGAATGAATCTTGAATTTCTATTTTATATAGCCTTTGATATCTGTTTGGTATGAAACCCACCCACGACGATGCGTGCATCGGCCTGGTCCGTAGGGAACCAAGGCCGTCTCTGACAATGGGATCCACTTGCGCATTTCTTATTGCGGTCCAATATTATTCAATCTCACTATCTGTTTTATATGGAACTAGTTTCCTGCGGCCATTCTGCACTCAGAATGCCATTCACTGAGGAATTGAATTCTCAACTTTATTATTCTATCCTTTCACAGTTCATTCTATCATTTAAGTTAGACTTTCTATCTATTCTAATTTTGAATAAGAAATAAATGTTATATTACTAATATTTGTATTTCAAACTTATACATTTACTACTGTAGTTTTTTACTGAAATAAATAATATACTAATATTTTTTTATACTCACTGAAGATAATTTACATTACTATACCCCACAATGAACTTACCACGACAACCTCAAGATTGAGTAGTTTTTGATCATTAATTGTATACTGTGTTACGAGTTTTATATTACGTTTATTACATTTAAGATTTGAAATATATACTTGCGTAGGTATATGAAATTATTACGTGTAATAGTAGCGACTTACCCTCGCTCCACTAGGATGCTTCCCTGGATGCCTAACAGTAGCCTGTGTGCTACTCCTTATAGGATATTATGACCTAACTGTGTAGTAAATTTCATCCAAATCGGTCTAGTCGTTTCAGCGTGAAAATAACAACCATACATACACGCATACAACTTTTGCAATTATAACATTAGTCCGATTTTCGCCATTATATTTATAAAGGTTGTAGCTAAATGTTTACTTGTTGTTACAGCGGAGAGCAGCCTGTCTGATTTTGCAAAGCGCAAAGTTCATTACACGGCAAGTAATCCCCTCAAAAAGGAACTATTCACTGCAGACACCAGGTATAACATACATATTATATTTAATGAAATAAATGATGAACTGTAAATTTGCCTCAAGGTACGTTGGACTTATTTAGATAATTAAGGTTTTTCATAATTCTTAAGATAATATTGCAATATTTCAGACCCGCAAGCTTAAGAAACCTGTACGAAAAGGCAACTACCGATCGACTTTCAGCATCAATACTTGACCAATTAAGAAGAGATTCTCAACATTCCCAGTATCTTCTTTGCACACCCGTACTAAGTTCCAAACGAAGAAGGATACATCAAAAGGTCGACGTCGACATTGAGACTCATATTGTAAGCCAATTTATCATTCCTTTAACGTTTAGGGTTAACGTATAACAATTTAGATTGACGTTACAATAAAATGAAGAGAACACTAACATTGCAGTTAATAGATAAACAATCATCATTAATATACATACTACACAATGTATATCCATATCAATCAAAAGCGGAACAGATCATTATAAGCACATCTTAAACATAATTAATTAAAAATGTTTAAGTAATAAATATTATAATATTCTAAAAACAAGCCTATTCATACCGTGTAGACTTCTGTGTACACTATAGAGTAGACCATTGGAACCTTGACGTATTATTAATAGCTATTTTTTTAATTTATTATTTTTAAACCGTAATAATTACAACTTTACCCTCTGATATGATCTGAAATGTAAAATTAATAACTTACAATCTCGTCTCGAATTGCTTTGTTTAAAACAATTAACAGAATCGATATCTTTAATTAAATCCCATTAATCTGTCAATTATAGCCGTCAGTGGTAGAACATTTACGGAAATGGACGTCAAAGGAAGCTGTGGGAGATGTGACAGCTATGCCGGACGCGTCGATGCGAATCGCAAGCAGCGTTACTTTGACGCCAGATGAACTCTCCGAGTGTGGGTCCGGTGATGATGAGCCCATAGATCATCGGCTACCAAGTCCTGAGGAACAATTACGTGTTATTGCCTCTAAGTAAGTAATATGATAATAAATTAAAATAGTAAGGCAGCACAAAGAAGCTTAAATTATATTAGTTATTTATTTATTATTAGTTTTATGGAAAAAATGAGCGCTTAGGAAAATCGATTTCAAGCTTTTACCAAAGTGTGATATATTATAAATTTCAAAATAATATTACCTACTTACTCTAATTAGTAAGATTAACAACGTGGACTAAATATTATCTTAAAAGTATGTTTTATTTACAAATATTCATAGTTACATAGACATAGACAGCTATTTATATTTTTCAGATTCCCACCAGAAGTTGTCGCTATAGATACGTCAGGCAAATTCTTCGATAGAATGTGCAGTTCACGGAAATCTCTACACGTAGAAACTATAAGTGGTGAAACGGACACGGTGAAGCGTCGTACGCGCACGAGGAAACCACGGGGTAAAAGACGAAACACCATTTCGGGCACTGATCAGAAAGAGCTTAGAGAGGCTATAGCTGGGTAAGCTTATAGAATGCACTGTACACTTCAGATTACATTACCTATCTATTAAACCATAATAAACCTTAGAATGAAATTTTTGGAATGATAGATAATGAAATCTCAAGAAATGAATTAACGTTAGTAACCAAAAGCACAGTATCGTGTGGCTTTAAAATCGTTTAATATTCAGCACATTTTAACCTGTCGATGATATCGTGCTTCTGTGAATAAAATATTTTTTATTTGTTCCTGGTTGTCGTTATTCACTTACGCTTCCTAATAACGAAGTAAAGATCGAGATTATAAACATCTTTTGCACTTAAACACTAATAGTGTCATTTTCATTAGCTTTAAATTAAATGAAATCTTTGAAAAATTTCACTGTTACGAGACTAAGTGAGATATTTCGGGGATTCATATGCCTCTAGCGTGTGACTAATGCTTTGCTTGGTTTGTTTTATCATAGTGATACAACAAATGCTGTGGCTTCTGAAGAGATTGAAGATAATACAGTCGTCCGGTCCCGGTCAAGTGACTTGCTTAAGAAAAGCCCCACTGATAATAATGCTAAGAAAAGTCATTTTAATAGTTTAAAACAATGGGGAAAGAATAGATTAAAAATGATTGGTAGATCACCCAGTGCTAGCAGAGACAGTTTTAAAGAATCTAAAATAGACAAAAGTAACGAATCCAAGTTATCTGTACGCTTAGACGATGAAGTAATTCAGGAGACGGTTGTAATGCGTAAGAAACGTCCAGATGAAGAGGACAGAAGAACACATTTGAGATGCGCTTCTTACTCTTCGTCCGAAAAGAGTATAGGAGTTCCGAGCAGTATTCAAAATACAGCAACAATTAGCGCAGGAGTGCGATTGCGTGGGTCTTCAACACAAAGAAGGTCAAGAAGATCTGGTGTTGGGAAAGATGAACCACACTCGTCCAGCGGTAATTGGTCTGCGAGTTCGGAATCAGGGAGAACAAGTATTGGTTCCGAAATTACTACCACAACTGTTCCACCTAAAAGTACAACGTCTGCTGCCACATCTAATAATTCCCTTAATTTCCATCACGGCCCACCAAGTTCGATCATTAGTAGACGAAGATTCCTAAATACTTCAGGATCAGGAAGCGTAACTAGTGAAGGCACTCTTACCCCAGACATAATTCATGACTTACATGAGGACTTAGAAACTAGTTCAGAATTTTCTTGCGACACAGAGGGATATTATACTTCGTTCCATATGGACTCAGGTCTTAAAACTTTAAAGGAAGAAGAAATTTCGCCTAGCACCCCTTTGCACTCAACTATTGCTTTGTCAAATTCATCAAATAGTCAAAGTTTATCAGCGGAAAATGAATACGAACTTTTCGGTAAAGGCTCAACAAGCACGACTACGAGCTCGGCCGGTACAGTTTGCACAACTCTTATGGCAGCGGATAGCGATAGGTCCTTAGTGATTGGCCCAACTGTACCTGAACGTAAAAGTTCACTAGCAATAATAAATCGCAGTCGTGGAAGTGTTAATTCCAATTTAGATCGTACAACATCATTTCCAAAGTCACCTTTCAATAGTTTAAGATATAATAACTTAAGGGCATATACAGATAAACCAGTATCAAGCTTTACAATATCCGACACAAATACATCAACCACAGTAACTATATCAAAGAATGTTGGAACTCAAAGAGAAATCACTGCCGTTGCGGAAGTGCACACAGAGACTGATATCGAAAGTGCTAAAAAGAGTACAGGCACAAGTTCACCAGACTCAGGACATAACACTTCTAGCTCACCTATAGAAGACTCAGTTTCAAGCGCTCATGGAAAAAATAGTCTTTCTGAACAAGATTATTCAGAATCATCCGACCTAGAAGGAACTGACCGAATAGAAAGAATAAGATACAAAACAACTATAAACAGTTCCAGAATACCTTCTATGTGTGTCATCACTCCTACGAACTCTGACGATGAAAGTGTAACTAGCAATAAGAGTGTACACAAAAAAAACACTGATAGAATCGATCAACCTTTAGCGAAGTCAGAGAGCCGACCAAAGCTAGATTTACCAAATGAAGAAAGACACAAAGATATTAGAACCTCCGATGCAGGAAAAACCTGTAGAACTCAGAATCAAATAAAGGCTTCGCTACATCCATTTAACAATTTTATGTGTCGACTTAAAGGAGTGCTGCCGAATAAGCTATCTAATAAGAAATCACCAGCTTCGAAAGACGTTGATATGTTAGAAGATTTGTATGACTCAGGAGAATATGTAACAATTGCAGATGTTAAGAATAATAATCAAAAAGTATCATTAAGTCACGGTACTTACGCCAACAATGATATTGTAAAAAAGAATTTACAAGCTGTTTTGTCTGGCAAACTACCTGAAACGGAATACGTTTCTTTAAATGAACTACCTAATTGCTTAAATGAAAGCAAAGATTATTTGGAACATGGTACCAATGAAAGACAGTCAGGTGCATTGGATAATATGCAGAGAAAAGGAGCAAAGGTTACTTTAGACTCCCAAGGCCAAGTTATTTACTCATCTGACACGTTGAAAAGAAGAAAAGGAGCTCACACTACATTTGAGCCCGGCCCATTCGTTCAGGAAATATGTCCTACGACTTCCGTTATCCAACGAGAAAGTGCGGATGTTGTGAAAATCACAGATGAAACTGACTTCCCGTATGCACCTCCGAACAAACCAATATCGCCTCAGTTAGGAAAAATGATAATTAAAGCACCAATCGACCCTCGAGGCGTCGTAACTACGGAATTTGTGACGCTCCCCATTAAGCCTAGTACCATCATATCCGCCACTCCTGTTACTGCCGCACCTGTTTCAACTAGTACAAAATCTGAAACAGTTACTAAATCAAGTCAAGACCTACCTAGAGTAGTTGAAGTTATAACGAGAACGGGTGCATACGTTAACATTCACGATGCAGAAGGTGTCAGCTTATCCCCAACGAAAGATGATATTGCAGGTAAGAATATTCCCAAAACCTCGAAAGTCATCAATGACTCACATTTCGAAAATTCAAATAAGTCTCTCGACGAAATAATTCCTTTCGTACCTAATTTTCAAACGTCAATTATGCTTAAAAAGTGCAAAGACTTTAACAAGGCAAGCGATAAAGTTGCAGAAGTTATGAAAATGTTCAAAAGTAATGTTGATGAAAATGTAGAACATATCGAAAGTGTCAACAAGTCCCTTAATACTAAAATTAAACGTAGCGATAGTTATAAACTAGCCAACTCTCCATTAATGCCCATAAAAAAGCTCCTTAAGTTCGATACTTTTGCAAATAACGCAAAAAAAGTAAATTCATTTGAAATGATCCAAGCTGAAATCGCAGCAGACTTACTTCGCGAGCAAATCAATTACCCACCAACAGTGTCTCCTAAGTTAGGTCACAAGGAAACTTTTGACGATTTTAGTAAATGCGAATGCATTAATGATAATGAGAGTTTCGTTGACAATAAATTCGAATCAGAATTATCTGCCTTAGCTTTAAGTCCTCTAAGTACTCCTTTTCCAAAGCGACATACGATCGCTTCAGTTCCGGATAATAGGGATAGGGCTATAGATATGTTATCAGCTATACTAGACTCCGACCCTGACACCGTCTGCGTGTTGCACTCGCCGCCCGCCTGCCCATTGCCACCCGGCAAAGTTACTGTTCCCTTTGACGGATCTTTGCACAGGGCTAGAATACTATCAATCTCAGAATCAGAATATGGCACTGAAATTTGGTAATATTTATCTGTTATTATTATTATCAATACAATAGTTTACATCTGAAAAGCGATTACTTCTAATTTAAGTAATGGAATATATTTATGTATATTTAAGGGCTAAGTGGAGAGTCCCCACTCTTTAGTAATCGTTCATCAGATGTGACCGCTATAAGATTATTCGTATTTGTTATCTTACGGATTTTACTTATTAAATTCAAATATCATTTTAATCTGTTACCTTCTTTTTATTACGCTTATTTAATAAATCTCGTAAATAAATAAAATTATTTTACAAGTGAATTTTAACATATTATATTAAATGTTTGATAGAATTATTGTTAATATTTTAACTTTATGAGTTTAGATATTTTTTAAAGATAAAAATAGAGAATGGTTTAAGAGTTTTTAATGAAACTTATAGTTATATCCGTCCGTGTTAGGATTTAGTAGTCTTCCTTGCCTTAGCTATTTATCTCTGTGATAGATTTTATTTTAAATTATTATGATTTTTTATTCCATGCTCGAATTATGTTTTCCGTTTGATATTTTAAAAGCAATTTTGTATTATAACAAGAATGCATGGTGGCTTATTTCACCTGAGTGTGCACAGCTTATGACTAGTTTATAATTTTGTATGAAGTGCATGGTGTGATATTCTTTTGTCCATATGTGTTTGTAAATAATATTATACAAATATTGTCAATTAACGCACTTATTTCATTTATTTCACTCCTATGCTCTCACCTTTCACCTCACCTCATGTATCACCGAGCACCGTTAACAGTTTGCGAATGAAGTTCTATTGCGAGCAAAGTACATTAAGTTACACTAATCTTAAATTTTGGTACTAAAACCTGCACCCAATAGAACTTAATTCCTATTAAAACAAATAAACAAGTTTGAAAAACAATTGTACAGGCATAAAAATAAGAAAGGTTCAACGAACTAGTGTCTATATAATACCTAATTTTAACTCTTATTTCACTCATAACCATAAGTACACTAATTTATAATAAAATAAATACTTGCACAGAAATATTCAAAGGTGTAAGCCCCGTTGACCGTAAATTAATGTTATTTTTTTATTAAAATTACTGATCATAACATCGCTTTGCACAACGGTCGAGATTGCTTCCAATGGTTGCGACTTTGTTAAGGCCAAGTTCTTCAAAGGTAAAGTTATTATTGCTTTTTGGCATGATCTTTCTTTGCATGTACATTATATATTTATTATTAAAATACTAAGAAACTAAAACCAGTGGTCAAACTTTTTACTATATCAATTTATTCATTAATTATACGTATTTGTATATTTGCTTTTAACACGCTTTTAAATGGTGGGTACATTTTAATTGCGTTACTTAATCAAATATAGCTTTAATATACATATATTAAAAAAAGTTAAAATATATATTTTCGGTACTTATACGTATAGTTCACTAATAATTGCGGCATTGGAAGCATATATAATGCTCGTTTTCTATATGTAATAATAAATAAATCGATAGAACATCATGTTGCAAGTAACACCAAGTACCATATTTCCGTGATTTTTTTATAAACCTTGATATATGTTACGATATTCTCACTCAAATATTATATTATTCTGTTATCTGTGAAAATAGAAGCTGTCAGATAAAAAAGGTTTAATTAGTGAATTCCTACTAAAATAGTCAATCAATAGAGAATAAATACCATGCACTTATCTACTATGATTATAGATTTCTTTTTTATTATCTCTTTTTAAATTTAAGTATTTACAGTTAAGTAGTAACGGCTTGTACATGCTTTGTTTGCATGCACTTATTTTATAAGATATTGACAATTCTGATTTACCTATATTATGTATTGGTTAGCCTTTTACTTTATAGAGGGCAGGGCGTCATTTACCTTTATTTATGCAATATTACAAAAAGGTGTCCAGGAGAGAAGAATAAGGAATAAGAGTAATAAGCATTTAAATTGCCTGCTTCTACCATACATATACATATGTACATATATTATGCAAATAAATTATATCGCCTGTTTAGATAATGTTGTGCTAGCCCACATATACTCTTAATAATAATTAAAATAAAATTACAAGCAAGTAAAACAAACACCATTATTTTTACATATAACTTTAATTATTATTAACAATACTATGTATGTATTTCAGACTATCGACTATCCAACGCTGACAAACCTTCCAATCACCGACCTCGGGTTCGAGAGCCGACAGTTGATTTGAACCATTTCAATCCAACAGTCCATCGTTACCATACGGCTCATCTTCGCGGCAGACATGGAGTAATAAATTATAACAATGAAACAGAAAATATACATTTAAAATTTTGGACCTTACCTAAAGCCTCACCCTCAACGTATACTGATAAACAAGTAATAATAGAAGAAAAAACTCTATATAGCCCTACAACCACGCATTTCAATTCACAGACACAAGACTACACCCCGCAAGAAGAAGAATCTATAAGAATATCACCAATAGATCCTCGTACCTCAGCAACATTCAAATCATCTACACCAACAAACAAAGAAACAATGATCAATTTAAATTCAAAGCTTTTATCCCCAGTTAAATCGTCCATGACGAATGAAGAATTATACGCCGTTATTCATAAAAGTAAAAAGAAACTCAACATTAAAGAGACTCCTGAAAGAGCTGAATCTCCAGCGCTAAGTACAATAAACATGTCGCCAGTCATTTCCGAACCTTCGCTTTCTAAAAGAAGTCAACGCTACCCAGAAACCGGTTATTTAGACGGTAAGAATAGGCCCATGATGCCAGATAGACAAACATCAAGCCCTCTAGGAGTCTCAAACGTTAAAAAACAGGAAACTTGTGCCGACCGATATGGACCGTTACAACAAACTTCTAGATTGGATTTCAAGAAATTACTTCTACAACATAGTGTTAAGCTTAATATGCTTAATGTTCAAAATAAATCAACCAAGCTGTCTGCTGTAGAACAACTTAAAATTTCTAAAGAAAAAAATCAAATCCCACAGACGCCTCCAGGAAATAGGTCACAAATTAATATTCTAGATTTAAGTGGATCACCAAAAACATACAATCACAGGAAAACAGCTAAATCAAATAATCAACCGCTGTCACCGGGACGAACCAGCGGGCTAAAAGATCACAAAACCACAACTAAAATACTTTTATCACCTAAATCACAATGGCGTTTTGCAAGTCCTAGATCTGATGTACTCTCTACTCCTATACCCGAAGCGAACAACGAAGATGAAATATCGAACAGTTCTGGAGAAAAATGCGAAATATCTCCTAAAAGCCCACCGTCGAATACAGTTCCTATTATGACAAATCAACATTTCGGAGCACGAAGATCTCTTATACCGCTATATGAGCACAAACTGGATGAAGAGTGCGACACTTCTTCCTTAGATCACGGCGTTTTTCCTATTAATTCGGATTTCTCAAACTCACATAGTTTATCTAGATCAGAAATCACACAAGCAAAAAGAGCTGAGTTTTTTAAAAGCCCTCATGAAACGCCACCATCACTATCGTCTTTTAAAAATTCTTCAAATTCAGGATTAGGTTTAAGAAATAAAACATCTCCAGAAAAAGAGAAATCCTCGCCAAGTACTTTAGAAACGGCTTTATGATAGCATCTAAATAGCTAGTAACATTAAGATGAGTTAAAGCCGGTGCTTTTTGCGTTTGTTCATTTGTAAATAATGATATGAAATTAATGAAGCTTTAATCTAGTCTTTTCTTGCTTAGCGTGCCATTGATTTGGCAACAATAATATACATCCAGTGTTCAAATTACTTATGGTCTGTTTTTGTTTTACATCTATTTTGTATTCATTTTAATAGCTCTTTTGGGGCCAATCTTAGTTTTAAAAATTAAGATAAGCGTAGTTACAAATAATATGTAAGTATTTATTATATACACTTAGTAGTTTTGATTTTTGGGTTTTTAAGTTATTAAAAAATTTAATTAAACGTTTTGAACAATCACAAAGTATTTGTATTATTTTTTCTGTATATCATGGTCCAATGGACAAGAACAACTATACCATTAATATTTGCAAAATAATTGGAGAAAATCAATGCTAAATTAAATACTATAAAATATTTTTTTACTACGTGTGAAGTGTTTTCTTTTAAAGTTCATGCGTAGCGCCACCTTTTATCTTTCAACTAGCGACTCGTCCTCGCTCCGCTCGCGTTCGTCCCTACTTACGTTTTAATGTTTAGTAGTATAGATTTCTCAGAGATGAGATATTTTACCGCAGTCAAAAGTATCCTAACCAGCTATCATCATAGTAAATTTCGTCAAAATCTGTCTAGTGGTTTTCTCGGTCACAGCCACACAGACAAACATTCTAAAAACTATAGATCCGGCCTCTGTATCGATAATAATGACTAATTCAATAAGACTTTCCAAAAAATACTTAATGTCTAAATATATATGATGTTCTCCTGACCGATTCCGGCCCCGGCGGCCAATGTCATTGAGACTAGCCAACTGCGCAGGAGATATTATAGTGCACAAGTGTACGCGCAGACACAAGGGCACTCTCTATTCCTGTCACTCTCATACTCCGGTGGGACGACTGCTCGACACGACCGGTGAGAGTTAAGGCGCAGGACCGACGGCTTTACGTGCTCTCCGAGGCACGGGGGTGAAACACCGCCAACTTCCCATCTCCGGGCTGTTACTGAGACTTACTATACAGAAAGACTCAATAACTAAACTTGGCCCGACCCGGGACTCGAACCCAGGACCTCCGGGTGTGCAGCCGTACATGCTAGCCGCTACACCACCGAGGCAGTTAAATATATATATATATATATATATATATATATATATATATATATATATATATATATACATTTTCACCTTTAATTCTATATACTAGCGTTTCCCCGTGATTCTGCCGGGCGTAGTTCAATTATGTATACCTTTATAAATTATAGTCTATGTATAAGCTATATTACTGTAAAACTACCTTAAAATAGGTTCAGTAGTTTTTGTGTGAAAGAGTAACAAACGTACATTCTTGCAAATTTATAACTTAAAATATATGTCCTTAAAATAAATCGTTGATACAACAAGCTACGAGCGTGCTACTTTGTATGCCGGCACCCTCTACTCCGTTTGGCATCGATTCTATACCAAATATAACCATGAACCAGCCCTCTGTCACTTCAGCTTGCTTATTCTATGAGCTATATTGATATCTGGCTCTGTACATGACCAACATTATTTAGTTACATAATATATTTGGAAAACTAGGTACTAAATTAGTATACAAGCTACAATTGTAGGCAGGGCCGGATTTAGGGGAGGGCAACCGGGGCTAGAGCCCCTGGGCCTCCACAAGAGAGGGGCCCCCACAAAAGAAATTAAAAAAAATCAAATTCTGACTGGCGTCAACTTTTACGTTTTTATTTATTTTTTCTCACTTTAACCTATAATACTTGTATAAATATGATAAATATGATTGATTATATTATTCCTAAACATTAAAAACAATTTATCTATAATATTCGTTCACCACAGTTCATCGCAGTCACGTAAAAAGAGGTTACAGAGGGATTATGATTAATTAATTAAAATCATGCGTTTTTTTGTTCTACGTGAGTTTATTTATTTTATAATTTTAAGGTCTGCAATATTATCATCAAATGTGCATGCACTCAAAAATAATATTTTCCTATATCTACTCCATAGGTTTAGGTAGTTAACTAAAGGTAAACAAAGAACTCATGGGGACTTAACCTTTTATTACAAAAGTTTAAACACATATTGTCAACTAGCGAATTACCCTCGCTTCGCTCGGGTGCGTCCCTAGGTACGCGGATTTTGTTTACAATTTCATTGGTTTTAATTTTTTAAAAAACCCTGATTTTTTTTCTAAAATAAATGTAGCCTAAGTTACTCCTTATAACATCAGCTATCTTCCAGTGAAAGTTCAGTCAAAATTAGTCCCGCCGTTTTGGAGATTATACGGCACAAACAGAAAGAAAATGTATTCCGAATATTATGCATTTCATATGCATTAAGTAAAAAACTGTTGTTTTGACATTACAAACAGAACATTTCGATTTTATTAACCTGTAGTTATACATAAAATAACTACATTTTTTTAATCATTATTTATTGAATTCACCCACAATCAAAATATCGCCCACAATAAAATTGATGTAGAGTTATACAAATGTATATATAATATAATATTTAAATTGATGATGTATGTTACGGACGATGAGTCTACTCGACGGTAGAATCTAGCTTAAGTCACGTCCCTTTAATGTACAATACAATAAGAATTTAGACTCGCTCTAATAAGATTGTTAGGTAGAAATGAAAAAACGTGGATTTGCTCATTGTGCACCATTCGTCAAATAGCCATAGAAGAGGCAACTAGCAAGAAAACCTAAGGAAGGAAAAACTCCCGTTGGTTGGAGTATAATTTTGAAACCCTTAAATAAAGTCTACCATATTTAAATTTAAAATTTTCCATATAGTATATCATGTTAAAGTGAATAACTTTGGATTATACGCTGTTGCTGAATGCTGATATTATATAATATAGATGTTTGCTTTTTTGCTAAATTGAAAACTAAATTTATCATAGATTATTTATGCTTGCATTAGGTCAATAACTTATATGGTCATTTTAAAGGGTAATTTAAGATTTTTATCCATAATAAAAAAGCATTAATGTTCAGGGAATCATCAACGATTTTTCATCGATAAAAGCTCGCAAGGTTCCATTCATTAACACTGTAATTTAATTTCGAATAAATCTTGCATTTGACTATATCTACATATGTTTATTGAAAATATTTCATTTGTTTTGCATTAAATACTTAAAACACTTGACTAAAAAAGTGTTCATTTTATTCGGAAAATAATTAGGGGCCTCCACTCCTTTTTAGCCCCGGGGCCTCCACACCCCTAAATCCGGCCCTGATTGTAGGACAATTCTGAACTGTCCAAGTACTTAGTAAAATAATAGGATGCCCTAAAAAGATTTAATTAATATTAATTGAAAACTTTTGCATCTGTAATTTAAAGTGAATTAAAACTTTTTACACAATTATTCGCTGACATTATAAGTCTAATATAGTGACATCTTTCTTAAAGGCTTCGACATACCTATGTTCCTTTGGTATAATAATTACTTTACTCTTTGGACGTATGTTTACTTACAGGAAGTATATCATCCTGAAAAAACTTATGATAAGTAATACTTATCCATGAAGTGTTACTCAATTGTAAGTTCTACTAGTTCAATGAGCGCTAAGGATTGCTCCATAAAGCTACGACTTCTTATTTTGGTCGTAAATACAGCAAATCTGATAAATGAACGAGCCACACTGACATTAGGAATATCTCATGCCTTAATTGGACCAACAGCAATATTTACAACATATATTTTTATAGGCATCTTTGTGATTGGAGCTATACGTTGTCATTATGCCTCTTGCTTTCTTCAGATTTATGCCCTCGTTGCGTGCTGTTCTATGGAAATGTGTCTAGCTTTTATCGTCTTCACCGAATTAAAAACCATTACTTTATTAGCCAAGCAAAATGGAGCGCTTGTACTAGATGGAGTACTACCAATGATATGTGCATTACTACTGCTTGTAGACCTCACGGGAATTATATTTTCTAATCGGACAGAAATAGCACCCCCTACATCATCTACACCACATTCAGGATCTTCACAGGAAGAAATTGAACAAATACGTTAGCTGTAATTAAATTAACCTAATTCCGTAATACATTTTTGCTACATCCATGAAATAAAATTATTTCTAGATCTACCAAGAAATAAATATCCTATTGCTACTACCTACTTGCTATTTTATTCCGTTTATTTAAAAAAAATTAGTCTATGCAATTACCTATTTTTATAACACGAAAATAAATAATAAATAACGTAAGGACTCTATCAGGCATTCCGTCCGTGAGGTCATTGTATTATAACAAGTTTTTAGGGTATGCATATGGGTGGATAACTTATCCAAAATCTTGTAGTAACTTTAACGAAGCTCAACACCGTACCTGAACTCTAATTCCATCATGGGATAGTAATCTATACTTCTATGCTAATATTGGAAAGAGGTAAAGTTTGTGACGTTGTAGAGGATAATCTCTGGATTTACTGAACCGATTTAGATGAAATTTTGTAAGAAGATAGTTTGTGACCCTGGGAAGGACATAGGATACTTTTTATCCCGGAAATCATCCCTTAAGGGGGTCAAAATGAGGATGAAAGTTTGTATTGGGAAGCATGCCAGGGACGAACCCGAGCGAAGCGAGGGTGAGTCACTAGTGTTACTATAAAGTAACTTCAATTTCTTTTGATTTATTAACTGTACGATGCGCTTAGTATGGAGGTATTCATATGTACTAACGTAAATCATATAAGGTACTTAATTTATAATTATTTAAATTTTTGTGTCCGTCTGTTTATTTATAAGCAACTTAAAATGGCTTGAAGTTTTTTTTTTTATTTTTACGCTAAAATTGCTAACTAGTATTCTCGCTGCGACCCTTACCATAGCAATTATACATAAATAAACAACACAAGTGGAGTCGCGGCCAAAAGCCAGTCCAAAACTGTAGTATCCATACTATCCAATACCTAATATTATGTGAAAGTGTGTTTGTCTTTATTTCACATCGAAATGGAGCGACGGATCAGTTTGCTTTTTCGTGTGAAGATAGTTGGAGAACTGGACTGGAAAGTGACATAGGCTACTTTTTATTGCGGAAGATCATCTCATTCTCACGGGAAAATATGTTATATTAAACCCAAAAAAATATTTATGATCAGAATTACTTAAAACTGGGTATTAATGCTCTTCAATACAGTTAAATAAACACGTGTTTTAGCATTTTTCGAAATTCATCCTATAAGGGGGTAAAATAGGGTATGAAAGATTGTATGAAACCTACTTTTTATACAGATTTTTTGTAGTTTTAGCGCAAGTGAAGCCGCGGGTTCTGCTAGTTAATAAACACATTGGGAATTAATCTGATACGTAGCATACAGGAGTCTGACAATAAATACGATTCCTTACTTTTCCAATCACGTCTATTGTGAATAAACACTCTCCTTTGAATAACAAATTTCAAACTTTACTTTTGACTCTATTTAATATCATATCACTTAGTTTTTAATGGCTAAAAGAATATAGGTAAAATATACATGAGTAAATAAAAAATTTAAAATGTTGAAATAACAATTGATAAATTTACTTTTTTGCAAGTGATGAGAAAGCTGCCCTTTGGTAAAACTAGAAAACCTTTAAAACCCTTCAAAACCCTTTTGCCTTATATGTCTGGTCCATAAACCCATAAAAATAAAGCGTGTGCAATAGAAAAAAGCCAAAACAACAAATATTTTGGCATCCTATTGGCAATATACATGCAAACATTCTTGCCCTGATTTGTAGTAATATAGACTAGAACCTAAAAGGACTGCAGTCCTGGGCTTCTCGCAGAAGAAAGTAGGTGTTAAATTTGCAAAACATTTTTATTGGTGGTTCCATTAATTTGAGGAAAAACAACTAATTCTTCTGAAATATTATTAAGGGCCTCCACTCATTGATTGTCCCCCGGCCCCCTACACTTCTAGATCTGACCCTGTCTTTAACTATCTTACCTTTTCATTTACAGGGGTTTGAATATATATCTATAGAAGCTGGCACAAGCCATTTTTTTTTTTAGCACCCTATGATACCGATTTGATTTTAATACAAAAATTATTTATATTAAAACAGCTATATTATCACATAATTAGTTTATTTTTAATGATTATTATCAAGTGACAATATTTACCTTCTATGTCTATCTAATATCTCAGAAATATGTCACTTTAGAGCACCATACTGACGGAAGGTTGGCAATGTTCTGTGATCTATCCCCTTTAAATATCATATTTTTCATTATATCTATTTTTTATTTTAATATAAATAAATGAAACAATATAGATATTATTTACATTTTTATTTTAATTTGACAAAATGCACTTCACATTCATATAAAATTATTTAACCTATACTTATGTATCAGTCACTTATTTTACTTATTCACTGTAAAAATGTACACTACTACTATTTATTCATAGGAGGTCCGTTCATTAAGGGTGGTCGCATTTGACCCATGGGACCCATAGGTCCCATTGGACCCATCAATGGGCCCATCATTGGTGGTCTCATTCCCATCATAGGAGGCATTGGTCCATGCGGTCCCATCATCATAGGTGGAGCCATAGGTCCCCCAGGACCCATCGACGGTGGTGGGATCATGCCAGGTGGTCCACCAGGAGTAGGAACTGGTGGTCTGGGCCCGCCTGGGCCCATTACAGAGGGATCCCACGGAGGTGGTATTGCTGCTCCTTTATTTCCGAATGGATTTTGTGCAATTTTACCAGCTTTAAATGCGGCCGTTGTGGCATCAATGAGATGCTGAGCTTGTTCCTCCATCCATTTTTGATAGTAAAATTTAACATTGTCTTTATGTTTTCTTCCAGTACAATGAGTCTTTCTCACACTAGGAGAGTCATGGGTTAAATATGTGTCACAATAATCGCAATAATATTTAGGCATATTGACTTTTTTTTAAATAAGGCTAAAGGACTAACGCCGATCTACACGAAAATTCACAAATCACAAATAAAAATGTCACTGTCAAATGTCAATTTCATGCTTACGCTTGACGGATACATTAAACTGTCCCCATTTTCCAATTACAGAGTATAATAGCGCACTTTGGCGCACAAACACGAACAATGAGATATTTTAAAATTTAACCTACGAAATAATATAAAAATGAAATTTTGAACAATTTTAAATCCGCTAAGAACGTTTGGCGAAATTCAAAGAAGCAAACAGAAACAAAACATAACGATTTAGCTCTCAAAGCAACGATGGGAAAAATTGCTTTAAGACTTTGGATTAAGGTTGATTTTACAATAAATATTATAAAACTTACGAAAAGATCGTAAGTGTATGATGTTAATTTGAAGATTTGTGATTTTATTACAAGGTGTTGGTTAGGTAAAATAAAACTATTATAAGACTTTGTCTTGGTTCATTAGTATACAAATGTAGCTGTATAAGTACATATTCGCGCGGAGAGAATTTAGCTTTGATTTTATATGTGACACGTTATCTTGTAGTGTTGTTGATCGAAGATGGGCCCACATTAGTTTTCCTTGTTAAATGTCAGTTTATAAATTTGTCAAAATGTTCTCTACGTATCTACTGACTTATTATGTAGTATTACTAGCATGGATGAAAAATAAAGGTTACTAGTAGTGTACATAGGTTATCTGTGGAATAAGAGAGTGTGTCCGAACTATAGCGGGCAGCACTTCTGTTGAAAATAGAGCACCTGGCGTTAAGCAAGAAAAACATATTGATGTAAGCAGTGTAATAAATAATATTAGTTATGCCGAAATAATGCAAAAAATAATAAAAATTGTTTTTTTACCGAAATTTTTTTTCGGTAAAAAAACAAATTCAATCCGATTTGAATCAGTTTTGACCTCTAATCCGATCAAAATGATGGGATTAGAGGTCAAAACGATAAAAAAGGCCAAAAATTATTTGAATCAGGTCATGTTTTAAATGTAATTGAAGCAGACGATGAAAATTCAAAATAAGCTATCAGTCATAACCTGCACAGTTGTCCTTGTCGCTCAAACCAGTGTTTCTAATGTTTACAGTGTGACAATTATTCTAAGTATTAAAAATTATTTTCATGAATTAACTGCATGATATTGAAAACAGTAGAAATCTGGTAATATTTAAGATTTTTGAAAAGTATTTTAAACTTTGACAGAATAAAAATTAAAAAACAAAGCTACAGATGTTTAAAAATTTTGAAGTACAAATAATATTGATTTACAATTTGTAATCACTTGAAATAAAAAAATCTGATTATTATTATTTTCAATATTAATGCGTTAATGCGTTTTATTTTTATACTGCGTTTTATATTTGAACATTCAACAATTACAGCAAGATACTTTTGATGAAGACATCACAAACACTTATTTTAATTAACAAAAAATAATTGAAATAAAAAATAATTGAATTTACCATCAATTTGTTTGTGTTTTTTCCCAGCAGATGGTATAATTGTCAATCGTCATCTTTCTCGCTCCCTATTGGTATTTCTTTGGTCACTGGTACGCATGTGCCATGTTGACTTGTTATTATTCGAGACTTAAGTATTTTTTGGTTATGCCACAAATGTGTATTTCTTTTCTGATTTTTTGAATTAATTTATATAATTGTTTGGTCAAGATAATAAGGAAACTAAACAAGAAAGATGCCGGATATGAAATACATTTTAGTTACTGGCGGTGTTATTAGTGGCGTTGGAAAAGGTGTCATTGCAAGTTCTTTTGGCACGATTCTCAAAAGCTGCGGAATTGATGTTACTTCAATTAAAATCGATCCTTATATTAATATAGACGCTGGCACGTTTTCACCATATGAACATGGTAAGATTTTTCCATCGTTCCCTATGATTAATGAACTATATGTTTATTTATGTATCGTCTATTTTTAATTTCTAGGTGAAGTTTATGTACTTGATGACGGCGGAGAAGTAGACCTTGATCTTGGCAACTATGAACGCTTTTTAGATATAACTCTCCATAGGGATAATAATATTACAACAGGCAAAATATATCAACAAGTCATTGAACGAGAGCGACGAGGGGACTACCTGGGTAAGACAGTACAAGGTATGTAAAATTATTCTAATTCAGAGTACAAATAAAGAAAAATATATATTGTTCATAGTATTTACTATACATGTTGCATTTTTATTGTCGTAGTGATCCCACATATTACTGATGCTATTCAAGAATGGGTACAGAGAGTTGCACATATACCAGTAACTCCAGATAATTCTCCACCAAGAGTTTGTATAGTAGAGTTGGGTGGTACCATTGGTGATATAGAAGGAATGTCCTTTGTTGAAGCATTTAGACAATTTCAATTTAGGGTTAAAAGAGAGAACTTTTGCTGTGCTCATGTATCTTTGATACCGATGGTACGTATTATTTATAGAATGAATAATATATTAATAAGGTGATACAAAATCTTAACCACCATTAAAGGTGCAACGAATGTTACATAAGTATAAACAATACCATTTTGACATTGGTCAATATAAAGTTTTTTACTAGGAATACTATGGTGTAATGGAATAGGAAAGAAGAATGGTAATTTTTTTTTTTTTAAATAGGATAAATATAGATTTATTTCATTTATTAGTAAAAAATTCAACCATTAAAATATAAAGTGGGTAAATAATATATATTAATATTTTTATTTATTTATAATTTGATACAACATAAATATTTTTTTAAATTTTACACTTTAAACAAAAAATAACAGGTCCATTGCACAAGTTTTGTATTTTTTATAATTTATATAACAAACTATAAAATATGTTTTAGCCTAAATCTACAGGTGAACCAAAAACTAAGCCGACACAATCGTCTGTACGTGAATTACGAGGATTAGGCTTATCACCTGACTTGATAATATGTCGTTCTGAGAAACCTATTAACCACAATGTTAAGGAGAAAATTTCAAATTTCTGTCATGTTGCACCAGAACAGGTATACCCAATATTAAGATTTCTACATTTACTTTTCCTTATATAATACTAGTTTACGCGTCTGGCTCCACTGGCTTAGTATTTGCAACAGATATAAAAAGTTCTCTATGTACTCCATCCCTAAGGTAAAATTTGTGCCCCTTCTAAAATTTCATGAAAATATGTTTGACGGTTCAATTGTGAAAATGTAAATAGTAAGTATTAGTAAATTACTCCCTTGCTTACTTTCCTTTACATTAGGTACATAAAATTGCAATATAAGTGAAGGAGTGAATGAGGGTGAGTCATCATTATATAGATGTTTGATTGAGTTGGTATTAAAATACCAATATAAACACCGTTCATATAGTAAAAATATTATCAGCAAGACAATAGATGGCATTGATACACAAACTGTCAAATTATTTTATTTTATGAGTATAAATATGAATATAGTAAAATTAATTTTGCATTTAATAAACTGAGTAAAAGAAATTTGAAATACTCTTTGAAGCCTATCTAGTTTTCCTAAGATATCTATGTGATTCCGCGAACTCGCACTTGGCCGTGTTGGCACGTGGTGGACTATGGCTTGATCCCCGTCGCATTTATGGGAGGCTTGTGCCTTGTAGTGGAACTTTAGAAAATTACAAAATCGGCTGAATACACACAGGAAGATATGGGTAATGTAAGATATTGTTTTAAAGGTAATATGCATCCATGATCTGACTTCCTTGTACCACGTGCCCCTGCTGATGGAGGCCGAGGGTGTGGTGCAGTACTTAAATGACAGGCTTCAGCTAAACATTGCTATGCCACGCCCATCTAGGTAATTATTTTTCTAATACATGCTTTATTTTTAGGGACTTTATTTCCTATGATCCCAACAAGAACAATGCATACAATATTAACTATATTTTCTTGTCTCTAGAGCAGGACTCAGAAACCAGTTTAATTTTTAAACCGGTTATGGTCATTTACCAGATTTTGACTAGAAAGTGTATAATTTATGATTATGACCTTTTTCTAAGTTATTTTGACATTTTTGCATTGATACAGACCTGACCAGATCAGAATGAGGAAGTGCCTGATTTCCTAATTGATTATTCCTTATTACATATTTTTAAACTTATTAATAGTTAATGTCAATGTTTTATCAATATTAGTGAAAATTTATTATGCTACTTTTATGACTCAAAAATATTACTTCCTATTTAATACTTAGGGTACTTTTATTGTTATGCAGGTCTGTAAAGTCACAATATATGGAATAATTTTTAATGTCCTAATTAGCCAAATACCTAAATAAACAATTGGGATGACGAAAATCTATATTCAATGTATATTAGTATATACTACAGATTAGTCCCAATCCCCCTGTATCCGCCGGGATATGTGGGGAGGGGGGGGGGGGGAAGGCCTGCAAGGGGTGCACTTGCACCCCTGCACTTTGCACTTATAAAATAAACTCTGTTTCTATCAGAAAATTTACTATATCACTCAATCGAAATCACGAAATTCGGCAGCTATTAAAATGTCTTCACATTATCAAAAGTTAATTTTTTGTCAGGTTTATGCAAAAATGGCGTAATTTGGCCAAACGAGTTGATAATTTACGAAAAGAGGTGAATATAGCCCTTGTTGGTAAGTATACCAAATTAGAAGACAGTTATGCAAGTGTCACGAAGGCGCTACAACACGCATGCATTGCGGCCGGTTGTAAATTAAATTTGACTTACATTGAAGCAGTTAATTTAGAGAAACAAACGAAAATTGACGATCCGGTGGGATACCACAAAGCGTGGCAGGACCTTTGTAAAAGCGAGTATGTATTTAAAATATTTTATAATATTTAATATTCTAAGTATTAGGAGGACCTGTTGTATCTAGGTCAGTTTATTTAACTATATATATTCTTCTTCTTCTTCGTGACACTTGACAGAGCGGTCGTGGTCATCACGTAGTAGTCTCTGTAGGTAGCAGAGCTATTTCTCAAAATGGAACGTGTGTGCCTAGAATTTGGATTAAAGATTAACCGCAGTAAAACTAAGATGATGATTGTAGACCGAGCTAATAATAATTTGCCCGAAGTCACTCAAATCGCGAACTGTGAGGTTGTCCAATCCTACATCTATCTTGGAGCTTTAATCTCAAACGATGGAGGCTGCATAGAAGATATATTATATATATATATATATATATATATATATATATATATATATATATATATATATATATATATATATAAATCCCTATACGCCATCACGCGTGAACGGCTGGACCGATTTAACTATTTTTTTTGTTGTGTTTGCTATTGTCAGGAGAAGGTTCTTATGAAAGAAAGAAAAAAAAATATATAAAATAAAGTCGTGTTAGTTACACCATTTATAACTCAAGAACGGCTGGACCAATTTTTATATTTGATTTTTTGGATTTCTCTTAGTCCGGAATAGAATAATAAGTATTAAAACATCGGAAAAATTCACAAAAAAAATTATAGGGTTAGCCCGCTGGCTAATAACTATTTATATCTATTTAAAAAGTACAGCGAGGGTGAGCCGCTAGTGCATTAATATAATCTGTGGATAAATATACAACATAAGGAACAAAATCCATTTAAAAAAAGGCAACCATACTTAAAATTGAGATTGTGTTTGAACACCTATACCATCTGTTACCGACATACACTAAAATCATACTGTAAAGGATGCTTTGACCTCTATATACAATATTATTTTAAAGCGGGAGAGTTTTGAAAAAAATTACGATTGAACTAGGTACAATACTGTCTCCTCTCAACGTGCGTTCACTTTGTCGTGAGGGGGGGGGGGGGGGGGGCAGTAGTCCCCGGCAATACAGCCGGGCGCGAAGCCAAGAAACGCACAGGGAGGTGATCCGCTTCGGTGGGCGATGGGAGGTGGCCCTCTTCGGAGGGCGGTGTACCATGCGGGTTGCTGCTGGTACTTCTCTGATAGCAGAGTGGACCTTGGAACAACCCCGTGGTTGTTGTGGTCTGCCTCGGCAGACCTGCCGTCGGGGCGTCGTAGTTGAATGCGTAAGCGATCCTGCGACGCCCCATTAAAACGGAGGAGGTTTTAGTTGGTAGTACTATCTTTTCTAGCCAGTGTACTCACCGGATAGGAGGATATAACCGCCTGTTTGTCTAGAGGTGGTATGCGTAAATACATTTCCCAACATAAAAAAAATGTACATCACTGTCCAAGGTTCCACAGGTTCTCCTAAAAATTTTTTTTATATGTTATGTCTATTTCTAATATATAATTCAAAAATAAACGTAACGTCCGCCTTATATAGCGGCGTGTAGTGCTCAGGTTATGATAACATTAATTTTTAGTTAGCTTTTGTAATATCAAAATTAAAATCCTTTGAGTCAAGTTTGAATAATGCACAATTACGTAGACTAAAAAATTTCTATGAATGATTTTAATATTAATTGTTTTTTCGTAGGTATAATTTTATATTCTCATATTTTTTTAATTTAATATTAAACAAAAAGAACAAATTTAAATGAAATCTTCAGTATTTCTAACATAAGTGATCTTAGATGATATATAACACTGAGACTATTTTAGCGGTGTTATAGTCCCTGGTGGGTTTGGTCAGCGTGGCATAGAAGGCAAGATAGAAGCGTGCCAGTGGTGTAGAGAGAAACAAAAACCTATGCTAGGTATATGCCTTGGTCTTCAAGCAGCTGTTATAGAGTTTGCTAGAAATGTGCTAGGCCTAAAAGGAGCTAATTCTACTGAAGTGAATCCAGATTGTGATGATAAATTAGTGATTGATATGCCAGAACACCATCCTGGTAATCTCGGGGGCACTATGCGATTGGGCAAAAGGAAGACGTATTTGGAACCCAGTATTGTATGTAAGTATTTAATATACCTATAACTACTTGTAATTTTAATTACTTTATTCTCTCTTTGATTTATCTTTTATTTTTTTTCTATAACATCTATAGGTACATATAATAAAATTGTAACTAAGCCGAATCTGTACATTAGATATTTTTTGGAAAATCTTATTGAAATAAACATTGTCGATACAGAGGCCGAATGTATAGTTTTTAGAATTTTTGTCTATCTGTCTGTCTGTTTGTTACCATCGCCTCGCAGAAAACCCGCTGGAGGGATTTTGATGAAATTTGGTATGGTGATAGCTGGTAACCGAGTCAACATATAGAATACTTTTTACCGCGGGAAAATATCTCATTTCTGAGAAAAAATACAAAAACTATAATGAAGAGTATAGTAATATGTAAAACCTAAGAATTTGGTTTTCGGTCATCTGAACGCGGGCGGAGCCGCGGGTAATGCTAGTATAGTATACTATAAATGCCATGTTTTGTAAATTTCAATTACAATGAAGAATATATTTTTATAATAACTGCTTAGAAACAAACTAAAAAGATGAAAACATGTTGTACACATAAAATAGTATTACGAAGTCGGGGACATACAGCTCACAGCTGACGTGCTGTGAGTTTTGCTTCGTGTAATTACTACTCGGCGTAACTATTTCCCATACATTTTATTTCTTTATTTTAAACCGAATAAGTAGCGCATGCCGATGAACCAACTCTATAGCACAATACATTTTTATAGAAATAGAATACCCTATAGTAGTGAAAGAAATTTCAAATTTTAGTACTTTACTAGCTACTATTATAATTACTACTACTATTAGACAAACAAACAAATTTATCCCACGGTAATCGTACATTTTTTCGGGATAAAAAGTAGCCTATTTGTTATTCTGATGTATGAACTATATTATTGTAAAGTTTCATTAAAACCCAATCAGTAGTTTTTGTGTACTGAGCTGTATAAGTTACTATAGTTTTTAACTATCTCACGGGAACTCTTTAATTTTCCAGGATGCAAAGTATCTAAAATGTAGACCGGCGATATACGGTACGACCATGCAATATTTCATTTAAATCGGTCCATCAGTTTCGGAGATCAGCCCGTACAAACAGACAGACAGAAAACAAAAAAATTGAAAAGAATCTGGATTTGTTATATTTCTCATACGTCCCCTTGACTCGGTTTTTAGGAAATAATTTCTATGTACAGTCATTCGACCTCTACAGTTTTATTATATGCATAGAGAATATAGAAGAAATAAACGTAGGAGAAAGATAAATAATGGAATTGTACACATAGTAACAATACACATCGTACCCCAGCCAAGCTATACAAGAAGGAGTCGATAGAAGAGCGGCACCGGCACAGGTACGAGGTGAACCCGGAGTACATCGCGCGGCTGGAGGCGGGCGGCCTGCGCTTCGTGGGGCGCGACGCCTCGCGCGCGCGCATGGAGGTGGCGCTGGTGGACGCGCACCCCTACTACGTGTGCGTGCAGTTCCACCCCGAGTACCTGTCGCGCCCGCTCTCGCCCAGCCCGCCCTTCCTGGGGTCAGTATGCGCTGCACCGTGTGGCTCGAGCGGGAATCGGGAGTTATCAGTGATCTCGACTATACGTTATATTAAATAAGCTATATATTAATACATAAAGCGAAAACTTTGTACCCCTTTTTACGAAAATTGTACGGACAGATGAGTATGAAATTTCCCACACTTATAATTTATATAGAGAATGAGTGTCGAATGCTAATATTTTTTTTAAATTATGCATAAAAAATACATTTCACACGTGAAATTCTTCTTTCTTAAAAAAAGCAGACCCGCTCTCCCCCAGCCCACCGTTCCTCGATATAAATTTCAAATATGTACAAAGTTAATTCTGTAAAATGCTGTACTGTGTTGTTTTGTTTAATGAATCTATGAGTTTTTATATTAAGTTTCCAATAAAAACTAGTAAAACATATTTAGGCCACTTTCACATTTCTGTTCCATGGGTAGGTATAATTTACTCATCTCCATATGTAAGTTAATTAAAATGCTTACATAAATTTGATGATTTAAATAAATTGAAGCATTTTTGTATATGTATGATATTTCTATTTTCTAGCCTTCTACATGTTTAAAATTAATTATTTTTTGCAGACTCATATTAGCTTCTCTTGGAAAATTGAAGAGTTACATGTCTAAAGGGTGTCGGTTGAGCCCCAGGTCTCAGTCAGATGTGAGCTCAGGTAAATGTTGAAACTTTAAAAATAAATACTAAATTATACAGTTTTTAAACTTTACTCTAAAGAAATAAATTACAAAATTGAATATACAAACTCTTTTCATACATGTTTATTGTAACATTAGAAATAAACATATACATGTAATTATTAACTTATCTCTACTAATATTATTATAACTCCGAAATTTTATGTGTTATGATGTTACATTTTCTTGAGTAAATATTTTTTGTGAAAGCAAAAATGTTATATAAATTCCATTAAAACGACTGGGATGGTTTTGAACATACCCTGTTTTCTTTAACTCTCGTAACGTTCGTATTATTATACTTCACAAAATACATTTCGATTTTAATTGACTCAATTATATTTTTATCTCTAAGGTTGTTTTCCAACTATCAGAGCGCATCAAAAGCCATGAATTGGCAGAATTGTTGTACGTGTATTCTTTTTGGAACTAAAAAATGTTTAATAATTGTGTTTAAATGATATTTCAGATGAAGAGGATGTATCTGAAGAGATCTCTCATCTCACCTTAATTGATGAAACATGCGTATCCAAAAATGAAAATGGAATAAATGGAGTACATTAAGAATATTGTAACTTATAGGTATTAAGTAATGTTTTAGCTTAGTATTGTTCAAGTCTATATCTAATATGAAATTAGTGACTCTATTACCAGAGTTTAAAACATATTGTTATTAGCAAAAATAGGGTTATTTGAAATATAAAATAACAATGTATATTCGCCAATGTTTGTGCATATATTGTTCGAAGCAAAAGTATGTAGCAAAAGTTTATACTTGAATAAAAAACAAAAATGGAATATATAATATGTATATTAGGATAGAATTATTGTTATTTTTTTTACATGTGATTAAGTACTTCCATAATCTAATTCAAAAACCATAATTTAGGTATAAAAATATTGCTTGAAGTAAGATATGAAGTCAGTGTATAAGTTTATTTTTTTTCAGTGTTATTGTCTATGTAATTATTTGCATTTCTGAAACAGCTCAGCTTTTATCATATTCTGGAATAATAAAAGTTTCATTTACATTTAAATGTATTCTGAACACAACTCAATTATATTAGCTAAAAATATATATGTTATAAGCTTTTAAATAGTTGTGTGTAATAATTATAATTAAAAAAGTAATTAACATAATAATATCGGTGACAGTTTCCTGATCTACATAAATGAATTAGAGATCAAAACTTTGGATAGACCTAGTCAACATATATTATAGTAAAATTCTCCTTTAGCATAATACACATTCATTCTTAATAAGAATATCTATAAATTTTGTTTAACTTTCAATGTACTGTAACAAAATTAGTCATATAATAAGATGTACGAATGTTGTAAAATATATATCTTTGATATGTAAAGTTTAAATTTCTAGCAAAAAAAATATTGAAATGTATTGTTTTTTAAAATACGAGATTTCAGTGTGTAAAAGAATTGAATATGTAACTTGAATGTTATATTTTTTTTAAATACCGCTTCACATATATTATTTCGTTGTTTGCATTGTCGACTTAGTTTTATGTTTATTTATAGCCACTTATAATACAATCACATAATATTCAAATCGTAAAAAAAAACAGTAAAAGATAAGGAGAATATTCGAAATGATGAAGTCATACTTTTATGCATGTATTATGTTCTTTTAATTTTTAATATAGTGGTTTAATATTATACAAGGAGTATATTTTTATTATTAAGAATGTTTTGTTGTGTAGCAACATACTGGGATGAAAGTGTCCTTATAGTTTGTAGAATATTGATTGCTTTGGTTTTTTTTCAACAGCATGTGATACTTATTCCTCAAGATAAAATATTAAACAAAAAAATACTTTAATATATTTATCAACTCATTTGATTTGAAAAAAATATGTGTGTGATTCAAAATAAACAACTACAACAGTATAGTACAAATAGAAGTGGGAGATGTCCTGTGTGCCCTCTTATGATAATGTCTAATCAACTTCACCAATATTTCTAAGACACTTAAAATTTCTCAGTTAGTAGAGAGCCCTACTAGGCCGCCAGTGAATGAGAAAGAGCTATGGCTTTCATATTGATAGAGGGTTTCGCTTTTGTTGGGCGAGTGGGCAAAGGTATATGTCACTGATATGTTTGTGATGTGCACAGACATATAAATTTATGTGTCCGAATTTTCGAAACATGACATTAAAGTGCCAATGTAGATGTCTCTAGAATGATATAATTTAGAAAAAAATGTTGTAAAATTGGATAAAGCGAAATGTTTATGTATAACGATTAAATGATAAGCTAAAATGAATATTATTAATACACTATCCAATAAGTTGCATTAGTACATAGTTAGGTTCTCTAATTATTAATAGTTTAAATTTTTTAATGTAATAATTGAAAGTATAAATTCTAATTATTACATAAATACTCTTGAGGATATTCATTTGTAATTTGTTGTAATATTTGTTTCTCTTCGCAGTTTACCGCTTTACCCAATTGCAGTTTCGTAAATCTTTATGAAATATTAATTGGCTACTTACTTGGAAGTAAAGTGAAATAAAATATGTAGCTAGCCTAAATCAAATATAATACCTTGTTAAGTGTTAAGACTGTAACATCTAATTATAATTTATATTTATATGTAATATAACTTAAGAACATGCATAATGTATGAAATATACATGTATAACTTTTACAAATAGTCATTCCAAACTCAAATATATAAAATATTTCAAAAGAGAATCCTTTGTAACTAGCTTATCTAAAATGAGTTATAATAAAGCATAGTTTTTTTGGATTTGTGTCTTTAAATTATTAAACTTATAACAAAATTTTTTGGGCGTAATATATTATGGTTATTACTTATATGGTATTCCTACGTTTAGGAAAATATATTCCTTAAACTAGTCTGACAGCAAAAGGCTAAACTATTAAGTTATATATTTTATAAATAGTTTAGTCATACTTTTCTGTGCCAGCTGCTTCTGGAGACTATTGAGTATTGGTGCTAAATAGTAGTACTGGCATATTTAATGCGAAACAGCATAGATTGTCTATATAATGATAAAGTCAAATTATAAAAAAAAAACTTAGTATAAAGCATTAGTCGTGGGATAAACGAAAGAGGATAGACAATGGAAGTGTGTTGTAACAATTTTTGTATCCGAACCTGTGTCACCAAATTCACAAATACAAATAAAAAGCCAATCAAATGTTATTGTTTTATTTAGTCAAAACTAACAATTATCAATATCGCATAATTAAATCTTTTTCCACTATAAATAAGATTTATTTTCTGTATCTGTAGAAGTTAGAACGTAATCTAAACATATAATAAAATTGTAAATGCAATTGGGCAAAAGGAAGACGTATTTGGAACCCAGTATTGTATGTAAATATTTAATATACTTGTAACTACTTCCTTGTAATTTTAATTACTTTATTCTCTCTTTGATTTATCTTTCAAATTAATTGATAATTAATTACGTTTATCCAAGAGCTACTTTTATTTTTTTCTATAACATCTATAGGTACATAATATAATAAAATTGTAACTAAGCCGAATCTGTACATTAAATATTTTTTGGAAAATCTAATTGAAATAGACATTATTATCGATACAGAGTCCGAATCTATAGTTTTTAGAATTTTTGTCTGTCTGTCTGTCTGTCTGTCTGTTACCACATCACGAGAAAACCACTGGACAGATTTTGATGAAATTTGGTATGATGATAGCTGGTTATCCGGGTCAACATATAGGATACTTTTTACCGCGGGAAAATATCTCATTTCTGAGATAAAATACAAAAACTGCATTGTAAGAGTATACTAATGTGTAAAACCTAAAAAGTTCGGTTTTTGGTCATCTGAACGCGGGCAGAGCCGCGGGCATTGCTAGTATGGTATATGCGTGTGATTTAAATAAAGGTGAAATATTTTTTTAATATTCTATATTGTTTTTGAATTCAACCTATATTAATATTTTTAATGTAATTTCTATTTGATTAAGAAAATAATTATTAAAAAGTACAAACAGGTAAAGGTAGGAAATTCAAAGTAGTTAAAACGCAATGCTATTATTGGTCAGGCCGATTATGACGTCAGAGTATATCTTATAATACCTCGTCTGTCGATCGACCTTTTAAAGGTCGATGTCAAAAAGACCCCTGTCTGTCAAGCGACCTTTTAAAGGTCGATTGGTCCCGATGTCATTTAACGTGTGATTTCTCGCATTTAAACTATATTTATTTTTATCTAACTTTTGTAACGTGTAAAGGAAAATACAAGCAATAATATCATACTACATATCAAAAAAGTAATAACTCCAATAACATAATATTTTGTAATTTGTGCAGACAATTTATTTAAATTTTGGCGATCTTTGAACTCAATACTTGTGAGTAAAAAATTAATAAAATAGTGTAAAATTATTAGTATAAGGATTGGAATATGATGGAAGAGTAAGTAATTAACAGTTTTTATTTCATAGGATGTGTATTGAATAAAGATTTTATACAGAAATTGTTATATTTGTCAAACATCGTAAGCATTCACGCGCGCTAAGTCCTTATATTTTCACTTTTTCTGAATAAAAAATACACTAGCGAAAGCATAATATTTTTATTAACATGATATAAATTTATAACTAAATAACTACGTATAATTGAATTTGTAAATTTTCTATTGGATTTTAAGTAATTATTAATATAATAACACGTAACCCAAATTCGAGCCGCCATTTTTGACGGCTGTTGGATAGTATGGGGAAGGCTTTTAATATTCATTAGAATATTCAGATTGATGTTTTTTTAGGATTATTTGAAATTTAGTATTTTATAAAATTATTTTAACTGTTTCCTACAAAATAAAAAATTGTTTTTTTTTTTAAAACAGAACGATTTTTATTTTATAGATATAATTTCAACTTACAGATTAATTTAAAACATTATAAAAATAATAAATGCATACTACAAACTACTAAAAAGATGAAAACAAGTTGACAAAGGAATAAAATATTATGCAATTGGTGACATACATATGTACATCTCGCGACAAGGATGAAAAACGTATTTTTTTATTTACAGCTTTTTAATTTTATTAGACATTTGAAGTTATAATAGGTATTTTGAAATTGCTTTTCTACAATACTTATTGGCCATTGGAAACGTAATTTATGAATGGCCGGCAATAAATTCTTAATACAAATGAATTTTATTTTAAAAGTATGTAGTTTTATTTTTAATTCATTCGTTTGGTTATTAATTAGTGTTTTGTTTTCACTACATTTGTTTGTTTTGCATCAATATGAACACAATAAAAATACGAGTAATTATGAAATACGAGTTCCATTGCGGTAGCAATCCCGCACAAACGGCTCGCAATATTAATGGTGTGTACGGAGTGCCGAGTGAACACTACAAACGAACGCACGACTCGTTATTGGTCTGAACGCTTCCAACATCGAAATTTTGATCTTAAAAATTAACCCAGTGGTTGCCCGAAAACTAAAATCAGCAACGACGCATTAAAGGCGATAGTGGAAGCTGACGATACTCAATCTGTGGCTGAGATAGCAGCAGCTTTCAACGTTAGCATCAAAACAATATTGGTCCATTTGCATCAAATTGCATCAATAGCATGGGTGCATATTTTGATTAATAGAAATGAAAAATATTTATAAAAAAAATACTTTAACTTTCTGTATATTAAACGACAATTTCATAGGTATAACCTATTATTTAGCAAATTTCTTATCCCAAATTACCTATAAACATGTAAGTTGTGTTTTTTTAATTTTTTTTGTGATCAGCAAAAATCTTTATTTTGAGACCCCATTCGATTGATTTGGAAGATTTTTTTACAGACACACAAATTGGCGCCTGATATCCGCCATTTTAATTTTTAACTATTTTTAATTTTTAACTATAACGCGAGTATCATAAGCTATATATAACTTATGACACTCGCGTAAATACGACACTAACGACATATGAATCATCAAAATCGGCCCACGCGTTTGGTTTCTAGAGTGCCACAAATGAAAAAAAACATACATATGTACATAAATACATACATAGACTGTAAAAGTATGTTTATTTGCAGCTCTTACACTAGTATCATGTTGCATTTTATGTTTATTGTAGATGCACCACAATTGCTTAAAACATGCCTTATTAGATTACAATATTATGATCGGTGCGGTGAACAAGAAAGACCAATTGTAGGCAATGTACCCCATAGAGCGGAAGCGAACAAGGATTTAGTATAAAAAACTATTTATAAAAACTTAAAAAAAAATATAAACCGACTTCCAGGCACTAAAATGTAAAAAATAACTAAATGGAGGTTTTCATTTAGAATAGATACCTAATCAGATATTTTCGAAGTCGGTGCCAGCCGACAATATTTTAAGATATAAATATCTAATAGATAAATATGCTTACGTATCGAAATTAATTAGATGTGCTTTGTATCGGCTGGCACCGACTTCGAAAATATCTGATTTATATATTATACCACGCCTTTGTTCGTTTCGACGACGTGAATGAACATCGAAGACGTGCTGAACATTATATGGGTCCTCCCATAGGTTAGTATAGCTACGTATGTATCTTTACTTAGTGATAATTAGTATTTGTTGCTTTTAGGGTAGGTGCTCACCTTTTTTTTCAATTAAAAAAATATGTATAAAAGCTTCTACCTGCCAGCAATATTCATTAAAAAGTGTCCTTTACTTAACATAAGGCATCCAAAATTTTCAACTTCAGATTGAAAACATCTGTGAGTACTAATTACAAAATTTTTATACTCTACTATATTTTTTTTACTACTATAACTATGGAGTCCAATAAATACTCAATACAGTAACTGGCACAATACTTCATTCTTATAAAATTTAAATTAAAAATTTAAAAGTAACCCCGACATGTAATTCGCCATTTTGTGGTGGCGGCCATCTTGGATTTGAAATTTATCGTAGTGTGTATTATACTAGTCAACCCTTATCCATTTGATACCCATATTGAGGGAGTTGTGAAAAAATATGTAATCCGCTATTTTGTGGCGGCGGCCATCTTGGACCGATTTTCATCAAACATAGCTAAGAACACTTCCGAATAATTCAACTTTCAAAGAAAAAACAAAAACATAATCGGATCATCTCTTCGGGAGCTACTATGCCACAGACAGGCAGGCACACACACACGCACGCACGCACGCACGCACACGCACGCACGCACGCACGCACGCACGCCGCACGCACGCACGCCGCACGCACGCACGCACGCACGCACGCACGCACGCACGCACGCACGCACACACCACACACACACACACACACACACACACACACACACACACACACACACACACACACACACAAACACGTCAAACTTATAACTCCCCGTCGTTTTTGCGTCGGAGGTTAAAAACAGTTGAAAAAAATAATTCCTGTCCGAATTAATATTTGAAGTTGTTAGAATTTGTATTAATGTTTTTATTATCATTTTATTTCCATAACATAATCTGTTCAGTTGTGATGGAATTGGTCGTATCCATACTTTTTTAGCTGTCCCTTGTAATTCTTATATTGAAATTGTTAGTTTTCAGAATTGATTTCTGAAATATTCTAATAAGGCAACATGTCTTTTTATTATATTTCTCTAATTTTAAATATCACTAAATTGTAAGATGTTCATATATTTTAATGAAAATTTAAACAGAATTTGCTCTGCGATCCAAAGTTTGAGATGACGTTTTTTAGTACTTATTTTAAAGTGTTTGGTTTATTGTTTAATTCTCGTAAACTAAATAGTTATAAGAACTTAAACTATGTCAGTATAACGTATGTGGACTATACTATAATATAAATGATTATCCTAAATCTCTTGATCTTCAATGCTCTCAGAATAAAAGTATAAAAAATACCTCTTTTTTATTCGGCGCTAAGTCGCTATGATGGAGACATGTTATTGTACAAGCTTGTGGTATAAAAAAAATGTACAGTGAGTTGTGTTGTTTTAATCAATTAATATAAAATATTGTATCTATTATTAAATGAAATTATAACTTTTTAAATTAATAGTTTCATTTTGTAATAATTCCTGTTTTCATACTATATGCTGATAAAAAATCACTTTCAGTAATTTCAACTTAGAATTAACTATATATTATTAAATACAATTGAACTTATTTATATATACATTCTTAGTTTATTTTAAAACGATTCTAACGATATAAGCTTTATATATAGCTTATATATAAAATTTTTAAGAAATATTGTTATTTTAATGATGTGTACATATTTCGCGCAGGCCCTCGGAAAGTAGCTGACAGATGCGCCATATTCTTGTAAAATGACAGCGACAGTTGAGGGGTTATCATAGCTGATAAAGTAGTATAGTAATGGGGAAGATTTCTCGATAGGAGAGCGCCACACGTATGGCCTATTTAGATTCAGTCTGAGGTTATGCAATTTATTGTGATCTATTGTATTCACACCTTACCTGTGCTATGTATTGTACTGGAAGTTAGACCAACTGAAGCAAGAATTGAGAATTTGGAGATGTGCATTCTGCGGTGGTTCTGACTTACTGATGAATCACAGCCTAAGGCACTGGCCGCAGAAACGTGAATTTTGGAAATAAATACGTGTTTTAGCATTTTTCGAAATTCAATCCCATAGGGGGGTAAAATGGGGGATGAAAGTTTGGATGAAACTATGTGATTAATATGTAATAAAGTTCAAAAACAAAAATAAAAATTCATCCGTAGACGATTTAAGAGTTTTAAAATCACTTTCTTTAAAATGATGTCCACATAGTCTTAAATATAAAGATTATGATATCGTAAATTTTTGTCATTTTAGTTTAGCCCACAATTTCTTCAGTATTTGTCTTTTGGGAATAAATGATATCCATTTTCTTTGCATCCTGGCATTGCACAATTTGTCATTTTAATAAAATTTTTAAATAAAATGAAGAAAATCCATTCAGCGTGAGTAGAGCTTTGTAATACACTAAGGGACATAATAGTCCTGACATCTGGCGGCAGAAAAAGGAAAAATTCTTCCTTATTGGCGACAAAATCGCTAATCGCTGTTATCCCCTCAACTGTCGCTGTCATTTTACAAGAATATGGCGCATCTGTCAGCTACTTTCCGAGGGCCTGCGCGAAATATGTACACATCATTAAAATAACAATATTTCTTAAAAATTTTATATATAAGCTATATATAAAGCTTATATCGTTAGAATCGTTTTAAAATAAACTAAGAATGTATATATAAATAAGTTCAATTGTATTTAATAATATATAGTTAATTCTAAGTTGAAATTACTGAAAGTGATTTTTTATCAGCATATAGTATGAAAACAGGAATTATTACAAAATGAAACTATTAATTTAAAAAGTTATAATTTCATTTAATAATAGATACAATATTTTATATTAATTGATTAAAACAACACAACTCACTGTACATTTTTTTTATACCACAAGCTTGTACAATAACATGTCTCCATCATAGCGACTTAGCGCCGAATAAAAAAGAGGTATTTTTTATACTTTTATTCTGAGAGCATTGAAGATCAAGAGATTTAGGATAATCATTTATATTATAGTATAGTCCACATACGTTATACTGACATAGTTTAAGTTCTTATAACTATTTAGTTTACGAGAATTAAACAATAAACCAAACACTTTAAAATAAGTACTAAAAAACGTCATCTCAAACTTTGGATCGCAGAGCAAATTCTGTTTAAATTTTCATTAAAATATATGAACATCTTACAATTTAGTGATATTTAAAATTAGAGAAATATAATAAAAAGACATGTTGCCTTATTAGAATATTTCAGAAATCAATTCTGAAAACTAACAATTTCAATATAAGAATTACAAGGGACAGCTAAAAAAGTATGGATACGACCAATTCCATCACAACTGAACAGATTATGTTATGGAAATAAAATGATAATAAAAACATTAATACAAATTCTAACAACTTCAAATATTAATTCGGACAGGAATTATTTTTTTCAACTGTTTTTAACCTCCGACGCAAAAACGACGGGGAGTTATAAGTTTGACGTGTTGTGTGTGTGTGTGTGTGTGTGTGTGTGTGTGTGTGTGTGTGTGTGTGTGTGTGTGTGTGTGTGTGTGTGTGTGCGTGCGTGCGTGCGTGCGTGCGTGCGTGCGTGCGTGCGTGCGTGCGTGCGTGCGTGCGTGCGTGCGTGCGTGCGTGCGTGCGTGCGTGCGTGTGTGCGTGCGTGCGTGCGTGCGTGTGTGTGCCTGCCTGTCTGTGGCATAGTAGCTCCCGAAGAGATGATCCGATTATGTTTTTGTTTTTTCTTTGAAAGTTGAATTATTCGGAAGTGTTCTTAGCTATGTTTGATGAAAATCGGTCCAAGATGGCCGCCGCCACAAAATAGCGGATTACATATTTTTTCACAACTCCCTCAATATGGGTATCAAATGGATAAGGGTTGACTAGTATAATACACACTACGATAAATTTCAAATCCAAGATGGCCGCCACCACAAAATGGCGAATTACATGTCGGGGTTACTTTTAAATTTTTAATTTAAATTTTATAAGAATGAAGTATTGTGCCAGTTACTGTATTGAGTATTTATTGGACTCCATAGTTATAGTAGTAAAAAAAATATAGTAGAGTATAAAAATTTTGTAATTAGTTCTCACAGATGTTTTCAATCTGAAGTTGAAAATTTTGGATGCCTTATGTTAAGTAAAGGACACTTTTTAATGAATATTGCTGGCAGGTAGAAGCTTTTATACATATTTTTTTAATTGAAAAAAAAAAGATGAGCACCTACCCTAAAAGCAACAAATACTAATTATCACTAAGTAAAGATACATACGTAGCTATACTAACCTATGGGAGGACCCATATAATGTTCAGCACGTCTTCGATGTTCATTCACGTCGTCGAAACGAACAAAGGCGTGGTATAATATATAAATCAGATATTTTCGAAGTCGGTGCCAGCCGATACAAAGCACATCTAATTAATTTCGATACGTAAGCATATATTTATCTATTAGATATTTATATCTTAAAATATTGTCGGCTGGCACCGACTTCGAAAATATCTGATTAGGTATCTATTCTAAATGAAAACCTCCATTTAGTTATTTTTTACATTTTAGTGCCTGGAAGTCGGTTTATATTTTTTTTTAAGTTTTTATAAATAGTTTTTTATACTAAATCCTTGTTCGCTTCCGCTCTATGGGGTACATTGCCTACAATTGGTCTTTCTTGTTCACCGCACCGATCATAATATTGTAATCTAATAAGGCATGTTTTAAGCAATTGTGGTGCATCTACAATAAACATAAAATGCAACATGATACTAGTGTAAGAGCTGCAAATAAACATACTTTTACAGTCTATGTATGTATTTATGTACATATGTATGTTTTTTCATTTGTGGCACTCTAGAAACCAAACGCGTGGGCCGATTTTGATGATTCATATGTCGTTAGTGTCGTATTTACGCGAGTGTCATAAGTTATATATAGCTTATGATACTCGCGTTATAGTTAAAAATTAAAAATAGTTAAAAATTAAAATGGCGGATATCAGGCGCCAATTTGTGTGTCTGTAAAAAAAATCTTCCAAATCAATCGAATGGGGTCTCAAAATAAAGATTTTTGCTGATCACAAAAAAAATTAAAAAAACACAACTTACATGTTTATAGGTAATTTGGGATAAGAATTTGCTAAATAATAGGTTATACCTATGAAATTGTCGTTTAATATACAGAAAGTTAAAGTATTTTTTTTATAAATATTTTTCATTTCTATTAATCAAAATATGCACCCATGCTATTGATGCAATTTGATGCAAATGGACCAATATTGTTTTGATGCTAACGTTGAAAGCTGCTGCTATCTCAGCCACAGATTGAGTATCGTCAGCTTCCACTATCGCCTTTAATGCGTCGTTGCTGATTTTAGTTTTCGGGCAACCACTGGGTTAATTTTTTAAGATCAAAATTTCGATGTTGGAAGCGTTCAGACCAATAACGAGTCGTGCGTTCGTTTGTAGTGTTCACTCGGCACTCCGTACACACCATTAATATTGCGAGCCGTTTGTGCGGGATTGCTACCGCAATGGAACTCGTATTTCATAATTACTCGTATTTTTATTGTGTTCATATTGATGCAAAACAAACAAATGTAGTGAAAACAAAACACTAATTAATAACCAAACGAATGAATTAAAAATAAAACTACATACTTTTAAAATAAAATTCATTTGTATTAAGAATTTATTGCCGGCCATTCATAAATTACGTTTCCAATGGCCAATAAGTATTGTAGAAAAGCAATTTCAAAATACCTATTATAACTTCAAATGTCTAATAAAATTAAAAAGCTGTAAATAAAAAAATACGTTTCATCCTTGTCGCGAGATGTACATATGTATGTCACCAATTGCATAATATTTTATTCCTTTGTCAACTTGTTTTCATCTTTTTAGTAGTTAGTAGTAGTAGCTTTTATGCATTTTTATTATTTTTATAATGTTTTAAATTAATCTGTAAGTTGAAATTATATCTATAAAATAAAAATCGTTCTGTTTTTAAAAAAAAAAAACAATTTTTATTTTTGTAGGAAAACAGTTAAAATAATTTTATAAAATACTAAATTTCAAATAATCCTAAAAAAACATCAATCTGAATATTCTAATGAATATTAAAAAAGCCTTCCCCATACTATCCAACAGCCGTCAAAAATGGCGGCTCGAATTTGGGTTACGTGTTATTATATTAATAATTACTTAAAATCCAATAGAAAATTTACAAATTCAATTATACGTAGTTATTTAGTTATAAATTTATATCATGTTAATAAAAATATTATGCTTTCGCTAGTGTATTTTTTATTCAGAAAAAGTGAAAATATAAGGACTTAGCGCGCGTGAATGCTTACGATGTTTGACAAATATAACAATTTCTGTATAAAATCTTTATTCAATACACATCCTATGAAATAAAAACTGTTAATTACTTACTCTTCCATCATATTCCAATCCTTATACTAATAATTTTACACTATTTTATTAATTTTTTACTCACAAGTATTGAGTTCAAAGATCGCCAAAATTTAAATAAATTGTCTGCACAAATTACAAAATATTATGTTATTGGAGTTATTACTTTTTTGATATGTAGTATGATATTATTGCTTGTATTTTCCTTTACACGTTACAAAAGTTAGATAAAAATAAATATAGTTTAAATGCGAGAAATCACACGTTAAATGACATCGGGACCAATCGACCTTTAAAAGGTCGCTTGACAGACAGGGGTCTTTTTGACATCGACCTTTAAAAGGTCGATCGACAGACGAGGTAATAATTAACCTGTGATAAGTGATTTGGAACTGTCAGTTTTTTATATGTAGCAATCTGCAATATATATACTCTATGCTGTCAGTTCAGCAAAATATAATTCGCATGCTAATACTACGAACATTATTTTTAAATTTGCGCATTAAAGAATTTCTGAAATTTAGAACTATAAGTTATTTACCAAATTCAAGATAAGTTTAACTAAAAACTTGTTTAGCAATGGTGTTTTTCAGTTCTTTAAAATGTTTAAATCTTACTCTTATCACATAAGCGATCAAAATATACAAATAAATAATATCAGTTGTATTAATTAAAAATATTCAAATTTCAAAATGGTATTTGAATCAATCGTTGTGGATGTACTGAACAGGTTTCTAGGCGATTACGTCGAAAATTTAAATAGGTCTCAGCTAAAACTTGGAATTTGGGGAGGTAAGTTTTTATAAATCAATGTATGATGTCATACTTACTGCCTATAGTATAACTGCGGTTATTTATGTCTGATTATTTTTTTTAGGTGATGTTGTACTCGAAAATCTGATATTAAAACAAAATGCCTTGGAAGAGCTTAATATACCTGTTCAAACTGTTTATGGACACTTAGGTTTGTTATTTTTTCTCCTATATGTTTTCTTTATTAATATCACAAATTATTTTTTTATTACCTAGTTAATAGTGTCTTAATTTACATTAATTGAAGTAAATAAAACATAATTATTGCAGTTACATTGTAAAACTTAATCTTATTTAAATAACATATACCAGGAATCTATGAAATTATGGTATAAATTTAATAAAAATGTGTGTTGCTAATTCTTATTGAAATATAATATGATTAAATTAATTCAATAATATTTTCTGGTATTGTTTTTCTACAATTTCTAAGTAGTATAAATTATTTGTTTAAAAAAATAAAATATCCAAGAATAGACACATAGCTTTAATGTGGGTTTATCTAGTGTATAAATTATTTCTACTCCATACTACTACTACACACAAACTTTAATAGTTATTTATTACGTAACATTATGTAGATTAGTAGGTCAAATTACAATTTACATATAAAAAAGTTTTGTGCACATGCACATATAATTATTATAGATTAAAAATGTTAAAATCAAAATTTTTACATTATGTTACAACTCAGCAAAAAAGTTGAATTTTATACTCTATAGAATATTGGACTGATTGAAACTACAATTTATTGTCTGAAATAAATAGTTCATTCATACAAGGTAACAATACTTAGCATGCAATACACAATACTTGCTAATTATTATTAAGCAACAAACTTCACATGACATCATGTTCTTAATCAGTAACTACTCTTTGATTGTGTTAGTGATTCACACAACTGAATTATAATTTAGAGGTCAATGAGCAGATTGTGCTCAATTTAATATCAAATTAATATGACCTATATGACATAAACTACCTGTTTGGACAACATTATATATTATAAATGTATATAAATATTTAACAACAATAATTTTAAAATGAAATGTTAGATATCTTTACGATCTAGAGTTTTGTCAATCGTCTCCTTTTCTAACACTATCTGGGGACAATTTTAAGTGTATTATAATTTCACTAGGCACATTCAGTGAAATTGTAATTACCCTAGTTAAACTGTCAATAGTAGCAATACTAGAATGTGTGGGAAGCTCTGTTCAATTTTAATTGGTTGATTCAGTGCAATCAGTGAATTGACTGATTGTTTTTAAAATGTACAAAACGTTTTTAAAATCTAAAACTTCATTTAGGCATAGAGAAAGAAAGTACAAGTAACATGTGTTAAGATTTTCATATGTATAGAATCGAGTAGATTATTTTTTTATATTTGAGTAGTTTATTATTTATTAGTAATTTTTAATTTTCGATTAGGTGACAGATTTGACTTGCATAATGTAGTTTAAGAATCGTTTTCTTCCTTAGCCTTCTCGTTAGGTATATTTTTTACTTTAAACCCAGAACACTTATTATCAAAAATATACATAATACATATTTTGAATGTGGGTAAGAAAACTTAATAGTGATGCGACAAACTATGTCATCACCGGTAATACAAATAATTCCGAGTGAAAACTATTATTATATTTTATTGAACATGTACTTATATTGCAGGTTGACATTATTTTGTTAACTACTTATACTTACTATATAAACATATAAACCTATGAATAATAAATGATTTAAATGTAACATTTCTATTCCTTTATTTAACTAAGTTCTTGGGTCATGCTGTGCACCAAAAAAGATGTCTAAATTGCGCGAAACTCTAATTTGTTTTAAAAAACACAAAATTACTCCTTATAACATCAACTATCTGCCAGTGAAAGTACCGTCAAAATCGGTCCAGCCGTTTTTGAGATTAGCCGGAACGAACAGACAGACCAACAAACCTTTTATATAATAATAGATTATACCTAACTTATTTTTAATTTTAAACATTTAATGTATAGAAACACATAAATAAAAAAAAATAAGGTAACAAGTAAAATCCAAAATACTATTATAAATTTGTCATCCAATTATACCTTGTGTACAACATTCCAGAAGGTAAATAAAAAAAATTATATGAGCTGTAGTTGTGAAATATGATAAGATATTCGGCTGTAAAAAGATATTTATGGCATTTAATCTACATAGAAAGTGTTATGTGCCCAAAGCCATAGACAACAATTAGTGTTTTAATAATTATATATGTTTTAATAGGAAAGCTCGTACTTAAAATACCATGGAAAAATCTCTATGGTGCATCTGTTGAAGCTACAATAGAAAGACTATTTCTTATTGTAAATCCCACGGCTGAAATTAAGTATGATCCAGAGAAGGAAGAAAAAATGGCACTGGCTGCTAAGCAAGCCGAGCTTGCTAGAGTTGAAGAAGCTAAGAAAAAAGAAGCTGAGAAAGGTATTTTTTCTTGTTATTGTTTTTATAGGAGTAAAGTTACAATGTATGAGATAACTTCATTTCTTATCACTTTCAATACAATATTACATACTGAATGAACATATTAAAAATGAATTTTACAATTATTTGGTATGTGGGGGTTTTAGAAAATCGATCTTGATGAGTCATATCTGGGAAAACGCGTGTTTTCGAGTTTTCATGCGGTTTTTTTTCGCATTATAATTCCACGCTAAATATGGTCGCTAATTTCGCACGCCTGGGTATAAATATCGTGGTCAAGTGGCCAAGGCGCAAGATTGACAATCACAGGTGTCTGAGTTCGACTCCTGGTCGGATACTAAGTATTTCCTTTTTTTTTGGATTTATTCAAGTTTTTAGTTTTTTTTGTTTTTAAGCCAAATTTAAAAGAAAATTGTACTATAGGCCAAAAACTAGATTATCATGTAAAAAATACGATATAAAATAAAAGAACTCCGAGCGAAGCTCCAGGTAGAAGTAGTACCTGGGCGACCGAGCTTTTAATTTTATTAAGATAATTTTATGTAACATAACAGCTATATTTTATGGTATTTTTAGTATGCTAACTTAATTTTTAAATATTATAGATGAAAATAAATTAGATGAAACATTTGTTGAGAAATTAGTGACACAAATAATAAAGAATGTGCAGTTAAAAATAACAGATATACACATTAGATATGAAGACAGTGTAACCAATCCTAAAACACCTTTCTCGTTTGGCATAACCCTTCATAATCTTTCCGTCCATACAACTGATGAGAACTGGAAACAGACTGTAGTACAGGAAGCTGTTACCAAGATTTTCAAAGTGAGTGAAATTATATACACTATTCTACTACTGTGCTTAACATGTTACATTTGTAATATAGTAAAAAAACACGAAACAATGGACACTTGAAAATTCAATCTGGCCGATTTCGGTTACTGTGGTAAACTTCCGGCTCTTGCTGAGAATTTTTTCGAACCCAGGACATCCGGCAGCTGTACATGATAGCCATTAGACCACCGAGACAGTTACAGTAAAAAAAATGATGAAGCTAATAAACATAGTTATTAGTGACTTTCATTGTTGTACTAATACGAAGTATTTTATGCAGATGGTATTATAGAATTTGTCAAAAATAAAGCTAAATTCTGCATCACTTTTCAGCTTTATGAGCTCAATCGATATATTAATACCATTTATTTATGATACTTTATGCTGCAAAAACGTAATATTTAATATCATCAAAAATTTTGTTTCTTTTAAATGTAAAAATGATGACATTTATTTTAACAGATACTTGATTTAGAAGGATTGGCTATATATTGGAATCCAACTACTGAGCTATATTCAAAAACAAACGTAGAGGATATCAAGTCCCGTTTACAAAAAGAGATAGCAACAAAATCAGCACAACCATCATTTTATCAATATGGTAAGAAATATACATTTTAATTTTTTGTCCTACAATCTCTTTAAATATAGTAAACACAAATGTTTTTTACCTCTTGACTTGTGAGACTTAACTATCTACATGGTTTTTAACTGACTACCATTATCTATACAAATAATAAAATAATGAACATTTTTAATACAACATATTTTCTAGACTGAAATGTGTAAATTTTTTTCTTACTCATACAGTACTGGGTCCAATAAATGCAACCGCCAAATTAAAGCTGAATCCTAAGCCAGAAGGCGATACGCCTAAGTTCAGCATACCAAAAGTTATATTAAGTTTGCACATGGAGCAACTGTCGGTCAGTTTGACTAAATCGCAGTACCAGGACATGATGTTGTTGGCTGACTCGATGGATAGAATGAGGAAAGGTGCTCCTTACAGGTAAATGTATTACCAGCCTAGTAGTCAACTGTAGAATATAGAAAAATATTTATAAGTAAACGAGGCGACACACCCTCGCTTCGCTCGGGTTCGTCCCTAGGTACGTTTTAACGGTTAGTCTGAAATACAAATCACTTGAATCATTCTATCTATTGCTGAAAACTGCATTTAAACCCGTTGAGTAGTTTAAAATATCTATGCTAATAGACAGGGAAAGCGACTTCATTTTACACAGTAAAGATAGTAGATAAAAAATTGTATTAAACCCATCCATATTGATATTAGATATAGCCTATAATAGTAATATTATAATGGTCCAATGCAAAAATTCATTTTGCAATGTTACGATAAAAGTTTCAATTTTTATAACCTATTGGGACTTTTATAACGTTATTATGATATAGAGGTGATAAGGCGATTTGTAAACACATAAAACTGGGTTGAATAAACAAAAATGAAAAATATGTCAAGGACCCTGTTTTCTATTCTAATATTATGTAGATTAGATTAATATTTTCGAATAAAAAATTTAAATAAATATTCTTATACATATATGAATATGCTAAAGAATTATGCTTAAAAATGAAACATAAAATTACATTATATTGTAGGTAATCTATATAAGCAAAGTCGGGTTTGTTATAACATTTATAACTTGAGAACTGCTGGACCGATTTTTATGATCAAACTATTAAAACATCAAAAAACTTTACGTTTTTTTATAAAGATATCTATTCCATACTAAGTGTCAAAACGTACATAGGGACGAAGGTGAGTGAAGCGAGGGTGACTCGCTAGTTAGTAATAAGAGAATAAATACAAAGTTACGTTTTTATTTAATATTAAAAAAAATAGTTTTCCAGTCACTTTACAATATTAATTCATATTTTTTTATATTCACCATCAGAAAATATCGACCAGATCTGAAAAAATATAGAGGACACTACAAAGATTGGTGGCATTTTGCATACAAATGTATCCTCGAGGAGGAAGTGCGGCGGCGCAGGAGGAACTGGACCTGGGACCACATGGTGGCCCACAGGAACCTGTGCAAGGACTACGCCGCGGCGTACCACACCAAGCTCAGCTCCAAGGGCAAGGTGGCCAAGGACCAGCAGTGTGTGCTGGACGAGGCGGAGAAGTCTCTAGATTTGTTCAACCTGGTTGTTATCAGACAACGCATTGAAATGGAGGTAGGTTGGCAATCAAAATAATCAAAATAATAATGTGGAAAAAGAAAATTGTTCTGATTTTTTTTGTTGATGATGATAGTACCTCCATTATTTTTGTTAAATTGATTAGTAATAATGAAAATAAAACAATAAACAAGTTTGTATGTTGCCGGTAATGAATATGTGATTTAAGTGAAAGCAATTTCGCTACTTTAAGGAAGCAATAATAATAATTAGTATATATGTCTACTAATATACATATAGGTAATAGAACGTCAGTCTCAGCGTAATATAAATTGACATTTATGTATGAAATAATTCAATATTTAGTTACATTAAGAAAAGACGCAGTTATTGCTCAGCTTTCTCATTTTTTAATCTGATTTCCTTGTACAGTAACTGATTGTACGTTAACGGGTACTATGTAAGTGCCCGTTTATTATAGATGCTTCAAATATCTCTTATATGTTATCTTTACACATCATATATCAATATTGTGTGCATACTAAAATTGTAATACTGTAATTTTAAAGTGTTCAGTGTTATCTCCACTTTATCGGATGTTATCCACAGTTTTGACAAATATAAATTGCAATGTAAACCAACAAGGATAAATTATGTTTAAAGTAACCTTATCGAAATACTAGACATTCGATTAGGTATTTTTAGTTTAAAACAAAAATATGTTGACACGTTTATTCATACTTAGCAAGATACTGATTCGTGATCTTAATGTTCTATTAATCTCCTATCGTATCGGTTAACTTTACCGGTAACATCGATCGCAATTCTTTGTTATTGTTTTTCCTGGCATCATATTCAAACCTATTATATGATGATATATTAGGAAATTTAAGTAGAATAACGGAAGTCTGCCTAACACTTATGACCGAACTGAGGAACCTCATTAAGACAGGGAATGTTTCGTTGAGTTTTAGTAAGTAATAACATTATGCAGGTGGTATGGGTAAATGCAATTCCCATTTTATAAAATAACTAGCGGACCCGACAGACGTTGTCCTGTCTACACGTCTTTAATTTGAAAATTTCAAATTTTTTGGACAAAATTTGAATCTAAACCATTCCCAGATCCCCTTGAACACACACAAAAAATTTCATCAAAATCGGTCCAGTCGTTTGAGAGAAGTTCAGTGACATACACACTTATAGAAGAATTATATATATAAAGATGTTAGTAAATTATCTGTGTTTAGAATGATATCGAGAAAATATATTTAGTAGTTTATGCGCCATAGTAGTTTATATGCGATTTAAGGGTAATAGATCAAAACATACATTATATATATATATATATATATATATATATATATATATATATATATAGTTACAAGTATATAGTATCCTAAATCTATATAAATACTTAATGAGGGACATTTTGCTCATATCTTGTTTCCTTTGTAATTTTATTTGAATATTAATTAATAATGGTTAATTTAATGATAAAGGTGGAAAGATTGGGCAAATTGGAGGAAGAAGCGAAAAAGTCTCGTGGTTGGTTTGGTGGCTGGTGGTCTGGTGCTTCCAAAGACGAAGAGCTCACTGAGGGCGTCGCTATTAGTAAGTTATTGTTTATTATACGTTATTTTACGTATGATAAATTAATTGACTATATTATAAAATTTTATATATAAATATATATATCAAATTTATATCTGTCGTATTGATTAAGGACCAATAGTGAACTTAAGATATTATTTATTATATATACACCAAAAGTTATAGAATACGAGAGTCGCACATCGATATCTTGTCGTAATAACATTTATTCCAAAACTGTCAACAGTCAAACAGTTCGAGAAGGCGATGACATCGGACGAGAAAGAGAAGCTGTTCCGCGCCATCGACTACCAGGAGAACAGCGCGCCGCTGCACCTGCCCGCGGAGTACGTGGCGCTGGAGAGCCACTTCGTGCTGGACCGCCTGCAGCTGGCCGTCAGCGACGCGGCCGAGGCGCTGCGCGCGTGCGTGGAGACCGTGCGCGTGGGCGCGCGGCAGCGCCCCAGCGCTAACGCTCTCAGGTGACCGCCGATACTATCTTATTGATTTTATTATTTACTGGCTAGGTACATTAGATTTTTTTGAGCGGAACCCTAACTCTTTTACTCGAATAAAAGTAGCCTAAGTTACTCCTTATAACGTCGACTACCTGCCAGTGAAAGTCCCGTCGAGATCGACCCAGCCGTTTGGGAGATTAGCCGGAACAAATAGGCAGACAGACACAAAAAAATTTAAAATTCTGGTTTTCTGATAAATACCGTATATAATTTCATATGTATTTAGTAAAAAGCTTTTATTTTGACATTACAAACATACACTTCAATTTTATTTATCTGTATAGATGCGAGTAATGTATGTTATATAATAGCGGTAATAATTTTGGTTTTTATTGATTCTTTGGTGGGCACGGACCTCCTTTTGAATGTAAAAGGGATTGGGCCATAGTCCATATTATTCTAGCTGAATGCGGGTTGGCAAAACATACACACGCACGCACGCCTCCTTCTAAATATTGTTAGATTTTCTCAGACATGAAGATTCTTCACAATGTGGTCCTTCACCGTATTAGCAAGTTTTAATAATGGAATTCGCATATGAAAATCTCACAAGCACAAGATACAATTTGTTGAAAGTTTGAACCTGCTTCATTTTGTCTATTCTTTGGAGATAGATAAATTGAAGTGGGTACAATCTTCAACGTAGCACCGGCAAGCAACGAGCACGCATCGAACACGCATGAGTATGATTCACGTGGGCTGCTATTGTTCTTATATTAAATAATAACATAATCATTTAGTCTTAGCAAATTTATATTAATCTGCAATTTTGTTCTTTAACAGAGTGGATGTTCAAATGCGTGCTTTCACGGTAACAGGAAAATGTCAAGGCGACTTTGAACCACAGTTGGTGACTTCTGTAGAAGTCTCTAATGATGTGAATTTACTGAATGTTATCTTTGAAACCAATCCATTAGGTAAAGCAAAGTATTTATTTAAATAATATTTTATAAATAAAAGCATATTTTAATAAATAAAATATTTTCGAAACTTCATTGCACAACAAAAGAATACAAAATCGTTATAAATTTATAGGTAAAGATTACATTGTTTTAGAACTTGCATTACAACCAAAGCCCATGTTTTTCTATTAGCTATGTTATTTAAGCAAAATAGAGAAAACTGGAAAAATATTCTTTACCAAGACTAGGTTCTCCTTGGGCTGTTGAGCCACGAGAATGATGATGTTGTACTAGTACTTGCATTCAACACTTTTTAAAGTCCAACTGTTGGGCACGGGCCTCCCTTCAATACGAGGGGGATCAGGCCATAGTCAAGTGCGGGTTGGCGGAGTTCACATGTCTTTCGAAAACTTGCTAGGTTCTCTCAGACATGCAGGTTTCCTCACGATGTTTTACTTCGCCGTAAGACAAATAGTAATCGTGTTGAAAATGATTCGCACATGATAATATCAGAGGTGCGAGAGCCGGGATTTGAACCCGCTTCACTTGTTTTCCTAAGCGAGCGCGTTACCATTGGGCTACAACTGTGTATTAGTACTTATAAATGTTATTATTTGAACAGATGGAGGGTGCGATCAACGTGTTAAGGTGCAAGCGCAGCCGCTGCAGATTGTTTACGACGCACAAACAGTAATAGAGATTGTAAATGTGTTCAAACCACCTACGGAATCTACTGCTTTAACTACGTAAGTAACACAAAAAATATTATCTACATTCTCCTTTTATCTAGCATATATTCAAAGTGAATGAATCATGGCGTATGTATGTATGTTTATTATTATAATGTTTTAATACACTGCCCACAAACGCTAAGAACATGGCTACTTATTAGCCATTGCGATATTTGCTATTTGGTTGAAAAAGGTGAGATTGGCCGCCATGATTGAAATTCAGACCGACGAGTTTAATAGTAATGATTACTTTATAATATTTACAATATTGCATATCAGCAGATACGAAATATTGTTAAGATTGCATTTTTTTGTCACACATAAAGTGATATGTCACGATTATTAAAAACAAATATAATATAAAGATAAATTAATTATTAATTTAGCGTAAAAACTGACTGCCAGCGCGACACGTTTCCGGACGTACAATAAACATAGAGATACAACAACTATGTTTTACTTTAAAATATATAACATATGAATATATTCATATTCAACTTTAATTTTATGAAAAGTGAACTTTATTCATTAATAGTATTTCAAAGAAAGAGAGAGATGTTTTTCTCATGCCTTGGCTGAAAAATGTATTATGACACTACAAAATTATATTTTATTAATCAATAGATTGCAAGCAGCCGCTGAAAATAAATTATCAGATTTGAAAGAAAAATCAGCCCTGGGCATGCAGTACGCGGTACAAAATCACACGTTTATTGATTTGGACATCGACATTGCTGCCTCCTATATCATTGTACCGCAGACTGGCAAGTATAAAGGGTAAGATGTAGTTTGTGTTATTTATTGATTTTGGAAATAAATTTAAATTTTATTTTTATATGTGGCATCATCAGCACAGCAGCGTGATGGACATTCGGACAATTTTATGGCCACTCTAAAAATAATGGAGAGGGTGGAGAGAGATGAGATCGAATTGGTACATGGGAGGATCAAGGTCGCTCATTTACTTCACCAAATCTCTAAGTTAAAGTGATAATAAGTCTCATAGTAAGGGCATTAAGCTCGTTGATGTTTGAGGGCCGAAGAACTCTCAAGTACTCAGCTTTGTACTTAGAGGCGAAGGTTTTCCACAAAGAAAATCGCTTGATTCCACTGGACTGAACATTTTTGGGGCTGGCCAATGTTTAGGTGATGATGAACTAGTACATACTGCATTAGCTTATCATCATTATAATTGTTTTTTATCTTTGTTAGTATAGTTATGTAGTTTGCTCAATATGCTATTTCTCATAGTTTTGAATGTTGCAGGTCGTATATTATAATTAACTAGCGACTCACCCTCGCTCTGCTCGTGTTCGTCTCTACTTACGTTTTAACGTTTGGTATAAATTTCTCAGAGATGAGATATTTTTCCGCCGTAAAAAGTATTCTATTTGTTGATCTGGATAACCAGCTATCATCATACCAAATTTCATTAAAATCTGTCCAGTGATCTTGTCGTAATGTGGTCACAGAGACAGACAGATCAATAGACAAAAAATCTAAAAACAATAGATTCGGCCTCTGTATCGATAGTAAAGTCTATTTCGATAAGATTTTTCAAAAAAATATTCAATGCACAGATTAGGTTCAGTTACAATTTTATTATATGTATAAATAAGTAGTGACCGACCTAAGATTCGGTATCGGTCAGTTTCAGTCTCAAATGCCTCTTCCGGTCGTACAATGATCAAAATGTATGTCGCAGGTCGGAGGCGTGCGCGGTGGTGAAGCTGGGCGCGATCAAGGTGCTGTCGGAGGCGCGCGGCTCGGCACTGGACGTGCACGCGCTGCACCGCCGCGGCCTCGCCGACAGCGACATCCTGCGCGCGGTGCTCGCGCACAGCTACGACCGCATGGCGCTGCGGCTCACGCACATGCAGGTACCGCACGCCCGCAGCGAGTGCCACGCGCGCGTGCGGCTGCTTATTTTTTATTTATTTATTTAACCACTTGAACCTCGCCGGTGCCGATGGGCACCACTTCTGGCGTTACCGTCAAACCGCGCTGGTGCCTATAGGCACCACCTCGCCCGTTGCAATTTTATCACTTATTACGAGACGAAATCAGTGTATTTTATGCTAAATGAGCGATACACGCAAACTTTAGAAGTTTTATGAATTATATAAAAAAATTAAATTTTAATTCAATGCCGACAACGTTAAAAGTAAACCCGTAAAAATCGTTTAAATTTCAAATGAAGAGCGCGCGACTCGCTATGGTTTTTGTGTAATTTAAAATCTTTAAACTAGTGAACTTGTGCTGTAAACGTATGAATATTCATTGTTAGTATTCTTTGTCACTATTGATATACTAATAAGTGTACAATCACGTGATAAAATTAGTTTTTAGATCCAACAAATTTTGATGTATAAATTTCGTAAAATAAGTCGCCATTATATAACATGAATTTTTACTATTCCTCTCTGATGATGCCCGATAAAGGTACATCACTAAAGAAAAACTAATATAATTTCATATTTTCAGTTGTTTGTAGCATATTTCAATAGTTTTATAATACAAATTAAGTTTATTTACAAATAATACCTATGAGCTGTCAAATTTGACATATTTGAACTCTCATCAAAGACCAGTTAGACATTGACACATGTCGATATGTGCTATCGATAATATCGATATTTTAATATAAATATATGTTTAAAAAAGTAAGATGGTTTTTTTTACTTTTTGTTAGACACAGTGAGATACAGTGGAGAATAAAAAGCAAAAAAAATACTCATGTTTTATAAAATATGGTATGTATATGTAAGAGGCTAAATACAAAGTAAAAGCCTAAATACAAAAATAATATACGGCACTGTAATAGGAATATGCGTCTATATCTATATAAATAAAAAGGAATGGCAAAATGTTGCTAAGCTAAAAACTCTATAACGGCTGTAGTAATTAGCCTAATATATTCTTTCAAATATTCGTCGGGGAAAGTTCTTCGGAAGAGAAAAATTAGAAAAAAATCACGGAAATACGCAAAAATTACATTTTTCTTTTTCCTTACTAGTACATTACAATAATGAACGCAACCTTAAAATAAAAACCTTAAAATTAAACTACTTGAATTCATTTGTATATTTGACACTCTCTCTTTCTACGATATTTAACAATTTAATTTATATTTCTACGATATACACTTTGACGTTGAATTTATTTGTTTGTTTCTCCTTCTTTCACGTCGAAATAAAATGCCAGATTGTCGTGGGTTTTGTTTCAAGATAGTTAGAGGGTTGGAGAGTGAAAGTAAGTAGTAGTGAAAGGCTACTTTTTACCATGGGAGATTATCTCGTTTCTACGGGAAAACAAGTTATATCTATTCCACGCCTGAGTAAAGTGAGGGTGAGTCGCTAGTCTGAAATAAAATAAGCGTTCCTTGACTCTCGTCGGTCTAACAGTAGTGTAAAAAGCTATTGCATTTTAAGTTTATATTAAAGTTTAAATGTTTAGTTTTTTAAATGAAAAGTGTTAAGCTTTTTTATATGTGATAATGCTTAGTTTGTTCGTTTATAATTTAAACTAAATTTATCTATATACGGAAACGTTAATTACAATGCAACACGAGCGTCTGTAAAAAATAACCTCAATTTTTCTCTCATATAAGAAAATCTATCCGAATTTTAATTATAATGGCTAATTTTCAAGATTTATTGGTGCATGTTTTTAAAGTAAAGACTATTCTGTATTTTAGTATTATTTTTATTAAGAATCCACATATTATAACTCGGATATCTGTTTTGAAAATTGCGCGATGAGCTGCGCAAATACAACGAACGAGTCGCGAGTGCTATAATGTTTTGAATTTGATTGTAACTAACAACTAATATAAATAAAAATCAAAGAATGGTTTTGTGCGATTACATATTTGTTTATAAAATAGTGTTTCAAATTTAGTGTAAATGTAGACCGTGGTATTGTCAGAAATCAATATAATACAACAACTAGTAAATATTCAGCTAACACTCATAAACTTATTGTTAGCTTATTTATAATTCATCAATAGTTAAAAGTGTATTACATATTGTAATATGTTCAGTTTATTTAAAAACCCAAAACCGCTAAAACATTTTAAATCCGTGCTATATAATTTGAAATATGAGTGTTTTTTTCATGTAATGGTTGTATCAGGGAAAAATGACGCGCAGGCTCGGTGTTCGGCTTGTGTAAGTACACACACAGGTTTTTTTTGCTTGACTTGCTTGCTCTTGGTCTGCAACTTTCTTAAGGTTCGAATTATTACTTTGATGTTTTATGTACCTTTTTTAAAGTTTTCAACCGATTTCCTTAAAAAGGAGGAGGTTCTCAATTCGGCTGTATGTTTTTTTTATGTTTGTTACTTCAGAACTCCGTCATTTATTAACCGATTTGGACATTTTTTGTTTTGTTTGAAATTGTATATGTCCAAATTCTAAATTTCAAAAAAAAAATACCACCCCTAAGCGTGGGAAAATAGCTAATGATGAATTTAACCTACTTGTTATTGTCATATTGACTTGAATCTTTGCATGTGTTTCTACTTCCGTTGATAGTAGTGGTTAGGTATTGTTGACCTGATCTGACGGCAAGGTCAGAAGGTGAATAGGTGGAACTCTTCAACGGCTAACAGTAGATAGTTTGAGTTTGGGCTTATTTTGTTTGATTTGACAAGTCTAACACGTTAGAATTCTTAATTTGCTACTACTGCCTACACTAATAAGGGAAAAAAAACTTTTTAACAAAAAAATAAAAACCGACTTCAAACAAAAGCACTAAAAAGAAAAAATAACTGATTGGTAGTTTTCATTTACTATACATACCTAATCAAATAATTTCGAAGTCGGTGCCAGCCGATACAAAGCAAAGCACACTGACCAATCAGTTATTTTTTACTTTTTAGTGCTTTTGTTTGAAGTCGGTTTTTATTTTTTTGTTAATGTAGTCCCCTATTTGTAATCACGGGCTCTCACTATGACCAAACAAAAATTTTTTCCAATAAATGTCAATAGGTATAGTTATATGTATCGATTTGTTATTAAAGATGTGTTAAATTATCAAAAAAAAAAATAGATCCCTAAAAGGTACATTATTATTTAAAAAAAATATTCTTAGTGAAAGGAAAAGAAATAATTCGCCCGTAATTTGCGTAATTTTACTGATTATTAAAATTGAAATATCAGCAATGAGATGAAGGGTTAGTAGTGTATATTCACACATGACGCTTTTACTTTTTATGAATTGTTTATCATGGTGAAAAATTGTTAAAATCACTGAAAATTCTTGATGCAGGATGAATTTTACAATATTTACTATTTGTTAGTTTGCAGATATATTTTATAAAATAAAACAGTTTAAGTATTTGCGAATCAACGACGTCTATTATCTATTCAAGCAAATAAAAAGCCCGAAGAATAGACCGAATTAGCGCTGTCCAATTTCTCTATATGAGATGAGGCATCTGTACTAGTATATGTAGTACTATGTAATCTGTGACGTAATAATGCTACGAAACCGTCGCTGTATGAGTCATTATATACATCATATCTCTAGTACTTCTTAACGTACTGAAGTAACTTATAAGTATAAAGTATCACGCACATTACATCTGAAATGCCATAAATACATATCTCATAAATTGTCAATAGATTGTGATAGCGTCCCCCGACGAGGACTGGCGCGCCGCCATCGCGTCCAACGTGGCCACGCCGCTGCACCTGCTGCAGCCCACCGACCTCGTCATACAGATACACAAGTGCCTCATCACGGACGACCCGCGCCTGCCCAAGGTCAAAGTTATGGGGGAGTTGCAGAAGATTGCCATTAGCGTCTCTGAAGACAGGTGTTTTATTGCTCCCCTTTTTAAATATTATTATTTATATACATTTTTGATATTTGTCTTATGTCACAGTCGTCATCGTCATTGTATGGGAGTCTGCTAATGTTGTCCGTTTTTTAAACTTCACTGAAATGGTAAGTCCGTTTCAGGACTTGGATGAAATATTGTTTAATTGAAATGTCAAATCTAAATGAGATTAAATCAAACCCTAAGTTTCCTACTTTTACATACAAATGATACTATCAAGATAATTATTTGTTAGATTTATTATATTAAAAATATATTCTTACTTATAAAAGGAAGATTAATAAATAAAATAAAAAATAATAAAAAAGTAAAATTGTATGTGAACCACTAGGGTGCTGTTAGACTACTAAATAGAACATGCTTCTTAAAGTAAAATGTCTGGTAATGCTAGTAAGCGGACTTAAGAAGGACCTAACTAAAATCTACTGAACTGTATCATCTTACTATACGCGGAGATCGCTGTAAGAAAATAATATGTTCTATCAATATAGCAAAAATAAGGCTTGATTATGTATAATATATGCGATAATGTTTTTTTCAGATTACTTACTCTATGTGAAATATTAGTCAGCATGCCTTTACCACAATCGGAAGAGGCTAATCAACTAAAGGTAATAATATAACTGAATATATTCAAAAATAAACAAAATTGGTAAAATATATGTACATGCTGTAAATTCATTGAATATTTATTTCTTAATTTAAAGATATTTTGCTACAAATTTGCGTACGCTATGTCTGGTCGTGCTATCGAAAGTACTTTAACTATCCAAGATGGCGCTGGTGCGGTAAATATTTGTAAGATTGTGAAAATTAGAAGTGTTTAACTCACTAGTGTGTAGATACTTACAACCAGTAGACTATTCATAGTACATGTTCGTCTCAAATATAGCAGTATATAAGTCCATTCATTAGCTTATTTTAACATATTTCCTTTTAAACGAGTTAAACTGCTAACTCTGTTCTATAAAGTATTTAAAATGTCAAAAATATATTCAAATTTCTTTTCTGGATCTGAAATAACATTCTATTATATCTGTTATATTTATTTTAGATGGAGCATATAATAGGTAATTTATAAGGTTTATGAGCACAATTTGCTATATCAAGTTTGTTAAAATAAGTATATCTTAAATAATTTCTCATAAATTGGGTTGTTAGTTAAATACCCTTACAAAACATACGTGTTGTACATTTGTTTATATTAGTATAATAAAAAACTAAATTAGCACATGTTGAATATTTTTCACCTGTGTTACAGCCGAGTGATTCGAAAGCATCGAGCTTATCACTTTTAAGATACCTGGATCCAGCAGAAAAACAAAGGAGAGACACCGCGCGCTCCAAGCAGCGGAAGTCTGATGAACATTCGGTGCAATTGACAGAAGTAGAGGCGTTCTTTATCATGAAAGGTTATATTTTTTAATAATATAGTGTTCTAATTTCTATTAAATGACTACACATTAGATATTTATATTTTAAAAGAGGAAATGTTTTTACCGTCGGCTCTTCTCAGCCGAACTGCCTTCCGAGACGGTGGTAGTTTCCTCACAGACTTACATACCGATATTTAATTTATTTTAAATGTGAAAATTGACTATTCGTAAGTGCTCGTAAAAATCTATTTAAATAAAGCATTGTTTGATTTGAAATTATTTCCTCGCAGAACTAATAGTAAGCGTTAACAGAAAAACAGTACAAGCTTCTCAAGATTACGATAGATTCTTAGTGTTCTCACTAAATCTGCTCGAATTGACGGCGACTCAAAAGACATTCACTGTCGAGGCGACGGTGCGGCTCGGCTCGGTGGACATGCAGCACCACCGCGCGGCGCGGGAAACTATCAATATGGTAGAAACACCTGAACTTGTCAAAACTGACTCGGAAATAGCAGAGAAAGGAAGTGTTAACCAGTACCTGTTCACTGTGACCTATAGTAATGTGAGTGTCTATCTAATAGAATGACTTACAAATCAATTATTACTCTCTAGCTTGCTTCCCAATACAAAATTTCATCCCCATTTTCACCCTCTTAAGGGATAATTTCCGGGATAAAGAGTATCCTGTGTCCTTCCCAGGGTTTCGAACTATCTTCTTACCTTTCATCTAAGTGGGTCCAGTAGATCCAGAAACTTTACCTCTTTATAAAATTAGTATAGAAAAACATTATTATTATCGTTATGGGTTTTCAGGTTGACAAAAAATGTCCCGAGTTCCGCAGTCACTATGGCTCTGTGGAACAGTTGATTGAGCTGGACTTTACTAGACTTAAAGTTTTGCTACATCTTCAAGGACTTCAAGAGATTTTGGTGATTGTTAACGAGTATCAGGTATTTAAAAATATATTACAGAAGTTTCTCATAATAATAATAATAATTAATTATTTAATATTAATAAGTAATAATGTATTTAAATTGACTTCACTTAACAGACACGACTACAAGCTATTCAAAGCACCGTAGATAGATACGCGAATGCGGGCCCGTTGGAAACAATTGCAGAGGATGAGGAACTGTCCATTGTCAAATCTAGAGGTACGATAAACTCTTAGTATTACCGTTATATTATCATTTATTTTTGTTGGCTTTTTACATAATAAAAACCAAGTATTATTATATAAATGCATACTTTAGATTTCTTATTTTATATCAAAATCAATAGGTCAGTAGTAGTATTCAAATCAGTAGGTACAGAATTGATGACTTTTAATTCGTTATTGTGCGAAAGCCCATATATCATTTACAATTTCACAACATAAATATGAATAGAATAATGATTTTTTCGCATTTCTTCGCAGTTTTATTTTTATTTTTGATTCCCGACGTTTGGAATGCTTTACAATCTACCGAAATTATTATGGTCACATGAGAAACTTTACCCATTAAGAATCGCTATTTAAAGTAAATTCGCAAATGAATTCGAAAAGATAGTTTCATTTAAAATGTAAAATATTCAAGTTAATCTATGAAAGTTTTGTACAATTGTTTAAACCAGTGAACGCAACAAAGGCGTCCCGCCGCAAGCAAGTGGAGAGCATCCAACTGAAAGTGAACGTTAAGATCGGGGCCATAGAGATCGGTTTCGCGACGGACGCGCGGCCGCTGTCGCGGATGACGCTGCAGGGCGCCGCCGCCGGCCTCGTGCTCAAGGCCTCCTACACGCAGGTCGACTGCGCCATCGCCTCCATCAAAGTGGAGGATCTCAACCCCGTCACTGTGCACAAAGAGGTACAACTTTACGATGTAGTCTAAGTAAAGCTTTATACAATTTGGCATATTACAGAATATGTGAGGTTCCTAATGTTGTGTGTATATTGTGTATGTTGGGTTGAATAAATTTTTTTGTCAGAGTATGTACAGTTCTCGAGGCGTAAGCTCAGCTTTGCATTTGTGTGAGTGATAGCCATAAGTGAGGTTAGTCAAAAAAATCACAAAAATAAAATCAATATTTTATCAGAAGGAAATGCTGATATTTTAATTATTAAAAAAAGCAGTCATGAGGATTGCCGATTGAAGTGAAAACTTAAAACTATAAACAAACAGTTGTTATTTTTGGATATTCAAGTTAATTGTTCGATTTTAACTTAAAATTTGTAAATTAAAACTGTTTACATTTATCTGGTTTTGATATTTATCGGCACTCTATTCGTTCAATTTGCTCAAAATTTCTTTCCTTTGGATGCTTAATGGTTTTCGTGTAGTCAATTTCGTTACAGTAGGAGCCATTTCACTAATGATAATAATATTATATTATAATTCAAACACAATAAACCAATAACAAAATAATATTATACGTCAAGCTGCAAACGGTACCAGAGGTGAAATGCGGAACCAGTATAAACGGGTTTAAGCCGTACCTCTCCGTACATTATGTGTGTACACTCGCACAAATGCAAAGCTGAGCTTAAGGCAAGAGGACTGTACTAATGTTAAGCTTTACTAAACTTTGGACAATATCTTGTGCACTATTTCTATTTCTTTAATATATCTAAATAAAATAGAGAAATAAAAACCTCTATTGGAACGTTTTGACATTTACAAATATACAAATAGTGAGTCATAAGTGCAACTGCAGGGTAAAGGTGTATTCATAGTGGAGTAAAAATTCAATTCGAATATATTTCAAAAGATCAAGTTAAATGCATAAAAATCACCTTAATTATCTCAAATCAAAATAGTCATTAATAATATATTTAATCAGTATCACTACAATCTTCGTTTGTATTTATAATAACTCGTCTTTCTCCGCTATGAATTATCGATTCACTTTTATTCTTACGAATAGGTGAGGTATTAATTTTTTAATTTATTGTAGGTAACGCACATAGAAAACAACTGTTTCGTACGAAACTCTGCTTTCAACTAATCATTGTAAACTTGACTTTATAATTTTATGCGACCTAATTGGTCGGGAGGCCGATGGACCGGGTTCTTAACGCGAAAGAACTATAAAAAATTATGTACATCAGATTACAACTGTGACGTAGCCATTAACGCGTTCCTCCAGATTTACACATTTGTTTGAAATTATGATTATACTTATGCAATAAATGATATTATTTAATTCATTGTAGATATTGAAAGTGCTGGGCGGTGACGTCGTCAATGTACAAATAGTAATGTACAACATAGAGCAGTACCCGAGCGTCAGCGACGTCAACATGTCGATAGACGCGCAGATCAACTGTCTCCGCATTATATTCCTGAATTGGTTCGTCACTTCCATGCTGGTGAGTTTATTTAGACTTTCTAACTTAATACGAATGTTGAATTATGATAAAAATTAGCTAATATAGGAAAAAGTATAAATAAAAGGACCGAGCGTAATTACATTATCATAATTATGATGACATATGTATATATATATATAGTACCTGGGCGACCGAGCCTTGCTCGGAGTGTTTGGCCAAAAAGACATTAAAAAAAACAAACTAAGAATTTGAATAACTACGAAAAAAACAAAATTAAAAACTTTGTGTCCGACCGGGATACGAACCCAGATACCTGTGGTTGTCAAACTTGCGCATTGGCCGCTTGACCATAATGCTTATGTCTGAGCGTGCGAAATTATCGATTATAATATTTTGCGTGGAATAATGCAAAAGAAATCATAATAATAATAAAGCTTTATTTATTGTATACATGCTTACTTATAATTTTAAATTATAATTACTCTTACTTAATTAACAATTTTAAGCATTGTATTTTAACAGATCATATTTATAACTTATTTGATTATACTTAATTTAACTTCAATTTTTGGTTAGGGACTATTTATTAACTTATAATTTTTAACTTATAATTTTTAACTAATAATTTTGTAATCTGGAATTAAATTATTTTAAAAATCTTTAATATTATTTGAAATGATATTGTATATATATAAATTATCATTAATAAATAAATAAACAATCACAATAAATTAAATAATTCAATTGAGTAAATACTAAACATTTCACAATAATAATATAAATAAAATTTCTTTCCATACATTAATTCTGACAATAGTTATAAATTAGGTATTTAATTTCATAATTAAATGTATTTATTTAGTAAATGTCTTTTTCATGTATAGACCCCTCTCGGTTAAAAGCCTTCTCCAAAGTAGTCCTGCATAGAGCTCTCCGTTGGAGATTATGCTTGTATGATTGCAAAGGGTTTCTTTTCAAATTTTGTTTCCAATATATAATTTGTTCCTGATATGCCTATAAAGTTTATAATTTTATCTTTGTGTTCTTTTGATTTGTTGTAGGAAATGCTGCTTTTAATTCTAGAAGTTTTTCTGGTGAAGATATGTATACCTTTGTTCATTGTATGTCTGTTTTTCTTTGGAGGGTTATGGTCGAACTCCCCCAAAGTGACCGGCCGTACTGGTGGATAAAGATGAGGAGGTTCCTACTGTGTTTAATATACTGTATCTTGCTGTGTTGTTTTTAGTTGTTCCTGGTTATCATTTGTGTGGTTGAAAGTTAATTTGGTTTTTGTAAATAAAGTCTTTAATATTACCAGGTATGGTTTTCTTTGTATGTTGTTTATTTGTTAGTTTTTGTTTATAATTGAGGTAAGGCGTTTCTGGAGATACAGGCAGACTTCTTTTTTATTTCCGTTTAGTTTAAGACTATTTTTTCCTCTAGTTCTATGATAGGATTTTTCACCTTCTTCTACTCTGAACATAACCAAATTCTTGCGCCTAATGTCTTTCTAAATTATTTATTGAGGTACTTTGTTCCTGGATTTTTTTCTCAAGAACTTCAATTGTAAGTGTTTAAATTTCTCATTTAAGTATATTATTGTTGATTGTATTTTTAATGTCTTCTTTCATTTCTAACATTTCTGTTTTCTGCTGTCTTATTTCTTGTGGCATGTTTATTAGCAACTTTTTTATCTCCTCCATCTTAAGTGTGAAGTCGGAAGTAGAAAAGCTGATTGAAAAAGAGCACCAATTATACCTAGTTAAATTGCAATTTTATACAGAGTATTAGTTTTTGAGGTTATAAACTTGTTTTAATATTTTACGCTTCCACTTCACAAATTATTTTGTTTTATTGTCATCACACACAGAAAAGATGGTTTTGCACTGATAGTATTTATATGTTATGTTAATTGTCACTTTTGTATTTGTTTGGTAGGTGAATTTTTAAAAGCTCATTTGTTCTTCAACACATCTAGACTTGGTGATGTTTACATATTGCCCATAGATTTTATCGATTAAAATTTCTTAAAATTATTATTAAATTAATTAAAATCTAGATTTTTCTTTAGATTATTTCCACTTAAATATTTTTAAACTTGATGTAAATACGGACACGATATTGACAGTTGCACAGTGGCGCCTCCCACCCACCAGAAGTGACAACTGACAATGCAAAAATTGTGAAAATGCAAAAGAAAACCGCATGAAAATTCGAAAACTCGCGTTTTTCCAGACATAAGACTAATCTAGATCGATTTATCACCCCCGAAACCCTTTGTATACTAAATTTCATGAAAATCGTTGGAGCCGTTTCCGAGATTCAGATTATATATTGATATATATATATACATATATATATACATATATATATACAAGAATAGCTCGTTTAAATATATAAGATATATATATATATATATATATATATATATATATATATATATATATATATATATATATATATATATATATATATTTAATAACAGTGTACAGGAACTATGAAGAAGGTTATGTATAATATAACATACAATATACAAGTCTGCATTTACAATTCAATACAATTAAACTTATTCCTAAACTTCTAATATTCTACTAGATTTTATTGGTACTTATTATATTTCTTAGATATATGTAATGTCATTAATTAAATAAATGTATCAAAAATTTGGTAATTATTTGCAGGAATTTTTAAATAACTTCCAAACAGCGCAAGAAGCGTTGATCGAGGCGTCGTCGCAGGCGGCGGACGCGGCGCGGGCGAACGTACAGAGCGCGTACCAAAACTCCACCAAGCTGTCCCTGCGCGTGCGACTCGCTGCGCCTATCATTATAGTTCCAGAAAATTCTACCAGTAATAATGCAGTCTTAGTGGATCTGGGCCGTATGAATTTGAATAATAAATTCGTGGATATGCCTGCAGCGGTAACTACATACATTTTTTCACTATTTAAAATGGTCGTACCTAACTTAATATAACAAAATGTGTAGAGTTTCCAAGTTAAATGTAAAAAAAATGTGGCAATTTAATTTTCTTGAATTCTTATATATTATATAGACCTGTAGAATGTTATAAATTTTTGGGGCATTTTTAACAGGACGTGAGTAACAAAGTCACAGTAGACGAATTAATGTTAGATTTAGAAGACATGAAAGTATCGTGCGTGACTCTTACGGACGACTATCAAGAGCTTTCGCAAGAACGCAAGCTGTTGCGCCCTACAAGCTTTAAGCTGTTTGTAAAAAGAAGTCTCTCTTCGTGGTACGAAACATTGCCCGATTTGGATATATCAGGAAGGATGAATACCATTGCCGTAAGTGACTTACTTACGAATGCTAAATCTTAATTAATTTAGTAATAAATAAATGTTGTTTAAAATGTAATTAATACTAAAATTGTAATTGAAATTAATGTGACATATAAAATGAATAAAAGAATAGAATATAACAGTGTAATAAGTTTTTTTAAATATATTTAATATCTATTTGAATGTTTTTCTTCATTTGTTATAGATTACTGTGGGACATAGTGATTACAAAAGCATAATGAAAATCTTAAATCAAAATCTCCAAGAAGGTCAACTAGCTAAGGCCGAAGAAGTCAAACTACACACTAACGTATCTAAAGTTACGTCTAGGCCAACTCTAAAAAGTCAAACAAGTAGAGTGCAGACCAAAACAGTTACAGCCGTGGTCACGCCCACTGAAAATAAAATGCCAAGAACCACAATAAAGTTCTCATTTACCATGGACAGTTTCGTCATCGATCTTATGAATACTCATTATGTAAGTTATTTAGATTTTTTTATTTTCTTACATTAATATAGTTCTTAATTATATAATATATATGTACAATGTACATACTATATGTTTTATTGAGTAATAATAAGTTTATGTAATATTCTTAACTATTCTTGTTGTACAATAGATTTTACCATGACGCTTTATCAACGCAAATAGCACCCAAAACAATGATTGTTAGAATTTTTGTCTGTTTGTCTATTTATCTGTTTGTCTGAGCGTTTGTGCACGCTAATCTCAGCTTATCCGATCTAGATGTGGTTTTCACTAATATATTGCGGTAAGCAGTATCGGTTCATAAATAAAAAAGTTATGCCAATTTAAGAATCACATCGAACATTTGTTTAACTATCTTTCTATTCTTTCTCTGTTCAGTAGTATCGACTGAAACTTTACTAAATTTATAAGTATATATAAGTTAATATATTCCATAAATCAGAATAACAAATAGGCTACTTTTTATCCCGGAAAAATGTAAGGTTCCTGTGGGATAGGTTTGTTTTTGTTTTCCTATAAAAATAATCCACTTTCAGTCGGAAAACTCGACGGTCGTCAAGGACGTGGAGCTAGCGCGGTTCTGCCTCGCGCTGCTGTCGGTGAAGGGGCGCATGTTCTCGGACGGCGCGCTGCACACGTCCGTGCTGCTCGTGGACTGCACGCTGGACGACACGCGGCCCGGCCGCGGCGCCAAGATTACCAGGTTATTGTTTAATATTCTCTTAGATTTACGCGAATATTTGACATTTTTAATAACACTATCTTTTCGCTTTTTTTCGCGCATTTATATTGATTTTTGGTTCCCGACGTTTCGAATGCTTCGCAGCAATCATGGTCACGGAAGAGACTAAGGTAAGTAAGGTTTTTAGTTTTTAGACGTCTCGATGGCATTATATAGTTGCTACAGACAACCAGCCTACCTATAAAAAAAAAAACAAAAATGGCACCAAAATACCTTGCGATATTTGTTAATTTTAATTTTAAACAATTTTATGCTTTTAATCAGTTTTATAAGTGAACATCAACTTTGTGGGTAGGCTGTCTGTAACAACTATATAATGCTTCTGAGTCTCAAACCTTAATCTCTCGAGTGGTTATAATTGCTGTAATTCTTTTAAGCATTCGAAACTTCTGGAACCAAAAATCAAAATAAATCCGCGAAAAAAACCAAAAATATACGTTTTATTTAAAACCAGAATAAAAAACGGTAATGCTAAAACAAGTATCTTTGATTACTTATTAGGAAGGCTCAGCATAAAATATTGTAACTACGATATTATGAATAAAGGTATTATTTAATAAAAAAAAATCATTTAATGCTTTCTATAAGTGTAAGAATTTTATTGTTTTGCTTTTTGATTTCAACGATTTTTGACGTCTCAAAAAATTTATAAAATAAACATTGTGGTTCCTGCGGAATATTATTTTGATGCATGAAATTATTTAGAGACGCTACTTAGATAATATATAGATAACATGTTCTATACAATGCCACAGTGTAAATACATCTTTTATCTTTGTTATTAATGTAATTTTTTTATTAATAAATAATATTAAGTTTATAAACGTCTTTAAGTATTTTAAACATATGTAATAAATGTCCAGGTATCTAGAAAGACGAGGTGATAAACAAGACAACAAATATAGCAATGACGAAACTTCCGTAGCTGTCATGGAAACGCATGATAAAATAAGGAGTATGATCGACATCACCTACACCATGAAGAATGGCGACACATTTAGTATGTATAGAGTCATCATTTTTGCCGTCATAAACTATTCTTTTATTAAGAGTTACAATAAAGTAATGTTATTCTATAATGTAATGGTAAATTTGGTTTCAAACAATTATAGTTTCCATATTGAATTTAGAAACAGTAGAAAAAAAAAAGAAAATACTGTATTATTTTAGTTACTAATTGTTTTTTAATTCTTGCAGTCGATATGAGGATCTTCAGTTTCAATCTGATCCTTGCAATGGATTTCTTGAATAAGATAGCCGAGTTCGCGACCACCGGCCTCGCCCTCGACGCGGCGGACACGCCCAAGGATGAAGTCAAAGTTGTCAAATCATATATTGAGAAGTCAGCTGATAGCGTCACTGTACGTAGTATTTCATAGTAATAAAATTATTTTGTTTAATTTTTTTTGATACTTAATAAATATTTAAGATGTATGTAAGATGTATCAAACCATGGGAGACATGTTCACTTTCTCAGGGAATGTTTTTTAATACTTTTGTATGGTGCTATCCAATTTGTAATAAATATTCTTTAGTATTGCAGCCAAAATATAAGTTGACTTATTTTTATTTTTTTTTATTTATAGAAGAAAAAGGTGTCAGCAGCATCAACACCAACAATTACAGAGCCTCAGAAGTTATCCATGATGACTGTTAACATCAAGGTCGAACAGCCTGATATTATACTAGTAGAGTCACTTGAACAAAAAGAATGTGATGCTTTAGTGTTAAATGTGAGTACTAAATGTTTAACATTTTATCTATATAATTATTGCATTTGTGAAATTAGAAGTAAACGTTTACGTGTTATATGTCCATATTCTTGTTATTCAATGAGCATTGAGATGAAGTCAACATTTAATAATATAAATTCCGACTATACGAGCAACGGAAAAAAGAACAAAAACATCTTATAAAACTACTTTATACATATATTTTTTTAGACTGAAATGACACCATGGAGAAAGATTTTTCTTTCAAAGGGGAAGAACAAATATCAGTAATAAAGAGGTGGTTATATAAATACGACGATTGTCACTAATAATGCACGTAGTACATGTTAATATACGTTAATTTTATTGAAGTATTAGTTCGATATAAGCGATGTTTCCTTTAAAATATCTCGGAAACGTGACGTTTGAGCACATTAAGATGCTGATATTTTTTATGTTTTAAGTATCCTCTATCCACAGATACCGACTTTATCGCGGGCTGCTATTTCGAGAAAGGAATCATTATAATGATCGGCATCGATATTGGGTATCATATAAAATTTAAAAAATTACATAACAAAAGATCATCATAAAAATTACATTAAAAAAGTCATCAGAACTTAGTGCATTTTTTCTGTATCGTTTTTAGATGGAGATGCGGCTGAAGTTGCGCAGGACAGAGGAGCGCCTGGTGGCGGAGGGCGGCGTGTCGCGGCTGCAGCTGGCGGCGCGGCGGCTGGGCGGCGCGCGCGCGCGCCCGCTGCTGGCGCCCGCCGACCTGTCGCTGGCGCTGGCGCAGCCGCCCGGCCGCGGCGTGCACCTCGACGTCGCGCTCACCGACGTCAAGATTACGATATCGCCAGGTACCACTCGACTCGACGATTTACGACAGGTTTAGCTTATTGAGGTGTCTGCCCGCTGCACCGTCTCATACCATGACCGTGCTATGAACGTATCGGGCACGGAAACGAGCATGACGCGGACTACTATGCCCACTAGACCGTATCGACGGCGTACCGGCACCGTCAAAATATTCATAATATAGTAGAGAAATTTATCTATATAATATAACTTTCTGTTTTTTTTTTATTTTCAGAAATTATGGCCTTGCTAAATCGCGTTCTAGCAACAGTGACCAGTCGAGAAGAAGATAATGTAGAACAGGAGAACAAACCTATATTATATAAAAATCTATGGGAAATACAACCGTTCAAACCCAGCTCCTATTGGTTCCTAAAAACCGGTGAGGACTTTTGAGACTTTTATGTAATATAATAATAATTCTCATCTTTAATTTTAGTTTGATCATTTATGTAAAAGGATATATAATCATTTTAATAACTATTTTGTTATTCAATTGTAGAAGAAGCTCAAGAGGCGATAGATGCCGAGGAGAATACGTCTGAAGCAGGCACACACCCAGTCGGTGAGATATGCCTCCTATCCAGCCCGTCTATTGTATTGGCTTTGGAAATGGAGATCGGTAATGAGACCATTCCGGTGCTCGTCATGCAAGCGTCACTCACTGGTCAAGTTAAAGATTGGAGTTCTGACGTAAGTTTTCATTTATGGTCATATGAGGATGAAAATATTTTAGACTAGAAATAATTTAGATGTTTAAATAATAATATTCTGTTCTATTCTGTGATTATGTTCAAAGTATGTATATATTATGTAGATTTTTTTTACGTTGAATAAATACTGTATATAGCATTAAAGTAAGAAATAACTATGTCGAATGACATTTTTGGTATATTATCGTTGTCTTATACCTTGTAAATATATATTCGTATACAATGCAGTGTTATTTGATATTTATTTATCCTAATAGTTCTATATGGAGTCAACGTGGGCTATGCAAGTGTCGTACTACAACATCGGGCGCGCCATGTGGGAGCCTCTCGTAGAACCCGTCGAAATATTAAAGGATTCCCAATATAAACATGTGCCGTGGGAGCTTAAAATGGAGGTACGTGAAGATTCATATTAAGATATAATTATTGTATGATTAAAATTTTAGATAAAAATGTATTATTGTATATTTACTTTATATATATATATATATATATATATATATATATATATATATATATATATATATATATATAAGTAAAAAATATTTTTAGAAAGTTAGTATACTATCACTATTTATATTTTGCTGTAACTCGCAACTAGATGGCCTTGTACCGAATCGACGTCTATAATATGCCACTAATTATGGTGAAATCGGCAAATACAAGTATTTAAGTATGGAGAATACTTTCCCATTTTATTTTGACAACTTTGGAAATGTAAAAATAAACCAAATCAGCCCAAACAAAAGGGTTTGCTAGAAGCCATTAAGGTGTTCTACTAGCTACAAGAGAATCCAATAAAAGCATATTTAAAAAATGTTTGAAATAATGATAAATACATAATAATTAAATTTAATATAACTTGTTTCGATATAATTTGCTAAATTTAATTTATTTTTATTATAAGTTAATTTATTTTATTGTAATTATATTTAGTTAATCATTAAATTAATTATAACATTAAATAAAATATTCATGAAATCAAACTAAATTGTTTATAACGAATTTTTTGAATTTTATTTTAAAATTTAATTTTTATTAAGTAAAAGTTTTATTACTATTTATTATTATTTGACGACTACGAACGTAGCCAAACGTGTCTCTGCTTGATGTGCCAGCGGTCGCGGGTTCGAGTCCTGCTGGGGGCATTCATTTGTGTGATGAGCACGAATGTTTGTACTCCAGTCATGGGAGTTTATATATATATATAATGTATGAACTATCTGGTATCCATAACACAGGCTTCGTAGCTTACCATGGAACTGGACGGTGCTGTGTGTTAATGTCCCAACATATTTATTTACTTATTATTGTGTGGTATGGCAGGTGGCGATGCGGCCGCAGGAGGCGGGGCCCAGCATCGACACGACGGACGAGGCCGCCAACTGCCGCGCGGCGGCGCAGCGCCTCGCCGCGCGCAGCGTCACCGTCTCCTGCTGCGAGCCGCTCGAGCTCACCCTCACGCGTAGTGGCATTGAGGTACAAGCGTTTAATGTTCTCTGAGGGATGATAAACTAGCAAATTATGCAATTTGAGGATTTTTTAAAACACTTTTCTTACTAATAGGCGAAGGTAAAGTTTAATAATTATTTACTCTACCTGAACGTATGCGTCGAAATGTTCGGAAATCGCTTCGAGGAATTTCCCTAAAAAGCGTGTGAAATAATAGAAAATATCGGCCTTCTTTAGTCAAATTTTGTTCACATAAATGTCTCCTGAAAACAAAATAAAGTTAATTTCTTACCCACAAAATAAACACTGATAAAACAAGTATTTTGTTCCATATTCACGATATTTTTAATATTTGGTATATATTTTTACTGTTTATTAACTTTTTGTTAATGTGTAATGTAAATCCATATAACATCATTATTATTTTTTAGGTCTTGACCCAGTTAGGAAACTCTTTCTCAGCCGCAATAGGAGCAGAGACTGACACAACGGTTGTTAATAAATCTAAACTTCAAGATGTAAGGAAAATATTTTAATGTGAATAACTGTATATTATATCATTCAAAAATGCATAGTGATAACCCATTTTTTTACAGACGTCAGATAAAAAATACTTGGGTGCGCCGTATGTGCTGCACAACTGTACAGGCTTGACTGCTAAGCTTACACTACAAAATAACAACGATTTCTCTGTTTTCCTCACTGAAGAATATACTGCCTCTGACTATCGGTGAGATATTTTTTAATTATTTTATCAATAAATAAATTTGTTTATATAATTTTGTATTTCCTTGTTAATTTAATTAATTGTGTAATAAACTGTTATTAGGGAAGTTGTATTGGAGCCAGGTGCCAGTGTTCCACTGCAACTGAAACATGGTGGCCTTAACATTATGAAATTAAATGAACCTCCACCACCGCTCAAGTTACAAGTAAAGGTAAACAGACAAGTATAATTTTCTTTTAAATTTTAATATATGAATTAAAGAGAACATAGAGTTAAGAGCTATAATGTATGCTTTACTCTACTGCTTTTACAGTACATTATATTATTAACTAATACACATGACATGATATATATGACTAGTTCAATTTAAGTTTTTTGTTAATGGCTACAAAACTTCAATACTAGTTTCAGCCCGCGGCTACAATCGTATGTAGGTATATCAAAACAAACCATTTTGAATTACACTCAAATCTTTTGAGTCGTAACAGCAGGAGCAACTAACAAAATAGTGCTTTTAATTGTATGTGAATATACATTCACTAGCGAATCATCGTCCCTAGGTTGATTCTCCATACAAACTTTCATCCCCATTTTCCTCTTAAGGGGTGATTTCGGGGATAAAAAGTATCCTATGTCCTTCCCAAGGCCTCAAACTATCTTCTTACCAAATTTCATCTAAATCAGTCCAGTAGATCCAGAGATTACCCCCTACAACGTCACAAACTCACAACTAACGCACAGTGGTCGCAATTGTAATATTAGCGTGTTAACTACAGATAGTAGAAATGGAGGACGAGATAACAATCCCGGTGGAGAGGGCGGACAAGCGGTACTTCCCCGTCGGCAAGCGCGGGGCCGCCGCGCCGCGCGGGCTCATCTCCGACGTGGTCATGCAGGACGCCGCGCTGCATATATACTTGAGGAGTATTGTGCAGGTACGTGCACATATAGTATTTACTAGTCGAGTCATACACATACATAGCTGATTCATAGTGTAAATAAAAATACATTTATACTCGTAGATGGAATGGAAATGCTGTCGAATGCAAGGTTTCAAAGTTAAAGTTTCATTTCGTGGTGAATTACAGTTATATAATGGATTAGTAAACTGTGGGTAAACTTATATACATGTTATACATATTCCATTAAAACTAAAAAGTCTTAAATTGCGTAATACAATTTACGTGTTATTTTTGATGATTTTTAGGGACCTTAATTCTTTTGAGTTTAGAAGTAACTAATTGTTTTAATTCCTGATCGTTTCCAATCTTAAATAGATTAGTTAAATAGATTAGTAATAGTAAACTTGTAATCGTTTTTATATGACTGATGAAGATAAGATCACACCAGACATAAGTATGTGAGCAACGCGTTTCGGTTCGATGGTCGTTATTATCGGGTTAGCTATGTGTAGTTCAATAAACTAATGTAGTACAGTCCATTCTACAATTTATTCTCTTTAACCTAGTCAGACTTTCCCACCAGGTGGGGTCTCATCACGAACAAAGAAAAAATAGTTCAAATAAATATCAATAGATGACGTAACATGTATCGTTTTGTTATTAAAGTTGTGTTAAATTAACAAAAAATAAAAAAATAGATTCCAAAAAAGTATTTTATTGTTTTAAAAAAATATATTTTTAGTGTACAGAAACGAAACAATACGCATGTAAATCAAATTGACTTAATTTTACTGATTATTGAAATATCAGCAGTCACATGATGGGTTTGTAGTGTATATTCTCAGATGGCGCTTTTACTTTGTATAAATAGTTTAGCACGGTTAAAAATAGTTAAAATCGCTGATTTTTTTTTTCATTTGAATGTAGGATGGATTTTGTGATATTTATGATATGTTAGTTTGCAAATATTTATAACATAAAACAGTTTAAATAAATTGCGAATCAACGACATCTATTATCTATTCAAGCAAACAAAAATAGCCCGAATCAGCGCTGCCTAATGTCTTCGTATGTGATGAGGCATCTGTACTAGGATAGTATTGTGACGCGATCTGTGATACAAGACACTGAACAAACTATGTACGTGCACAGGTAACAAACGAGCTGTCAGTGAACGTGTCGGTGTACTACATGACGGAGAGCGGCAACGAGGTGCGGCTGCTGGGCGAGGCGGCGCCGGGCGCCACGCTGCGGCTGCCGCTGCAGGCGGTGCACACGCCCACCGCTGAGATATTCTTCTCTGTTGAGGGTAATTGTTGGATTTTTTTAAATTTGCTTTTCTTTAATAGTTTGTTTCGATTGCTAGAAAATTAGTACTGGCCAGTCTGTAACGATGGAACGCCATAGGATAATTTAATACGAACTAAAATACCTCTAACGTTCACGACGAATCTAAACTACAAAACTTTAAGAGGTGGCAAAAAAGCCTGTATTACCCACTCTGTATAACCGATGGGGTAACTTTTGTATTAAACCGAGGCCTCAACGACTGACCTATCAAACAGACTTTATTCTGAGATATGAAACTTGACTCTTGATCATACATTATTTGACTCCTCTGATTTTGGGATCAGGAGTAATTATTATTTAACCCAAACCCAATTCCTTTATCCCAATGTGACTGTTACTTGATAGTTAATACAGAGTAAGAAACATTGTTGAAATGCTTAATGTAAATACTGTTGTGAGTTTATTACTTTATATAGAATTTTGTAAGGGACGTTATTAATATTATTTTATTTAAAAAAAAAACCGCCATGTGTTTTTTTTGGTATTCATTAAATACAAATATTTATTAAATATATTTTTTTAGGTTTCACGGTGTCAGTATCGCCATTCATATGGCGTGAGTTGCAACAGGAAGTTAAAATGTCGAAATTATTGCAATGCGACTCCAAAGATAAAAACAGCGGAGAGAAATTCTATTTACGGGTAAAATTATTTATATCTTCTTTTTTTACTTTTAGTAATTATATATTAGTGAATGAATAGGTACCGTTTATGTAATGAAACTAGGGGCATTTACGCTCGAGGAGACGATTTTTTGAGACTTAATTTATTTTAGATAATCCCTCTTTTTAAATGAAAATTTTTAATAAAAAAAAGTATAAAAATACTTATAGTATTTTTAAAATTAGCTTTAGGCTAATCTAAAAAAATACTATACAATACAAACAAACACAAGCTCAGCAAGTGACCTTAATTTATAATAATATATAGATTACCTAAAAGTGTGAGAGCGTACAATTATATATTATGTATGTGATCAAACAGTAGGCTATGTGTGTATGTATACTGTATATACTCCACGTCATAGTCTATCTCTGTGTTTTTTTTTCTTCAAATTCTTCCAGCTCACACTTAATAAACAAACTTTTGCAATTACAATAGCTGGGTGATGTATGTATGATATTTTCGAAATTCAATACTACATATAATTGGACGTAGTTATGCAAAATGGATCCAACCACAAAACTCACTTTTGAGAAAATAGGTGTTTTAGTAAATACGGTATATCAAAATCGTTTTAAATTCCTCTTAAATATTGGGTACGTTATTTTCTTTTCGTGTATGAGTCGATACGTAGGTGCGATTTATGACGGTAACTCAAAAAACGGTTTTCATGGGCCGGATCCATTTCGCACGACTACGTCCGATCGACTGCATCGCAGGCGGTGGGTACGACGGAGCAAGTGTTCTTCGAGCACAGCACGCGGCACACGCTCGCGTCGGCGTGCTACGCCGTGGCGCTGCGGCCGGCCGTGAAGCTGCAGAACTGCCTGCCCGTGCGCGTGCGCGTGTCGCAGCCGGGCCTGCCGCGCGCGCGCCTCTTCCGCCCCGGCGAGATGTTCCACCTGTCGCACCTGGCGCCCAACCGCGCCTCCGTCGTCGTCATGGTGAGCGCGCACTGGTTTATCTAGTTTATATAGAATATAAACGGTAGTGAAGTACATTGTAGGTATTGTGAATATTATTGTTTTTTTCACATGAAAGGCTTATACATTTTTTTTTAACATTCAGAGGCAATATCGAAGAATTGTTAAAATAACATTATGTTATTTAACAACACTGAATTACTGATTCACAAAAATAATTTGTCGGAATTGAACAAACGACATCCAACATATCACTACAAACTTCGACGTTTAATATGTTACATATCTGAAATTGTTCAGTGGGCTAACTATAAGCTTGGCATAGATCGAGAACTACCTGGAGAAGTGCTGGGTGTGCACGGCGCAGCTGCCGGAGGCGGGCGCGGAGCTGTCGGTGTGGTCGTTCGAGTCGCACGACTCGCCGGCGCTCATGTCGCTGGAGCTGGGCGTGCACAGCGTGGACACGGACGGCACGCAGATGCTCTCCCTCTACTGCCCCTTCTGGATGCTCAACAAGACCGGCTTCACGCTGTGCTACAGGGTTAGCTGTTTTTATCTTAATATAATGAACTGTTTCATTTTTCTATTTTTCTCGGATTTTTAGTTTTTTTTTAATTTTTTTTTGGGTCCTGTTACGAAGGTCATAAAGTAATCATGCTCGTGGGGAGGTGGACATGGAAAGAGTCTCTTCCGTGATCATGAATTAAAAAAAATCACAAAAAATCCGAAAAAATAGTTTTATTTATAATTTAATTTTACGCAAATCTCGGAACGTGACCTAGTCGTTTATTCTATGTATGTGTTATGATGGTTCTGTTTAATTGTAATAAACCTAGCTCAAGACAGTCAATTTTACATAATACCTATAATGATATTGGTATGTATAAGTAAGTACGTTACAATACATCTACATAGTTAAAAGTTTTGGCTACATATATCAAAGTAAGTATAGGCTACAAATATCAAGTTTGTATTTTACTAACAAAGTAGTTAAAGCATACTTCATGTGTTGTATTTTTTGTACCTTACGCTAGGCACAACCTATAAAAATCATCCTATCATATAAATTGTTACAAGTCAAGAACTTTGAACTATTACAAAAACATATTACGAAGTTACGATTCTACAGGAATAGATATTAATTTTAAAATAAACTTTTACTTTAATAACGTTAAATAATATCGTCTTTTTATTTCCATTGAATTTGGAAAAAAAGATACATTTCACAGTAAAATATACCTTATCTCTAAATTCAAACGGCCATATAATGCTTGCAGAAATCAAAGAAACCAGAAAAAGAATCCAGCACTCCCAATAAGGTACCTTTGAAATGGCTTAGAGCGTTTGCAACTAGTATTTTTATCTTTAAGCCAACATGCTTTTTTTCAGTTTTAATCGATTAGTTCATAACAAGTATAATAGCCTAATTCATATATAGCAAAATAACAGTTTTCTGTATTTTTTATATTTTAAGTATATGTTGTAACTTATTTTTTTATTATTTAATATTTCTTGATTTATGCACTATCATTAACTCGAGCATCCCATATACTAGCATGATCGGTATGGCCCATACGTCGTATTTTTGATATCTTTATAAATTATATATTTTTTATCAGCTCATTTGTAGAATATGTACATATCTATATTACAGATAAAACATTCTCGTTGCAGTAAATTTATTAGACGTCATACCTCATGTTTGCCGGTGAGTGCAAACAAATCTTAACACCATATTATTTCTATTGGTATATGAAATAGTTTTACAGCCACTTTTATATATTATTAGGGTTAATTATGGATCAAAATGTTCATCTAACAACATTAAAGCTTTTCTGTAATATATGTATGTTTATAAAGACATATAATTAACTGAATTTTTTGCATGCTCTTTTTGTTTCATTTTGTTTTATGAAATTATAAATTAATTTGTAAAAGAAACAGATGATATAAAATATTTTTTTAAGTTTTTCTATTTTGGAATTGGAGGATAAGCACTATTCGCTTTCTGAACACAACAATTTTAAATGGTTCCGGTTTCATGTGATAACATGTGTTACAAATAACTCACGATGCATTTAATTTACAGAACATAGACGATGGCAATGTAATCTTTCATCCGAAAGATTATAAGGAGCCGATATTGTTCTCGTTCCGTGCGAAGAACTTCTTTGGTAAGAAGAAAGCCGCGATTCGAGTGGAGTTTGGTGAATGGTCGGACAAGTTTTCTTTAGACGTTCCCGGTAGTTCGGGCGTCGTGATTTGCAAAAACGAAAGCAGAACTTATCAGGTACATTTATTAATGTCGTTTTTTTGTATACTTAACTAGATTAAGAAGAGAATTTAATCAATATGTTGAGTAAACTTAAATAAGGCATACTGCATCTAATTACTCTCATCAGTGTAATTTATACTAACGTCGTCGAGAAGATTTGTGACGTAAACATTGTATAAGTTAGTATACTAAGAATTTTATTTGTTTTAGGTGGCTGTGACGAATCAACTGACTTTTAACAGCTTAACCAAAATGGTTATTTTCACGCCGTTCTTCCTTATTATAAATGAATGTCCATTCCCAATACAATATCAAGAATTACACAGACCAGCAGATCCCTGGCAGGAGGTACTCTAACGTATATTTTTATTTATTCTAAAATTAAAACCTCACGTAAAATATTAAAATAAGTTCTGGGTTCGAGTCCCGGGTGAAGCTATCAGTCCTGCGTGCAGATTAGTTTGCGCGCAGTGAGATTGACTGTGGCTGAAATAGGTCAGAAGGATTCATTAACTTACACTTAACTTGTAAGTGTGTCTCTATAATATGGATCTCTTCAAGAGTCGTCTTCAGGTCCCTTAAAGGCCGGCGACGCATTTGCAACTCCTTTTAAGTTGTAGATTTGTAAGCAGCGATAGCCACTTATCATTAAGTGGATAATTCGCACGTTTGCCTTTTTTTATATAAGAGAACAGTCTAAGTTAAACTATCGCGACCCCAAATGAGGTTGGAAAAGGAGTGGGAGGAAGAAGAAGTTTAAGTAAAGTCTAGTGTTTGACAACACATTTGGCTCAGTTTGTAGTGACCCTACTTGCTGTGCCAGCGGTCGCGGGTTCGAGTCCCGCTCGGGGCATTCATTTGTGTGATGAGCCAGAATATTGCACTCCAGTCATGGGTGTTTATATTTATTATATGTATGTATTTAAAGTTATATGTGTGTAGTGTATGAACTATCCGGTATCCATAACACAAGCCTAGTAGCTTACCATGTAACTAGATGGTGCGGTGTGCTAATGTCACATATATATATATATATATATATATATATATATATATATATATATATATATATATATATATATATAATCAAGTAAAAACTAACAAAGAGCAATGGTCCAGGTGGAGCAGAACACTAGCTCGCCGCTGTGGCCGGTGGTGGAGCGCGAGGACAAGCTGCTGCTGCTGCGGGTGGCGGGCTCGCGCGACCACGCCGCGCCCTTCCTGTACACGGAGCAGCTCTCCGTCTGTCTGAAGCTCAACAACGAAGTTATTATTTTAATACATATACTAGTGATCGACTAGTGACCATTGTCACCCCTATAAGGGACGATTTCTGGCATAAAAAGTATCCTATGTCCTTCCCAAGGTCTCAAACTATCTTCCCCAAAACCACCAAACCAAATTTCATCTAAATCATTCAGTAGATCCAGAGATTACCTCCTACAACGTCACAAACTCACAATCTCACAAATTTTACCTCTTTATAATATTAGTATAAATTGTCACCGTTCTAATTCGCTTCTTAGACAACTCAATAGTTTTTCATGGGCTCTTCTCATCAGAACTGCCTTCCGAGCCGGTGGTACATTCCTCACGGACTTGATAGTGACATTTAATTTACATTTATGATGTAAAATTGATAGATAGATAGATAGATAGATGCTTTATTGTACACCACAAATAAATATACAAAAAGAAGATATAAACAATAGATGATGCACAGCAGGCGGCCTTATCGCTATAAGCGATCTCTTCCAGGCAACCTTAGGGCGTAGGAGAAATTATATGAAATGGTAGGCGGTGTACTTACTACACACAATTGCATATCCTAAATACAGATATACATAAATACATACATACATACATACATACATTCATACACACACACATACATACATACATACATAATACATACACACATACATACATACATACATACATACATAAATACATAAATACAATGCATAATTCAAAGGTGCTTTTAAAAGTCTATTTGAATAAAGTATATTTTGATTTGATAACTACAGCTCTTATGCCGTTGCTTTACAATATACACCGACCAGTTCAACCACTGTTTGAAGCTCTATAACGACGTACCATCATGTATATAGTCACCATTCTATCTCATAGTTATGGAATGAAAGCCCTTGTGCTGTACCTTTTCTATAAGCATTGAGCTCAATAACAATGTGATTATGTCACCACATATGTACATTGTCACCATTCTCATTAAACTTATCGCGTTAACTTCTCTTACGCGGCTGCTTTACACCGATTTATATTTGGAGCTTGTTAACGACCTTTATATTTCGAGCTAAAGAACTAAGTGACTATTAATTATATGTTATGATATTGCTAGGACTTCATTTTAATTATCCAATTTAAATGTTGTATTTTAAATATATTTATTTTTATATTAAAATGAATCTTGCAACTTTATTATATTTATAATCATGTTTTTATAACCATTACAATGGCATAGAATTGAAGTATGTATTAACGTATATCTTCTAACCTTATGTAACAATGCAGGCGGGTACTAGGCTAGGATACCCTACATCATCATTTAATAGTAAAACTAGCGACTCATCCTCGCTTTGCTCGGGTTCGTCCCTAGGTACGTTTTAATATTTTTGCAGCGGAACCCTAATTATTTTTCTAAAATAAAAGGAGCCTATGGTACTCCCTACAACGTCAGCTATCTTTAAATGAAAGTCACGTCAAAATTAGTCCAGCCATTTCAGAGATCATCCGGAACAAACGGACAGACAGACTAAGATTTAAAAAATTGAGTTTTTCTTATAAGTACGGTATATAATTTCATACGCATTTAGTAAAACGCTGTTATTTTGACATTACGAACGGGCACATCAATTTTATTTATCTGTATAGATTATAGAGTAGGAAAATGTAAAAGAACATTGACCGTCCCCAGTACGGCGGGCTGCACGTGGAGGTGCAGCTGAGCGAGGGCGGCACGTACGTGACGGTGCGCCAGTACCGCGCCGGGCACGCGCCCGCGCTGCTCGTCAACTGCGCGCCGCACGCCCTGCACGTCGCGGAGAAGGAGAACGTCAATGTGCGGTGAGCGCCGCCCTCCGCGACGGGGGGCTCTTAAATGCCTCAGTGAATAGTAACCTAGAGTCTGTTTTTAATCTAAGAGACAAAACTGACGTCACGTGGGCTGCCAGTTTTTTTTGCAATTCTTAAATAGAGATTGTTTAAATAGAGCGTGTAAATTAACGTTAATAAAATCATGTATCGTTTTTTTATAATAAGTTATATTGAAATAATGTGTGTTCACTTGTTTGAAACGTAATAATACAAAATTAATAATTTAAATTTAATATTGTGAATTTTAATGATACTTAATGATTTAAAATGAATAAAAATGGTATTCGATGATCTAAAATTAATAAAATGAATTTTAACGATACGCTTTGGAATATAAAATTTTGAAGCGAATCGTCTAATAAAGATAAAAAGTTACGATATAACAAGCCGTATCGTAGGTACGACACTGCACAAAAGAGCTGGCAACATTATTTGTAAATTTGACATTTGCCTGTGTCGATTTAGTCTCTGAGATTAAAAAATAGACTATAGAGTCTAGCGTGTATGGCTACAGAGCTGGTCTGAAGTCCTGGGTTCGAGTCCCGGGTCGAATGTGTCTGTTAAGAAATTCTCAGTGACAGCCTAGAGTTGAGAAGTTAAGGTTTTGTACTGTGTATTTTTCACGAAGTTTATTTCATCCGAACTATTTTTTTTGGTTTGTTTTTCTGTTATATTATGTTCTGATATCTGAAGAAAGTTCTCCATTTTAAATGTTTGTGAAATATAACAACAAAATACATTTTACACTTAACAAAATAAAACCTCATAAAATATTAATAACGCCATCTATGAAAAAGTATTACGCATCACTTAATTAGTAAAAGTATAGAAATTTGATTTAAAATTGCATCATTTTATTTTTCTTTATAAAAGTATATTTTAAATCCAGAGTATGTTTTTTTGGGATTTACATACACTTTCCTTAACTTTATTTATTATGTTTATATAAATATCAATAACAATATATTTAAATCTAAATAACGCCATCTGTTTGAACGTTTTACTGGTGAAATTGATTTATTATTTATTTATTTAAGCCAAATTGAAAAAAAAAAACAATGTAAAATACACTACATATAATAAAACGAACGATAAGTAGCTCAGACGTTATTTATTATATCTTATAACAATACATCAGTTTTTACGTGTCTGAATCTTCGATTAACAATACTACTTACTAGATATCTAAATATAGGATAGGTAAATATAAACCCTTGCAAAGTGAGCGTATATTTCGATTAGTTCTATTGAAACACTGCCCACGTAAACACGTTCACAATGCAGCAATATATATTTAAAAGTTGCAAAAATAATGCACGAAGAAGAATTTTTTCAGACGGAGTGTTTTATTTTCGGTAAATACATGTAGATTAAGTAAATATTTTAAGATTTAATCTACGACATAATATAAAAACTGAAATTTCGAACAATTTGAAATCCGCTAAGAACGTTGGCCCAGGTCGGCCAATACAGGTGCAAATTCTAAGAAGCAAACAGAAACAAAACATAATGAATCAGCTCAAAAAGCAACAACGGGAAAAAGTGCTTTTGAGTTTTTGATATGATGATTGATTTTACAATAAAGATTATAAATAAAACTTACGAAATGATCATACGTGCATGATGATAATTTGAAGATTTGTGACTTTATTATAAGGTGCTATGGTGTTGATTAGGTTGAAAATAAAACTATTACTTATAAAAGACTTTGTCTTGGTTCGTTAGTATACAAATGAAGCTGTATAAGTGCATATTGTGTAGTGACAGGATTTAGCTTTGATTTTGTATGTGACACGTTATCTAGTAGTATTGTTGATCGAAGGTCAGAATAATTACATAATTTCATTTAGTTTAGTTATTTTGAATGCAAACGTTGATAATGTAATTTAATCAAGTTACATTATCAACATTTGCATTCAAAATAACTAAACAATATACTATAACTTAATATATCTACATATATTAAAAGCCACTTCAAATTAAAATGGAATCATAGAATAGTAAACGTGGAAATCAAAATATTTTCCTAACTTAGGTAACTAGGTAAAGGTAAGTTACCTTACTTACCTAACTTATTGTCTGTTTCATGTTCTGTATTCACACATGTTTAATAAAATAATTTATTAAAATATTTTGTGTAACATTTCAAGCAAATCTTTAATAAACAACATCGTTTAGAAAAAAGTAACATACAATTCATTAATACATAATTCAACATTATTGTTATTATGTTGGGTGTGGTGCCGAGGTCGGGCTTAGCTACGTCGACCATAATTCAACATTAATATAATATGTAAATTAATGACACAATAAAACTCACAGAAATTAACAAATACCTGTGAGTACTCCACAGTAAGAAACACGGGGCAAAATGTCTTATGTTATGCTAAAATCAAGCTAAAACTCGATAAAAAAATCTCGTAAGCAATGCAATAAATAATCGGCAAACCGCCATATTACTTATTAATTTTATTCAACAAAACAAATCTTTAAAGTCAATAATCTAGTCGGTAGTGGATTGCTCCTTAGCGCAGGATTTGGTGTAGTGCGCATGTGTGAGTGGAGTAGGATAGTGGGATATGTCCGCGGTAAAGGACAAAAGTATGAATGAAACTAAATTTTGTATGTAAACGGTAAGCTAGGATACTTCGGCTTACGGCGGCTGTTTCTATAGTTTTTATAGTTAGAATTTTGCGTTGCGTTTGTGACGGGCATAGGTATATATGTACTCATCATAACCTCACGTCACGTGTACTTGACTTGACATTTATTCCAAATGACCTCTATTTGTAAAAAAAAATGTTGTATTATGTAAATATACAAAAATATCTTCATATACGAAGTTTTGTAATATAGTTTTTCTTATGCGATAATATTTTGATTATTCCGAATGCGTTTGCATAAACGTACTCTAACGATGTTCTAGGATTTTAATTTTCAAGAAGTTGACGTTTATCTCAGAATCTTTCAGTAATAACAATTAACTGGTTGTAGTAATTCTTGTCATATTTAATAATTATAATCTTAAATGTATTAGGTATACTATTAAGTAATATTGCATCAATTCGCAATCTTTATGTAAGCTATGAAAAGCTTTTGCTTGGTTCTCAGGCGGCTTTTTTAATTCGCTAATAATACTTTAATCGGCTCTTAATATCAATCAATTTTAAATGTATTTTGTCTGCGTTGTTCAGGTGGACTAAAAATTACTACATAATACATATTTTTTTAACATTATTTTCTTTATTTCTTAACATTTCCTGTATATATAATTCTATTTCAGCAATGCCAAATTTTATTTGGTTTAAATTTTATTTTATTACATGCGATAATCTATGCTTATAATAAAATTGTAACTGATGGCTGTCTGTACATAGAAGATATTTGAGAAAAACCATTGGGGGTCTTTAACACAATGGAACCCAAAACAATGATTTAGAATTTTTGCCTGTTGTCTGCGCGCATATGCGCGCTAATTTTAGAGAAAGCAATGGTGAAGCGCCAATTTGAGTGTGATTTTCACTAATATATTGTGGTAAACTTCACTTAAAATTTTGGTAGTAAAGTCTTATTTTTAACTCGACGGAATTCTGACATTTCAGAAGTGTTGTCAACTTTGAAACATTGTCACTACAAACGGAAAGCATTTTAGCAAAATAAAAAAATAAACCTCTTGAATTCAAGAGATCAAAAACTAAGACTTACAAAATAAATAATAACTCTAAAATGGTAATTTTTTTTATTATCATATTATTGAAGTTACAATAATTAGTAAGGAAATTATATTTCTATTACAGGAATCCCTGTCCATAGGTTGCAAGCCTTTTTTAGGAAAACCCCTTTGTTTGTAAAATATTTTGTTTTACTCTGTTTTATTCATTTAACCATTAAAAATTTACCTACATTACAGTTAGCGTGCATTAACTGCACAAAACAAAAACTATTTACAATGTTATACATATAGTTTACTTGATCTAATTCTGTTTCATATTTTTTTTATTTTATATAAAAAAAATTCAAAGCAGAAAAGGTTTATGATATCTGAATTGTCAAAGAATGACAGGTGTCATATTTCCGTGGAATTAAAAATCAGACTTAGTTTATTTCAATCGGTTCATAAATATAAAAGTTATGTCAATTTAAAGAATCACCTAATAATTGCAAAAAATAATAAATGATTTACATCAAAATTGTCAAATAATGTACACTTTTAGCCAACGTTTTACTTATTGAATACGATTATCCATTACAGTAATACCGGGGTATTACTGTACTTACGCGATATGTGGGACCAAGCGATAGCCGTGTAAGTCGAATTCGCGTAAGTCGGGGTTCAACTTTGCGTATAAATACATATAAAGTATGTTTAATCGGGGCTAGAGTCTAAAGAAAACTGTAATTTAGAAGAAACATGTTTGATAAAATGTTAGACAATAGAAGAGTTTTCATTGTTACGAATAAAACAACGTAAACCGAAGATATTTTGCTGTCGTTAAGTTTGTCGTTAAGTCGGAGTTAGTTTTAATGTCCGTTGACGTTCGGTCCGTTTTGATACTTGATTCCGGTCATAAAGTCAAATTTCTTTGCCAATTCACAAATTTTTATTTTTGCTTTAAAGTCTTTGATAAAATTCAGCTAATGCTTCAAAGAAAGTGATTTTCTTTTCTTGTTAGGTTCAAATGAGTCATTTTTTGTTCTTTTGGATGACATAATTAGAGGTTATCACTAAAACGCACAGCGTACGTAAAAGAATTACACGCGGAACACGTTCAAATCTGTCATAAACGGAACACTAACATGGCAAAGTGGGAGAGCTGATGCACGCGGCAATCAAAAAGAAAAACCGCGTATCTCCGAATTCGCGTAAAACGGGGAAGCGTAAGTCGGGGTATTACTGTATATCCTTATACGTAAGATTATAAAATATTTTCGTAACTTACAACTTCACCAACTTTTCTGATTGTTTCCACAATTTTTGAGCCATATATAAATCTTGAGGCCTAGAACAAAGACTCTTCAGGCGACAATCTTCAAAGTAATATCCACTTAATTGTTTCACATCCGGCGATACAGCCAAATAAATTGTTGTTTGAGCTCCTTCCCAAGGTGACTTGAAAAATAAATATTGTGCTAAATTAAACAGTCCTCGTAATATGTACATATTAACTTGATTAGAGATCTGTGTACTGACTGCACCTGGGTGTAAGGCGTTCGCGGTTACACCAGTGTTTTTAAGCCTGCGTTCTAAGTCTGTAGTCATAAGCATCGTACAAAGTTTGGCGTTAAAGTAGACTTTATGTTTAAATAGAAGTCTATTTCTCTCGTTTTCCATATTCAAATCGTCCAAATTAACTTTACCATACTTGTAAAGCATAGACGAAACGTTGATTATTCGGCTAGGAGCGGATTTTACTAATAATGGCAGGAGAAGAAACGTTAAAAGAAACGGTCCAAAATAATTAATTTGCATCCCCAGTAATAAACCGTCTTCAGTCATTTTTATCTCTGTACCATATTGCCCAGCATTGTTTATGAGAATATCTAAACGATCTGTTAATTGTGAAACTTTTGCTACAAATGTTCTTACGGAAGTTAGCGATTCCAAATCGAGTTTAAGCAAGTGTACATTGTTATTACCAGAAGAAGAGATAATTTTCTCTTTAGCTGTCTTTCCCTTCTCTGTATTTCTGCATCCTAAAATAACACAAGCACCTCTTTGTGCTAAATCTTTAGCTGTTTCGAATCCTATTCCGCTATTTGCACCAGTAACTATTACCACTTTTCCTACTAAGTGCCCGCTATATTTACACATTCCACATGTTAGCTTGAAATAAGTAAAAACAGAAATAAAAATAATTATTATAACTAATATCGATATTAGAACCAACATGACGTTCGAGCACGACTGCTGCGCCAGTCAAATCAAATCAAAATATACTTTATTCAAATTGACTTTAACAAGCTCTTTTGAATCGTCAATGGTCAATGTCAGTCAAAGGTAACTTATAAAATCTTTATATATATAATTCTTCTGTGAGTGTGTATGTCACTGAACTTCTCTAAAACGACTGGACCGATTTTGATGAAATTTTTTGTGTGTGTTCAAGGGGATCTGGGAATGGTTTAGATTCACAATTTTGTCCAAAAAGTTTGAAATTTTCAAATTAAAGACGTGTAGACAGGACAACGTCTGTCGGGTCCGCTAGTAAATTAGTAAATTTCTTACTGTATATGACTTATATTTACATAATACATTCATTATTATATTTATATTTTATGAAGTGCAGGTAAAATAATAATTTTTCCTCGGTGGTTCAATTACGAAGATAAATTAAATACATAATGTAATTATTAAGTAGATCCAAAGTATATCCTTTATATACTCGTATATACAAATAAACAAACTCATTATACCTTATTATAATGGTAAGATATAAATAACTTCCAAAGCGAAGGTCAAAGTTATTTAAACCCGAATTATAATACCATTACCTTGAGTTGTCATTTTTTATTCGATTGCGGCGAAACCCAGGAGTTGTGTGTTTGAGCTGTATGTATATATGTATGTATGTATGCATGTGTGTATGAATGAATGTATGTATGTGCGAACCTATGTTCTTTCATAATTACTTTTAATTATTCATATCTCATTAGATTCGACTTGATAACGCGAGCGCTATAGGTTATTAAATGCATATTATTACAAAACGGTCAATTGCGAGTTGAACTCGCACATGAAGGGTTTCGTACCATCGTACAAGATATAACATTATATATTAATTGATTAATTCTGCGGGCATTTTGAAATTCTTGGTTTTTTAAATTATTTGCTGTTTTAGCGCCAATAGAAATATACTCTCTGAAAACTTCAACTCTCTACCTATTACGTCTACGAAGCTTAGTAATAGGGTCCCGTTGGCACCCTTGGTGTACGGAAAATAAAAATCAATTTAAAAAAAAGTTTATTTTTATCAATCGGGTTTTGTATTTTTATATATTTTTTTATTTATGTTATTTTTAATTTGGAACAACTATGCATGGTCTGACCATTTTAGACATTTTTATTTTCATATTCGGTTGTTCGAGATATTATATACTGTTAGTACTTATATATAAAAAATTTTTTCGTAAGTCTGTCTGCCTTCAAACCAAAGTTAAGTCACTAATACCTTTATACTCGAGTACTTGAACAAATAACAATATCCGTTGTATAGATACAAATAATACACACTGCAGTACTAACAAAACGTGGAGTAAAGGTAGCCAGTATTTTCTTGTTATGATGGAGTCAACAGGCTTGAAAAGTCACAAAGATTGATTTGTCTTACATCTATCCTTATCTATAATAAAATTGTAACTAAGCCGAATCTGTACATAAAATATTTTTTGGAAAATCTTATTGAAATAAACTTTATTATAGATACAGAGGCCGAATCTATAGTTTTTATTTCAATCTATTTGGTATAGTGATAGCTGATTATCCGGGTCAACATATAGGATATTTTTTATCGCGAGAAAATGTTTCATTTCTGAAAAAATACAAAAACTGCAATGTAAGAGTATACTAATACGTAAAACCTAAGAATTTGGTTTTTTGGTTATCTGAACGCGGGCGGGGCCGCGGGCAATGCTAGTACTTTATATTAGTGATCTATGAGAAGTTTAAATCATATTTTGTTCATGTCCCAACATAAAAAAAAAGTCCAAGTGTGTTACTCTACTAAAAGTTTAAGCAATTTTCACATCAATTTGAACTTGTATTACTTATATATTTCAATCTATGTGTATTAAATCATGTTATTAATTTTCAGTGAAATACCTTCTATGAACCAAATGCTCTATACTTGGGAAAATCCCGCCGGACCGCGCATCCTTATTTTCGAAGGGCACAAACGAAAAGAAATCGAAAACGACTTAAGACAAGACGGAATTGGAGATTTCATGTAAGTATATTTTACAGGTAATAATTTCGCAATGCGTATTTCCTTTCACAGGAACTAACTAGTATTTTCATATTATAAAATTCATACAGCAGGCGATCGCCCGTAGATCCGGTCGATAGACGGAAATGCTGTCAAATGCAAGAGTTTTAACCTTCTGTAGACGTCTGTATGCATTTGAAGACTGTGGGACTATTAAGGAATATGTAATTTTTCTCATATGTAATTGTTTATTTCAACTTTTCGTTATATCCAGGATAAACGAAACCCAACGTGTGTGGTGGGTGTCGTTCCTAGACGGGTTGCAGCGCGTGATCCTGTTCACGGACGACGCGATCCTCGCGAGCGGCGCGCACACCTTCGGCGAGGCGGCGCCCGTGCACACCGAGCTCGTGTTCGCCATACACGGCCTCGGCCTGTCGCTGGTCAATGATCCAGAGTTCACGGAGATACTATATATTAGCATATCTAAGTATGTTTTTGTATAGTTGACCTGAATTGATATAATTTTGTTTATAAATATTTAGCATTTATATTATTTTTACTATTGTTTTACAGTTCAGGTATAATATGGGAACAATGCAAATTCGGGGCGCGAAGATACAAGAAAATCGAGGGCCCGAAAGCGATCCAACTCGAAGAAGCGTATCAGCGTTATCAAACAGAGAAAATGGTTAGCGATACTGTGATACCACCGCTAGTCAAAATAGATGACAAGACCGAGGTTCGTTCCTTTTGTAATTTATCTTTATATGTAATCATTTTTCTTGAAAATTTGACTACATCGCATTTTTTAGTTTAAGCCTTTCGGCGTAATTTCTGTGGTATGTTCGACCTAAGCGAGTCGATTTACCGAGTTCTGATAATGTATTCACTACGACAGGTGGATTTCGAGGAGTTACGTCTTCTCCGTCCCAACCGGCGCCTGCTGCGGCGCACGCAGGAGCCGGGCGTGTGGGCGGGCGTGGCGCTGACGGCGCACGGGCGGCGCCTGCACGCGCGCCTGCACCGCCTGCAGGTGGACCAGCAGCTGCCGCTGCCCACCTTCCCCGTGCTGCTGGCGCCCGTGCCGCCGCCGCGCTCCGTCGCCAACGACGACCCGTCCGGTCGGTCGCCCGCTCGCACTACTCGACAATCTACATACTCTAGGCGACTGCTCAATCGTTATAATGGAAATGTTATCTTGTCAAAAACGTCAATTTTCATTCCAAACAATTTTGAAGATAAAGCTGACTGCCATTCAAAAATAAGTATACAGTCGGTATTACACCATTGACGTCTCGCCTCGTCCTCGCCCAGCACGATTACCTTACCTAGAGGACTTCTTTAGACTTCTTCAGACGACTGTATGGTCTATGCAGACGTTTAACGAAATATACTAGACTGTTTGAATAGAAATATACTGTGTGAATAGATATAATTGTAACTTGCCAGGACATAACAGTGCCATTATAGTGATAGAGCTCTAACCTCGAAACCGTTTGTGCAACCGGTTGACCAACTTCCCAAGAAAGGGATCTTAACTAGAGGGGTTTTACTGCAAAATTTGTGGATAGAAAAACCCATTCTGACGCGTACTCATTACATAGTTAATACATGGTCCTGCTTCGTAATTTGAAGCCAGAACTAGAAATTTCATGTCAAACAATATAATTCCAGGCATAAAACCTTTCATCGAGATATCTATCGTGGAACGCGTAATGGAGCACACGAGCGTGCGCCAGTACAAGTACTACAAGCTGCTCATCCAGGAGTTCCACGTGAAGGTGGACATGGGGCTCGTCAACGCGCTCATGGGCATGTTCCCGCAGCGCCTGCTCACTGAACAGGAGGCGGTCAGTTGAAACGTGGATTGACATTAGAATTTTTCTATTTTTATTAAAAAAATCGTGTTTTTGAAAATTAACTAAATTAAAACTAAGCTTGATTAAAAAAAAAGTTTTATCTTTTTTTGCTAGTAGAGTAAGCTGCGAATGAAGTAAGCTATGAATGTTGAGTGCGTAAGGTTATGACTATCATTGTTTGAAATGATTTAAAATATTATGATAATATTACATTTCTAACACTATGAAAATATTACCACCTAATATTCTTTGGCTTTTCCCGTTTGGTACTCTTAATAAATCCAAAAAAGGGTGCTAATCGTGTGATTTATTATTTTTTCCGATTTTTTGAACAGAAGTATTATTATTTTTTTGCCCGGCATATTTTTTTATTTATTTTAATATTAAATTATCATACTTTCTTGTTTTAGCTGGATGCATTTCAATTGGATATTGAGAGAGCACGACAACCTCTAGAAGCATTAGCGGCTATAGGCGCAGCATCAGACACGAAAAATTTCTACGACAATTTGCATTTATCACCTCTAAAGGTAACTTGATGTGTATAAATGAGTTAGGGCGTGAGGAAGTGTAATGACTTGAATGAAATTTATAATTACTTTGTTTATTATTATTACGATTAATACGATTAATGATTAATGATCAACATACCTACCACGTAAGCAGATTTGCAGGTAAACACTATTTACTTATAAACTACAAAAGATATTTATTTTGTATTGTCTTTATGTCTAGGTTCACGTGTCGTTTTCGTTGGGTGGCGCTACTCAATTGCCTACTTTTGTAGGAACCTTGCTTCAGAGTATTGGTGTTACTTTAACCGATATGAATGACGTCGTTTTTAAGTGAGTGTTTGATTTTTGGAACTGATTTTATAAACTTTTATATATAATTTTCTGACGTTATTAATTCTTTTTTATTATTGAAAAATACTAAATATCGTCACAATAAAATTCTAATCCACTTTTAAAATGATACCACGAATTTTACTTAATGCTTCATTAATATATATTAAATGTAATAAGTAACATATAAACGCACAGATTGTCGTACTACGAGAGAAACTACGAGTTCCTGTCGCAAAAGGAACTGATGAGCCAAGTGCAGAGCCACTACACGGGGCAGGCGCTCAAGCAGCTGTACGTGCTGGTGCTCGGCCTCGACGTCATCGGCAACCCCTACGGGCTCGTCATCGGCCTCAAGAAGGGCGTGGAGGACTTGTTCTATGAACCCTTCCAGGTATCGTGGCTTTGATTTTTTATTATTTATTATATATTTATTGAATTAACTTATTATTGTTTATGCTCGAGTGTAAATAAAATTATGGAAGTAAGTTTAGTAAGTGAGGTGAGCGATTAGAGCTACAGAATTATTATAATAGTTGCCCACTGGACTAGTAGGAATTGAAGATTTTCATTTGGTTTATGGTATATTTGTAACATTCTCGAAATACAAATCAATCAAACTTATCGAACCGACCCTTTCAAGTAAGGCTTCCTTTTAGGTGTCGCATATTTTCGTACTATGAAAAATATAAGTCACCATTTATAAAAGGTGCACGAACAACGAAACGCATATTATACATACATACATCTGTACAACGCACGCGTGTCGCGCAGGGCGCGATCCAGGGCCCGGGCGAGTTCGCCGAGGGGCTGATGCTGGGCGTGCGCTCGCTGCTGGGGCACACCGTGGGCGGCGCGGCCGGCGCCGTGTCGCGCATCGCCGGCGCCATGGGCCACGGCCTCGCCGCCCTGTCCTTGGACGAGGTACTGCCGCTATCCCGCCGCGTCCATACGACGCGCATTGGACGGCGCTATTCGCCCTATTTTTGTTCGCTCGAATAGATAATAGATGTTGATCCGCAATCTGTCGAACATTTTAATTTTATAAAATATGTGTATAATATAATATGATAAATTTTGTAAAATTCATCCTGATTTTAATTGGATAAATTTCAAAAACGGTTTTTAACCATGATAAGCAAATCGTAAAATATATATCGCTTCCCCATACGAACTTTTCTATTTAATTGACATTATGATATGACGTATTGTCCGTTTGAAGTTGTCGACCGCCGGCCGAAGAACTGAACGTCGTGCTGTCAGATTCACTCGCCCACTTTTAATATAAAGAGATTTAAAAAAATCTTATATTAGTAAAAGGATCTTTTTTTTTCTTTTAATTTTCTTCTATACAAAGCTTGTTCTGACAATAACAGACACAAGAAAAAACAATTTTGGCGCAGTCGATCGGAAGTTATGCGCACATATATGCATACATACATTTCGGTGATTCATTTTTATATATTAAATACCTTTATTATATTATATATTATTAACCTTTACCATAAGTAAAATTAAGTAAATTTTAGGGCGTATTATTTTACTTTCATTCGCTTAGATATTTGTTTAAAATCACTTTTTCGGATTTATTTTTTGTCAATTTTACTACCAAATTGTCTATGTGCATATATGTTTTTTTAACTGATATTTGACAGACTTCAAATAAGGAAGAGCTAATTTGAGCGTATGCGTCTTCGTGTGTACGCGATATTTTATAATTGTTAACTGCCACCTTGTCGGATTATAAATAATTTGACTTTATAGATTTTCAGAAATACTCTACACTTAAAGGTGGATAAAATAGTAACTTTTGAAATGAGAATGATGTGTTGTACAATAATGATATTTAAATGATGTTGCATGTATTTTGCTTTTGTACAGGATTATCAGAGACGTCGCAGAGACAATATCAACAAACCGCCTGCAAACTTACAGGAGGGACTAGCTAGAAGCGGCAAAGGACTCGTTATGGTATGAGCCGCTATTCACTGTTCGAGTTTCAAAATATAATGTTTTACTCTATTTTTTTAATCTATTTCGATTCAAATTAACGGCTTTGGGTCACTTCCAGTGAAAAAAAAGTATGGCAAGAACGGTCATATGATATTAAATATTTCCTCGTTCGCGACAAAGCCAGTCGATATATTCACAAACGATAACTCGTTCGATACTTCGAGAGGGAATCGAATCTATGGCCTTCATCTTACCGGCGATCTGTAAACAACGAACAGGGCGTAGTGGACGGCGTGACGGGCGTGTTCACGAAGCCCATAGAGGGCGCGCGCGAGCAGGGCGTGGAGGGGTTCTTCAGGGGGCTGGGCGTGGGCGCGGCGGGGCTGCTGGCGCGCCCCACCGCCGGCGTCGTGGACTTCGCCTCCGGCTCCTTCGACGCCGTCAAGAGGTAGTGCACGCCGCCCGTGCGCGGGCCGAGGCTTGGCGTCGTGTTCGTGAGATACGCGTGCTTTTTGCTTTTTCTTTCTTTTATTTGGATTGGTTTCGTTAGGTTTGTAATTAATATGGTTTGAGGGTGTACGAGTGTATCTATTTCTAACGCATTCTATTAGTTACATTATATCTTTTGATTCTTATTTTTATAGGATCACCTAAGGTATAGCCTATTCATTAAAAAAGTAAATAAAACCCGTTTACGATTTGACTAATATTAATCCAACGCTTTGTAGGTACATAACATGACTTTAAAAATAGTAAAATACTTAAAATCTTCGCTTCAAAAGACTTTACGATTGAATTTGGGATATATTTTCGAGTTAATACGCATTTAAGATCGTTACGAACATCTATACATATAAATAAAATCGAAGTGTCTATTTGTAATGCCAAAATAACAGCTTTTTACTAAATGCACATGAGAGTATATACGGTACCTATAATCAATCTTAACGGGACTTTCTCTGGCAGATAGCTGATGTTATAAGAATTGACTTAAGCTTCTTAGACTTCTATTTAAAAAAAAATTACGGTTCGGCGCAAAATATTTAAAATCAGAGTCAGAAGGGGTGTTTGGTAAATAATTTGTATATAAATAATATTCAATTGAAGTGTGTGTTTATCGCATTGGAACGTAAAGTTAATTTTAATTGCACACTTACATGTCATTTTATACGCGGTTAGAACAAACGGGTCGCGTTAACTAATAAACAATATATAACGATTGAACAGGCCATATAGACGCGCTAGTTAATAAACGAATAAGATACGTACAGAGCACAGCATAGATATATAGTATTAGCACATTCTACACGTTCGTACATTTGTCTAACGAAGGCTTCTAGATTCGGCAATCGTGCGGAGAGTGCGAGATTTGACGCCTTTCTTTCTTCTGGTCCTGTCATTTAAATTTTGATGGGATGATAATTCGACATGACCAACGCGACGAGAGATCAGGACCGACTGCTTCACATGGTCTTCTTCTTCTTCAGTCACGGCTTTTTACGCACTTAGGCATCTTTGCCCGTTGTGCGTGAGCTTGTGCTGCTGTGTGTGTTATTCTTTCCACCCCAAAGCGTCCCAGTAGTCTAGCAGGCTGCCGGTGTCCTGGAAGATTTCTGGGATCGATCTTTTGGGGCCGAGTTTTTCTTCCCGTAATCGTTCCAGTGCACTACATTCAGTCAGAATGTGAGCTGGTGTTTGATCATCTTGGAGACACGCTCTGCAGAGGGCGCTGTCCGTGTGACCTATGTTAAAAAGATGTTTATTGAGTTGGCAGTGTCCTGTTATCAGTTCCACCACCGCTTTTAGTTTGGGTCTATCTAGGCGTGTTAGTTTCATTGTTAATTGTTTATTTACTTTGGGGAAGGCTTCGTTCGATTGACGGCAATCTGTATTAGCCTTCCATAATGTGTCAACTGTATTGTTAGTGAAATCTTGTAACCGTGTTTTGTATTCGCAATGTGGGATCGGGGTTAGAGGTGTAGGACCTTGAACTTTTAGTCTAGAGGCTTGTTCGGCTAAGTCATCGGCTTCACATGGTCGTCGAGGCACGGAGGTGAAACACCGTCGAATTCCCAATTTCGGACTCTCACTGAAATTTTTTTAACAGAAAGACTCGATAACTAAACTCGGCCCGACCTGGGACTCGAACCCGGGATCTCCGGATTTGTAGCCGTGCATGCGAGTATCGAAATCACCGAGGCGGTTAAAATAAATAGTAGTATATAGTAATAAACGGAAAAGTTGGGTTATAAGATGTAAGGGTAACGTAGGGCGTGGTGGAGGGCGTGTGCGGCGCGGTGGCGGGCCCGCTGCGCGGCGCGCGCGCGGGCGGCGCGGCGGGCCTGGCGCGCGGCCTGGCGCGCGGCGGCCTGGGCCTGCTCGTGCGCCCGCTCGGCGGCCTCGTGGACTTCACCTCGGGCCTGCTCGCTTCTGTGCGAAGGTTCACTACCTAGTCTCTCGTACTTGATCTAATTACACTCGAAAAGTCCGAGCCGTATTGAGATGAGATTTGATAAATAGACTCGCCATTACCTTGAGAGCTTCTGTGGTCTTCGTTTTGGGTGTGCTTATGACTTAATACAAACATTTAAATCTATAGGATAGCTCGTATCACACTTAGAACCTTTGGGAACTTCACCTCGGCGTAGATCGCGTCTATGTGAAAGTCCATGCTGCTCGCCTCTAACATGGCTAAATAAATATAAGGAAAATTGCCCTTACCGTTCTTAGAGTCTTTAGAAGTGTTCATATGTATATAGTACAGTTCATATTGGATAACGCTATATGATTAGACACGCCCTGGCCTTTAGAGCGTTTGTGGTCTTCACCTCGGGACTGCTCGCGTCCTTTTGAAAGTTCATGTTAAAAGCCCCTCCGAGCAGCTAAATACTAATCTTTGAGGAAGTGTCCATATTGATATGAATGAACACATCATTCGTTATTCGTTCTTAAACAGTAATGTGTGTCACACGGTAGTTCCACTATATATTTTTTTGTAAATTTTTTATTTTATAAAAGTTTCACTACTAATTTAGTTGCAAGCTAGCGGTAAAATGCCCTCTAAAGTTATATAATAAGGTACTTAAGGCAACCTGTTCTGATAACTCTAGAAATTCCAATAGCTCAAATGATTTTTCATATGTAATATGTATGTATCGTATTATTTTATAAAATTACAATTTAAACAAGATTTTTATTAAATTTTAATTTTTACTGCAAAATAAATACAAATAATAAAAAAATATGCTTGGACATTAACATACAACATCATCTAGTTACATGGTAAGCTATGAGGCTTGTGTTATGGATACCAGATAGTTAATACACTACATATATATAATTTCAAATACATACATATCATAAATATAAAAACCCATGACTGGAGTACAAACATTCGTGTTCATCACACAAATGAATGCCCCCAGCGGGACTCGAACCCGCGACCGCTGGCGCAGCTAGTACAAATTGAGCCAAACGTGTCGTCAAAAAATAAAAAACAATATATTTTCATGATAGGGCAAGAATGAGATGTATTATATTTAGCACTTAAATAAAATTAATTGTCAAACATAAATGAATTACGAAAACAATGATAAGGAAAACCTTCCTTAGACGGGGCAATGTGTATCTAGAGTTACATCTTTAACTAAATGTAATTGATTCAATACGTGCAATTGAAAACGAGGATTTTGATTCGGGAAAGGGCAAATTTGCTATATTTTAACCATTTTTTGGCGAAGTTGTTAAGTCATAGTTCAGTCAGTTAGGTTGTCTTTAGCTATAATAGAAAGCAATGTAAAATATTATTAAATAATATATTTTATATATCCACTACCATAAATAAAATCATAATTTTAATCTTTTATAATTTTATCGTCATGAATAATATATTGAATTTTAAATAACATAGAAAAGGCTAACTGTAAAGTAGATCTATATCGGTCGTCACTCATATCGTATACCTTTGTTTTATTATTAGTAGATGTATTAAGTAAGTAGTACACCGACTTAGCTTTCATTGCATATAATTTTACAGTTAAAAATGCTTTTTAACTTGTGTTATTATGCTTACATATACTAATCTGTGTTTTACTAATTCCCCTCCGAATGCTTCGCTATATGCGTTAAAGTAAATTTATAGTGAGTAACATTAATAATAAAATCAAATTATTTAAATGGAAATATGTTTTAAAATAATAGTTGTATTCTATATTGATACAAAGTTAATCTTAAATATAAAAGAAAAAAATATAATATGTATTTGTGTTTGTATAATTAAATCTAATGTATAGTAATACGAGTATGTATGTAACAGAGCGGCAGATTTCTCTGAAGAAGTGACCAAGCGCCGGCCGGCTCGTTACTTGGCGCCCGACGCGGGGGTGAGACCCTACTCGAGGCTTCAGGCTGAAGGATACAAAATGCTACTCGAACTCGAAAAGGTAATAGATGTTTTATATGTAGTTTGTGGGTCCAGATATCTTTGGTAACTTGCTTTTGTTCAGGATAAGCCTATGTCAATAATTAATCCATACAATGAAGCACAAAAATTTGCTGAACGAAAATCGAAATTGCTTTGTTGCTGCGAAATTTAAATTCAAATCAACAAACTTTCGCATTTCTGGCATTACCTAATATATCCAGAATAGATGAGGAGAGTTTGAATTGGATATATAGGTAATGAAGAAATCCTCGACACCTTTTAAATGACAAGGTTAAAATATGAATTTTACATTTAAACATTTGGCGCGTGATGGGAACGAACAATTTGCTGCAATGCGCAATAGTTTCCTAAACGAGAATATCTGTTATTTCTAATTTATATCTTAACGAGTATATATTATTAAATTCATTGTATGTAAAAGAATTGAAATTATACTTATCATTTTATTAGTAAATCGATATACATAAAAACACACTGTGACTGACTTATCAATGCAAAACTCAAACCGCTGAACGGATTGGGTTAAAATATGGCACACAGAGAGTTATTATGTCGTAGCCATGCGCTAAGAACGGATTTTTTTAAAAATTCAACTCCTAAAACGGTGAAACGGGGTTTCAAAATTTGTATGGAGAAATCACATAAAAGATATATAGTATTGATTCTAAAATTCGCAGGAGTAATTCCTGTCTATAAAGTATAAATAAAAAAAAGACGTACTTCGTGCTTTTTAATACCCCTTTAAGGGATGAAGAAGTAAAGTCTAAAAATCAACATGGGTGTCATTTTGAAGGTTTGTCGTGACGTTGATCAAGTAAATGTCATCAATTTTTAAATAAATTACACTTTAAAGAAAAGTAAAAAAATCTTAATTTACGATTTTGTAAATGTCTAAACTAAAACTTATCAATCAAAATCAAACTTGGCGAGAGCGAAGCCGCGGGCAAAAGATACTTATTAATTGAAAATTAACGGTGATAGAGTGATATCGTCATATTATGTTTCTAAAGTATTTCGATTATATTTTGTTTCAGGGCAAGTTTGTGAGTACAGACACGTATGAGGCTCACGTGTGGGTGATCCCGGCCAAGGAAGTCGTGATGTGCACGAACAAGAGGCTGCTTTACTTGGAAAAGAATAACGTTTTCGGCGGCTGGCAGGTCGATTATAATGATATATTTGTTTTATTTACCAAATTTCCATTTTATTTACTGTGACTTTGCAACACCTAAGCATTTCTTTGATAATTTACAACAAGACGCACTCCATATATCAATGTGGCAATTTGAACTCGATTATTAATTTTCTTGTTTTATATGAATATGCTAATATAAAGACAATTAATTTTTTTATTCACTTTATGCTCGACTGCTAACGTTACATATCTTTTGATCAGATCGTATGGACATACCTGTGGTCGGAAATCCCCGATGTGCCGACAGCAGTCGCTAAGGGCGTGTACGTACCGACTGCGAAGAAGAAAGTGCTGGGAATGTTCTCTTCGTCGGGCTCCGGCAAAGTGATATTCCTGTACGACGAGCAGCAGAAGAAGTATCTGCTCGCGCAGTGCCAGCGGCTGATGGCGCGTTGACATGAAATCGTAGAAAGGACGAGCCCGACCGGACGGTTGAGCGAATTCTTTCTACTTTTCTTCGATTATCGCACCGCGTTGCTTTCTCTCGCATACTACTTCAACCTGCACCACTTGAGCCCGAAGGGTTGCCGATAGCTTCGATATCTGCAACCGCTCAGTTTATTCCATAACAGTGAACTTTATCATCCCATATTAAATTTTGTATTGAAGATTTGTGTCGAATATAAACAACCCTAGACGACATGCGCACTCTACTTTATACTTAACGGCAGAAGAACTTCACGTATAGAAGCTGTATGGCATAGCTACGGTACGTTTTATTTTGCTTACACGTGACATGACTTATTTTTATTATTTTGTTTTTATTATTTTTATTTATATACGGTACACCAATGTTACTAGATTTTATTTATATGATAATAAAATCGTTTCGTATGTACAAATACTTTCCTGTTTTTTAAAATCTCAGATTAACTTTATTGTTTCGAATAATACATACATTATTTTTATATAGTAGACACATTAAATATCATTTTGTGTGACTTTATCGTTTGTTAGTATTTTTACATTTTGATGCGTTTTGGTTAACAATTCATTTTTTTACTCATAAAAAGGATTTAAAGACACACATTTCATCTTTAGTTTTAATTAAAAATATTACATAATTGAATAATACATTTTATATTACGAATCTATATTGAGAGGTATAGTATGGACTTACAATATAATAATTATTCAACAAATAAAAGGTAAATTGTGTATAAGATGTGAAGCAAGCATGTTTATAATTTTATTGTTTTGTTATCGTCAAATTTATCTTATTAATATTATTTGAGAGAATGAGAGTACAAAGATTACCAAGTTTTGTTACAATATTCATATTAGTTAGGATGTACCAGCACCAGTGCCTTATATTATACTTTACCAGAGCGAAGTGACGTGTGCAGTGTTAAACAGTTCCGTTTCATTATAAACGTTTGTTATTTGAAAGTTTTATATTGCGTTAACTGTTGATATAGTGCTCGCTAGGGCTGTTATGCATATTTTTAAAATACCCGACGTTCGATGATCGATATTTTAAATTGTTTAAAAGTTGAATATATTATATGGAAACAATATCGATACTTCGAGTTCGGTTCGAGTACAGGTTATCCAATTAATTATATAACACTTAAGTTAAAATATACGAAAATTTTAGGTCATAGTTTTTACTACTTGATTAGAATAAACAATTATGTGTACCAATATTTTCAAGTAATAAAAGTATTCATTTTTTTATACCTTGGCTCTTTGACTACTACGATTATTCAACGTTAAAAGTTTTATTTTCAGAGGAAACCTAATATTTTAAAGCTATTTCTGATAGCAAAAGAGCCTCTATCTAGATTTTGAGCGTATTTCATGGCCTTAAAAATATATTGACCGTCGATAACTAGATTTCAGTATCTTGTTATTAATAAATAATAAATAAATCTGACATAATATGATAATTTATATTTCATGAACAATCCTAGTGGTCACGTCGGGGGCAGATTTTTTTGTGCGCTTTGTGAATGAAACTTAGCATTTGTTAACATTTTTCTTCTTTTATATGATGTTTATTTTTTGAAACATTTATGTGCTTATAAAAGGCGACTCAGGATATCATAGAATTAATTTCTACTACTCCAGATAGTTACGAGTAACTACCAATTCTGAGCTCGCCTTCTTTCGTGTCTATTACGAGTATATGAGAAGTAAATTATAATATTTGCTTCGCGCTATATACCTACTTTATTCTAGTATATGTTTGTCTTGTTCAAGCTTATGTATTATCCTTTAAATTGATAATAAATTATTTAAAGGAAAAATATTTTTATTTAAATTCCTATTTATTATTATACTTATCCAATGAACGTTACACGGATAAGTAATTACAATGATTGATCAGTAGGAGGCAGCAGTTAACAAGATTAACATGTTAAATACATCCTAGTCTAATTTGAGGAATCATAACGACATTTAAGGGTACATTGAAATCAATAAATATTATGTCGATGGTAAGCTTCTTTGGTTACCCAGTTTTCAATTGATCAATTGATTTGATAGATTTTCTTATTGAAGATTAGAATTGTAAATATGTGAGCTCAAAAATAGAAAACTGTATAGAACAAATATAACGTAACTGTATATACGGAGTGGAACAAATCGATGGGACATGGAAGAAAAGTAACTTAAATATTGAAGTTATCAAGATTTACTCAAAGGAAACATTTCTTTATTTTTAATAATATTATAACTGCATTTTTTTTAAAAAAAACCTTACCTGAACCGGGAATCGAACCAAATAAAAATGCAAAAAAAAGACCTTCACTATTTTATCGAATTAATCGATGGAGTCTATGGGAAGGATAAAATCTCTCCAACAAACATTGCGTCTTAGAATTGAAGAAAACTATGAAATCTTACAAATTATACATATCGACTCTAACATCGTGGAATAAACGCACAGGACATGGAAGAAAAGTGTCTTAAACACTGAAAATATCAAGTTTCAGTCAAAGAAAACATTATTTTATTTTTAAAAATAAGAATAATTTAATTATTTTTTTTGAAAGAGGTGACCTGTTTTTGGTGACCTGTGTTTGTTCCACGATGTTAGAGTCGATATGTATAATTTGTAAGATTTCATAGTTTTCTTCAATTCTAAGACGCAATGTTTGTTGGAGAGACTTTATCCTTCCCATACAACCTATCGATTAATTCGATAAAATAGTGATGCTTAATAAATCTCAGTTCGCTCTATATCGATGAAACGTTTTTGTCGTACAGTAATTTACACAGTAGAGTAAATCCAAAGATACAGTTTGTGCAAGCAAGGGAAACTTTTAGTCGTTGAGGAATAAATAGAAATGTCTATTTACACGCGCGGTAAAGCCACTGCAATTATTTATAGTATCATCTTTTTTTGAGCGAAATCGTAAGTGAGACTTCTGTAGGACTACGTACTTAGCCAGAGCAGACGTTGCAACTTATATGACAAATAAAAAACAATTGATTTTTTTTAAACACGACTCTTTATGTAATGAAATTATTTGTTTAAGAATGATAATAAACTTTTCCTACGTGTAGAGTCCACTTTATATTTATGTATGATTAATAAATATGAAAGATCAATGGAAGAACGATGGATTAATAAAGTAATCCGTACAGAGCATAAAGAAGATGAAGAGGTAATCGAGACACGACGTGTAAAAACGTGACAGCTACTTCTATAATCTAAATGTTTTATATATCTAATTGTGAATTGTGAAAATAGAAAGGTATTTCGGACTTAGATCATTAAAAACTTATACTATAGCTTAAATATATTAATTCGTTGTGAGTGTACAATAATGGTTATAATTAATTTATGAAATTAACAAAGAAATAATAATACAGACAAATTGACGTTTAGACAAAAGTACCAATACCTAATGTATCTCTATATCTCGATATATTCTATCCTCTAGAATAATATCGATTTAAATCGACATTCTCTAAACACTACTATCAGGGCCGAATTAACCATGTCGGGGGTCTTCGGGCAATGCAATTCTCGGGGCCCCATCGCTATTTTTTATGTTGAGAAGTGTCTACATACAGGTGGTTAAGTGGAACTCACCGGCTAGAAAAACCAGTACTACCCACTAAAATCCAACAAAACCTTCCCCCGTCATAATGGGACGTCACAGGATCACTTACGTACACAACCACGACGATGGGGGCCCCATGACCCTTCACCCTTTTATAATTTATTGAAATACATTTTTTTTACCACAGTGCAATTATATCCGTAATATATCATCACGGTAGATTTCCGGCTTGGTTTTCGAAACACTTAATTAGATTGATTAATAAAAAAATAAAAATACATAAAAAATGGAAAATTTATGGACGACCTAGCGATTATGACCGCTTTTCAGAACTTCATCGTGAAACTAAGAATCTAGAATTAGAATGTTATAATTTTTTCATAGAAATGACAGAAACACGTATTCGCTATAATTCAAAACACCTTTGGTCCTATGTAAAATCTAAGCGATTTAGTAACTGTATCCCAGAGAATACGTTTCTTGATAATCAGTTTGGTTCGGATGGTCAAACTATAGCTAACTTGTTTAACTCATTCTTTCAATCGTTTTTGAAGTTGACGGAAATATTAAAACTAGAGAACATATCTTACAATCTAGACATAATATATCTATTGGCAATATTAATATAACTAAAGAGACCATCGAAAAATATTTATTAAAGCTTGATTGTTCCAAAGGAAGTGGCCCTGACCAATTGCATCCTATATTTTTCAAACGTTGTGGTAGTCAAATCTCTATTCCGCTACACATACTATTTATGAAATCTTTACATTCAGATGTACTGCCACCAATATGGAAGAAATCTATTATTGTTCCAATATTTAAAAATGGAGATAAGCATAATATTAGAAACTATAGAGGAATATCAAAAATATCAGTAATACCAAAATTATTAGAAAAAATTATTTATGATACTTTATTCTCCCTAATGCGACCCTTACTTATTTCACAACAACATGGATTTGTTAATAGACGTTCAACTGAATCAAATTTGTGCGAATTCCTGGATATTGTGCACTCAGCTATGAGTAGCGAATTTCAAATCGATGCCGTTTATACCGACTTCTCCAAAGCCTTTGATAAGATCTCAGATTCTATATTAATCCGCAAAATAGAGCATGCTGGTATACATGGTGATCTCTTAAGGTGGCTTGAATCTTATCTTCGCGACAGGTCTCAAGCGGTAGCTGTTAAGGGATTTATCTCTAGCTTTGTTCCCATTACATCTGAAGTTCCACAGGGTTCTCACCTTGGCCCTCTTTTTTTTAATATTTTTATAAATGACATTTTACAGTCTTATCAAAATTCAAATATACTACTTTATGCAGATGACACAAAGATTTTTAAAATTATAAAAACAAAAGAAGATTGTGCAAAACTTCAGGATGACTTAGTTTATTTAGAGAATTACTGTAGATCTAATGGGTTATTTTTGAATATCAACAAGTGTTGTGTTATAACATTCTCCAGAAAGAAAGCCCCAATTATATATGATTATAAATTTTTTAATAAACAACTGAAGAGAGTGTATGACGTGAAAGACCTGGGCGTGTTCTTGGATGCTGAACTTATATTTGATAAACATATAAATAATATAATTACAAAAGCATACAAAATGCTTGGTTTTATATTTAGAAGCGCTAGTGATTTTAAAAGCATACATACATTTAATCTGCTGTATAATTCATATGTTAGATCTCATTTAGCGTATGTTTCGACTGTGTGGAACCCGCAATATAACAAATATATTGAAGCAGTAGAGAGTGTGCAAAATAAATTTATAAAGCGATTGAGGTATAGATTTGATGTAGTTGACATAAAAAATTTAAATATTTTATCATTGAAGGAACGTAAAGAATACAGAGACTAAACTTTTCTTTATAAAATCTTACATAATTTTATTGGTTCCAATTATCTTCTAAGCAATATTAATTTCAAATGCCCAACTTTTTGCACCCGTTCTAAAGATACTTTATGTGTCCCTATGTGTAGAACAAATCATGCCAAGAACTGTTTTGTAATTAGAGTTAGTAGATCGCATAATACATATTATAACCAAAGTGACATATAGTAATATCAACAAATTTTCTCAAAGCATTAAGCATAAACTCGATCATCCTTGATATAATATGTATTTTGCAATCCTCTCTGTACACAAATATTATGTTTAGTTTATTTTACGTATAGTTTGTATTATTTTTTTTTCACCTCATGTTTACTTATAAGTGGAAACTTTATTGGCTGATGAGAAGAATAGTTCGTATTTACATATATCTGTATTTTAAAAACTGTTTGTTTCCCAACCGGTAATAAATAAATAAATAAGTAATTACGCTATTCAGTAGATTTCATAGTAGGTAACTCTTGTATTTGTCCTTATGGTCAGTTTTTTACCTATTTTTTTAATTTTCCATATCAAATTTACACTCGATCAAACATTTTTAATTATTTTTTCTTGGTGCATTGGGTCCCTAGCCGATGCGGGCCTCTACGCAGCTACCTACACTGCCTTATGTATATTCCGGCCCTGACTACTATATAATACTAATTTTTGACTGTGACCTTGTGCTCGATAGGTAGGCACATAAACGTTGATATGACATTCGTTAACAACATTCTGATGTTCAACGTACCCGAGACGTAGGCGCTAAATTTCAGGATTACAATAAATAGATAACGATATAAACCAAATTCATATAAACTTACTACTCAGTGTACAATCAAAGTGAGCTGTAAAGAGGTTTATATCCAAACAATAAAATGGATTCTAGATGATGGCTTACGTCGTCACTGTTACGATTATTTTAAGGACATTAAAATTTAAGAGATACTCATTAAACATCGAATATGAAATTGAAGCAACCTCCTTCCTTAATATGTAAGGTATAAATAAAACAAATACTGTCTATCGCTCGAATCTAGTATATATGTACATACCTAACTTGATTAATCACATTTTAAGCTTATGTATGTATATTAGATGACTTTTAGTACAAAAAATCACATGAATCCATTGATTTGAAAAAAAAAGAGAAAATTCAAGTTAACGAGTTAACACATTTACATCTGCGCTGATCTAATAAAAAGAATTGACTTAACATCATGATTGAGAGACTTTTGTTAGATTGTGCACGACGCGTGGGCGATGAAGCAAACGAGGGAAAGTGTAATAAAATAAAACACTCCTTTTACTATGGGAACTTTTTAATTAGGAAAATTTTCTAGTTAGGTATTTATAATTACTTATTAAAAGTTTTTATAATTTTAGCTTTAAATATACATACCTATTGTATAAATATTATGTAGAAGAATTTCAACGGTTTAAATGTTTTAGTTATTAAAAAAACCCACATTACAGTAAGTTAAAAATATGCATATAGTATGATAAGGCTTTCTCCCCAATATGCATTAAACTAAAAAGTGTCAACTTCTGTGTTAAAAGAAACGCATCGTTGGTATCGATAATACTGTGAACAATATGGTAATTATTATATTGCCACTTTGCTATAACAGATTTTATGTTTATAAAACGATACATTTCAATGAAGTGGAAAATATAAAATTTGAGATACTGTATACTGTATGCTATGTCGTTTTAAAACTTTGAAATGATATATATATGTATGTGTTAGGTTTAAAAATAAATGAGAGTATAAACTATAGAACAGCCAGTTAAAGCTTTGTTTAGATTTGATCGATGGCTAATGTAGTTTTATCTGACCGACTTATTCCGCTTAATCAATTCACAGTTGCTAGGTAAAGTTTAAAAAAAGAAATTGTAAAACGAAATATCTTTTCGTAACATATAATATTTCTAAAATATATTAATTATATGGACAAAATGTTTTGTCTTTAATAAAAATAATAATTATTAGACATAAATAGTTACATTAAAACGCTTCACATAATTTAGTTCTCCAACGTTTTTCATAATACACAGAGTGTACTTATATCACTTTGGCAAACGTAGGTATTTATCTATATTATACTATGTTGAGTTAATTAAGCAACTGGAGTTTAGGTTTCTCTTGATAATTCTTGAAGCAAGTGTGAAATGTGAGATGTATGTTATATGTATGACATTTAGGTATTCTAATTTTGATACAGCCATGCTACTACGAGTATATGTATACCGATCTTTGTTGCAGTGATTTAAGCCAAACTTAATTTTATTATTACCAAGAAGACTTAATTGGATTTTACATTGTAAAGGTCTTATTGCCTCACAGGTCTAATTTATTTCTATCTTAAAGATAACGCCATTCTCGATCGAGGGAGGCTGTTGCAGTAAGATATACCTACACCATGTAATTAAAACGAAGACGCCAATCCAATAGAATAGAATAGAATATAGAATAGAGAGATCCAATATTTATTTTATTAACGCAGAACGCTTTTATTTTTGCGTATACTGTATAATTTCTAAAGATAGTTATTAATTCTTTATTCTCTAAGAAACTATAAAAGCTTTCAAATCATAAATTACTTTGAAGAATAATTATCTTTACATTTGTTTTTGCATAATTTTATTTACTTCCAAGCAATTCACAATTTTAAAAAATAAGGAAAAATAGGCGTATTTTTTAATTAACTATTCATTTAATGTTAACAAGGTAAGGACGTCCTTAATAAAAAGCCTCGTATACAAACGATATTTCAAACAAGGCAGGGCGTCGGTGGATCGTCCTGTTTAGTAGAAGACTCACGCGAGTCAATTTTTCATGGCAATGTTCACTATAATATTATAACGTTATGGCACGAGAGTGCGAGATGATGCGTTACAAATTTAGTTTTAAAATTAATCCCTTTAGTATTGTATGGATATTCATATATTGTCAATCTTGCTTATAATATAATGTATCTTTATTTTATTTTTTTTTATTTAAAAATGATGTGACATTCCGCAAACTAATTTTGGTCCTTAAAAGACATTAATCAATTTATTATTATATTATAAAGTGTTACTTTACGATCGAAATAATTATTTTGTATGTAAAAAATGTTAGTTAATCTTTTAACAACTTTCTAGTTCATGTTAATTGGCCAGTAAACTTGGAGTGGATCAATAGCTGACCACCAATAACTAGAATTATAGAATATCAAGTACAAAGTACTTTTAAAGTGACAAGTGCAGATGCAACGTAGCGCCTTGGAAGCGCCGTGCGCTAATTGCCTTCTAAAATTATAGTCGAAAGGCGGTGATAGAGATACCTACTGTCCGTGTTCGTGTCAGATCGATGTAGAGATCGCTTCAATGAACATATTCTATTTATAAAAGATAAATAGCAATACTTAGATATATTATATAAAAATGTATTATATATGTTTATTATACGAGACAGTTTTAATTAAAAGTTGTACACACAAATAAAAAAATGCACTAGTGTGCGTGTGTAATGTCTAAAATCATTGATCTATAATAGCACTTATAAATATTTTACAAGACTATGCTATAAATACGAATCTCGTAATATAATTGCCTACCGAAATTTGTTGAACTCAAAATTAAAAAAGAAACGTCTTAATCGAAATAAACAGGACGCAATTCATTTTCCTTGTTCCCCTCTCAGTTGTTATTTCATGCATAATTTACTAATTGAATACCAAACTAAAAAATATATTTTACGAATTTTTGTTGGTCTATATGGGCTTCTCGTTAGAACTTTCCATATTTTTATATTTTATTTAAAAATAATAATTTAATGTACGTAGCTAAATGTCCTAAACATTACTTAGTGCTGTTTATTTTTCATTGTAATTTACTGGTGATATTCACTCTTTATTCCATTGGAGTTCTTAATTCCACGCTGTGTCTTTGATTACCCATTTATCACAGTTGGATACCGTAATATTCGGTACTTGACTACATCAGACCCTTACCTGTTGAGATGGTATTAGTTCTTCTATAATACAATGTACATATAATATGACACTATAAACAATATTATTTATGTAGCCAAGCAATGTATTTTGGCACTTAATAAGTGTAGTAGCTTTCGGTAAAGGTTAGTATACGCTTTAATGGATCTGTGTAATTGTACATTAAAATCATTGTTTAATGGAATGTGATTAAGACGTCATCTACAGAGCTAAGTGTGTTAGTTTGTAATGTTGTGTGTGTTTTAAAAATATTATTTTTTTTGGTTTAAAATTTACATATATCATCCTTGAAACTGGTATTAAATTATGATAGTCATGTATACAATACAAGTGTATTCAATAGTTATATTAATCTCATATTATTTACAACTTGTGTATTAATGACTTTGGTTGAATAACCATTTTGACCTACTTTTTCTCCTATCTTTATATGTAACTGCGTTGACTATATATACTAAACATATACTTTAATGAATAATATTTTTCTGTTAAACGATTGGCTATTTTAAAATTACAAAAACAATTTATTTATGTTCTCCTAAAATAACGTGTGACTTAGATACTTGGCAGAACAGCCTTTCATCACGTTGAATGTAGATATATAATTAAGATTGGGTTTAGCAGTGTCCACTAATACATCTTAATTTTCTACTAGTGACTAAACCTCGCTCCGCTCGGTTTTGTCCCTACTGACGTTTTAACGTTTTGTATAGATTTCTCATCTCATCAGAGGTAAGATATTTTCCCGCAGTGAAAAGTATCCTATAGGTATATGGACCCGGATTACCGCTATCATCATACCAAATTTCATCAAAATCCCTCCAGTGGTTTTTCCGTGATTCGGTAATATACAGACAGACAGGGAAAATTTTTAAAAACTATAGATTCGACCTCTGTATCCATAATAATGTCTATTGCAATATGGTTTTCCAAAAAATAATTAATGTAAAGATTCGTCTTAGTTACAATCCATACTATATATTAATAATATTATAATTAATGTAAAAGTGTGTTTGTTTGTTTGTCTGTCTGTTTGTTTGTCTTTCTTTCACGACGAAACGGAGTGGCGGATTGGCGTGATTTTTTTTGTGTGGAGATAGTTGAAGGGCTGAAAACGCGGGAAAACACGTTATAATACAATCCAAAAAAATATTCATGATCAAAATACAAAAATATTCATCATTAAATTACTTGAAAGTTGGTATTAATGCTTTTTAATAAAATTAAATAAATACGTGTTTTAGCATTTTTCTAAATTCATCCTATAAGTGAGTAAAATAGGGGATGAAAGTTTGTATGAAACTACCTTTTTAGAGATTTTATTGTAGTTTTAGCGCGAGCAAAGCCGCAGGTTCTGCTAGTTTAATTATATGTATAGATATCAATTAATCCCTTAACGACCGCGGACACGCCGGCGTTACAGTTAACAATAGATTTCTTAGAAATTTAATTAATATCTTAGAAATTTACCTGGAGACGATAAGCTTGTATAAAATAGAGTAATTATTTTTATAGTATACAATAAAAGAAGTGTTTATAGTGCAAAAAAATGAACTATTTTATTCAAAAAACAACGGCAATGACGGTATGCTCTAAGTCGATATTTACGAGCTGTTCTACGAGTGTCTACGAGTGTCTACGAGTGTCTACCAGTGCCTACGAGATATAGAACCACATAGTATGGATACGTACTATTTTGGCTAATTGACTGAAATAGTATGCCACATAAAGTGCTTTACCGAAAATGTTTTTTTTAAAGATAGACAGGTTTAATAATGATTAATTAAAATTATTAATAATAATCTTTTGGTACGAACAAAATGTTATAAGGGAACAATAAATTTATACTAGTGTCGATCGATAAGTATTTACGTGTGTAGTCACTTAGTAATATAAAATAGAAAACACATCTTGAGTTCTTTCATCTTTGCTCGTGTATTTTTTCACAGTCCCTAAATATAACCATTTCCCTGTATTGTCGCGCGTAGGAAGAGAGTCTAAAGCTAACTAAAATGCAATTTAAGTTTTCATATGTAAGGAATGTTTTTCCAGTAAAATAATAAATAATCATTAAAATTAAATCAACTAATAATGTGCAACTTATTAGATAGACAAAATTTATAAAACTGTTTCTATTATCAAACATCCCACAAACATACATTTTAAATCAGCAACGTTAAAATTTTATTAATAAAAGCATAGTCATTAACATTTCTAAAGGAGCTGTTGTAACGATAGTAAACTGGAAAATCGAATACACTTTGTACTTTTCAGTCTTGCATCAGCTTATAGAAATTGCAAGATTGTCTCATATTCTTCTACCCTATGAGATGCATTCATCTGTTAACCCAGATATGTTTTTTATGTGCGAAGAAAAATGTATTTTATATTTAAAGGTGTAAAGAATATAATGGAATAATAGTCAGGCATTATCGGAAAGGTAATTTTATATGGATACAAGAAGAACAACGTAAAAGTTTGCAGTCACTTTGAATAGCAGATGATTTTAAATAGCTAATCAAAGCAATTTATTGAGAAATATATAGAAATGGTAAGATTTGTGTAGCGTAAATAATAAAAGATAACAATACGTATATCTTTTAAAATTTCGAGAGTAATCTTTTTGGTTCAATACCACACGTTTGTGAGCGATTTTTGAACTATCTGCTGTTCTCGTGGAAAAAAACAAATTGTCTGTTTTGTAATTCTATGAATACTATACCTATATATGAAGAATTAAAATTATTTAATTTTAAAGTAGGTACGTTTAATATAATTTAGGGAAGATTCAAGGTAATACATATATTACAAAGACTATTGACAGCTATATTATTTTAATTCATTAAAATATCCTGGGTATGTAGGCAGTAGTAGCCCAGTGGTAACGCACTCGCTTGGGAAACCGAGTGAAGCGGGTTCGAATCCCGGGTCTCGCACCTCTGACATTTTCATGTGCGAATCATTTCTAACATGGTTACCACTTGCCTTACGGTGAAGGAAAACATCGTGAGGAAACCTGCATGTCTGAGAGAACCTAACAAGTTTTCGAAAGACATGTGAAGTCCGCCAACCCGCACTTGGCCTGCCTAGTGGACTTTAGCCTGATCCTCCTCGTATTAAAGGGAGGCCCGTGCCTAGCAGTGGGACGTTAAAAAGGGCTGAATACAAAATATGCTCTGAAAACGATATTTTTTTAAAAGCTGTTTATTGTTGGTGCAAACTTTTTTTAAAGTACCTACCTAAAAATATTCTTGTTTTAACACTCATTGAGGCCTTCAGGACTGGTGAGTTAGAGAAACATTTAGAATTGTAGAGCATAGTTTTACGTAAAATGCCTATTGTTTTTTTTATTAATTAATTAGCTCTCAAAAATCTCATTTGAGTTGTAATTTTTAGCTACAATGTTAAATGTTGACTAATAATAAATTATTTTATAATATTTATATAGTATCTTATAATGTAACATATTATAGGTAGTGTAGCCCAGTGGTAATGCGCTCGCTTGGGAAACCCCGGGTCTCGCACCACTGATATTTTCATGCCTTGACGACATGTTTGGCTCAGTTTATAGTGGCCCTACGTGCTGTGCCAGCGGTCGCGGGCTCGAGTCCCGCTGGGGTTATTGACTTGTGTGATGAGCACAGATGTTTGTATTCCAGTCCTGGGTGTTTATATTTATAATATGTATGTATTTAAAGTTTTATATGTGTAGTGTATCAACTATCTAGTATCCATAACACAAGCCTCGCTTTACCATGGAACTAGATGGTGCTGTGTGCTAATGCCCCAACATATTTATTATTATTTATTATTATATGCAAATCATTTCTAACATAATTATCACTTGTCTTACGTTGAAGGAAAACATTGTGAGGAAACACGCGTATCTGAGACAACCTAGCAAATTTATGAAAGACATGTGCAGCCCGCTAACCCGCACTTGGCCCGTCGTGGAATATGCCCTGATCCCCCTCGTATTGAAGGGAGGCCCGCGCCCAGCAGTGGGACGTTAAAAAGGGCTGAATACCCTTATAACACAATTTTTATATATTTTTTACCTTTATTTAATTAAATACAGATATTTGCTAAAAAAAGCAAAAAGAATCGAATAGCATAAAATTTTACATTACATTTTCTCGATTAATTAATCCGTGACTTTAGATTTATAAGGATTTTTATAATAAAAATAAGCTCTACAATTTATTATTTACAATTTTACAAATATTTTATAGTGCAATCGTTTTAAAAAAAACTTAAATTTTAAAGAATGTTTCTTCCAGGATTTCGACGATAACCAATTATATTATAATAATAAAATCCTTTAAAGTAACTTATAAAAATGGATTTTCAAAGGGTTTTTACAGAAACTGCTATGTCTATTTGAATATTTCTCGGGAAATATTCACAGAGTTTTTAATGTAATTTTATGCTCTGCCATTATCATTGGAAAAAATCTTTTTAACAAAAAAATAAAAAATCCACTACAAAAAAGTTGTTTTGCTTTGTATCGGCTGGCACCGACTTCGAGATTACTTTATTAGGTATGTATAGTAAATGAAAACTATCAATCAGTAATTTTTTACTTTTTAGTGCTTTTGTTTGAAGTCGGTTTTTATTTTTTTGTTAAAAAGTTTTTATTTTTCCCTTTTTAGTGTAGACAGTAGTAGCAAAGTAAGAAGAAAGTATTTTAATAAAAAAATCGCTTGAACCGTTGAAGTTACTTTCATGCCAATTATTTACGAAGACTTACAAACTAAAATTCGCTTTTTAATAAAAGCTAGATGGTGAGCTAGCGGATTTTAGAGTTCCAAATCGGTTAAAAGGTAAATGACGGATTTCTGAGGTAACAAACATAAGAAAAAACATACAGCCGAATTGAGAACCTCCTCCTTTTTGAGGAAGTCGGTTGAAAATATATAAATCTACATAAACTTGAATTATTTAAAAATCATTTATAATATTATTTTTCGAGCTCTCGTCACATACTGAACACAATTTTTCCATTGTAGAGAATTTTAATTTAATTTTTTATTAACTTCAGTTTTGTTGCTTTGTTTGATTCCTAATCCAAATCTATTAGTTATTTTTATATTGGTTCATTGCGTTCAAACGAATTCAGAAATCGATTATTAATTGCTTCTAAGTAAACAGTCATAAAGTAACTCAAGTGGTTTGGCTAACGTTTGATTTATGAGGGACGTGACGCGACCTACAATTATGTATGTACATACATCTGAATTAAAATGCGTGTAGATATACGATTAATTAGTAATAATGATATGAGCAATTGAAAATGTTACAATTTTACTATAATTCATAGTTGCCTTTTTACTAGGCAAATATAAATCTTAGTTACGTAATTACTAATTAGTTACTAATTACACGTAACTAACTTTACAAAGCAATACCACACTAAATCAATCCGAAGGGTGTCCGATGATGTTAGATGCTGAAAATTATTTAAATGAAATTTATTTCATCGTGGATGTAAGTATTTCCTATACGTGCTTTAGAAAAATATTTTTATAATAATTGACGAATAATTTAAATTTAACTAATTTTATTTCACTTAGGTTATTCAAATGACATAATAACTTTAAAATTATAAAAATACTAGCGGACCCGACAGACGTTGTCCTGTCTACACGTCTTTAATTTGAAAGTTTCAAACTTTTTGGACAAAATTGTGAATCTAAACCATTCCCAGATCCCCTTGAACACACACAAAAAATTTCATCAAAATCGGTCCAGTCGTTTGAGAGAAGTTCAGTGACATACACACTCACAGAAGAATTATATATATAAAGATTTGATATTTATAATTTTACTAGCAACTTACCCTCGCTTCGCTTCGGGTTCGTCCCTAGACTAAAACAAATCTTTCCCACGGGAACTATAATTTTTTTTTTCCTATATATTTACTTTTTAATGCAAAAAGAATTTTTCAAATCGGATTAGTAGTTACTGAGATTAGCGCATTCAAACAAACAAACAATAACTCTTTATATTACCTTATAACACCTTATTATCTTATAACAATACCTCTTTATAATACAACCCCTTTATGGGATGAATTCCGAAAAATGCTGAAACACTTATTTATTCAATTATATTGGAGAATATTAATTCCAAGTTTCAAGTAATTCTGATGATAAATATTTTTTGGGTTGTATTATAACGTGTTTTCCCGTAAGAATGAGATAAACTATCTAACTCGATAAAAAGTAGCTCCAGCTCTGCAACTATCTCCACACAAAAAATCACGCCAATCCGTCACTGTGTTTCGACGTAAAAGAAGGACAAACACACACGCTTTCACATTTATAATATTAGTATGGATATGAATATAGATTTGACATATAATTCTATTTCAATTTTACTTCGTACGTAGAAACTTATAATTTTTATTACTTAAAAGTAATAAAATATTCATAAAAAACTAAATACACAAAAAATAAAAATGTATTGACTTTTATCTTACTAATACATTTTTAATTAATTATGTATATGATTTCACTTAAGTCTTTACCTTTCGTTGAATAAAACTAAAAATTCAAATTAAACCCAAATAAGATTCATTTTTATTTGATAATAATCAAAATAAATGTTGAACAGGATATTTATTTTCAATATTCAATTAAATTTATGTATCATTTATGATTAGGAAATACAATATGTCCCCTGAGAAGCAACATCAAAAAAATAAAATAACATAAAAGACCTCACTTTTTTCTTAGAATTTATATTTGCAATATCAAAAAGGAATAATTTGTAATAATACAAGCTTAGTAGATTTACTTTTTGATAATATTATCGTTTTCTAAATGATATGTTTAGTTCTAAACATATCATTTAGAAATTATTTTGATAAAATGAATATATACTGCACATAAAGAACTCATAATAATGCTTTAAAATTGTGCTAAAATAACTTATTTTAATACAATGACGACTTGACGATACTACAGCAAAGCATATATTTTTGCACAGTGAGAGCTCTCGAAAGAGTTCAAATTCGCTTCAATTATTCAGTTTAACTTTGAAATACAGTCCTTTGACATATCGACATTTGAATTTATTTAACGTTCAAGTCATAAAACTCTTAGAAATAACATTTCCAATTTTAGTTGCACCTAGCATGATTTTTACATTTGTGTGTACACACATTATTTGATTTTTCAGTATCATACAACAAATAAAATGCACTTACATGCGTAAATAATTACTTTTAGTTGCATCAATAAAATGATTAACTTGTATAAGAAAACTATAAAAAAAAAACACTTGAAACTTTTAATTAAAACGACCTCGTACAATTTTATATAATCTGAGTCAGTTATTATTAGTAAGACTGCAACTATTTAATTGGAGTTAGTTATAAACAATACTATTCATGAGAAAAAAAAGAAACGGCACTCACTTTTCACGAAAACTAGGATCACGTTAAGCACGAAGGTTGTAGGAACGCCCCGAGGCGGGAGTGGGCGGGGCGCTGGCCTATATAAGCCGTGCAAGCCTAAAAACATTGTTATTGAATGCGATCGTATCAGCAGAGTGACAACTACCCCCGTGACACTTTCCCGCGCTACGCAACTTCACGCCTGTCAGGTGAGTTCCGAGCTGATAAAAGTTTTGTTTCGCCGCGCGGAAAAAATATTCATGAAAACGCCGTACTGTTAGCGGTAGGCTTCGGGAATACTTCCAGTGCAGATCTGGGATTTTCATTCGTTCAAGTTTCGTGGCTACTGGAATCGTTATAATTTACAATTTTTTTTTATTAGCTTACCAGCTGTAGTGCCTCTGATACAATGTAATTTCAAAATAGATTCAAATAAACTAAAAATAAATTGGTGTACGTTAAAAAATCGAAAAGCAATGAAATTAGAGTCAATGTATTATACATTTGGACATGACTTATGACTTAGTTGGTATTTAACAATATTATGTAGTGACTGACGTTAGTAAAGAAGTGAAATTTGTTTTTTTAATAAGCGTGCCGATCTATTATTATTTAAATAATATATAATTACTTCATAATTATTGAAGTAATAGCAAAGAGTCGGTAAAAATTTGAAGTATAAATAAAATATTTAAATTAAATTTATAATATTTAGCCAAACCGTTAGAAAATAACTTTTTACCTTAAACCTTTAGAGGTTACCTTTGGGGTAAATTAAGGTTAGCCATATTGAGAAAAAAGTGTTTTAATTTCCTTTGAGTAAATTATTTATACGATGTAGGTATTTGAGTAAATAAATAATTTTGAAAATATGTAATTCATGTATGAAAAATTTTGCTAATGAAAGGAGTTATTTATTTCTGTTATTTAAAAAAAAATATAAGCACATATTATTTTTGTTTGCCTCTAAGTAAGTTGGCAATGTAATATACATTTTTGAAATACATATAATTATATCAATAATTTTAAAATTTTATTAATATTACTACTGACTTTTACTTGCATTTAACTATTCTAACTATTTTTAATATTCGGTTTATAAGACCAACATATATTTCTTATATAAATACAATATGAATCTATGAAACCGAAAAGCAATTGGACTTAAGGGGCTAAAACTTTAAAAATGTATTATTTCTTTGCTATAATCGATAGCAATTAAGGAAATCTTTTTCAATGTAACATATAAAATAACAAGAGTAGGAAATTTTATACGGAAAATATTTAAAAAAATATATTTTACAAAATTCCCTATATTACCAGAAAATTTCCATGTGTAATATCTACTTAAAAGCTTCGTTTTTATGATAATTTTTTGTTCAACATAATTTGGATAAAAGGTAGTATTTCATACTGAAATGTGTCTAAAATAATAATTTATGGCGACTCTCTTCAATTATATTATAAGCTATCGTTATTCGTTATTATTATGAAGCCGCGGCATCCAAGTGGCAAGTAATCACGCCAAGCGTAATATATTTAGTGAGTAAATGTATGTAGCTGTATATTTGAAATTATTAAATCTGACATCCTCGAGTTCATAGTTCGTAGTTGTGGCGTGCTAAGTCACTCGTCTCTGTTGTTTATGTTTGGTTGCTAAACTTTCAGCATATCCTCGGAAGCGTTAAGCGAATCGAGAATTTCATTAGCTCTAAAATATGCGGATATATTTTCAGATTTTCATTTAAAAGAATGGTATAGAAGAATACTTAAATCGTTTTATGTTGTAATAGTCCACTGGTGGCTCACCACAGAAATTATGTGAAGCGAGTGAAACCATCAGTTCTCGTAACTCGGAGATTTTTTGATTGAGACTTATTTTTTAAATATTTATCACTTACTATTTTGAAGAAAAATAATTAGAGGAAACCTGCATGTCTGATAGAAATAGTTCTCGATAGACATGTGTAGGATGCCAATCCGTATTTGTTTGTTGACTATGGTCTAATTGAATCCACATTGTGGGGAGGCCAAACGGGACGTTAATAGGGTTAAATTATTATTATTTGAGGATAAATTGTGCGTATTGTAAATAATATTATTGTAAACTACTATACTAATATTATTGAAAAAAGCCTATATTATTATGGTAGGCATAAACTATGGTAACAATAATCTGACAAATACATTGTACCTCCGTGATATAAAGTAAATAAGTGTAATACACTATATACTGCGTACGTATTCTATATTTGGTAAACTAGGTATATCTGATTTACATATTATGTCAAACTTGTGTGGCCACACGCATGAAGTGGTAAGGAACGCCAAACCTCAAATAATATATTAACTCTTTAATCTTGACTCTGCTCGGTTTTGCTTATTAGTCTCGATAAAGGTAAAAGAAACAGTGTCCATTTAGTTAATTATTATGTCTAAAGCTATTCATTTCCTTTGATCCTATCTTTTATTTTAGTTTGTTATTCCCACTTAATTTTCTCGACACAAGTTGTCGTTACCAAATACGAAGCTTAGTATCATATTGCCCACCTTTATTCAATCTTTGTATTTGTTGGGCCACTCAATGCTAAAATGATTGAATCTCTTTTTTTATAATGTTTATTTTTATTCAATTTTAATAGAGTTTTAAAGTAAGAGAATATAACATGCGTTTATTACTGTAAAATCATTTTATTTGTAACCTTCATTTGAAATTATTTAGAGCCAGCTAAAGCTTGGAAACATTTTGCCACAACATGAATCTTTCAGTTAAGAATAATTTTATAATCTGAATCGGGGATCTTTGAACTCATTTCCTAATTTTCTATGTAACAATAATATAGTTTAGTACGTATGTATACTTAAACAACTTAATTCAAACAATTTATCCGCTTACAAATTAGATTTGACCCAACGCTAAGTCCTTAATGCAAGCCCTCACACCACTCGCCTCAAAATACGACATATAAGAACATTTTACTTTTTAAAATATAAATCATAATATAAGAAAAAATCTTGATATTTGTGTATCTTTTTTCATTAGAAATAAAAAATCACAAAGTATAGTGATATTTCCGTGTACTTCAATATTTTAGACAGGGCCGGTGATGAATTTTTAATAGGTCATATAAATTCTTAACATTGTTAGTTCAATCTATAAAAAAATTAAATTATTTGATAATTGATCTACGACATTATTCGATAAAAAAGACGTGTGGCACTCGGAGACTGCCGCGGTAAAGCTATTGCATAGCATTTTTTATCAACTTATGCAATTATAATTATTTATTTATTTTATTAATGCAGTATTTTTTTCCTTTGTTTTTTTTCTTTGATATTAATTCAAGTTACACTTTGAGCGTGGTGACCGATAAAAAAACATTTTTTTTTCTTTTATTAAATAAATGAGATGTTAATATTGTTCAAAATATTTTTATTATCTTTCAATACATGTCGGTTCTTCAGGAATATTTATCATTGAAACTATAGGTTTATGGTAACTGAAATAAGGAACATAAGTTTGAGACTTGATATCTTCTAAGTACCGCGGAAAATACCGCGTCAATGGTGGTTCCATATTTTGTTGTGGATTCTTGTGGATCATTATTCATTTTCAAATTCAATATTTTCGAAAGCAAGCTGAATCGACTGCATATTTGTTGCAAGAATTCAAAAGACTGTCTCTAAATAGTGTTCAGACGATAGCTCAAAGTGTATTAGATTTCATTAGTAATAGAAATGGCATTTCAATAATTACTTTCAACTGCCAAAGTCTAAATAGTCACAAATACGATTTACAAGATTCAGTTACGAGGCAAGCAAATGTGTTACTTCTTACCGAAACAGATGTCAAATGTCAGATCGTCAGAAACGTCAGATGTCAGATGTCAAATCTGAGTGAGGGGTGTTAGGTTTTTTTCGTTACGGAATTTTTGGATTCGGTCCCCACGCTCAAGGCCCGCGATAGAAGCTATGCAATAGCTTAAAAAAATTATTTTTACATAATAATATTTTACATAATTAATATAATATTAAAATCCTTGATGAAGAAATCGTGTTATACCTATTTAATACTTTATTATGTTAAAAAGATAAATCATTCGTTTATAATAGATATACATATAGATATATATGTAGTTTAAAATGTAAAGGAACATTTCAGTTGGCATTTTTAATTTAATTTGCATAAAAATATAAAAGATATCTTTTATTTAAATTCAATTAATAACAAGAAATGAAAATAAAATGTATGATTAACTCGTTACACATTTCTTGTCAATTTTCATAAAATGAGTTGTTAGTTTAACACTTAATTTACATATATATAATATATGTATTTCATGACATGAAATTGTTGAATTTATGTATTTCATATTACAAAAGTTAAATTGAATTTAGTAAGATGTGGGCCTAAGTGTTGTTGGATATTTTTGAACAAAGTTAGAACACGTAACGTTAGTTGTGTATCATCTAAACGAATATAAGATATCAGAAAGTGATCGAAAGAAAGTTTTTGTTATAATATTATTTTTTACGAATTTTACTCTTCTATAATTAATTAATCATATTTTATTTTATTGTTTTATTTTTTAATATTTTTATAAATTATTGCATTAACAAAATTGTTGCACGAATGTCGAATATATTCCAAAATCGCTTGCCTTAGTGTTGAGTGTACTCAGTTAATTGGATCCCTCAGGATCAAAGTTCCTAAAGGTGAAATACTGCGGATATGTGAAATAATAATGGAGCTAAAATATTCCTTATTTAAGCTGTTTAGCCCAACTTTATTATTCATATTTTCAAATGTGTAGCATAAATAATAATAATTTAATTAAATTGAGAAATTTAGTGCTTTCAACACAGATTGTCGCTATACCTAGAGTTGATGATGTTATTTTTTCAAAAATATTGATAAGCTAAAACAGAAACCAAGTGAAATTCTGTGTTTTGCAACTCTGATATTCTCATGTGCTATTGTTTTAACATTATTATCACTTGCTAATACGTTGAAGCAAAGCATCGCGAGGAAAGCTGCGTGTATGATGCGTGAACCTAGCAAGTATTCAAAAGATAAATGTAATCCACCAAGCAGTCAGTGCAGTTTGGTGGACTACGGCTCGCATTGTAGGGAAGCCCGTGGCCCATCTTAATAAAATACAATGCTACGAGCAATAATATATTGCTACGCACGCTCTACGCAAGCAAAGAGTCTACGATGTTTGTTTGCTACAAAGTACAGACTACATAGTTCCGCCGTAGCCAAGTGTAACTGATTGTTGTCTGTACGATATTTGAGAAAAATTATTATTGAGGATCTTTATTAACGCAATAGAACCCAAAACAAAGATTTTTAGTTATTGTCTGTTTGTATGTTTGCTTATATGTTTGTGTGCGCTTTTCTCAGAAACGGCTAAACCAATTTGAGTGTGGTTTTTACTCAAGTATTGTGGTAAGCTTCACTTAACATTTAGTAATTATTATTGTTCTATTTCTATCGGATCATAAATAAAAAAGTTATGACAATTTAAAGAATGACTTAGGGACCAACCCGAGCTTGGTGAGGGTAAGTCGGTAGTTTATAATATTGTGAAACTTATAGCAAAATTAGAATTCATTAATTGAACACGAAAAATAGTCTTTTCAGCGTTTTCACTTTAGAGTAGGCATTAAAAATAACATTTGAGGCTTACAGTTAGCATGATTAAAATATAATATGCACTCGGAAACACGACTAACGATGAAAATTTGATTTCCTATAACAAATTATATTTACGGCGTCGTCTCCCCGGTTGTGGCTCTGTCGTCAATCAAATAAAGACCACGCAGAATTTCAAATAACTGAATCGTTTTATTACTTAGGTTTATACATCTTACTATTTAAAAATAATAATACGAAGAAATTATATCATGTTTTTAAAATTTCAAATATACTTACCAAAGACTATTGACATGAAATTCTTGTAGTAGCATAGCAGGTTTAATACTACTCGTATATTAAGCATATATTGACATATAACATAACTGATACTTTTTATTATAAGCATATACTGCCTCTGTGGTGTAGTGGCTAGCATGTACGGCTGCACACCCGGAGGTCCTGGGTTCGAGTCCCGTGTCGGGCCAAGTTTAGTTATTGAGTCTTTCTGTATATTAAGCCTCAGTAACAGCCCGGAGTTGGGAAGTTGGCGGTGTTTCACCCCCGTGCCTCGGAGAGCACGTAAAGCCGTCGGTCCTGCGCCGACATTCTCACCGGTCGTGTCTCGTGTCGTCCCACCGGAGTATGAGAGTGATAGGAATAGAGAGTGCACGCTGTGTCTGCGCTCTCGCTCACACGCGCTGCACTGTAATATCTCCTGCGCAGTTGGCTAGTCTCAATGAGATTGGCCGCCGTGGCCGGAATCGGTCAGGAGAGAACAACATCATTATAAGCAAGTTTGTATTACTCATTCATTCAAGTAAGTTTGATCAACTAGCAACAAGACCGTTATATGTACAGTGTAATATCGAACTGTAAAATGAATGTAATGAATGAAAGACGCTAGAGTAGGATTTGCTTATCACAAAATTTCACGCCATTCATAAGCGTTTCGACTTAACGGATCAAAATAACATGAATTGCATATTATTGTAACAATGCAAACACATTCACAAGTTATTTTCTTTAAAATTCGTATTTTTTCTTAAATTTTATGCTTGTAACATTTTCATATTTAAACCCACCCATCGTTAATTTAAAAATAAGTGTGTCTTCTACATTGCCTTGCCATGTTTTTGTTCACGGTCGAATAGTCTTAATAGCTTTAATGACCTTTTGCATTCTATAAGGTTTAGATAAAGAACAAACCATTTAAAAATAATTATCAGTAACTGTATAAATATTTAAATTTAATATCATTTTGAAGATATTTTTAAGTCTTTATTTAAATAATTTCTTAGATTTACGTGAATATTTGATATCTATATATTTATCATGCTAATATTATAAATGTGGAAGTTTAGATGTTTCGGTGTTTGGATGTTTGTAACTCAATTACGCCAGGATGGCTAAACGGATCTGGATGACATAGAGATAGATTATAGTCTGGAATAACACATAGGCTACTTTTTATCCCTGAAAATGTCCGGTTCCCGTGGGATAGACTTATTTTTTTTTCTAGAGGCGAACCCGAGCGAAGCGAGCGTGAGCCGTTAGTTTACTAATATTATAAAGAGAAAAAAAATGTATTTTAGTTTGTAATGGATAAACTAAAAATCCGCTGAACCGATTTAGATGAAATTTGGTATAAACATAGTTTAAGACCCTGGGAAGGATATAGATAGTTTTATCCCGGAACCATGTTAACGCTACAACGTACTGCTACTTTCAAATAAAACTATTTTTTCGAATTTTGTCGCGTTCTTTTACAAAACAGTTATTTTAGGCGTTTCGAATAGGTATATGCACATACAGCTAATGTAATCACGACATTGTGATTAGAGCATGGTTGGATTTTGAATCTCTTTAATCCTATTCGTTATTGTTTTATTCAAATCAGAAGACATATTTCATTATTATTTGTTTTATTGTAAAAAACAATTAGACTATATAATAGATTTAAATAGTTAAGTTTTCGTAGAGAAAAGAGTTGTATTTCATCATTGATAATAAACTTAAGTTATGACTAAATTATGCCATTCGGCTCCGACTGGACGATCATAAACCTATTTTATTGTTTCATTGACGCACGGTCCCATTGCATCGGAAATCTGAATATGCACTTAAAAAGCTTCTACGGCGATGATATATAACAATATAACAACGGTCTTAAAATTTCTATTAAGGTTTTTACTCATATAGTATTTACTACGTATCTATACATGTGTATGTACGTAAGTAATACCTGCAGTTCTATTTGAATACCATTTATCGAATTAAGCAAATTAGAGTAAAAGTAAAGTCTTAAGTTGTTTTAACAAATTTAAATTTTATGATAAGACTAACAATATTTACGGGGAGCCCTGATTTTGTGTTTAATTTTCTAAAAAGGAAACATCCTAACTTGTCGTACAGCGGACAGTCGTAATTCTTGCAACTTAATTGTGTTGTAATTGTTCTTATTCCTTTGTTATGTAAATTTGTAGTATTTTATAAGTTGATGTAAAGTTTCCAAAAGAATATTGATATTACGAGGACCGCGGTGACGAGATACAAAATAAGGTCTTTTTTCAACCATCTCTTGACCGGATGAAAAGGTTTCTTAAATAAAACATAGAATACATATAAACAAATATATCGTATAATATAATATAAATAATCATAAATATATTTTTGTATACATTTCGTTAAAATGATTGCTGTATGGTAAGGAGCCGGGAGTATCCTTTTACTTTTACTATGACTTCTTCCATCATAATAAATAGCTCAATGCTACTCTGTCGCGCTTCTCGACTTGTTCCAATTTCCTAATTTCCTCTGATACTATGATTCATGACCAATGACGATATTTTCCAAGTTACTTAACTTTCACAAGCTAAGTATACTATACACTTATTCAATTAATTTAGAAAACAAGAGTTTGAAGTATGAAGAAAAACTTTTCAATTTTTTTTACAAATAAAAAAAAAAAAACTGACACTTTCATCTATATATATATATATATATATATATATAATATATATATATATATATATATATTATATAATCTGAATCTCGGAAACGGCTCCAACGGTTTTCTTTTGTATTATTCCACGCAAAATTTTATGTTCGATAATTTCGCGCGCTCGGATATAACCATCATGGTCAAGCGGCCAAGGCGGAGGATTGAATAAGGTCGGATACAAAGGTATAAGTAATTTTTGTTTTCTTTTGTATTTATTCAAGTTTTTTTGTTTTTTTTAAAGAAAATTGTACTTTAGACAAAAAACTCCGAGCGAAGCTCGGTGGCCCAGGTATTTTTAGAAAATGTCGTTTTATTCGTGTTTTTAATAATCAACTTCATCGATAATCAACTAAAACATAAACTTATTTTTTTTTTATTGGAAAAAATAATAAAAAGGTGGCGTATGGGTAGTCCTAATGTTGCCACTTAAACATAAACTGAAAAAAATGACTCTTTCTGACATCCATTGGCGAATAATAATACTATTTTTTTTAATTGTAATCTGAATTTCGGGAACGGCTCCAACGATTATCATGAAATTTAGTATGCAGAGGGTTTCGGGGGCGATAAATCGATCTAGATTAGTCTTGTGTCTGAGAAAACGCGTGTTTTCGAGTTTTCATGCAGTTTTATTTTGCTATTCCACGCAAAATATGGTCGGTAATTTGCACGCTCGGGAATAAGCATCGTGGTCAAGTGGCCAAGGTGCAAGATCAACAATCACAGGTGTCCAGGTTCGAATCTCGGTCGCATATATAGTTTTTAATAAAAATTTTTTTAATATTTATTCAAGTTTTTAGTTTTTAAAAAAAAATTGATAAGCATAGGTGTCCGGGTTCGAATCTCGGTCGGATACAAAGGTATAATTTATTTTTGTTTTTTTTTGTATTTATTCAAGTTTTTAGTTTTTTTTTAAAGAAAATTGTACTTTTTAACCAAAAACTCCGAGCGAAGGTCGGTGGCCTAGGTACCAATTGTTAGTCTGAGTAGTGATTTTATGTATGAAACCTTGCAAAAATAAATAAGGATGATACAGAAAAGGTATGACTTCCTACTAAGTTATTAAAGTAATTTTAAATATATACTCGTATGAGTAGTTTACGCGCAGAGCTGCAGGCGAGATTTTAATTTATAATGAAAATCTACTATATTCACAATTAATGTGGCATACCTTTACACAAGCTACTTGTGTTGAAAAGTAGACGCGCATTCACGTGTATTACTTGGTATAATAGATAAAAAAGGCTTTGCTCATTAAAAAATAATTAATGTCCTACATGGATGCGTTAGCAGTAGTTGCATTTATAAATCTATTATGGGATATATCTATGTTTAGTCGAACTACGTTGACTAAAATAATTATAATAAGTACCTATACATATATTAAGGCAGTAGTAGCATAGTAGTATCGTGCTTCCTTGGGAAACTGAGTGCAGCGGGTTTAACCTAGCAAGTTTTCAAAAGATGTGAAGAGTGATGTGAAGTCCGTCAACCCGTACTTGGCCAGCGTGGTGGACTATGGCCTGATTCCCCTCGTACTGAAGGTAGGCCCGTGCCCAGCAGTGGGACGTTAAAAAGGACGGAATACATACAATAAGGGGGTAAAATGGGGGATGAAAGTTGGTATGAAACTCTGCAATTAATACACTGAAAGTACGGTATTTACCTTTAAAATGAAAAATAGAAGAATACACATCTAAATTTTTCATCCATTTTTTACTTAAAAGAGTAAAAAGGGGTTGTGCTGTTTATACGCGGAAAAAATTGTTTGAAAATAATTACTTGAAATTTGGCATTAATGATTTTCAGTACAATTAAATTTACATGTAGGTATTTTAGAATCTTTTGAAATTCAGTCCCTTAATGGGTGAAACTGGGCGGTGAAGTTGGAGTTGTTGAATATATTTAAATAGAGTAACAAGGCTCAAGTTCTCCGTAAGTGCTCACTTACTGTGTGGGATATAAAATAGAAAACGGAAATTATTGCAAATCCAAAGGAAAATTATGTATAAGTTCACGGCTGGCCACAGCAGTGACAACTATAACAGACCTAGAGCGAGAGAGAGCTGAGAATCTAGCTAGAGAGTATCCTGCTATCTATATCCTCCTTCTGAGGGTTGACACAACTGTAATGAAAAATTCACCTAAGCTATGTAATGGGGTTAGACTGTGAGTAATTCATAGTGGCCACTGTGTTTGCTGGATGTGCTCGGGGGGAAACAGTATTCATACCTCGAATACCACTGGTACCTTCTGATCACACGTTTGAATTTAATTTACCTATTGTATATTATTAATTCCTTCTTAAAGTTTGCCTTGCAATGACCATTAATATATCTCAGGTCCACTCGTTAAAAGTAGCAGGCACAGCAAGATAAGAATGGCACTTTACATAATATGTAACTTAAACTTAAGCTATAAATACCTAAAGTGTAAATTTATTTACAGAATATACATACATACGTTTAACATCTTTTAAGATACTGGATATTTTGAGTTAAGATCGCTAAAATTAAATTTATTTTCCATTTAACTTTAAGAAATAATATGAAACACGAACTTATTTTTACAAACAATAAAGTTTTATAGTAAGAATTGCGAAAAAGTTTTTTTTGTAGTTTGATCGCGGGCGAAGCCGCGGGTTCTGCTAGTATTTTAATAAAAACGAAAATTAAATTGTGACATAAATTCTGTTTTTAGAGGATGAAATAAAACCAAGCATAAGAAAATTTCTAAACATTCATGTTTGTACCAACTGTAATTTATAAAGCATCTGTTGAGTCATTGTGAGGCGAGCGTGTGATCGATTTGTGGTCCTGAATGGATTGCATGTCGCACTGTCGGCCGCTGCGGCTTTCATCAGCTGTCAATAAATGATGTGTTATTCTGAGGAAACATCAACTACAGTATATATATACTATACTGTATACTCTAGATCTTATCATCTCATAAATATAATCGGGTCAGGAAATTTATATATATATATATATATATATATATATATATATATATATATATATATATATATATATATATATATATTTCTTATTTTTCTAATAAGAATAACATATTAATGATTATTTTACCTTTTTATTGAGTTATTATTTATTGCTTGACAGTATTCTGGTCTACCTTGATTTATATCGGAGCTTCAAGTTAGTTCTGCTTTTATAGCTATCTATATAATGTAGATAAAACCGTTTGTAAATCAATAAGGCTTCATTCACTTCAGTTTCTTACTGTAACTTTACGACGAAGTTGCCTTACTAAGACATCGTTCTTTGTTTGTTTTATATTATAGGGGATGTCTAATAAGATCGTAACGTGACTTCTGGTAAATTTAAAGGCCTATGTATTTCGACCGTGTTTCCTTTATCAACACGAACGGTTCTATTCTAATTATTTTGTACATGGATTTTTAATTAGTACATATCGGGACTATGTCAGTATACACATACGTACATATACTTCAGGGATTGAACTTTAATGTCCTTCCACTTGAAACAAAGTTTCTTGTAATGTCGACTGATGGGTCATCTTCAGTAGTTACAGCCTAATGAGTTTAGTTACATTAAGGCAAATGTTTGAGTTTATATTTTACAAACAATGCCCTTGATCTCCATCAGTGTGGGTCGGTTACGTTTATATCACAACCTCACTTAATCTAATATGTATGTAAAATGTTTAAAAAATTTTCAGCACTTTCTGAGGTTAAATTCATTTTACAAACAAAAAAAGTGTTTTAGTTCTTTGTTATAGTAAATGATTAATCGAAATGTAAGTATTGATCATGCACATGTTCGTGGTCTTAGTTTTTGTGCTTATTCGTTTTTTGAATATATTTTCCCTCAACAAAGATTCTTACTATTACTTAACAGTTAAAGTAGGATACGTTTTAATATTATTATTTATTATTTAAAACTTTTCAAATCTGTGCTTTCTCAGAGGAGAATTAATTATTTTAGCATCCTAAAATCTTGACCCATTTTAGTTCACATTAAGCCATGTTAACATAGAAACCGCTGTTCAAACATACATACAAACACATATTTCCAAAAATTTCAAGTTAAGTATACTTAATTATAGCTTATTACGTTATAAAAATTATTGTTGATACTTACTTCTGACTATAAAGTTCAAGTTGGTTCAAGTTAAAAGTTGTGTTTCTCAATTTCCACTATTTTTAACTGACTTCCAAAAAGGAGGAGGTTATCAATTCGTCGGAATCTTTTTTTTTCTATTCTTTATGTATGTTCACTGATTACTCGAAGACGCCTGAACCGATTTGGATTTTTTTTTGTTACAAAGGGTATACTTCTCAGGTGGTCCCATATAAATTTTATCAAAATCGGTCGAAATTTTTTTTTAAATAAATTGTTTAATCGAATAAAGTTATTAAAAAACTTTCTTTTTACAAATTACCTGCTTATCATGTCTACACTAAAAATGTAAAAATAAAAACTTAAAAAAAAAAACGACTTCCAGGCGCTAAAATGGAAAAAATAACTTTTTTTTAAGTTTTACATTATTCATGTTACGTGGATGTTCTTGCGTACCTACACACAACAAAACGCTTATATTGTTTGGTAAAATGAATAGACATAAAAAATAAATACATGAAACATTTATAATATTCACTTCAACACTCAATACTTTTATTCCTTACTGATTAACATGCATGAGAGAGTGTTTTAATTTAACGCCGATTTCAGAACAAACAATCCTATATCCAAAAACCCAAATGAGATAAATTAATTTGACGAAGTACGTGAGTCGATTACATTATGTAATATTTAACTAGAAGTTAAAAGCCATTTCGTCAATAGTGACGAAATGGCTTTTAAATAGCTTTTTAACTTCTTTATAGTAAAAATTTAATAATTTAATAGTAAAAATGCTAATTCGGCTTTGCATTAAATGAGGAAATAAGAGTTTATTCTTTCTAAAAAAACATTAAATGTTATTCTCTTCATATTAAGGGAAACTTCATTTAACTATATACAGATATTCTGTTTTATGGCATGTTATTGTGGAATCAATCATTGAGGCTAATCGTACGTACAAATTTACATAAAACACACAAATATTTGTAGGTATATAATAATACAATTTTAGATAAAATTCTTTATATATCCTATAACAACTTTTTCTCCTACGTATAAAAAAATCTCTAACCTAAGTGAATAAACATCTTTAAAATATCAGTTATCAAGTTATGCTCAATATTACCGAGACCAATAACAAATATATCAATAGACGCTTTCATTTCATAATGATAACAAGATATAGATAAGGATATCCAAATAAAAGTAACCTCTTGGAGTAACATGAACTTCATACGAATCTACTTTCAGCGTAGTATCGTATAAAATGTCAAGGTAGAGAAGAGCACGGGGTAAGATAGTTGGTGCAATAAAACGCACGTGGTCATAAACTGCGATGTTTCATGAAATTGGCTCGTCTGGGGCTAATCAAAGAATTCACACGTTACAAGCCAGACTAATTGAGTGCGCGGCGAACGCTTGCGGGGGAATAATATTACGTCTCTTTATTGTCAGCGAGCGATTAGCATTTTATGTAGGTTCAAGTATTTCGTATAGGAATATTGATCACTTATTTCAAATCATACATTCAAATTATCGCCTTTATTAGATGAATTTATTTGTTATTATTCAATGTACTAAGTAATAGTCAAATCTATAAAAACATAATTAAAAATATTTGCAGGATTACTTGGGACGTCGTTTATATATTTACTGGGAATAGAAATGTAAAAAAATATATAAGGCATAATAATTATTACAGGAGGTATGAAAATAATTTCCACAAGATATGAGAGGGCAATGTTATGATAATAAAAATCCTTTATTAATACTCATACTTTGAAACAAAATAATTTTTTATTTTTCTGAATATATATCGTTTCTAAACAGAATTTAACAAATATATAAAATAATTCCGAAGAGTAGCCAGCCCGGTAGCACAGAGTTGCAGGCGGGACGTTTGCAGAACAAATACATTCTCCTGAAATATATTTGCCGAACTCTTCCACCAATACATAGCAACCTATGCCAGAAGTTAGATAAAAAAGTAATAATAGAAATTATATAATAAACACAAATACACTTAAAACAACATATTACCTAACAAATATATTATTCCAGCAACATTGAAAAACATTTGCTGCTAGTGCAATGTTTATTATTTTAGAAATGTCTACATATTTCGTCTATTCGTAGAAAACATCTTTTCATCTTCGGTGTAATTACAGCGCGTCACATTCATAGCGAGGCAAAAACTCTTTCAAAAGTTAATTCGCTGCAGTAATTTTGGACTCTAGCATTATTCTATTGTTTTAACTTTTACATTTTTTTTAGAAATTATATTATTAATTTACATTTCAAGGTTTACCTTGTACATATACATTTTTTAATATATATGTTGTATTTTATAAGTACTTACATTTTAAAGGTATACTTATTTAAGTTGAATAGAAATATCTTTCTGTGATCTCATTTTAATAAAATTTTCTCAAGAAGGTCTTCTACCTGCTTCTATTCAGGCAGGATTTTATGGAACTTATGCAGACGTTACTTGATAGATTTTAATTTAATGTATATTGCCATAAATATTAATTACTCAACGACTAATTCAAATTTTACAATATAATTTATATACCGAGATGATTATTATCATGAAATAAATTTATAATATAAATATTATGAGGATATATTAATTGCTCCCTCTGCCTACTTAAATTACTAGTACAAAGCTGGCAAAGAAGATGAGTATGTTTGAAGTGGGTACTTTATGACGTGATAAACAAAATTAAGCTTATACTAATAATATTTCTTAAACAATGGCATCTATAAAGGTAAAGAAATTATGAAAATAATTTAGATTTGATTTATATATACCAAGTTTATATAAATGTAGTTAACGAGCTTATTATAGTTTTTTTATGATCTTTTATTTAATTTAAAATACCAAAAAAATACGTAAAATTTGATATTTCGGAATGTGGTCATAATGGAAAGAGTAGACTATAGAGAAAATGGGAACAATGATGTAGAAAGAAAGTTGAAGTGCGCTATTATGAATGTTTAGCTAAGGCCCGCTCGGTAAACACTTGTACTGGCTCACAATGGCCCATTCAACGTTAGAAGGCACTATGTGTATGATACTAAGACCTATCTATTACATGCCTACAACCTGTGACGTCTCGTTGCTATTATCTCAAGCTTTTTGTAGAAAAAGAAATTTGAAAAACCATTATTCTAAATACACATTATGTAAAAATACAAATATAATTCTTAAAATTGACTAACTTGAAATACACTATATACTGAAGCATCTCGATACGGTTAGACACTAGTGAAATAAAGCACATATAACACATGTCGGAAGCGAGAAACTGATTAACGTCCTAACTACTGAAGACGTTGCACCAATAAATTGATTTAGCTCGAATGCGATTAGCAAGTGCCTCTACACGGACCTAAATAATAAGATTTATGGCTCATGTAATCCGTTCGCCCTTTAACCGTTACCTACCCAAGGATTCTATATAGTATTTAATATCTTATATTTATTCTAAAATATGTTATATTATTTTATATTAAAGTAATTCACTTTTGTTAATACTTATTTACTTTAATAACTATTATTTTATATGAAATTATGTTATTTTCAAAAGTATTTTATTAGGGATTCTTAAGATTTTTTTAGAGAAAACTCATATATTTATACATTAGACTATAAATTCAACTGCTCACATAATATGTCGCCAATCCTTATTAAATATGCAAGGGCTTGCATCGAGTCTTGAACTTTTAGATGACATGACATCGCATCGCAGCCTTGTCGTTGAAATATTGTGTCAAGCTTCGTACTAACATGCTCATCTATTTTCTGATGATGAAGATCGTAATACACATAACTTTAAAATATGTTCCTTTGTTTTAACCGTTCGGTTCAAACAGCTTCAAAATCAAGTGCCTCTTGTTAGGGCTTTTACAATAAAATAAAAATTAATTACAGTGTAAGCTTTTTATAATGAAACTCAAGAGAGTTTTCACTTTTCACTAAATTGAGTCTAATGAGAAAGAAAAATAAACAAATTTTACTAATCACAATAATTTTTAATATGTACGCGTATTTGTTTTTATAGGTAAGTAAGTTATTATAAATACATATTGTTTGTTTACTTTGCCTAACGTTGTTTACTATGACAGTATTTGAATTGTATTGGTGGGATCATCCTGGTGAGACAATAATAATTCTATAGTTAAGCAGTATCAAGCTTGTTGAGTAATAGATGGTGGTTCAGGCTCGTTCACTTCATCATCTCTATTTTGATTCTCTTTATTTTTGGAAACGACGTATATTTACTAACGTTTAAATATGAAAGCATTTATGAATAGAAAATGATTGTTGCGTTATGAAGAGCGTATCAAGGTATGGGCTGTTAGCTAAAATTGAAGTAATTTCTACATTATAGGATTTTTCGTTATATGTGAAGAGTTTACACTATAGTTATTTTGAATATAGTGATGTATTAAAGGCGATCACATTATACTTGCTACATACGGATGAGGTAGTGTACTGTGAGGACTGAGGACAGTAAGCGTGTAAAGCTACGCACGGAAGTGAACTCGGCCGCAAACATTCCTTTCGAAGGCTACAGCTCTTAAAGCGTCCTGTCGCATAATTTATGCGCCCTCACATGTTTCTAATCTACGCTTATCCTCTAGGTTTTATGTGAATAAAATGATGCTGAGCATCGGTGTACTTTTTACACACTATGCAACTATGATTTACGAGTACTTAGGTATATAAAGTTGCTTAGGAAGTATAATAAACCTTTTAAAAATAACCTTATTTCTGTACTAAACCGTAATTATTTAGTTCACAATTGATAAGTATACTTAGTGCGTAAAATAAAAAAAATAATTGAATACCTCCTCCTATAAATAGTTTATAAAATTGTATATTTATATGGTGAACTAAGTTTATAATCTAGCATTCAGATATTATTCAGATATTTGGATTCGAATGTAGTTTTAAAGAAAACTGCGCCATATTGCGCGTAACGCAAAACATGGTTTTGTGAATATTCATTAGGACAGCAAATATCTATCCCTACTCGAACATTGAGTTTGACGAATCTCACTTGAATACGGAAATTAAAACATGTCTGAGTTTGCTTACAGTCATTATAGTTTATATTTTACTAACTATAATTTGAAACACAAAAAGCTTTAAAAACTTACTTTCAACAGGTCTTATTTTACAAAACCTATATAGAGCTTAGAAAACTAAAATCATTATTTTACTGCAAAAGTACAACAGTTCAGAAAACTTTTCTCGTTAATAACTAAATATCTTAAAAATGAAAGAAGTAAAGTTTCTATAATTTAAGCGAATTTATTTCATAATTGCACAATAATGAAAATATAACCTTATTATGATTGTGTAGTTGTTACTATGCTTACCTAAGAGTATTCTTAGCAACCAAAAACCGAATGCATTGTAGTACTTATTGAGTCATTGCTCATATTAAATTTACAAATAATATCTAGTATTACATTGAGTTCATGAAACATAATTTACGTTGAATAATATTGACAAAGTTAGTCGTAGTAATTATGCAGAAGTTGGAAAGGGTGTGACGTAAATTATTTTTCCTTTGAATGTATATTATTCATGAGAGTAACAAGCGGGCTCCGGATGCGCACAGGAAACGAGCCCATGATCGCGGCTGCTTTTAATGAGCACATGGATCAGGTTGTTCGGATTATTCTTTCATATAAAATATACTTGTATAATGTATATAGACCAATCCTTGATTAAAACGTACTTAAATATTAATTAAAATTGCGAATAAAATTATTTTAGCTCAAAATAAGACTGTTTAAGAGGACAATTTTATCAGTTTCATTCAAACATATTTTAATTAGCAAAACACATCAAATACCTTCACTCATCGTGAATGTCGAAACTATTTTAGAAAATAAATCGTAAACGAGAACGAAAATCACATTTACGAAACCCTCATTTGAATTAGTATCCTCAAAATCACTCCTCAGAGGACTAGCGAGTACACTGCCAATTACAACGAACGAAAGCGATGGATATAACTTTTACTTTTTGTTAACACGTTATTCTTACTCTCTTAATAATAGTTTAAAAGCAACTATTTATTTATACTTTTTATATTTTATATTCTATATAAATTATAATTGTAAAATGGCAACAGTACATGGAGTGATTAAAAATGTATAGATTAATTATATTTTTAGCTTCCAAATTAAAAGTATTTAACACTTATTTTGGTAATTGATATCATGAAAAATTTAATTAAAACATGTCCTACCTATTCCAAACGAAACGAAATATACGAATAAGATTTGATGCCAACTTGTTAAGATTTCTAAGAGTTTTGAGAAAAATCATCCTATGAATTTGATAAATAAATAAACAAGGTTTATGATTAAAATTCGTATTACATTTTATCATTGCATCCCTAGTTTGTAATACATAAATTATAATAAGTTACGGTTAGTTGTTAATGGATATCGTGATTTTAAATAATAATATTTTGATAAAGGTATGTACATTTCACGCACTTTATAAATATAGTTTATATTAATTTGTGACATACACATTATACATGTAACAAATGTGCAAGAATATTTAATGTAATCGACAGATATTGATGACGCCATAGCACATATACCAAGGCTTATGTTTTTGGAACGAAGTTCCTAATCGCGCGTTACACGCTCCCAGCGGATGGGAGCGAGACCGAAAAAAGTGCAATAACTAATAAGACTTTTTCCGTCACTTGTATGAACTATATACATCGACGCATACAGCTCTCACGAGCGCCGAAAGACTCGACGGCTCTCTTTGGCTTTCTTTAACTTTTATTTGTATTTTATAGTAAATAATCAAAGTTTACTTCTAAAATTAAAAAAAAAAATTTTAATAAAACAAGATTTATACAATTCGTAAATTTTTATTTGTTTTATTACTTCATTATCCCAGATCATTCATTATTTATTTAATACATAATACCTAAATATTATATTTTATCGTAAATTTTTCAATTGAACTCTATCAACTTGATATTTTATAATATAAATTATAATGACTGTATAGCAAACGTCTACCAAGAAACGGAAGGAACTTCGTTCCTACCAGAGGTCCATAGAGCCCCCAATTATGTATTTATTTTTTTCAGAAGTTTGTTTTACTTTAATTTCAGTAACCTATTTAAGAACGTAACTTAAAAGTTACCTAAATCAATCAAAAAGTGTATTAGTAAGCAAACAAACGTTTCGTAATTAATCTTCATCATTTTATTTAAATCTAACGCTCGTTTCAAAAACTTTAACCTTTACACAATAAAGCTAAAATAATTGCTAATTCATAACTTGAAATAAAAGCGTTCAGGACTGGAAAAAGCTTTTTGATGCTATATAATATTGTAAACTTTGTTTGTATAGTAGTTAAATTAAATTAAATTCAATTTTATGACACTGCTAACAATCCACTATAATATTATAAATATGAAATGAAAGTGTGTTTGTTTGTTTGTTTGTTTGTTTGTTTGTTTGTTTGTTTGTCCTTCTTTCACATCGAAATAGAGTGGCATGATTTTTTGTGTGGAGATAATTGGATGTCTGTATAGGAAAATATAACACGCTTTCTACCAAGGCAACGCGATGATTTAAGAAAAGTGCTGGCAGCAGTTGATAGAGCTTGAGAGTTGTGTAGAGCTGAATGTCGAGTTCAGGGGAAACGCCTTTATTCAGCGTACACGAAAGTGGGCTGAGTACAATGATAATGATGATAGTAAATGCAGTCGAGAAAGACAAATGGCAGTAATTTCCGAAGAACTTTAACTTCACAACAAACGCGAGCCTTTACGAAATTACTTCGTTTGGATATTGAACCGACATCTATCTGTTAGTTTGACTGTGCCACATAAATACAATAAAATTTACCTGCGTATTTCATTACTAAGGGTCCATTTCATCTTTAGCTTTTACATTCAAAATCGTATTACGTTTCTATCAAGTATCCGCATCACTATAGTCCCGATGTGATGCGATCGACAGCGTCGTTGTTTATTTTTTATTGCACTCAAATAGAACTTCGATAGGGTCCTTCTTCCGGACTACTCGATTGCCTACTTTAGAAGTCGATAAATATCACTCTTAGCAGTTTCTTTCAATATTTCCGTCCATTCACTAAATGGTTTTACGTTAAAATATATTATACAATTAGGTATATTATTGCATATATTATATATAGTACCTAGGCCACCGAGCTTCGCTCGGAGATTTTGGTTGAAGAGTACAATTTTCTTTAAAAAAAAACGAACTTAAAACTTGAATAAATATTAAAAAAAAAAGTGAAAACTTTGTATGCGACCGAGATTCAAACCTGGACACCTGTGATTGTTGGCCGCTTGACCACGATGATTATTCCCGAGCGTGCAAATTAACGACCATATTTTGCGTGGAATAGCAAAAGAAAACTGCATAACAATTCGATAACACGCGTTTTCCCAGACAAAAGACTAATCTAGATCGATTTATTGCCCCCGAAACCACTTGTATACTATTCATGAAATTGAAAATCGTTGGAACCGTTTCCGAGATTCAGATTATATATTGATATATATATATATAAAAGAATTGCTCGTTTAAATATATTAGATTATTTAAAGAGAACATTTGTATTCTGTTTTACGGAAGAGTATAATGATATATTATTGTCAATGGACGAATAAAAGGATTATTGTACTTCACATATGATATGAAGTACTTAACAAAAAAATATTTAATTTTTTTTCCGAAATCAAATATTAATCGGTATGTACAACATGTCATATAGGAGGAAATCGATATTATTTATGTATCTTCTTAAAACCATCATCGATTTCTTACTATCTTCTTTTACTATGTATGTATATTTAGCAACCATCTTTATACTTACTTTGAAAGACATGAAATTTGTTCCAACTATTAAGCCGCCGAAACCTGTCGTCTAGAAACCAATTAAACTTAACTGAAAGGGGCTTCTCGCGCTGACAACACTGCAAATATCGGAACCTATTATGACATATTGATATTATTTCTATGAATAAATTATTTCAGATATATCACTAAATTCTACTAAACACATATTTCGAGAAAATGACGAATAGATTTCATTTGTCAGATTCCAACCAACGAACTACCTAATTAGTAACCGTAGTTAATCTAGGTATATAAGATGTTTTAAAGGCAACATAATAAAACCTCTATAAACATAACGTCATATAAATATGACGCAGAGAATCTAGCTAATATCTTTTGCTGTCGAGGGTGCCATTAGACTGACAGCAATTTATATTTCTTATTTAACTTAGTAATATATTGTAGACGTAGGCAAATCATTTGTTATCAAAATAATATACGAGAGGTTTTTCTTTATGATAAGCATTACTGCCCCACAATTTCTTGCCAAAATAAGAATAATAATATATATTAGATATATATAATTGCGTAGGTACATATTACCATATAAAATGTATGTATAACTAACGACTATTATAAATAATGTATGTTGTCAATCTTTCTTACTGTTTATTATTATTTCTTAACTTTTATATGAATACTTACTAAGTCATATTATACTTAAATATAAATTTTGGTGAGTGGTAAGCAAAAATTTAATGTTAAGCATAGTGTATACAGGTGGCGCCGAGTCGCATCGCCGACCAATTTGCCGCTTGGCGGATCAAAGACGGGTCTAGTTCACCCCGTTCCATCACCTCCATATAGTTATCATTACAAATACTATACCTGAACTATATAAAACATTTTTTTCTAAATAATTCATTGCCTAAAATTTTATAGCAGCAAATTTTCAGATAACAGTATATAATATATTATATAGGTATATGTATGTACAATATTGGGAAAACAGATTTAAAGGAAATTTGAATCCAAGAGGTATCGAAGCGTTAATTTGACTCCGATTAATTAAAATTAAACATTGAATACTTGTAAGCGTAGATAAATAGGAAGAAAATAATACTTGCTGGTATTAAATACTTAATGATGTTCGAAATTATTTTATAACTCGTACATTTGAGACAATTAAAAATTGCAAGTTTTACTTTGTATTTATAGTCGTCACTATAAATACAAAGTAAAACTTGAAGACGATATATAAATCTTTTATCCTATACATCATTCAATATATTCTTATCTAAATACGTTCACGTTCAAAAATTGAAACAAATGAATTTCCAGGAAATATTTATCGTAGCAACAAATAGTAAAAGCAATCATATAGAAGTCAATCTTTGAGTAAATACAACAGTGTTTGTGCTCTTCGATGGCATTGCGAAGGCATTTACAGGCACAGGAAAGGTCAATACAGTTAGTCTACGATTTTGTTTAATTTTCTGAAGCAGCTAGGCTATTTCGTCTACAATGGAACATCATGAAATGAAAAATTCTAAAGCTTATAAAATATGAAAAGTATAATTCTAAAATTTTGCCTTTTGAAATAGTAATATAACGTACCATTGTTGAAATGTGAATGTTTTTAGTTGTAATTAAAATATTTTTATTTGAAACGAATCGTATCGCACTGCTATAGCAACGAATTAGCTTCGTCATGTTGTATCAAAGAGTGTCATTTTTGTAGGAAATATAATATATATTCAGAAGCGGACATCAAAAGATCCCTATCTATATCTGACCACATGAGTCATAAAATTAAAATTTCATATCATCAATCACGATATCATTTAGTTTCAAAGCTTTCAGTATTATGTTTCATTACAAAAAATAGAATAAATCGACATTTCAAGTTAGCAAGTTGATGGATATATATCTATTTTAGGAATATATTATTTTACAGGTTATTAATATACAATATAGTATAGGTGATTTTCAGGCAGTTGTAGCCCAGTGGTAACGCGCTCGCTTGGGAAACCGAGTGAAGCGAGTTCAAATCCCGAGCCTCGCACCTCTGATATTTTCATGTGCCAATCATTTCTAATATGATTACCACTTGTCTTAACGGTGAAGGAAAACATCGTGAGGAAACCTGCATGTCTTAGAGAACTTAGCAAATTTTCAAAAGACATGTGAAGTTCGCCAACCCGCACTTGGCCAGCGTGGTGGACTATGGCCTGATCCCCCTCGTATTGAAGGGAGGCCCGTGCCCAGCAGTGGGACGTTAAAAAGGGCTGAATACAATACAAATAGGTGATTTATTATTCCTTATCATTTATTTTTATATATAATATACATGTTTGTAATTTGTATATAAAATCATAAACTAATCAATACACAAGAGAATTATTAGAAGTTGTCTGACATTGCTCAAACTATAAGTTCCACACTATCAGGTTAATACTTAGTTTGCTACGGATCAAAGCTTTGCTAATAGGTAGCATATGGCACAAGCCATCCTATTATAGAAGTGAATATTCACATGAGAATTCCATGGCAAGTTTCAATTGAATAACAAAATAAGCTCAAGTTCCATCCAATAAGGATGATTGGGGTACATTTGTGATAGTAATAAAGTTACGTTTTACACTTGTGACCTACGCGTCATTATTCATTGACTTACTACGAGTATGTCTTCATAGAAAAATACGAAAATAAAAACACCGAGAGCTTTACTACTTTAAAAGTATATAGATTATAAAGTATATAGACAAAAGCACACATTTTATAGGTACAGTTTTATTATTGTTTAAAAGAAATAACAAATTGATATTATACAAATATTAAATTATAATTTATAAGTACACCTTATTTATCACTACTATCTTTTATGTTTATTACTAAAGAAGTAATAGCAACGCTTTATATAATAAACTTTAGTACGGTCTTATGAGAAATATATGCATAAGTACTTGGACTTTTTTTATTAGAAATTTGAAGGCTCGCTTATAATATATTTATTAAAATAAACTCTCATCAGGCCGGACCATATATTCAAAACACGAATATAAAAAAGTAGCTGTATAGTAGATTATTGAAATATTACATAGCGCTATGGTCTTTAAAACAACATAAAAATACAACATAAACGAAAAACATAGTCTGCTTACATCGACACTGTATATTACATTTCCGTCAATAATATTTTATATAATCCAATACATACGCAACGACGCGTGTGGGAGACACGAGCGTGTAAAAAAGAAGCTGAAATGCTGTATGTGTAATACCAGCTCGACACGAGCGTGATAAGCGTGATTGATGACGTCACGAGTGCCAAGTCTGCAGGAAGGGTGACACCATGCCCTACTTGTTGAATGTAATAGATATGTTACTTTCACTCAACACGCGGCCGATTTGTATTCCCACTCTCCCTGAATAGCTGAATAAAGGAAATGTCTGCTATTTTTAATACATGTAATTATTTACTATTTGGGCATATTTTGATTTTATGTTCCTTTATGGTACCTCTTAAGGAGGACGAGTACTATTAAGAAGCGAGAAGTGATGAATTCTGTATATACAAATTTATTTAAATATTAATGGAAACTAATATATTTTAGTTTAATCTATGGCTCATTTTAAAATTTTAATATTTTTTAATTTGAAACTTATAAATTTTACAATCATAGATATAACGCAGTTTCGTCTTTGTCCTCCTAAATGAAATCTGAATAAGTTTGTATTATTTTAATGTGTAATATTACTGTTATTATATAATAAACAGTTCATATTACTTGTTACAGATATGTCCCGAAGCACAATTATGGTCTTGGCAATGTTCGGCCTCTCGGCGATTTGTATTTTGCCTGCATCATCCGCGCAGGCTCTATCGCAGTATGATGGTGAGTGGATTATATCGTTGTATACCTATTCATTAATATTTAGAGTGCACAAATTTAACAATAAACAAAATAAACAACAATAAACAGACACTTTTATATATCATATTTCCTTTTAATGAAACTATTTCATTTATTATTTTTAGTGAATTTTATTTCGTCCATACAAACACGATAAGACTATAAATTATGTCGAACTTTATAAGCTTTGATGCAAAAACAATGACATTCAGCGAGACATCGAGTCGTAATAATATTGACCCATGCTTTTGCAAGTCGAAAGAGTAATGTAGAATTGCAATTTCATTGTACAAATAAACATTTCATTGAAAATAAAGCAAATTATAGGTTAATTTGCTAGAGTGTGGAGAGTCCCCGAAACACGTACTTCATTCACCCAGTCGCGTGACGTTGACCGTAGTAATAAATGTGACAACGAGTCCGAAAACAGCACAAACCCACCCTAAATTGACACAGCTATTATTCTACAAACGCTCCACAAACAGTTCAATTATCCATGTCAAATTTGAGAGCATTTATCTAGCTTTCCAAAACAAGAACATCGTCGCCGTATCTTATATGTAGTTATTTAACTGTAATAGTGTAATAGTAATATGTGAGTGTAACTTTACATATTACCTATTGCAGATTTAATTTAAAAATATAATCCTAATCAGCAAGTTTTTAATACATTGAGAACGAGTGATACACTTTCGCATCACTCAGACGATTATTGGCTATTGACTTTTTGCAATGTAAATGTCAAAAACTACTACCACAATAGAATATCACTATGTGTCACTAACCACGACCATATACATTGTTTATGCAAAAAATCACGTTAATTCGTTGCTCAGTTACTGCGTGATATGAAGACAAATCATAAAGCACTATTTTTCACTCACATAATATGTATGTACGTAACGTATTATACTCGTATCTATTAGGTAAGTAGCAAGATATAACACACCTACATATGTATATATAAGCGAGGACAGAGTCCCGCATTAATAGACTAATTGAATCAGGTGGTTTAACGAAGTATTTGCATATTTTATTGTGATAATACAATGTTAACGAAGAACACAGTTACAATTTACCTTTCAGAATCCAAATATACGCTCCATCTTTTTATAATAATTTTAAATTATTTACTGAAACATAATTGGGAGTGAATCTAGTACATTTATTTTTAATTATATCAGGTTTTTTTATGATAAATTGAATACAAGTCATTCTTAGATTAAGTCTCAGAATTTCCGAATTTTCATATAAAGCGAAACCTGTCGTTATAAATACATATGTACGTGTATTCGAAATATATTTCATTTCACAATAGATTTCATCGTCTCAATAGAAATATGAAGATTCCGGAGAGGAACGGATATACCTATACAAATTGGACATCGTAAAACATAATGTGCTTACATTGGAAAATCAAGTTATTCACAACCTTGGCGTTGAATTATCACCTTCTCGTTTAAATACCGTTCCCAAAGGAATGTAAACGACGAGGTGACGGTCAGAAATGAACTTGAGATGCAAATCGAACTTAGCCAATTAGACTTGCAAAATTTTCTTACATAGTTTTCGTATAATTCAATAAATGAATTTAAAAAATTAAGGATCTTTCTAGATAAGTCTTATAGAGCAGGAATAAATTATATACATGTAAATATTGATGAAAATAATATCATCAATATTTACATGTAGTAATTAATTATATGAATGTACACATAGTAAGCATGTCGGTAATTCTATCTGAATGGTAAATGATAAGATAGATAATTTATATGAAAGAACTGCCTAATTTTGTTACACATAATAATTAACGGAAGAACGTAAAATTGTATATAATATTTTATTAGTTCATACTGAATCATATTTGTTGTGAATACTTTCTACTTTTTGTACTTAACTTCATGTTTATGATATACTAGCAACTCACCCTCACTTCGCTTGGGTTCGTCCCTAGCTTGCTTCCCAATACAAACTTTCATCCCCGTTTTCACCCCCGAAGGGATGATATCCGAGATAAAAATTATCCTATGTCCTTCCCAGGGTTTCAACCTATCTTCTTATTAAATTTCATCTAAATCGGTTCAGTAGATCCATAGATTACCCCCTACAACGTTACAAGCTCACAAACTCACAAACCCACAAACTCACAAACTTTACCTCTTTATAATATTAAAGAAACATTTATAATCTTCACTTTCACCTGCGTAATCAAATTTGGAAGATTTTTTTAAGTAAAATAATTTGATACTATCGATATATAGATAGATTTATTTTGATGAGTGACACTAATTACAGTCGGTCAAAAGCGTGTTTTTTAAATTTGGAAAACTACAATTTTACCTACATATCAATCCAATTTATCTCGCTAATTTATCGGGCTGAAATCCCGGGTCTCGTACTTTCAATATTATATAAGCGAATTATTTTCAACATTTTTACTACTTTTCTTACGGTGAATGAAAACAACTGCGTGTATGAGAGAATTAGCAAGTTTTTCAAAAGACGTATAAAGTTCGCTATCCCGCACTTGGCTAGCGTGTAGGGAACTATGACCTGCCCTCGTATTGATGAGAGGCCCGTGCCCAACAGTGGGACGTTAACAAGGGCGGAATACATGCAATATGTTATATGAATACATATTACATACAACTTCATAAAGATGAAATAGCGATGAAGAGCAATAAACGCTGAAGTTACACCCGATAAGATTTCCTTCAATATAATTGCCTACCACAAGTGTGCGAAGAATGCTTAGTTATGCTTAAAAAAGGAAGCTACTTGTATTTAGTGGAAACCAAAGTATGTCGTTCAAACCAAAATTACAGTCGCGCAGCTTTCCTTTAAGGCTTAACCTTGAATTAAGATTAAGATGACGATAGCGACATTAAATGGGAGCCGCGGCAAAATGTTGAATTTACACAGTGTTCTAAGCCAGTGAATTTAGCACTATTTAGAGTTTAGCCAATTGTTTTACACGTGCAGTTTCTTGAAGAACTTTACACTGCAATCATACATCTTCCTGCGTTTTGAATAATACATATTAAATACCCCAATTCTCCTTCATACCTTTGTTCTTGCTTCCAAATTCTTCCTACTTCCTCGAGTTCTAGGCGGCTTGCATCACTGCGATGCTTGACATACCCAAGAACAACTCAAAGTTCTTTTTAAAAACTTTTTCGGTGTATTGCGCATTGCTCTGGAACAAACTCCTGAAAGACATCCAATTAAGTCACTCTATAACTGCCTTTAAAAAGAATATAAAATATAATTTTAACTATTTAAAAAGAAAATAAACAGTACCTTCTCACATTTAATCCTCAATTATATTAACTACTATTACTATGTATTATATTATATAGATATGTATTTATTAGTAGTAGTATGTACGTACGTTAAGGTATATAGTATGTACAATATTTTATTACTAGCGACTCACCCTCGCTTCGCTCGGGTTCGTCCCTAGGTACATTTTAATTTTTTTGAGCGGAACCCTAACTTTTTTTCTAAAATAAAAGTAGCCTATGCTACTCCCTATAACATCAGCTCCAGTGAAAGTCCCGTCAAAAACAGCCCAGCCGTTTCAGAGATTATCCGGAACAAACAGACAGACAGACAAAAATTTCAAAAGTTGTGTTTTTATTTTTAAGTACCGTATATAATTTCATATGCATTTAGTAAAACGCTGTTATTTTGACATTATAAGCAGACACTTCAATTTTATTTATCTGTATAGATGTACTAGCGACTACCCCTCGTTTCGCTCAGGTTCGTTTTTCTTTCATTTTTTTTCGTGAATTTTTCCGACGTTTTAATAATTATTCTGCTATTCGTGGTGAAGACAAATCCTACAAAACAAAGATTATAAAAAATCGGTGCAGCAATTCTCGAGTTAATAAGTGTTGTAACAAACCCGACTTTGTTTTACATAGGTATACTAGCAGTACTAGCTACCAAAATTCACAGGATCACCCGCTGCGCTAGGCTAATTTGAAGATTACCTGAAAATTTCATCAAAATCGCACCAGCTGTTTTGGAGTCCATTTTTTTTTGTTTTCGCTGGGAAACCTATCATGGGGACCCTGCCGGCCGTCATAACGGGCAGGGTACTGTGAGACTCCTACTCACTAAAACCCACAGCGGAACCCGTCGCCGCAGTGTAATGGGGCGTCACTTGCGCACACACTACAACAGCCCTGCAGCTGTTTTGGAGTCCATAGGAAACGTACATACACACATCGATTTTTATTTTATTTAATCAACAATTTAAATTTATTTATTGCTCGGAAAATGGAGTCTTTTATGAAAATTTAGTGACACAACGACTGCAGCGCCACCTACTGGGTTTATTTGTGTTTTCAAACCATCCAGGAGCCCATTGAAATATACACACAAAATTTAATTCAAATAGGTCCAGTTCTTTAGTAGGAGTATGTTAACAAACACACGTACAGAAGAATTATATATATTAAGATAAAATAAGATGTATATATAATATATTTAAGTATGTATTTAAATTTGAGTAACAGTCTGCACTTTAGCCTGCCCCTTTAACACTCTCTGTTAGAGAGAGAGTGTTAAGAGCAGGCTAAAGTGGAGACTGTTTACTCTATTTCTCTAACTTGAAAGTTTTTTCTATGATTCTTCTCAAATTGATTTCAGTTGGGTTTTATAAAAGGTAAAGAATCTTAACATGGTTATGTACATATATAATAAATTTTGGATCTATGTTCCCCGTCCCCACAAACCTTGCAAACAATTGGCTGTATTAACAAAAATGTCCATTATAAATATTTTAGGTTTTTTTACTTGTTAGTACTTAATAGATTTATTCTTAATCGTAATCGTTATACGCAATATTTATTATGAAAAAACAGATTTGGTAAGAAAAATAAAGATACAATATCTTGTATTAATAAATATACAAGCAACTCAATTTCAACTTACAATGTTTACTTTCCCCCGTACACAAGAAAGTTACCTTTATCTTTAAAAATATGTTATGTTTACAAATTGCTTAAATAAACTATAAATATGTGATAGGATTCTCAGTAACTAGCGACTTCGTCTTTAGATATGTTTGAGCGCAAGACGTGATTCATTTTCATTTCCATTATTTCGTAAACTATACTACCAAATTACACACTGTTAAACGCAAATTTTATCTCCGTTAAGTATTTGTAATGATGAAATAATTTATTTTTATGAGGTTTAATATTATATTCTACGAATAATCATCTAAATATTACTTATAATTAATTAATATATCTTTTACGAGTATACACAAAAAATATATATGTTAAAATATAAAAATTAGATATAATTATGGTATTGCAGATTTTATTGTAGAACCAAAATACTAGCATAGATAAAGAATCACTTATATATATACTTTTTCAATATTAGCATCATCAGCGGTATCGGACAATGGAAGCGGGTGGGACGCTTTAGGCGGGCTGTACGCGCTACTAGCGCAGCACGATGCGTTGGGCGGCCACGCACTCGCCCGCAAGTCAGTACGCTCGCCCTCCCGCCGCCTGCGCTTCGGTCGCCGCTCAGACCCCGACATGCCACCTCAAGCACCCGTAAGTATATTTAATTATGATTTATATTTAACTGCTAACCTAATAGTAGCATTTGTAGTCCAGGACAAAGGCCATCTATGTATTAAACGTCCAAATCCGTAAAACTGTTTAAACGTGAATGACAACACACATATACAATCTTTCGCATAGATAATATTAGTTCGATTTTGTATTTTGTCATTAGAAACATCGACATGAGAAAAAATCTGTCGGTGAATCTATAAAAGCCACATTGCAGTGTTAATTTAGAGTACTTATCACAAAAAAATGATTTAAACAGAATTTTACTACTACATTAATGTATTATCTTAAGATACAAAAAATATGGAGCATAACGATAACACATAATGAAAATAAGTATGCATAAGTACTATTATCAAATTATATTGTTAGGGACACCGTTATGGAGCCACCAAAATGCTATCTGACTGTATTCTTGAGTGGATAATGCATGATAAGGCCCGAGCAAAGTGGATAATGTTTCCCACAGTATTACTCACAGTCATCTTAAAACGATCCCTTCTACCACATTTGCCAAAAGAACGATACAAACAGGATCAGGCTCGCGGATCTAAAAGCATTTATTTATTGTAACGTGAATAAATTTCATTGCTCTGAATATAAGATTAAGATATTTTTAAGAATTCTCGTAGACATGTGTATGTAGGTGGAACATTTACATAGGTATTATTATTTTCAATTTTGTATTCAACTTTTCTAATTATTTTAGCGAAAGATATCTTAATTATGAGATGATATAGCGAATATTTACAATTTTGCGATATTCGTGAGCCACTGAACTTGATAATTCAATGTTTATTTGAAATTACCGACATCTCACTGACTTCATACAACGGCCTTATCAAATTTATATCCTACTAATTAGAATAACATCAATTAATACAGATGTGTGTGATATTATTCTTAACGTTTAGTACCTACTGCCATATAAAATGAATTTCTAAATTCCTATAATATTAAAAAAAGACATTAAGTTGTATGAATAATCCCTCCACGACCGCGGACACGCCGGCGTTACAGTTAACAATAGATTTCTTAGAAATTTAATTAATTTCTTAGAAATTTACCTGGAGGTGATAAAGTCAATTACTATGGCCATACGCTTAATATTTACAATATAAAAACTTAAAAAAACCGACTTCCAGGCACTAAAATGTAAAAAATAACTAAACGGTAGTTTTCATTTAGAATAGATACCTAATCAGATATTTTAGAACACGGTGCCAGCCGATGCAAAGCAAATCTAATATATTTATACGTAAAATATATGTTTACCTATCAGATATTCATATTTTAAAATATTGTCGGCTAGGTACGCCTAGACAAAAGGGTAATGGGCTTCTTTGATGTATCCAGTGTCAGGAAGCCTAATCTCCTGAAGAGCTAAAATGACAATGTTAAGTCTCGTCCACTCAGTGTCAATTACAGGAGTTTTGAGCAGGTCTTGTGCGCAACGTAAATCTCCGCAGGTCTCCGGGAGGCCTGTCCTCATTGTACGGACATTCCATGTCGCTAGGCGCATGGATAAGTGTGGTTGCTTGTTTTGATTTCTTTTCTTCTGTTTTTGCGTAGGCGACAAAATTTACAGCACTGACTATATTATAGTTTTTGACTAGTGTTTCCTCTACCTAACAGAACAAGTTAACTCTTAGACAGATCAGTACCTTATTGGCCGGAGGCTGCCCAGCTAAAGCGTGCGGTAACTAATCAAAGGGCTTCAGTGGGCCTTCCCACTATCAAGAATGACCCCTAGCGCCCGCGCTTACGCCTATTTGCGTAGACTTATAACTGGTAACCGCCTTTCTTCGTGTTGCTTTTACCGCTCTAGTATTGCGATGGCAGAATTTCCTCTCCACAGATGTTAACTACTGCACCTGGGGCTCAATTTGTAAAATCAAAAACTGGGACAAGTCCGTCATATCGCCAAGTGGTACGAAAGCGACAATCATCCATTCAGCCCATGTGTCACGGTGTACAGTTGCTCTGATTGCGGTCGGTCTTGCCGCTCCAGAATTTAATTGCACAGTCAGGAACGGAAGTGTAAAGAGCAATCTTAAAACATCACATACACTGCTTAAAACATCTAAAATAAATGAAAAGTCCAATAATGGTGATACGAACACAAATTTGAACATTAAAATCTTTTTTGCTTAATATTCATTACTGTTCATATATTTTTCCTTAATTTTTCATTTTCATTAGAAACTAAGATAAATAACATTTTCAGCTCGATGACATGGATGAGCTGCTTGCCCTGCGCGAGGTGCGATCCCCCGTCCGCCTACGTTTTGGGCGCCGTTCCGACGAGCGCGCCGTGCCTCACATCTTTCCCCAAGAGGTTTGGTTCAAGAGGAAATATTTCAAAAACAAATATTGTATTCATTATACATTCGTTTTACCCGGTCGGATAAAAGTGCTATTGATAACTAGCTATCAATCTAGCTATTACATATTATCCCTATATCGACCAAAATCAGACAACGGAATGAACAATTACTGAGTGCGTGAAGATCAGAACGGATGAAACATATACATTATACACACATTTAATTAATCTGATTTACCCGAGACCCATATTACAGAATGTTTAATATGCAATAAAGAAACTTATTTTTGGATCATTTTTAGGACACATAATAGGTACCACATAAAACATATAATTTAATAAATATGATTATATATGGGTACTTACTTGATACAAAGTATACTAGATGATGAATATAAAAAATATTTCATAGGATTTCTGCAAACTTCTATTTATATATTGTATTGATCGGAGACCGTAAAATTGCGAACACGTTGTAAAAGCGTGAAACGAACTCATTCACCCTAACAAGCCACTATTCGCTGCTACGACAATTGAGCTGTATCATGGCGAATAGCCTCAATTTTACACATCCGAGAGCAGATTGTGTGAGATATCTTTAGATAGAATTAAGTAAAATCCATTTTAAATCGACATTTTAGCAAACGCGTTTGGAAGTATACAAAGTTCGAGATTTGGTATATCGGTAAACTATTTTCCTTATTGCAGATACGTGGAGCAGAGCCCAATTTTGTTATAAGAGTTCATAGATGTATTGGTTATTTTTATTGTTGTTTTCTTAACTATCTTTTTTTTTTGTTCAGGAGCAAGACCGATCTGCTCGAGCCCCTTCTATGCGCCTTCGGTTCGGTCGCCGTTCAGACAACAATATGTTTTTACTGCCATACGAGGTAAGAATTATTATATAATAATTGTTGAAATAAGACCTTAGAATTTTTTATCTTTTACGTTATGGTAATATTATGAAAATATTATTTTAAAGGGATAAACCAAAACAATGATGAAAGCTAACTTTTGGTTAAAACATGTTTACATAAAGTAGAAATGAGTTAGAATTTAGGAACATGCTAATGTTAAAATTGCAAAAAGTCTTAGTGGAATTATTTTTATAGGAGAAAAATTTGAAAATGTTCTATTTCAACAATTGCCTAGTTCAAATACTAATGTGTAAAATATTTACAGTCGGCATTACCAAAGGAAGTGAAGGCGAGCTCAGAAGACGACAGACAGCAAAAGTAAACTACAAATTCCGCACGTTATAGGTAAATTCATAGTCTCCGCTCCATACAGTTATATTCAGCAAATAACTTTAAGGTTACTTATTATATACCGTTAAGTGTCAAATTTTAATAACAACTTTAGATGGTTTTCAATTAAATCATTATAAACTATGTGTACATAATCAGATAGTATATTGTATGTTGTTAAATGTTATTCTAAAGCTAAATTAAAATTTGTTTTTAAAATAAAAGTATAATATCACTTTTTTTATACTCAGTACCTATTGCTCTGGCGAAGAATTCTACATTTTAAGAGCTGGGTAAATGTAAAATTACTTCGCTTTGCTAGAGACAACTATTGTTCTAGTTTACTTCGAAATTGATGTAATTATTTTAAATTTTCAGGACACTCTTAAGATATATTAAATGTTTATTTATATTTAAATAGTAACATAGTGTAATAAATAATAATTGAAATATAAAAAGCTAACAATATCCATGAAGTTTTAATCTGTTTCCCTTTAAACTATTTCTTTTTACAACATATGTACTCGTACGTACTTTTTACGTAGTTTATATTTGAAACAAAAACAAACCTATCCCACGGGAACCATACATTTTTCCAGGATAAAAAGTACCCTATGTGACATATTTTACTTAGGCTCCATTTGCCAAGCCCATGCTTACTATAATTAGCTTAAAATTCTGCTAGACCGACTTTATCAGAGCAAAAACATTTTAAGATTATATGAGCTGACTGCAATGTTGAGATAAGTATTTTGAATAAGTACAATGGTTTAAATGGGTGCCGTTCTTTTTTATATTTTTTTATGTAATTTTTCGTACTAAAGACATAATATCTTTTTCTACATTTATTACGTCAATTCACCAAGGCATGGCACAAAGTTTCCATGGTTGATGATGTTACTTTGTAATAATAATGGTGGCCCCATAATACTCAAATAGTACTCTAGATTGATCATTGAGGCAAGATGTTAAGACAGAAAGTTAGAAAGGTGTTATTATGTTCTCTTAAAGACTAGTACCTACGTAAGATGAAGAATGTCAAGCTTTGAGTACCTACAAGTGTGTTTGTTACAATATTTTCATTGTGAAAATATATGTTGTTTGATGTTCGCAGTACAATAGTACTAAAATTATATATTAATAAATTTTATCGTCTGTATTATTATTTAATTATTACTATATATTCTATATTCTTTCACATTTTAATTACGATTTCTGTATCCCCCATTTTGGATACCTTGGTTGATATGAATAAAACTGAATTCATTGTGGACGTATGGATGAACTACAAAGGTATGATAATATTTATCTAAGAAAAATTGCTTATTTTACTGTTAAAGAAAACCTTTACGAAAATATATAAAGATAAAAATAAAAGGACTCGGCAGAGTTTTGTTACCTTTGCTTTATAAGATAAGATCCTGTTCTATTTTTTGAAACTATCATACATAGTATCTGTATTAAAATATTATTTTACATTATTACTTGTAGCAATTGTAATTTTATTGAAAACAAACAATATCGGAAAAGTTAATATTTGTATACAACGTTACGAGGCGTGCATCGTCTGCAGGTTCTAGCTCCGCTGGAAGAAATTGTAGATGTCAATCTGTCACAAGCATACCTTCTTACCTATATCTAATCCATTTAAAATACTACAACTTCAAGGCGGTTGTGCCGGTAAAATTTTTTAATATAACATTATGAAGCAAATGGAATAAAAAATAAAAGGTTAAACTTTGTATAACACTTGTAGGGAATAGTAGTAATATCTACTCCTATACAAGAGTAATATTATATTACCACGGACAGTGGACGTAATAAGATATTATTTTTTTGTCATAGAATGAATATTAAATATTATATTTTCAGGAGGAAAAGGTTAACACAGATTTAATAATAAATTTAAATTTAATCAATTCAAGTGTCAAGGTTAATTTAATAAAAGGAAATCTTTTTTGATACAAGTAGAAAATAAAAGGTCTAAATTAGGTAAGTATAAATGACAGCATTGACACTGTGTTTTATGTAACAAGAGAATGTCAAATACATTTTTTGGTAGACATGACCTTTGCATGAATTACTTATATAAGTCAATTTTATTTCTGATAGTTACGTAACATGTAATATTATCACTTACTAGCGACTCACCCTCATTCCACTCGGGTTCGACCAGGGCCGGATTAACCCTATCAGGGTACCTAGGCAATGCAATTTTCGGGGTCCCTTGCGCTTGCCCTTTTCTTACTTTCTAAAATACATTTTTTCTATTACAAAAGTCGAGTCGATCAGATCGACCTCTATGGTATCCTGTTACTTCAATCTCTTATGTGATACTAGCGGCTCACCGTCGCTTCGCTCGAGTTCGCCTCTAGAAAAACAATACAAATCTATTCTTCGGAAACCGTATATTTTTGAAACAAATTTTTCAGGTAATTACAGAAAGAAATGAAATTCATTCATAGTCTAATCTTGTTTATTCATTATTAACACCTCCAGGTAAATTTCTAAGAAATTAATTAAAATTCTAAGAAATCTGTTGTTAACTGACACGCTGGCGTGTCCCCGGTCGTGGAGGAATTTAAAATATATTTAAAAAAATAATTTGATATTTATAAAATTTAGTCATAGTTTTGTTAAAAAATCATAAAAAATATATTAAATATTTTCATATTTTCGAAAAGTAAAATTCAAGACAAAAAGAATGGGCCCTTTCCGAAAATTGAACGATTTTTTTTAAATGTAAACGCCCACTTGAAGTTGAAGGTGATTTTCAGCCTTTCGAGACCATAAAACATACATTTCTCGGAAATGGCTAAACATTTCAATTCCATTTTTTAATTTATTATGTGTATTTCGAAGATTACATTTCCTCAGTTTAATGGAAATCAAAAGTTTATTCTAGAAATTAAAAGTAATTAAAAATAAACAACCAAGAAATATTTAAAAACTGAGTTTTTTGCAAATATCTCGAAAACTTTGAGGTTATTGTAAAAAGTATTATTTATAAAAGTTGTAGATTTTTACTAAGCCTACAACTTTTGTAGAAAACATTTTTCGATAAAACATCACAGTAGGCCGCAAATTGGAAAAAGAAACTATTTTTCAACGCTTTGCGTCCCCCCATTTCTCGGGGATAGATGTGCATAGGAGGCATTTTACAAATTTCAATTCCTAATAAATATACCTGCTAACAATTTAAACTCATAAAACTTCAGGTTTTCAATATTTTGTTCCCAAACCGGATTCCGATTGGACTACTAATGGTCTGTTATGTTTATTTTTGTTGTTAGATTTTATTATGTTTATTATAGGATCCCACTATGATGATCTATTGATCTATCTTCCCTATTGATGTTTGGGTGTTTTTTGAATTTCAAGAGCTTACCTATATCGTCAAATACAGCTATTATTAGTTCTACTATGCATGAAGTATTTACTGACAACATGCGTCGAAAAAAAGGAATAACATTGAGGAAGTATACAAATGTTAAAAAAAAACGTTCGATGGAACGTTTTTTTTCTTGGTGCGTGCACGGGGCCCCTAGTCGATACGGGGCCCCTAGGCAGTTGCCTAATCCGCCTTATGGATAATCCGGCCCTGGGTTCGACCCTAGTTACGTTTTAACGTTTAGTATAGATTTCTCAGAGATGAGATCTTACTTCTATTTTTATTCAACTTACGACTTTAGAATCATATAACTCGGCCAATATGGGCTTTAAACTAACATACGTATAAACAGGCTAAGTACACCTGAAACTTATAGTCTCCTTCTTTCCTCTCCTCTTTTAAGTTACTTTAAAGCGCCATTCTTATTTTGTTAAGCTTTCTGCCCGCGGCTACGCTCGCGTGGACTAAAGGATTTGTTCAGTTTTAATGTCCATTGAATTTGTATGTTGTCATATGTATCGAATTTGTAATATTATGTGTACATATATATTATCACAACACTAAAAAGTAAAATATTTTTTACTTTTTAGTGTTATCGGTTATTACCGAAAGGGAGTTTTCATCTATACATATAATAAATTTGTAACCAAGCCGAATCTGTACATTAAATATTGTTTGGAAAATCTTATTGAAATAGACTTTATTATCGATACAGAGGACGTATCTATAGTTTTTAGAATTTTTGTCTGTCTGTCTGTCTGTCTGTCTGTTACCGCATCACAGAAAAACCACTGAAGGGATTTTGATGAAATTAAGTATGGTGACAGCTGTTTATCCTGGTCAACATATAGGATACTTTTTACCGCGGAAAATGTCTCATTACTGAGAAAAAATAAAAAACTGCAATGTAAGAGTATACTCATGTGTAAATCTAAGAATTTGGTTTTTGGTCAGATGACCGTTCAGATGAATGCGGGCGGAGCCGCGGGTAATGCTAGCTTACAATAAATACCTAATCAAGCCAGCTATGGCACAGGTGATGTTTTTAGGGCAGTCTCCTCGAAGGCCTCCATGAAGTTCTTCATGGTTATAAATATAATAATGGCAACACTAAATATAGATTACTAATTAATATTTTTATTTTTTTTTAAATTGTAATAATTATAAGAATAACAGCAAGAATTAAATAAATAATATTCCATATTTAGTTATAAAACTAATTAAAATTATAAAAATGTTTAAAGTTAAAAAATGTTGTAAGGTAATTGGTGCAATTTTCATTTTGTTAATTGTGGGTAGGCTGTCTGTAACAACTATATCTTCGAGATATGTAACACCTCAGTCTCTGCCGTGACCATGAATGAAACTGTAAAGCATTCGAAACGTGGGGAAGCAAAAATCCAAATAAATCCGCTAAAAAATCCGAAAAGATAGTTTTATTTAAAATGTCAAATATTCGCGTAAATCTAAGAAAGTGTTCATATTTATCTATTAGATATTCAGATCTTAAAGTAGCTCAGCTCACTGAAGAGTGTCATAGGTTTTTACAGCTGGAGATTATCTAATTCCCACGGGAAAAAACGTTGTAATACAATCTTGAAACCTTGATCTCTAAATCTTGAATTACTTGAAACTTGGAATTAATGCTCTTCAGAAATAAATAGGTGTTTTAGCATTTTTCAAAATTCATCCTATAAGGGGGTAAAATAAGGGATAAACGTTTGAATGAAACTTATCTTTTTAGAGTTTTTTTTTGTAGTTTTAGCGTGAGCGAAGCCGCGGGTTCTGCTAGTTGTTAAATAAAACAAAAACTAGAAGTATGTAGAATTTTTTTTAGCGAATACGTCCATTATTTCACCCTTTTAGGGGTCAGATTTTCAAAAAATCTGAAATACATATTTATTTTTAACCAGAAGCTGGTATATGAAATTTCATGCTTCTAATTTTGAAAATGACGGATTTCCATATATTAGGGGTGAGTTTCTAAAAATCTTTCCTTAGTGGATGTTTACACCATAAAATGTGTCAACTGCTAAAATTTCAATTTTGTTAAATGCGGTTATCGATATTTTAATTTTAAATTTATACGATAGGATTTTTACTTTTATAACAAGCTAATATATACTTTAACCAAGTAAATTACTCCCTCATCCTTGACCATGTTTTCATCGGTATCATAATAGATGCGAGTCACGGTTATTATATGCACGCCGCTTTGCCAGATATTTAAATCCCCGTTTCTCTTTGCTACGTGTTTGTTACCTACACGCCACACCTGTTTATCTATTTTTAATCAACTATAAATAAATCAATGTCTCATTTTTATTACTGAAAGTCTTTTTGTGACAAATTACTCAAAACAATTCTAAATGATGACTATTTCTAGTATAATATTTTAGTAAAAAATTGAAACTAATGGTTAAGTGCGTTTTTTTACATAGATTGATGAATGGCGTCGTCGACAGCCCATATCTGCTAGCTAATTAAACATTCGTGCTCCAACAAGATTAACGAGACCGCCATCATTTATATTTTATACCGTTTGTTGAAAAATTCACGCACTCACATCAAGGACGCTACTCACCGATTAATAGAATGATGCTTAGCTGCAATTCACTGTATAAATTTATTTATAAGATTATCGATAGTGAGCCAATCGACTCAAAACCTCATATTGACAATTTTTTTGATGCTATTTCTAAATTCAAATTTAATTTACGTAATTTTTATTTCAAAAATAATTGCAATTATTTTTGTATGATTGATTACTTTGATTTTGTTTAGTTGATTATTAATTTTTGTTTTAAAGATAATTGTTTTACTGATACGATTTATTTAAACTATCTATATTATTACTTTTAATTTATTATGTTTTTATTTGATCCATCTGTATTATTAATTTTTAATTGTTTCTGTTCTATTTTTTATATAATTTTAATTGTACTTTTAATATTTTAATGAATTATGTTTTAACTCTATTCTATTTATTTTTGATTATATTGTCTGGTGTATTTTTTTTGCATGTACCTATTGTTCTCCATTATTTGTATACGTGTTTCTTTGCAATGTGTGTAACACTTATAATTAAGATAACATTTAGACTCCTAACTTGTGGGCACGCTGTAATTCTGTGTTTTTGTTAATGTATATCTTGTTGGTGTTAGTAATAAATAAAAAAAGGGCAAAATTCTAGTACCTACCTACAATAACTCAGTGAAAAGGGTTTCGCAAAATATTTGCGCTTGAAAGTAGTCCGTCTGTTTATTACTTTTAATATCAATTAAGTTTTCTTTACGCTTAGAGACAATTATACATCTCGAGCATTTTATGTAAAAGTTTTACGAAGTCGTACATGAAAATTACAATTATTAATTCAATTTTTGTCAACATGTAAAATATGTGATATTCTGAAAAAACTCTAAATAATGATAACAAAGAACAATTCCATTCCAAACGCATATTCATATTGCAAATATTGAGCACTTGAGTATGAAAAGCTTGATAAAAAATTATATTTTCCAGTAGACGTGGTCAATTCGTGGAAAAGTCTAGCCGCTGCCAAGTTAATTGTAGATAATAATAAAAGTTTACAAGATAAACATACTCGTTTATTACATTTAGTAACTTCTCTACTTTGATCGAAGTATCTGTTACGTTTATTTTTTCATCTAGAAAGTTTAAAACTAATACCTAATCTGAAATTAAAAAACTGTTATTTAATAATATATATTAAAAATAATAAAGAAAATAAAGTAAGTTTTCTTAGATTTTTTTAATACTAATGTTTTGCGTAAAATACCTATTTACACTCAACATGTAGAAGAGATCAATAACCTTGATGTTTATTTGAACAAAATTTGAATAGATAGAATTTATATATTGTACTTATGTCGCTTCCATATACTTTGCGATTAAAAATAGTTTTGGATTGTGAATAAAATTCTCGGTTATTTTGTGATAGAAGGTGCTAGTTCATTCGCAGGAGAAGCCGTCTGTAGCAGAGACGTTTGACTGTCACAGCTCATTACAGTCATTAGTGCATGGCAGTTTAAGTTCAAGGACTGCATTGTTAAGCGGACGCTTTTATTTTACAGGTAAGGCAAACTTTATATTTTAAATATTAATAATTTCTCTTAAATATGACGATAATTGTGTAGACTCTTCTAATTAACGTTCACATAAATAAAAAAGATATGTTAAATGAACACTGCAGTATTTAAAAAAATATAAGAGATTTGTATTAGAATAATTGTAATTCGTTTATTAATATTTGAATTTAATTATAATTATGAATGTCATGAAACATTACAGGTGATACCGTAAGCTCCCGCGCCATCGCGCGGCGCCGCCTGCCCGCCTACCCGCGATCAGTTAGAGTCCGGCATCGTCGCCGCTCGCACGAACCTCTCCGCCGCACAAGGTATCATTGACACTTAAAGCTCCACGCTTCATGTAACATTAGCACTAATAAAAGCTTTAGACGTACGTGTTTTTCATTCGTGTTTCACCTGGAGGCCCCTACATTCATGACTAACTCAACATTAAAATATTCCGCTACAAAAATAATCACCATTACTTCACGATACTGAAAATAGCGCGACTCATTTTCACGTAATATATAATGCGCTTCGGCAGTGTGAAGGAAATTTTAGTATGCATGTTATAATACTCTTAAAAGACTCTCTCATTACCTTAGAGCGCGTGACACAAGCTGTAGACTCGGGCATGTTAATTACAGCAAACTCGCGACATAGAGTGGATGCATAAAGAATAAGATGCGCTTTAAAAATAGGGTAAAACTATTTTCGTATATCTCAAAGTCTGGATGATACGACCGAAATATTTTCAACCTTGATGACGGTATCGTTGACCTTGTTTTAACCAGCAGCTGTATTGGCATTAACCGCTCCAGACGCATTGTTTTCCTCCTCGGTGGATCAAATGTTATATATCTTTGGTGTTGCTTACTCAATCCTTTGATATAGGTGGAAGTAAAAAAAAGCTTATAGAAAAAAAACTGTATAAATTGTAATAAGAACAATAGAAATTTCTTGCAATAAAATTCTGAACAGATTGGTATTTTTTTAAATTTGCTCTAATCTTAAATTAATTAAGTTTTTTATGATTAAATTAATTTTTAAAATATTTTTTAACCCGTTTTATATGTAACAGTTAGTTTAAAAAATCAGTTCCAGCGTGTTCTTTAAATAACATTTTTTGCCAGCAATGCGAGCATTTTTAGTCGCACCCACGCACTTTCCGAAACACTCGCCGAGTTATTATCTCAAAAACCATGTAACTACAAAAATGTTTACGACTAAATTTGTGTTTTAAAGAAGATATTTAATGAATGTGAATTTAAAGAAGATATTTAATGAATGTGCTTAATTCGGTGTCGCTAACAGTAAAACTATTTTATTGATTACACATTTAATGATTGATATATGTAAAAGAAAAAATGTGCCTTTACAAAAAAAATATACGTTAGTATACGAGTGTCATGTAATTAGTTTCAAAAAGTCGGTAATAGAAGTAAAAATGCAAGTTATTTTTAATTTGTTTACAATTGTGGAGTCTGTTACGTCGTGTAACATACCTATGGCACACACGAAGAGATATGTACACTCGTATATTTCTAATATATATTGTTGGTATTGTATATTATTTGTTCAAAGCTACCTGTCTTGCACATTATTCGAAAAAATATTATAGCTGTCGTCGTCGGTGCCAGGGCTAATAAAATCGTAATAAGACGGCGAGCTTCGTCTCTAACCCGAGGCATGAATCTTACGAGAGTGTAATAAAATTACCTCATGAGAAGGATAAAAATTGACAATCCAATTTTTCTCATGTCAAAAATATAAACTCATTTTTTTCGATTAATCAGGATAATATTGTCATAAAACTGTTTCTCTGAAGTTACGTATGAATATCATATTTATTTTTGTCACGACCGAAGCAATCTGTCGACATTGACGCAATTATTTTTTTCTAAAGAACACCTAAGCACATTGTTATCAAAGGGAATGAAAGATAATTTTTCAATATAAAAGTATTTTGTAACTTTTCTTAAATAAGTATTAACTAATGAATTGTAATGTATAATAAATAATTGTTTATGTTTTGGTGTGATGTACATATCTATATATGCGACATAATTTATATATCTTGTGTGTGTTTTCATCATTTCTAGTAGTAATAATTCTTTCGCATTCTTCATTAAACGATTAACTATAATTTCAGCGCAACGAACGACTTCAAAATGGCCTCCGGTCCGAAGATAGTACACAAGCAATTCAATTCACCCATCGGTCTCTACTCCCAGCAAAATATTCAAGAGACACTCAATAAGCATCTGCAAAATCTCGACAATGGCACCGTCGGGTTGGTAACACAAACAGTACATTGTTCTCACCTCAAACTGGCGGTATAGGCTTCTACCATTCCAACCTAAACAAATAACCTTTGAAGCATACTCAAATGCAAAACTTTAAATTTTATCCACATTACTACGTTATACAAAGTGTTAAAAGCAAATAGAGACTTGCGCAAGCTTATTACACTATATACAACTTATGTAGAGTTCGATAAATGATAACTTTAGACAGACAGACGTACATTATTTATATTCTCTAATATACGATATATGTAATATATATAAATTAACTACGACTAGACAAATTATAAATTCGTGTTCAGAATAATTCCTACAAATACCTAACAAAACAGGAGGCCCACGACCCTTTTCATATGAATTTAAATGGTTTGAACCTTTCGGCTTAATATACAATATTAAGTTTAATCCTATTTCCCTTTAAGATAAATTGTAAATGAAAGATTAGTATATGTCGGAAGACGTATCGAGGCGTGCAATATTAAAAACTGCCATTACTGTAATTAATTAATTATAGTATAGAAATAATTAATCTATCCGGTGAAAAAGTAAGTAACTAACTATTTATATATATATATATATATATATATATATATATATATATATATATATATATATATATAATAAAATACTTACATTTACTAAAACTTTATAAAGAATCTATTATAATATTATAAGGAATACCTATAGACTTGTGAAGTTACGAATTGTGATCAATATATCCGATTTCCATACAATTCGTTTCGTACAATGAAATAAATTTCGTGCAAACACTTTTCTTTTAATATGGGCATTTCTTTTATTTAAGGTATACATTTTATGAAAATTTCAAACGTTACTAATTACGACTCAACAGGTTTAGTCTTTAAGTGTAGGTCGGACGGAACTCACGGACACACGTGTGTCAATAGTACATAGTCTTCGGAGGAAAGTAATGATCTAACGGCAGGCAAATTAATGTCATATAAGGAGTATTCGTAAACAATCATGTATTTCTGTTATTTTATAATGCTTACATTGACCTATAGAATTTCAATGAACTACTGCACCAAGGGTTGCGGGTTCGATCAATTATATCATTATGTGTGTGTGTGTGTGTGTTGACCGATACAGTGGCCTTTATCTGGTCGGTACAGATACAAAAGCTTCTGTGCGCAATAAATAGACGATATGATTGAATAAAAATAGAATGATTCATCTCAATGGGATGGACGACACATTACGTATTAAAAATAAACAATGAGTCATAAAACTTTACAGGTGATGATGATAATTTAATTTATTTTTGTATGTGCATATATACGTTATACATACATACATAATATTATGTAGATAAACTTCATGCGTGTCTTGTGACATTTACATAAGAATATGTAATTTTTGTTCTGACAAAACAATTTTAATAAGTTAATAACTTATTAAACAACTTGATTTTATACAAGGCAAAAAATTACATGGAAGTGCCTACTTCAAACGTGAGGCATTTGTTGAGGGCATTGACATTTGAGTAGACAAAATTTAGCATCACGTTGCATTACACGCATTCCAGTAAGGCATAAAGTAGTACCGAAATAAATATCTCAATTTACATAAATAGCACTGCAGCAATACGAGTCAGGTATATGCGAACAGCTTGATCTGAACCAACATTTTGTATTGCGATTTATGAGTATTGTGAGTACACTCACATATCTCCTTCATTATACCAAGTAAGAATCGCAACTATAAGTATCTATTATCATAGTGCTGGTCATGTCGAGTGTATAATCCCAGAACTCTATTTTTTACCGCTGACATGCTCTCACAGCAAGGATATTTCTAAAATATATTAACAATTTATTTATAATAATTAATTGTAAGTGTCGCATTTTATTAGTGCTCTACTTCACTTTTTGACATAGCGTTTAATCTTGTATAGATTAGATTATTATCAGCATTATACAATGAAATCAAGAATCAAATTTAATAAGTATATTCTTGTTAGGAGTTAAATGATAGTAATAACATTGATTACGATCTTACTTAGCGTAAGTGAATATTCACTAAATATATTTAATCGTTGACCTTAGCTTTTATAGTGCAGTCTTTAAAGAGCCATGTCGTTATCTGGTAACAACGAAACACCGCAAAGGACGATGTAAGCGCAGTAAGGCGCGGCTTGCCGACGAATTGCACTGTGCGTGCACGGAATATTGTTGAGTTTTAGGATATATATTATAATTTATCCAATCGTATTTTGTCAATAAAAAGTGTCATTAAAAATATCAACAATCAATTAATAAATATAAATATTCAAATATACAAATAATATATACATTTTTATTTCACATTTTAAATTAATTTTTACTTATTATACAAATGTATAATAAGTAAACTATATGTGTATATATACCATAGAATAAAATAGAATAGAAATAAAACTTTCGTCGTATTATAATTTGGCAAATATTCAAGCGTTGTTTAAAATAATATTTATACTAATAGGTAATTAGTGTCAAATTTGCAACAATATATTAAGTGAATTATTTGGAACTATAATAATTATTATTTATTATTGCGAGATGGCTCTGGTTATAGAATGTAACAGGTAAGATTTACTTTCCATATTAATTTTTTTTTCCTTAATATTTTTTTATTTTTTCACAGTGGATACCACTAAATATTTGAATAAAATATTAACAAATATTGTAAACTTATAATTTTATTAATTTATTGTAGTTCTACAGAAATATAAGAATAAAATATCTATTTTTACTTGATAACTAGCTAGACCTGCTATATGCAAACCTCGATCTGCTCGGATTTGTTCCTATTTACGTTTTAACGTTAAGTATAGATTTCTAAGTGGTGAGATATTTTTTCGCAGTAAAAAGTATCCTATATGTTGACTCGGATAACCAGCCAACATCACACCAAATTTCATCAAAATCTGTCTAATAGTTTTCTCGTGATGCGTTCCCAGACAGACAGGCAGACAAAAATACTAAAAACTATAGTCGGCTATAAACTCTGTACAGATAATAATGACTATTTTAATAAGATTTTCCAAAAAAATATTTAATGTACAGATTAGACTCAGTTAAATTTTTATTATATGTATAGATGTATTTTTTTTGTATTTTTGCGCAACAATTTTTCTAAAACAAATGATTCACAATGCAGAATATCTATAAGTATTAAAGTTTGTCTAAATAACATAGATATTGTTTTTGTTACGACATCGCGTATAAAAATTTGCATGACACTGACACGCGATCTCCTTACCAATAAAGGAATAGTGAGGTGAACGTAAACTCGATTCTTTATATGGCCTCAATTGTAAATAATGTGAGAATATGTCCGCTGTAAGTACACGTGGTTAGTAAAAGTATACCAATTTTAATGGCACAAAATAACAATTTATAATAAGCCTTATAAAATGTTAATAGAGTTAACTAACGCGGTCACTACAAATTCACGTTATAACATATCAAGACGTATATCTAAAGACATGAACATATATAATGTTATATACATGATACATATATTTGACGACACGTCTGGCTCAGTTTGTAGTGACCCTACTTGCTGTGCCAGCGGTCGCGGGTTCGAGTTCCGCTGGGGGCATTCATTTGTGTGATGGGCACGAATGTTAGTACTCCAGTTATGGGTGTTTATACTTATAATATGTATGTACTTAAAGTTATATATGTGCAGTGTATCAACTATCTGGTATCCATAACACGAGCCTCGTAGTTATCCATGGAACTAGATGGTGCTGTATATTAATGTCCCAAAATATTTATTTATTTATACATGTGGACACTATAATCTGTATATAAATCAAATATTGTAGTGAGGTGAAATTATACTTTTACGAATTTACTATACATCCATATAACTGTGTATATTGTAGGTATACTAACAACAAGTTGCTTTATTCCTATTTATATCCCATATTTTTCTTACTTTACAAGAAAAAGTAGTAATAAGTAATTAGAGCTAAAGCTATTTTGTTTCATCTTTTTAATTAAAAAATATAATATTTATATTTTTTTAATTAAAAACATCTTTTAAAACATGTTTAAAATATCTAAATACAAAAAAACAACAATGATACAAAAACACTAATTAAATACTTCGACGCTGGTTTATGTAAAGCATTGTTGGCACAGATAAATTGAATTGAAAACTACGAAATACAATCAACAAGAGTTCTCTTGCGCTTTGTCACAAGTTCTTGTGTCGATTTCCCACGGCAGGTTTCCTGTGTGTTACAAAGTTACCTTTTTTGTACGCGACTTTCATACCATTGGAAATTGATTAGAAATAAGAAAGTTTGAATAGTTTTTTCTTCTTGTCTTTTATTATGTTATCAAAAGCTATTAATTAACTAATTTGATGAAATAAGGATAAATTTAGATAACTCGATACCTACGTTTGTACTCGTAATCTACAAATCTATCTCCAAAAATGTATAAATGTATTTCTCTTACATTGTAATACCTACTACTTCTTATTTTTAATTGCTTTTATAGAATGGTAACAGATGTCTGTATAATTAAAATGTGATTTCTTAAACAGTATTGACTTCAACAACCCGGTAAGCGACAAGCCGGCGAACCTTGCTAATTCAGCCGTTCTGCGCATGCTCGAGGAAGAAGAACGTAATCGTAAGGGATATCCGAGTAAGTATTTTTTATAATGACTACAATCAATTAGTCTTATGAGTTTAAATATAATTCAATTTTTCTTGTTATAATAGTAATAAGAGATAACTGAAGGGTTTAATATGAAATTATATATGTATCTGTAAAACGTATAGTACGAACACCTACGTAACATATGTAGGTACCTATTTGGTAATTAAATCCAAAAAATTAAATAATACAAAAGAAAGGAAAAAGAACATTTTCATTTATAAAAAAACTCAACTAACGCTCCTAATCCACTGCTTTGTCAGAATTAGACCCTACCCAAATCCAGGCGATTTTGGAGAATCTTGTTCACACCGAGCGAAGATTTGACCAGATCTGGCCTCCAAAAAAGACGAAAGTGGATCGTAGTTGGGATGGCCAAATCAACTCCACGTCATATATACATTCTACGCTTATGAAAGCTACTAAAGGTACCTTTGCTGGTAAAACATCTACTTTAATACACTCGCTCGGTAGCACATGTAACAAACTATATGATATATAATATTATTAGATATATAGAACCCATATAGTCTTGCATATACTTAACATCTCTGAATCACTCGACTGCTGCCTGCGAAATGCAATAAGATTCAAAATAAACATCATCGTCTAGCAGATAATCCTTGAACACTCACTGCTACAACAAATACAATTCATGAACACATGGCTATTTTCAATGCAATAATTACATATATTTTTTTTAAAAGCATTTATTTCAAAGTTATTGTTTTGAGTCAATATATACGTAGAAACTTCTACTGTCACAACGTGTCATCGCGTGACACCTACTTGTGGTGGAAATTGGTCATTGGCATATAAATTTTGGCAAGTATTTAAAATTATTTCATGAGCTACCTACCTGGAAGTTTCTTTGTTATTGTTAGTATATCCTCGAGTGCGAACGATCACTAACGAAAATGCCTGAAGTAGTAGTTGTTGGTAATGTACATATTTAATTTTCTTTACAATTACGCACTTGAAAATAATTTACTAATTTTAAAAATATTTTAACTATTAGGAATGCTTATGAATTATGTTTAATTAGTGTTATTTTAAACGTACGCTACAGTTAAATGAAAATATTATATTTTTGTATTATGTGCTTTAGGTCAAATTATAGAGTTATAATAGAAAAGTATTGCTTAATATTTATTTAATTTAATTTTTCGTAAATGAATCTTTAAAACTGACAGTAAAAACGATCATTACTTCATATTATAAAGTGCATTCTCGTACAGTTGATTCTCAATTCCTCCGCTAAAAATATTACTATAATGACACGTGCAAAAATATTCACGATGTAGCACTGTAATGAAATATAATTTATAAAGACATTTATTGTACTAGCGATATTTGAATAGATTTTTTTATATATTAACTAAAGAGTTTTTTGTTTGACGTAATTTGTAACTATTTCTGATGACTCTACTTTCGTGCGCGTTTCATGAATCAACGGCTAATATTAAACCGTGCTGAAAAGATGCAACGACGAATGAGTATCGTTTTCAGTGCGAGATCGTTCACACTGAAAAATCATTTAAATATTTTTTTAGTTAAAATGTTTGCGTCTCTGTCTGTTGACATTGAGATCGTAGTAGAAATGTTTCGCGAATCGCGTCTACCAGTTGGTAACAAATAGTCATTTATGCACTTAACTAGAGAACAAAATGTGTGTACTTCTTAGATTTATTTTTTATAAACTTCACACTTTTACACAATTTTTAAAACACATGAATAATTTAAAATTATTGCTAAAATTGCTTTAACCACTAATGTAAATACATTCTCAACATGCCCTTAAACAGGCTAAAAATATATTTCGTAGTTCGATTAATTTCGTCAGCATAATTAATGTCATTATAAATATTGCACGACAGGATGTGGTTGCCAATTAACCTTGTAATTGCGGTTGCACCGATACTTTGATTATTATGATTATGGCTGTATGAAATTCAATAGATCACGCAACACCAAGTTTTTAATACTACATAGTTATATAATATATATACTTAAAATTAAATGCCTAATTTATCTACTCATACTGTTTGTACATATAAATATAATCTTAGAAATTAAAAGAAATGCGTTTAAATATGTTTCGTTCGAAGTAAACAATGAATAATATCTTTAAGCAACGATCGCGGTCTAAGCCAATTGATGAATCAGATTCGCATGTCATTTGTTTTTTGCCAATTATAATGCCAATACCAATGAGTCAAGAAGTAACAACTTAGTCAACAAAAATAGTCCCAAGTGACACAATATTGCCTTAAACCCACTATTTACGTCTTCGAAGCGAGAAGATAACGGAGAGAAAATTGCTTTAATAATTTTGGTCACTGGTGAGTGGCGACAGCATTTGCAGTGAGATAATAATTAATGTACACTTCGTAATTCAATGGGCCAGATAATTAAGAATTACGACTATATATCATCAGAATTGCCATGCTATAAATCCATCGATTTTAACCAAGTTTTATGATTTTCCGAATTCGAGTCGTGGGTGTATCAAAAAGTATTACGAATCCTTTAACAACACATGACATCTTAGGCTTATTTCTGAATCTTGATTACTATTTTTATTTATATCTATAAAAGGATACTTAAACATATTTAACGTAGCTTTCTTTTGTAGATACTTTCACTTATACCTACATTTTTAGGATAGATTTTAGAGTAGGTATACAGAAATTGCAAGAATAAAAAGAAACTACGTAGAAATTAATTTCTATGAAGTATGAAGCTTGAAATAAAACCGGATAATCGCAAAGACATAAGGTGTGCGTACCCTAGAGGTGTAATCTCAAAATATATATCTGCTTCCTCGCCCACACACCTGGCGAGAGCCAAGCAGTCACACGTAGTCCTGACCTGACTGCAGCGGCACGCCTGAGGCGAATCTTGCTTGCGTGAGTTACCTTATGAAAATTGACTCTTGAAGAAATTTCAGATATGATCATTTCCAACTATGATTTTATTATTCGAATTTGAACATATACACTATAACTTTACAAACTTTAAAACAAGGCATATTGCATATTTTTTTATAGCTAGCTACATAATACTCGTGTTTTAATGTGATATCACTGATATATTATGTACTCGTTTATGGGGAATTCCACGCCAAATCGGACGATTTAAAAAACAAATATTTTTGATTTTCTTAATATTTTTTTTATTTTTTTGTACCCCTCAAAATAAATTTCCTGGTAAATTTCGACATTTTTTTGATCACTGCTTCAAAACCGCTCTTTTTTGGTTTTTTGCTCATAACTTTCTTAAAAATGGTCGAAATTCAACTTTTTTTTTTCAAAATTTTTGTTATTGGATGACCTTTACAAAAAAATATAAAAAAATATTTTGAATACCACTTCTCTAGATAGATATTTAATCATTATAACTTATTTGGTGATTATGTTAGATAATCCTTTTTTATATTTTATTTAGGTTTATATAAATTTAAATCTGAGCAAATTGTCAGTTCCTTTTGAATTCTTGAAAACCTAAATTATTCAAACTTCTCTGTCTACTTAGAGATAGATTAATTTCGATGCTTTTTTTGTTTTTACACCTCGAAAAATTTGCGCTAGCCATTCTAGTTTATTTATACATTGTTTCTAACAAGGCAAAAGATTTGAGGGGCAAGAATGTCGTCCCAAAATGGGCTTACTAAAGTACGCTAAGATTAAGACTTTTATATTTTTATTATTTTTCATACGGGATTTCAAGGGAACCTAATGATTATAATATTTAAAAAAAAAATTTACCCTGCCTTGCTTCAATTTTCTTTTACCAAATCATCAAATTCTGTCATTTATCTCAATCAAAAACTTACAAATGTAAATTTTATTTCCGTCTGCATTCAAGGTTAAGCCATAAATTTCACAACCGTCCTTACAAGCAATGCTTGTATCTTGCATTCTTATGTTGACTGTAATCTTAAAAAGCATTGCATAATTTGGATAGAGCTACAAATTTTCATTTCTGTAGGTATAAATTGACAAGCTAAGGTGTCATTGTAGTATGGTACAGCACTTTTATACATCATAATGAAACAAATTTGAAACTAGAATGACAAAGAAAATTATATTATTACTAACGACTCACCCTCGCTTCGCTCGGGTTCGTCCTAGTAAATTTTTGACAGTTTGTATAGATTTCTCAGAGATGAGATATTTTCCTGCAGTAAAAAGTATCCTTTATGTTGACCCGGGTAATCAACTATCATCATACCAAATTTTATCAAAATCTGTCCAGTGGTTTTCTCGTGATATTCTCAGAAAAATAATAATTCTAAAAACTATAGATTCGGCCTCTGTATCAGTAATGACTGTTTCAATAAGATATTCCAAAAAATATTTAATACTACTCACTTCGATTCACTTAGATTTTATTATATGAATAGATTATATTTAATTCATAAAAAGATACGGATTTCTAGATTATATAAAAATAAAATGTTACATGATAACTACCTCAAATTCTTACATTGAAAATTCTAGAATTCCTGCAATATCAATTTGCTCAAAGGTTGTATGTATTCTGTCATCTTTTCCTGTATAAACTCGTTACGTTGTACGCATATATAATCGCAAGCTATCAAAAAATCTGTAATCTTTGATTTTCTGGCTCAAATCCAAAACACCGTTGGCCAGCTAATTTAAAGCGGAATGTGTCATAATAATTGAGAATTCTACATTGAAGTGTGTGTTCTCCAGCTGATAGGATCAAGAGCCGCAACCGGGAAAACATCATGAGCTGATAGATAATGTTGTTTATCACTAGATCTAGAATTCTCCCGAATGATTTAAAAAGTAATTTATAAATATGAACATTCGTCAGTGTTGTGTCTGAGTTTTAGATCAGAAAAAATATTTTGTCACTTAGGTTGCAAGCGCTTAAATTAAAAAAGTCTTTGTTTCAGGCCAAAAGAAAGTGGTCTGGCCTCCAGCCCCCGAAACAAACGGTCATCACCAGTCACAACAGGTATTATATATCTACGTTTGCATTTACTTGTACATAGATATTAGATAAATATTAAAGCTGCACATAGCCAATGCTTAAGCATCGTAAGCACATATAATAGCATGAAGGATCGACAAATAGCAATTTATTTTGTATATATAAATGACAACAAGAAATGACAACGATTTTAAACAGACATACATTCATTATAGAGTTAATATATAGGTACAAGTTTAATAAATATGTACCAAATGTTGATTTCTGCAATATACTTTGAATATCTTTTCGCGGTTTCAGTACCATAGTAATTTTTTCTTCGTATTCCATTAGGTGTTTTATTGTAGATGTTTTCATATGGCAATAATAAAATAAAATTCCTCAAGACTGAAACATAAATAAATTATTAATATAACTCCTGTTCAATATTATACATAATTAAAAGAATTTGAAATTTCAAACCTAAAGAATAAAAGATTTGCGATCGTCCATATTGGTTCAATTTATGCCCTACAGCAAAGTCCTGCATTCTACAACAACGCACAGCATTCTCCGTCCCAACAAAAATACTCCCAACAACAACAACAGTCGCAACAACAATTTTCCCCGCAACCACAACATTACCCATCCCAAGTCCAGCCCCAGGAGCAGTACCCTCAGTCCTATCCTGCTGACCAGTCCCAATCCGCCTACTGTGAGGGACGACGTCAGGAAGCCTCAGGGCTAAGTAAGCTGATCCCTGTGGGGCCCGGCGCTAGCGCTTCCCCAGTTGCCCCGTCTTATCGCCAAGGCCCGCTATCCCCTAGCGCGCAACCCTATCGACAGCAACAAAGCCGCTGGGCACCCGTACCGGCCCCCACCTCCCCTCAGGTAGAGTGGACGTCGAATTCGAGTGAAAATGCACGCACAAACTGCACGAAAAATGATTGCTATCATTTTAATTACTATTTTTACTAACCATACTTCAACATAATAGAAATGCTATTTACATCGTGAATGTTTTAGTAAAAATGTCTATTGAACAAGTCCTTAGTTGGCAAACAATGTTCATGGAATATTTATTCTTTGATTTACTGTGGTGGCCTGATTTCACAATCTCATTGTTTGTAGCACATTATATTTAATGATATGCTTAGTTGCATAAATTCTAATCTAATCATCAATTGGATGGGGAACACGTAAATACGTATTATTAATTCTTATTGTCTAAGGCCCCAACTCGTCTGACATAGACATTTATATAACTAGTGAATGCTTTAATGATTACTTAATATAATTACAATGTTATAAAATAATTACTAATGCTACTATTTTAGATTAATTCAAAGTTTCATTACGTTCATTTCATTTTCGTTCATTTCATTTCATTCGTTATCTTACAGCCCTCATCTCAAAAACCTCAGTACTCCCAACCACAGTATTCGCCGCAGGGCCAAGGGCAGTACTCGCCACAACCGCAATATACCGAGCCCTTATACCAGCCCCCACAGAGAGTTTTCGAGCCACCCCCGGCCACTATAACGCTGCGCCCTCAACAGCCGATCCATCAACAGCCGTCACCTGTATTTGCTAGCCAGCCTGCCACAGCGTCATACAAAGGTAAAATTTGATATTGCAAAATTTCTAACCTTATTTAGTTATAACTAGCGGCTCACCTTCGCTTCTTCGGATTAGCTTCTAAACAAACAAAAACAAAACTATCCCACGGGAACCACACATTTTGCCGGGACAAAAAGTAGCCTATTTGTTATTCTGATGTATAAACTATATTATTGTAAAATTTCATTAAAATCCAATCAGTAGTTTTTGTGTACTAAGCTGTATAAGTTATTATAGTTTTTTAACTATACCACGGGAACTCTTTATTTTCCGGGATGAAAAGTAACTAAAATGTTGAGGTACCACCATGTAAAATTTCATTTAAATCGATCCAACAGTTTCGGAGATTAGCTCGTTCAAACAGACAAATAGACAGAAAAACAAAAAAAAATGAAAAAATCTGGATTTGTTCTATTTCTCTTCTTACATCCCCCTGACTAGGTTTTTAGCATTTTTTTCTATGTGCAGACATTCGACCTCTACAGTTTTATTATATGTATAGATATTACATATTTATGTACATTTTATAAAAAAAATATATGTGAATTCTATTCGTCTTATATGCGTGTCTATATCGCTCACTCGAACTTACAGTAGATACGTTCAAGGTACTGATCCAATTATTGAAAAAGGCATAGATTTATAATAAGCATTTTAAATATTCGTCATACCTTCTTTTACACTATTATATAAAAATATTAAAATCTTATCAGTCACCTGGGCTTTAAAGAATAATAATTTAAGTGTTATTTTTCCTTCGTGTTCCTATCATACATACATACACATAATACATATATGTATGTAGATTCGGCGTAGCGTTGAGTCAGTCAGACACAACAAACCTATACTATAGTGAATTTTCCCTCCAAAATTGTAAGTTACAACAAAGTTTTAACTTTATATTTGTACCTACCTACAAAATCCTTTGCTATAAATTCGCGCTGTACCGCGTCGATGCAGGTATATTGTTTTTAAAACTACTTTTTATGTCGTCGTGGCGCTTTAGAAAAGTGACTCGTAACACGTAAAAGCTTTCATATTACACCAGAAAATATCGTAACTAGACTTTATGGTACTATAGAAAATCTAAGTTCTGTAGGTAGTAGGTACCTTAATCTTAAACAAAATATAATAAAGTTTATATTATCCCCATCGGTCTGTTTGTCTGCCTAATTTTCCTAGTTTACGCGATAAAATAGAATATCGTTTCCATGAATAGTTCATGCCAAATAAAGCGTCCAAGTTCCAAATTAGTTTTTTATACTCAATCAGAAACGAATAAATCGGTCGACATAATATTTTTACAAATATAGATTGTTCTTTGTTGTTTTGTAAAGTTTATATTATAACTTAATTTCAGTTATAGTATCCCTATTACATTACTTTTGGAATCTTTGAGTTGAAATTAGCTGTATTAGTATGTATTATTAATGTAGGCACATAATTATCTTACGAAACAATTATTATATATTCAAGAATCTAATATGAGTTATCGAGCTTAAATATAAGTTTCTAGTAATTGCTATAGAAGAATGAAAGCCGATCTCTACATTTTAGTTACTTATAAATAGATGAATAATATGAGCGTTTATAAGATCCTTCGTTATGTTTCATGATAAAATTAGCGATATGCTAATATGATATTTTTATTTTGTCTAGGAGGCATAAACATGCGTGGGGATCAGAAATGGCCACCACAGTCTGTGAAGGAGGCCGTAGCCGCAGAGAACGAAGCCAGGAGGCAGTTAGCTAAGGGGCCCGCTTGCAGACCGCGCAAGGTTATTATTATTTTTTTATTTAAAATTTTAACTGTTCACTTCAAACCTAAATATATAAGTAATAAATATACACACGGCTGATATTAAATTGTTAAATGCACGTGATAGGGACAATTTCATTTTTACAAATAGCTACGCCATGTATATTGACAATGTAGTCATTCTTGAAAAATGTTTGCAATAAAATGGTTGCATGAACATTTATAATTTATTTTAAAATTGTTAATAGGATTAAAAACATTTGATAATCTGAACAACGACGTACGTAAGTATATAAATATTAGCTATGCTAATATTCTGGAATATAAAAGCAGATTGCTTGTATCTCTATCAATAATATAATATTATTTGTTCGTCTCTGAAATAATTTCGAATTCGAGTATACATAATAGATATTTATCTCAAATATTAGTTAAAGAAACCTGGTAAGTGTATAAATATTTACACACATATATATATATATATATATATATATATATATATATATATATATATATATATATATATATATATATATATATATATATGGTTCCCTTTCTAAGTCTCCATGAGTGTCTACCTTAAGCTAATACCCATATGAGGATAAGTGTGCTAATGATTAATTTATTTTTAAGCATATTCCCCTAACATCTATGTAGGCACATTCCCATGAGTGATCAGCTTTTAGCTCCATTTCCAGATAACTTGTATTAACAGGTTTATAATAAAGGTTTCCATTATGGATAATGAAACACAAACCGACTTGCTAACAAAATACCTTAGTTCCTTGATTCGCAACCCTTGCTTATTGTATGTTCTAGCCACGGCAATATTCGCTTGCCGAATTACTTGCCCTGAACGAGGTCTAAGCGTCCGCGTCTATCCGTCCGACACATTCGCTAGTCGGTACATGTCGGACTATAATATCTACTATTTGTAAGTGATGCTTCGGACATGTGTGACTGTTTTGTCAAAGCACTTCTTTTAACTCATAGAATTTCTCTTGTAAGAAGTCGTTCGTTAGTCGTAACATTCTAACTTTAGAATTGGATCAACTAAAGCATTTTGTATCGTGAACATCATGTAATTGGCTGATTACACAATATCGTATCGTATTCATCTTTCTATTTTCTGTTATAAGTTTCGCATTGTAGAAAACTTACAATTCAAAAAAAAACTGCATGTGCGCTGTAGTCTTAATTTAGAATATTTTACCTACTCGTACTACTTATGAATTAGTCCACGGTTAATCTAAAAATTTTCTCTAGATTTAGATTTTTAAGTAATATTACTAATTGGGCTTGGCATTTGATTTTTGTTATTTTTAAGAATATAAATGTTCGATTACAGGTACGCAAGGACTACAGTTCGTTCTTCTCGCAGCACGCTCTCAACCACAGCTACACCAGCTACCGTGTCCCTCCTGGGACACAACACTTTGAATATCAATCGGGCAGATCTTCCTACTAAATAATACTTTAAATATTACATATGGCCACTCAGCATCAACTCTTACACCTCCATTATTCCTAAGTATTCATAAATGATAATTTGAACTTCAATTGGTTATATTAATTTCCACCCTATTCTCAAACCATGGGAATTCATATAGCTAATAAAACTTCGACAGACATATACTTACATATTCATTTTCATATTTTTCATTACATGGCTGTCCCGAAGAGGACTTTCAAAGTGTAAGTACTTGTAAAGGCTTTTGAACCTTAAAGTCTTAGTGCACGTACTAGGTTGGACATAATCTCAATCAGTAGGTACATTAGATATTTTTTTACATGTATGTTTATTCATTATGTAGCTTGTAAGTGTAAATTATAATATAAAAATTCATTTCGCATTAAAACTACCATTTTCATATTCATAATATTTATTACAACGAGAATTATCTTTATGTGCGGCTTTAAACTTGCAACAACATATGCGAATCGCTTTAAGCTTTTTTATTAAAAAACGTATCTTTATATTTATATTCAAGTATTTTTGTAAATTATAATGTAAAATTATTTTATAATTTTTTGTCACAAACGCTAAAATGTATCACTGATATTGGCAAAGCTTACTGTGTATGTGTCTGTGTCTAGTCACGATTAAATCGTATCAATCGAATTATTTTGTATATAAAATGTTTAAATAAAGATTTTGTACCGCAAACTATGTGTTTTATTTATTACGTACTTATCAACATTACACTATAATCTCATTATCTAATGGCTTATTTTTCAATAATATATAAAATTAAGGTTTCATTTGAAGACGCATTTTATTTAGTACCAGCGGCTTACCCTCGCTCGGGTAGGTACGTTTTCGATCGAATCAGTTACTGTTTTCCCGTGGGAGTGTAATATTTTCCTGTAGTAAAAGATATCCTAAATGTCGACTCGAGTAGTAAGTTATCATAATTTTTTTTTGTTAAAATCTGTTCAGCAATTTTTGCGTGATACGCACACAGACACAATACAAACATTTTAATAGCTATTGTTTTGAGGTCTTGGTATATTCTATACACAAAACTAACTTTTCGAATTTTTTTGGGGGATTATTTGGATTTTTGGTTACTATCGTTTCCAATGCTTTACACTTTACAGCAATCATGGTCACGGTAGAGACTAAGGTCTATATAATGTCTCTAATTGTTGCTATAAACCTTAGTCTCTTCCGTGACCATGATTGCTAAAAAGCATTTGGGAACCAAAAATCAAAGTAAATTCGCGAGAAAATCCGAAAAAGTAGTTTTATTTTAAAACTAGCGACTCACCCTCGCTTCGCTCGGGTTTTAGGGTTGGATACCTTATGTCTGTTAGTATGGAATACATAGACTACAGTCTATATGTGTGTATAATTGATTTTACAAGTATTTTTATATGTATATATACGTATAAAAATACTTGTAAAATCGATTGAAGAATTTAGACTAGAATAATAAATGCTGCAAATTCCATTCAACATAACTTTAGTGGTATAATAGTTAAAAGCAAGTTAAGAAAGAGAATACGTGTGTATACGAAATAGGGGATCACATTTTGAGGACGAGTTATAATCGAAAAATTTAATTATAAGCTTTTTCTTCATTTTAGCTGTGTGTAACCCGTGTTTTCCAAAGTATCTCCCTACCTTATTGACTCAGGAAATTTATTCATTATTGTATCTTTCATAATTACTATTTTAAGATTTATAAATATTCTCAAATGGCTATATATTTTTATATGTATGTTTATGTATTTTTAATACAACATTGTACAAACAGCTCTAGTTTCTCCTTCCTTTTTCTTCCTTCCTTTTTTACCTGTTGATCCTATTGAAAAATAATCTTGATGCTGATTTAATTTTTTAACAATAGCATTTGTTAGAATTTTCCACCTGGTCTCTTTGTTGTGCCATGTTTTCTTGACTTTATGATTCTTTCTATGTCTTTTATGTACTGATGGATAGCTAACGAACGATAGATAGATATTTTTAAAATGATCGGCAGGATAAGTTTCATAGGGACTTTTAAAGAAAATTTGCAAGTTATTCAAAGAATTAAAATTTAAAATGCAAATGTTGTACAATTTTGGAGCTCTAATTTAGAAATGCTTGAAGATTGTTTGTTTTGTTACTGGTTATTATTAAAAAGGATGTGCACCACAAGAAGTAAAAAAAATATATGATGAATTATATTGTTTTTTTTTTAAATTAATTTTTAAAGTCACAACCCCCCTTTACCTATAAAAAAAGACAAAATAATAACTCGAAAATGACACACTTTTGTATAAGCACCTTGGGGGTCGTTTGATAGCTAATGTCATGTACTATAACCCTTTAACAGGATCGTGACGTATTACCAATAACCCTGTATATTAGTATGGACTAGCGACTCACCCTCTCTCCGCTCGGGTTCCCTAGATACGTTTTAACGGTTAGTGTAAATTTCTTAGAAATGATGTTTTTCCGCAGTAAAAATTATCGTATATGTTGACCCGGATAACCAGCTATCATCATACCAAATCTCATCAAAATTTGTCCAGTTGTTTTCTCATAATGCATTCCCAGACAAACAGATAAAAATTCTAAAAATAATAGATTCGGCCTCTGTATCGATGAATATTTAATGTACAGGTTCGAGCCAGTTAAAATTTTATTATGTGTATAGATTGCACAAAAATAGTCATACAAAAAAATACATAGAAAGTGATGTGGACAAAGGTGGACTTATTATAAGAGATCTCTCTCTCTCCCTATCTCCAGTCTGAAGTCCGTATAGAATTAAGCCATCTATTGACATTTATTTGATTTTTTTAATAATAAGTCTATACTGGCTCGTTTATTTACCAATTATCCCTTTGAAAGAGTGCTGCATCTTTTTAAACTGTAGCAGGTAACGGGTTAAAATGTTCACAAAATGTGTGTGCTAAATTACAGCTAAATCATTACAGAAGTATATTCTATATTGTATGATAGTACCTTACTTTCTGTGAGTGAGTATCTAGGTCTCTTCTTACTATATAGGTTCATCATAATAAATAGTGGTAACATACTAATAAACACGTGAGCAAGCCGCTACGATGCTGGAACATGTAAAATTACAGTAGTAAAAGACATTTTTATAAAAAATACTTTATTATGAATACATACACTGAGTACAAACCGGACCGAACACTGTATATAGACCTAGGTGCCTTGGTAAATGCTTCAAAACAATTCCAAGAATGAAAGCTATCTAGCCATGCTAGCCAAATACTGCACTAACAATTTACATATATCATCACATCATAAATATAAAATATAAACATAATATTTATTAAACTATTGTCACCAAGATAATGCAATGTAGCTAAATATCACAGAGGTAACAGTATTATATAAATATTGTAACAGCTACAAAAACTGCAAATATTACGCGTGTGTATTTAACTAAATGATATATTTTATTCAGCCCTTTATTAAAAGGGGTTTCACTTATAATCGAACATAGTTAAAACAAAATAAACATAATTTTATAACGTTATGATCAACCCAAATATAAAAGCTTAATAATTAGTGTAACAATAGTGTCATAACTCATAAGAACAGCCATTTTCTTTGCTAACAGTCAATTTGAAGTGTTTTATCTATGACAGACATTAAACATCTGTATGATCCATGGAAACATCCTTAATAACCCATGCAAGCTAACGTCGTGTGCATAAGCGACGTCAAAGGACATCTTCGGTGTGCCATCATGTTGATGCAGATGGTGTAGGTGCCCTTACTAAGAGTTTTGATGATTTTCGTAACAAAAAAACTATTTTTCGAATTATTCCATACCATCATAATACAAAGAATGAGCGTAACTCGTAAGACGTCTTTAGTTCGACGTAACGCGGTAGTGGCCAAGGGAGACTCCAGACCCGTAAGCTTTCAAAATGTCAGGAACTAAAAACCAAAATTCGCGAAAATATTCTAAAAGATAGTTTTTTCTAAAACCTCCCTAGAAACTTTAAAATACTCTAGATTTCTCATCAGCTAGGTAGGTAGATACTTTCCTCATCAACTATTTTATTGTACGTTGGCGTGTCATGACAATAAAACTAATATTGGGAAAAATTACGTTTCCTGTGTGCGAGGTTAAAATTATCATTTTCTCAATTTCCGTGAAGCTTTATTATTTATTTCATATGACATCACGTGCAGTCTCTCACAACACATTTTATGCATTTTGTAGTTTTTTTAAATATAGGTGTAAAATAAAAAAAACCATGTACATATAAACTCAAACTGTGCACGATAATCCTGTGAAGTCAATTGTATGAAAGTTATGTGCAATAATACAATATATGTACATTGTACATGTAGTTCGGGACCAACAATTGCTCTCTCAAATAGTGTTCACCGCCTGAGTTAGATTAGATTATATATATATATTTATTTATTATTTATTAATTTTTGGGAAACAAACAGTGACATAATTCTTAAAAATAATTAAAAACTAAAAAGTCCACACACCAGCAAAGTTTCCACCTATAAATATGTCACAGGTAGAGTAAACATAAATAATTTAAATATTAAAACTATATAATAAAATTATAACAAAAGTTACTGCAAATATATATATATATATATATATATATATATATATATATATATATATATATATATATATATATATATATATATATAGAGTATGATACCATCAAGTATATAATATAATATAGCATAAATATGGTATGGAAACATTCAAACTTTTTATTTCCGAATATTATTAAAATGCTGAATGGTAAAAATATATGACCTATAATAGTGAATCAATCAAGGTTCCTAATATGGGCTAGTTTTGTATGCTTGCAATATATGTATTTGATATTTAAGAAAACAACATCACTATAATTTGTTACTTTAATTATTATTTTATAATTAGCAGTCTTTATTGGAAACACAAGATATAATATTAGAGTACATGGTATTGCTGAAAGAAAGGAAGGTAAATAGTTAACACACAGATATTTACAATTTTTATATATTTGCAAATTTTAATAATTTTTAAATTCTCAATGATTTTAAATTCAGAAATGTAGACGAATTATTTATTATGAAATGACTATGAATGCACCTTATAAATTGTACAACAAAGTGCGCAAAACAAGATTTTTAGCAATTTTTTTGTCATTCGTTTTTAAAATTCAGTTGTCGACATATCGTCATCTCCGTGCTTATTTGTCCAAACAACCAATTTATCGAAAGAGTTTATATATATATATATATATATATATATATATATATATATATATATATATATATATATAACTTATGTATGTATATAAATCTTAGTAATTAAGTTTAGTTTTTAAAGTAAAGATCTTCACTGTAAGTATTGATGATTTGAACCAGTAATATGTTTGAAGAAGTAATGTGTACCTTAGTGAAATACTAAGGCATTTATAAACAATATGCTTGAAAAACAATTTAAAACATTATAATCACCCCTATCACGATATTTATACACGTACTTAGTACCAGTGAGGAGTGAAGTATAGCGTAATGGTGTTGTATACTCTTACTAAAACGGATCGTGAGATTTACTCGTGTTTATGGTAATTAATTATTAAAATGTTCCACCATTAAACACATTGGTCAAGCTACTTTCCCCCCTTTATATAAATATAAATATGTAGTTGTAGTTATATATCGGATCTTTACTAAATATGCATTAAAATTTGCATGAAAAAATCAACTTAAGTACCTCAAAATTTTTAAGAATTTATTAGTATTTTATTATTTTTAAGGAAACTATACAAAAGTAGTGAGTGTCTGCTAGTAAAGAAGATAACGGTTATCATATAAAAATAAGATATTTTAGCGCCGTATTTTTTAATTATTATCAAGCTAGCTTTATGTAACATTTTTGTGACATAAGAGTACTTTTACAAAAACTTAGATTTGTTTTATTTTACATTAATAAAATACAACTGCCAACGTTGATAAAAATTGATCAACTATAATAATAATAAATAATTATTATGAGTAATGTTCGAGCAACGCTTGTACTAAAAGTTATCAGTTAAAATCAGAGGTAGCATAGAATTTTTCTAATTTGGTATTTGCGTCCGTGCTGGAAAACACAGGTTCAATTTCTGCTTGTTTCAAAATCCTATACTTTGACTAGTACATTATAAAGTCGCCCCAAAATAACAATAAATGTTTGAGGTCATTGTAAATGTTTTTATTCTTATTTTCATCTTCACAAGATGATAACATGTTTGTGTGAATGTGAATTACTTTACAAAGTTTTAGAAAATAACATTAACTATCATTATATATTTAAAAAAAAGTATGTGGCCATCGTTATATTATTATCTGAAAATGATAAATGGAGCATTTTCGAAACAAATTACGAATTAAAATAATTATCAAATGTATTTTACTTAAAAAAGAAACAAATCAAATAGTAGAAATATACAAAAATAGCATATATTAAAGAAACTAAATTATAAATTCAATAATTCCAATGATCGTGTACTTATTGCGGCAAAATGGGTTAGTCATGGTAAAATAACCTATATCCAAGTATCAAAACCAACAATTTCACTATACACATTTGAAACATAATGCTCGCTGGTTGTATTTTAAAAAAGCATAACATTGGACATATAGTCGAGCGTTTAGACATCACGTATTGTCGTTATAAAATACTAATTAAAACCTCAATCAGTAAAAACCGAAAGAGGTCATTCGTAATGATTGTAAGAGCATTTAATTATCCTCATAGAAGGTTCACCATCATATAGTGCACATAATCCGATGTAGAGCAACTACAATGACGCGGTGTACTCACAGGAACAGTATCACACCAGCGAGAACCCCTGCGTCTGCTGTATGGCCTGCAGCAGGTGGTACTTGAGGCGCTCCTTGGTCTTGTAGCGCGGCAAGTCGAGAAGGTTGAAGCACGTGTGCGCGACCGGGAAGTACCTATCGTCTGCTACTGGCTGGATTCTTATCTGTTGTGATTAAATTTTTAAATATAATTGTGTATTTTTACGGAATTTAAAATCACTTTAAAATATATAATTATTAAACAATCTTCTAATTAAAGTTTACGTGACCATTCTTGCAGATAAAATGGTTTTTCATTAGAAAAAGAATCGAGAAATTCAGTTATCAATTGTTGAACATATCAAGTAAAGTATACAAATAACAGGTATACAAACAGTACTCAAAAAAGAAAAAAAATATAATAGCCTTTGCCCATCCCCATGAGACAACCTACATGCATGCTTCATGATAATTGTTCTAGAGAATAAGCGTAAAAAGGAGACAAACTAACAACCAGAGCTTTTTTAATATTTATAATAATAGTATGGAGATATAGATATCAAATATAATAAAGCTCTTTTGAACAACAACACCTTCTGATAAATATATATGTGTATTGTCAACACTCGGAAAGCACTTACTTTGATATCTCTCATGCCCTGTATGGGCACGCGGTCGCTGCCGGTAAGGAATAGTAGGAACTTTTTCTTGTCTTCGATCGACAATTCATGGAACACTTCCCAGAACCATCTGTAGACAATATTCATTTATTTAAAGTAATTTATTATATAATATTGTTTATGAATAAAAATAACTCCCATTCCTACCAATTGAAATAGAATAAAAAGCAGAAAATCTATACTAATATTATAAATGTGAAAGTGTGTTTGTTTGTTTGTCCTTCTTTCACGTCAAAACGGAGTGACGGATAGGCGTTTTTTTTTTGGATATAGTTGGTGGGCTGGAGAGTGACATAGGCTACTTTTTGCCGTGGAAGATCATCTAATTCCCACGGGAAAACACGTTATAATATAGTAAAAATAAATACTTATGATCAGAATTACTTCAAACTTGGTACTAATGCTCCTCAATAAAATTAAATAAATACGTATTTTAGCATTTTTCGAAATTCATCCTATAAGGAGGTAAAACAGAGGAAAATTTTGTATGAAACTACCCTTTTAGAGATTTTTTTGTAGTTTTAGCGCGAGCGAAGCTGCTATCTAATAAATTTGATAAAAATATTTAATTTACAAAAAGTGCATACAATTTTATTATGATGTACATACGTACGTTCATTTTTAACGACGATACAACGGTTGGACCCGACTCTCTCTCTCACAATTTTTTATCTTTGGTGATATATAAATCTAAAAAGAATTTAAAATGTTACTACACTATATTACCTGACTTGTGGATCTGAAGAGGTATAGCCATCCTTATATTCGCAATTGCTTTCAAATACCTCCCAGTCATATTCTTCATTGCCGATGACAACTGACATGAGTTCATGAGATCTGAATAATTTTATTATGCGACCACCACAAACCTATAAATAAAATATTTATTAATAAAAAAATATTCTATAGATTCAATTTGCACAGTAAAACCCTTCACTCTATACATAAGATTTGAGAATATACTTCTGCTTCACACCTGTTTTATACATGTTGACTCCTGTGTTAGCACACTAATTTAATTAATGTCACAGTCAGTGTGCATGTTTATTAATAGTTAAATATATTAAAGTAGCATGTAAATGCAGACAAAACGATGGACAAAATGTATATAATGTATATTTGTTTTATTTACATTGCAACAAAATATTTAGCGTCAAGTAGTAGTTCATACCAAATTATACATGTCTTTTGTAGTTGAAGATGAATGGCGCAGATCGAATAAAAAATTAAAAACAAAAATATACCTTTTGGAAACCTTGGTTAAACGCATTAAATTGATTTTCTACAGATTTATTGAGCAAAAAGTCGACATACAAGTCGACGTATTCAGCCTTGTTCTCGAACGTCACGGGAATGTTTTCGCCGTTTTCTTTTAACGGATGTACTTGAATGTCATCGAACACTACAGTGTTTACGGCGAAACAGAGACTAAATACCTAAAAAAAACGCATAATATTTTAGTGAAATAAAACAATGATGGTCCAGTTATGACGTTAGATGATAATTTTAATACAACTTAAGTTAAATTAGAATAGAAATATTGTATCATAAAACGTAAACTATACATACCATCATATTAAAACTTATCACAATTATATAACTTAAGTGTTCATTACAGCACAGATTCGATCCTTTTGACTGAACAATATTGTTATTACTGATTTAATTAATATATACAGCATTATATTAACGTACCACAAATTATTTTAATACAATACAACGAAAGAAAAATAATTTAAGCCAACAGCTAATTAATCAAGTCAAATGCAAGGTTTGCCAAAAACTAACAATTTACATGGATTACGGTTTCGAAGCTAAACCGACTGTGTAAACTGTTTTACGATCTCGTGGCATGTTACAGTTAAAACCTCAACCCTATAGCCGTTCCCGACTGTCATATAAGTGTGACAGTCGGGTGCACAATTGCCCTGTCGAGACGACGTTTTGGTATAAAAAACAAGTGGTAGCCCAGTGCTAACGCGCTCGCTTGGGACTTCGAGTGAAGCGGATTCAAATCCCGGGTCTCGCATCTTTAATATTTTCATGTGCAATCATTTCTAACATGATTTAATGACCACTTGCCTAACGGTGAAGGATAATATCGTGAGGAAACCTGCATGTCTGAAAGAACCTAGCAAGTTTTCAAAAGACATGTGAAGTCCTCCAACCCGCACTTGGCCAGCGTGGTATGGCCTGATCCTCCTCGTATTGAACCGAGGCCGGTGCCCAGCAGTGGGACTTTGAAAAAGGCTGAATACTGTGGTATTAGTACGAATCAACTCACATCCTCCACATCCTCATCCGGGTACTCCAGCAGATGTCTGAGGCTGTTAGCCAATGTGGGATATAAGTCAGAGAGATCGTCCAAAATGACCGACTCGCCGAGCAACTTCTTGTATAGCACTAGCGGGAATGGCACGTAGATAATAATGGAGTTGTATATCGCAAGGCCGTAAATTGCGCCTGAAACAGATTAAGACATTATTTTATTTATTTATAAATTTTGACACTTCATTTCACATTTTTTGAAATTAATCCTTTCTTAGCGGTTACCTGTGCTATTATAGGAATATCCTATCAAAGTTAAATAATATATTATATAGAGCACAATTTGAACAATTGTTAACATTTTATCCAAAAGATCTCATAATTTTCAATCCTTTGAACTCCCTTCTTCTTGACCCTTTTAATATAATCAAAGGATTGAAAATATCACAATAATTCACATTATTGTTACACACTCGAAATACGTGACTTCGACGGTTTGTAAGTGCTATTTCACACTGTATCGACTTTAACAGATTTGAGTAAAATGAGAAGTAATCAATATCCTGAGTAAAAAAATAATCTGGTATTATTAAGGTAACCTACTCTTGCTTACCTATTAGGTAGTACATAACATCATCTTCAAACGGATTATTAGAGAACCATATCATATTAGTCTCCTCGGACTGTTTAAACATGCCATACACTGGATCAAAAATTTCCTTTAGTAGCAACAAAAAGAACTCTTTTTTCACACCACCAGCGTCTTCCGCTTCTTCTCCCACAAACTCTACCTGAAACAAATAGTGTGCTTAGTTATATAACACACTAAATCAAATTATATTATATGTATTTGGTGGTTTCTGTTTTTGACAAAGATACCGTTTCATCAATGCATCATCACCCATAAAGTTAACCTAAGCTCACTCTTAACGGCTTCTTCAACTGCGATGTGTCGTGATTGCTGATCTGCGTCATAGTGTCCCGCACGAGGTGCCGCCTCGACACCGTCAGTATGAGGAACTGGTCGCGCTGGTACTCGTACGTGGGGTCCATTATGAGGCGGGTGAATATCTGCGTGGCCGCCTGGGTGATCGCCATTTGCATTTGTAACTGCTGGTCGATTTTCAACAGCAGGGACTTGCATTGCACGTCGAAGAGGAACGCGTAATTGCATAGGTGAGGTTTCACGGACTGAAAGAGGATGAGCTGTTAGTTATGATAGCTTCGAGCTTTATTTTTTGTGTGGTATAAAGTTTTGTCCTGAGATAGGACTGGCCGTTGCTACACATGGACTATCAACATATTTGATTATACACTTAGAAAATAAAAAATATATAATTATTTTGAAGTTGTTCATCCCAAATGTCTGTATCTTATATTAATATGACTCCAGTATATGAATATAATAAATATAATGATTTGAATTTACAAACATGATTATCATTAAATTTTTCTCATACTATAAAAAATAAGTAAAAAAGAAATATAAAAGTAAAATTGTCATTTAGTTTAGCCCATTAGGATTCATCGATATATTAAAACCGTAAGTGGTACTTACGTATATCTATGTCGGTGTACTTACATCCTGGTCTGAAAGCCAGTCAATATAATCTGCAGCGATATCAACATGGCTTGATAATTCTTCTACGTAGAAACATTCTGCAGGTATTTTTGGTTTTTTGGGATTTGTAAAGTTGATCTTATTTAGTGTTATCAGAGTATTTAATATTTGTATTATACTTCTAGAGAAATTTACCCTCTGCAAAAAAAGGTATAATTAATTCTATATATTGCCAAATAAATTATTTTACCTAGTCTTGATGTCTTTGAGCTATCTAAAAGGCGCCGGATGTCTAAAAGGCGTCTCAACATTTACATTTATAATATTCTCAAAAAATCGGTAAAGTAGAGTCCGTAAAACTTTCCAATTTTTATTATTATTTGTGACGCTTTAGGGATAGCATAATAATTTTATAAGTGAGTGTGAACACATTCAGTAGGTAAGTAGAGTAAGCTTTGTAGTTGTATATATCTGTACAAATCGGAAACCTTTGTCTTTTCGAATAGCAAGCAAGAAATACTAGACCGAATTTGATGAAACTTTAGTTACTTAATTAAACCTTGTAAATATTGAATCTTCATATAATGACGGGAATAAGCAAGGAAATTATTTAAGATGAGAGATAAGACTATTAAAATATAAACACAATGGTAAAACTGAGGTTGGTCACTAGTATTAAAATAAAAACATACATTTATCAAAACTTATAAAACCACTAACTAAATACAGAAAAGAAAACGTCATGGGGAAGCTTGAATTTCTAAAAAAACTAACTAAATTTCTAAAGACTTCATTAATTCTACTCATATCGAAGAGAGGCTCAGCATTGGGATGATAAAGTGACGTATTATTATATTCCAGCGTTCACCTTTATACCTGATCGCAAAGATTCATCAAGATTCGTTTCATCGCTCCACACACGACCACTTGCACGTTTACCACTTTAGCTTTACAATAGTAGGATTAAAAAAATACCAACAAACCTTACTAGCCCTGACAGCCGGCTGCATGAGCTCGTACACGAAGACGCTCTTGAATATGTCCACCAACATCTCGAAGTAGTCGGGCGACTGCGCCTGCCACCACAGCTGCACGATGCGCTGCGGGTGCGTGGACAGATTGTTGAACGCCTCCGCGAACGGGCCCTGTGCACAAACACACGTACAGTCTATACATATAATAAAACTGTAGAGGTCGAATGTCTGCACATAGAAAAAAAATGATAAAAACTGTTGGACCTATTTAACTGCAATATTGCATGGTGGTAACTTATTTCCCGTTCAACAGTTTGGATAAGTACTTTTAATCGCGGAAAATTAAAGAATTGGATAGTTAAAAAACAATAGTAACTTGTACAGCTTAGTACACAAAAACTACTGATTGGATTTTAATGAAACTTTACAATAATATAGCTCATACATCAGAATAACAAATAAGTTACTTTTTATCCCGGAAAAAATATACGGTCGCCGTGGATAGCATCGGCTGAACGCGAGCGAAGAGAGGGTGAGTCGTTAGTTTATTATATAACCCAACTTTACCATTAATTATAACCTAAATCAGTATAAGTATGTAAGCACAACAGACACAATATATGCCGATCTCACTCTTGCCATAAGGCATAAGCGCAGTATGAAAATCCATACAGTAAAAAATACCGATTTTCATGGCGAACGAACAAAACCAACCTTATCAAAACAAAATCTTATCTGGATAGTGCTTTCTACTGCTTTTTACTGGATCTTATTTATGCCTGACATTTGCGTAGCTTATTAGATATATACATTATACATATATTTCATATTTGGGACAGTTATTTGTAGTTCTATGTTATTTGAGAAAATTGTACAGTGTAACTATATCTGCACAGAAAAATCCTTTTTTAACGATTGTAACATAAATTTTTAAATATTACATCTTTATAATTTATGAATTTCTTAAACCATGAATGCATTTCAATTACACCTTTCTTTTAAAGTGTCATTATGTACTAAAAATTGTATCTTTTTTTTTGCTATATATAATATATAATTATTGCGAAATTAAAATATTTATAGCCCAACCAAATGTTATTTGAATGAAAGTGAAGGAGTCTTTTAAATAAATTACTCAAACACATATATCATGCAGGCTTTTTCTATACCTGCAATTCCGGGTGTCGTCGTGGATTTCTCATTTCATGATACAAGGGTAGTATCAAAAACAACCTCAGTGCTTCGGCATCAGGCGGAGACACCTTCACTTTCCTTATTATTTGTTCTGTTAAGTGGTTGAATATCTATGTGAAAACACATGAAAATTAAAATTCATTTCTATTACCTTTCATATTTTAAAATATTTTGCCATATGATCTTTAAATATTTTTAATAATTTAATTATGATAAATATTTAGTTACAATAAGTAGTGGTTTTTTGTAAATTAAAACAAAAAATCTAAATATTTATAAAAATAAATAATTGTATAGTTTTCACAAAAAAATAATATTTATTTGTTGCATCATAGAGAAATTTATTTATTTCTTAAGAACAAAATTCACAACTAAAAACAATAAAATAAATACAAATAAAAATAATCTTTCCTCACCACCACCTTTAGCATTTTCCTTGATTAATCTCTACATGCAAGTAGACTAAGCAGAAATTAATGTATTTAGATAGTTTATATCTCACTACGGTGAATACTTACAATCTCCTGTATACTTGTGTTCTCAAATCGACTTATCATAGTAAAAGCCTCTTCTGCTTTTTTTAAATCTACTCCAGGTACTTTAGTGTTGCATCCGAAGTGAGCATTTTGTTCCATTAAGAAAGAACCATTTATACAGGCGAGAGAACCAAACACAGTTTCCAAATATACCATGAGATCCTATAAATAATATTTACAAACTTATAATCCATAATTAGATTATTTGTTATGCTCATATAGTTAAAATAATTAAATATTATTTCAATAAATTAAATACTGCTACAGAGCAAATTTTCTATACCTTCAAATAGTTTTGTTAATACAAATATACAAAGTTATGTGATTCATCTAGTATTAAGAATAAGATGATATTTAAAAGCCACCTGTTATAGAATAGTTCTTACTTGATTAACAACATCACTATCCTTGAAGAACTGACAAGCGGTCAATTTATACATATTCAATGTAAGTATTTGCTTTTTGCTGTCAGGTATTCGCAAATCAGACGTCATTGTTTTATCATTGTTTATCACTAGGAAACTGTGGTCGCCGCCCGCAAACACTCTTATGGTGCCGTTGAATATATCTGGCGGGAACTGAAAAAAAAACAATCATAGATTTAATATAATATAGATAATCTAAAATATATGTTGAATATTTGGTTAGGTATAAGAATATTAATTTAAAAGCCAATTTTTATTTAAAGCACGTAAATTTATTATGTGATATAAAATATTATATTGACATAATCACCTACGTATTTTACGCAAAAGACAATGAACAACAAAGAGTTGAGCATGCTTAAATACAAAGTCTACTCTAACTAAAACTGTTACTCTATTAGAGGAAGACAATATAGCAAATAATATTAAATAATAATAATAAGGCTAGAAGGATAGCTAATAAAATACAAGAATATACTGTATATAATAAAATAGACGGTTAATAAGGGAATAACTCAACATTAAGTTTGGAGGGGCCAGCGACACTGTGCTTATATCTCGCGGAACTCTCCACCTTCAATTTCTTCTTTGGCTAAGAAGCATAGTCCAATGTTAGTATTGTGTTAAACTATGGTTCAATGAAGGACATATCGTTAAATTGTGTTTTATCAGCATTATTAACCATCATTCTCTATAGGATTATAATATTTAAGGTTAACTGGAAATTAATGTAATATTCATCATTAAAGTATTTTCTGTTAGCCAAAAGAGCAAAGAATCGATAAACTGCAAGCTCAATAATGTTGAAGTTACTTAATAAAATGAAAAATCAAGTATGAATTTACGTACGGCAATAGGCAGGTATTATAAAGATTACGAATATAGCTACGAAAGTAATAAAGCACAAGAGTAACTACTATATAAAGTAAAAAAAATCTACTGAATATCTCATTATAATAAACATAATCTAAAATGATGAGTGAAAATTATACAGAAGATATATTTGACCTACAATTCTACATAAACAACATTTGGTAATAGGTTAAAATTATTATATTTACCATATATTGTCCATGATCATCTGTCTGTTTGAAACAAATATATTTAGTAAAAGTCACAACCAACATTGTTGATAGTACCTAATAATTAGCCTACCATGTTGATATATGAAATGTAAATGTATATAAATTACAATTAAATTATATGTAACATAGTATGGGAATTAATAAAATCATTTATATAACAAAAGATATACTGCTACACATACATACTGCATACACAACATTATATGAATGCCATTTTTACCAGACTACAGCGAAGCTCAAAGGAGGTTATTCTTAAATAGTAATTGCTTGCACATAAATATCTAAAGGAAATATGCGTGTGATTTAAATAAAGGTGACATATTTTTTTTTTATTATCTTTTTTGAATTATACCTATAACCATAATTTTTTCTATAATTTCTTTTTGATTAAGATAAAAATTATTAAAAAGTGCAAATATAGGTGGGAAATTCATAGTTAGACCGAATATGAAGTCAAAGTTTTACATTACAGAGCGATTAGCGATTTTGTCGCTACAAATTGAGTCGTTATTTTCCTGTGTATATCATACTGTGACGTCACGCCAAATGCGCGAAATGGCGGGCGTTTAAAGTATTCGTACCGATATGATATATTAAATTTGAGTTTTTTAGAGCTGGATAATTTTTACCATTATATAGCGATGTTAGCTATTGTATAAAAATTATAAAAAAAAATCAAGCATATTCCCTTTTGCTGGCTGCATTGTATCTAACAGATCATAGATTAATATCAAAATAATTACCATCATTTAATACTTATGGCTTATTTCAGATTAGACATTCTACATTATCTTAAATAAAGTACCCTAGAAAATATTAACATTACATAAATATAATATCAAGACTATTATTATTTATACATGCAGGAAAATGTCATAATGCTATAGTAATGAGAATATTTTAATAATAGAAAATATTTAAGTAATAGAAAATTACTACATTTTAGCATTATCTATTGTAGAGCACTAAGAAATAGAAGTAATTTTTGCAAATCGTATATAATATACATATAAAATATATAACAAAAGCATTTTCGCCGATTTAGAAATAGTTATTTAAAAGGTTATTAAAATTATAGACATCCTATACACAACAAACATACAAATTGTAACAAGGTTTACGCATTGCTACCCCTTCCTAGCACACAGACTTCTGGATGATAAATGTCCAAGACGTCTCAAAATAAAATCGATACTAGATCTAGCATTATAATTCTAGCCTGAATAATGAAGTAGACTAGATCCTAATGAGGATCCACTCCACATGACAGCAATCTCTCAACTTTGCTTATAGTCAAAAGACTGATCGCAAATCGTACCAGGAAAAAAAATTGCTACACTTATCGCTTTCGTCTTTATTCTCGACCTATGGAATATTTCCTTAACTTCGCATAGCATTGATTAGTCCATCGACATATCTATGACGAAAAAAAGTGCACACAAATATTATGTTTTATTTAAACGATATAAATAAACTGTTGTTGTTTCGTTATAGGCAAAAACTAGCAAGAGAATTAGAAAAATCGGCCAAAATAATATATACTTAAAGTTATACGTCTTATATTAATCGTCGTAACAACCATATTGTACAATATCATGACGTGTCGACGACATACTACCTATTAGGGTTCAAAGAAATAAATTTCCCAAATAGACGAGCAAAAAGCTTAGTGAACTCGACAATTATTCAGTAGAAAACCCAAAATACCTAAACATACTCACAGGCGAGTCATCGGTGGGCGTGAACGGCACGGGCGTGGGCACCAGCGCGAAGGCCACGTGCGGGCAGCCGAGCTGTCCGCGCGCGCCGTACCCGCACGCGAGCACGCGCTCGCCCACGCGGCACAGCACGTGGCGGCGCCCGCACGCCACCTGCGTCACCGTGCTGCCCATTAGCTCCATCACCTGAAATACAACTCTTCTAATTGTGGTATCCGAATGAAACTTTGTAGACGGTACTATAATTTGGTATCTCGGAGCCGATCTCATGATGGAGCCGGAAAGAGAATAGTGAAACTCTTCAGTGGCCACCAGTAAGCCCCTCAAGTTTGGGCTCATATGATTCATTTTGACAAATCCCACACATTTCAATTTGTCAAAAGTGTGTTTTTAAAACCATATTTATTATACTATGTATTTAGCCCTTTTTAACGTCCAACTGCTGGGCTCGAGCCTCTTAGTGCGAAGGGGATCACGCTATAGTGCTCTTCACTGGTCAAAAGCTGTCTCTCGACTATCAAATAAAAGTATGTATGACACTCAGGACCGCCTCACTCATATTGAATCATATATAAATTATAACATTGCAACACAGATTCATGATAATTTATCACTACAGTATAATAACTACTTATATATGAAAAACAGACCTTTCTTGGGACCAATTCGTCTTTTGTATTTCCATGGCCTGTTTGTCCATACTCTCCTGCTCCACATGTAAACACTCCTCCATCAAGAGTTAGAAAAGCAGTAAAGTCTTCACCACATGCTATATGGCAAACCTTTGAATATAAATACATTCTATGTTTACATAAATCTATTAATATTTATAGTATGATACAGAAATTATATTAGTTTCGATAATATATTAACAGTTACCTTGACATTTCTGAGTGTTTTTAAATGGGCTGGGTAGCATCTATTTTCTCTATCTTGTAAACCTAATTGACCATGGCTATTTTTTCCCCAACCAAATACGGCGCCAGACCTTATAGGAAATATACATTTAATATTAAATTTCTCATTTTTTATTTTATAAAATAATCTTTAATGCATATCATGATTATTTAAATAATATACCTACGTTTCTTGATATATGTCAAAGAAAAATAATTAGAAAGAGTTATCCACGATCAGGACAATGTTAGTTACAAAAACAAAGAACTCTTTTATTTATTTTTCTGATAATAAATTATTTTTATACAGACCATGTACTTTATTATTAGTAATAGTTAATTCACTTTTATACTTGCTTTGATAATGCAAAAGTGTGGTTACTACCACATGCAATCAGTGCTATCGGTATGCCAAGTAGAGAAGTTATCTGTTGTGGTTTAGTTTCCTTATTTGTTTTGGTTCCCAATCCACACTGTCCATATGTATTGGCGCCCCAGGCATAAAGATCACCATCTAAATAAATCAGTAAGTAGGTATATGCATTAAACTTTCAATTAAATTGAATTTTAGAAATTATCAGAGTATCATTTTATTTTAACAATAATATCTTATTTAAAAAAATATCCATTTAAAATTATAAGATATTAAACTCCTACTTTGAGTCAATTTTTATAATAAAAAACTTTTTAATTGAATCAAAGTCATGTATAATTTTTCATAAAAAAATTGTATGTAAATTATGAGACATTGACTTATAAAACATCACAAAACAACCATATGCAGTTAATTTATAGTGAATATAATATATTTATTTGTGTTATTTGGCCAGAAAGCCCAGACAATAAATATAATAATATATTTCTTTCAATTTACAAATTAATAAGAAATAATTATAAATCACACTTACTATTTGTTAAAGCAAGTGAGTGATAAGATCCACAGGCTACTTGGATAACATTTTTTGTAGCTAAAAGTTTAATAATTTTAGGTTTATCTTGAGCATGAGCACCAAGATTGCTGCCCAGCTGTCCCATGCTATCAGAGCCCCAACTAAATGGTTGCCCCCATTCATCCAAAGCCATTGAATGCTGAAGACCACATGCAATTGATGATAGTGTACATCCTTTAAATGTTTCTACTAATGCTGAAAAATTATATAAAAACATAGTTGCAATGTACGTAGTTCATTTTTGGAAAGAATTATAATTTTAAAAATACGGAATTTGACTACTAAAGTGATTGTGTAAATTACCTGGAGTTTTCCCTTCATTTGATTCAGTTTGCCTTCCAAGCTGACCGACTTCATTACTACCACAGGAATACAAATGCCCTACTTTAGTCAAGTAAAGAGTGTGGAACTCTCCAGCCGCCACAAAATGAACATGACCACTTTCAGCCCATCTTGACAGTGTTGGTTTAATTACCTGTTTTTTATGAATATTAAATATTAAAAAATTTTAAACAACCAAATTAAATTCAAAAAGTGAGAGTAAGACATTGAAATAATGTTGATGCTATAATTCAATAAATACAAGCAAAAATGTGACTTTTAATATTAGAATTAGAATTAAAAAATATAATAGATTTATTTTATTAACGTATGCTTTCTTACCAAGTCAATATTGTTGGTGCCTTCAATACACAGTTCATGATGAGTAGCATTACCCCAACAAAACATTTTTAACAATTTCTTTATTATATCTTTATTTAGATAACCTCTAATTTTACTCTGATGTGGCCTAAAAGTACACGTACCACATACATATGAATGCTGCTATTAAGCAGGCATAAGAAACTAATTTTTAAGACATTACTTTATTACTTTTGAATAAAATACATTTGAAACTATTTGAAAGAATCCAGAACAATCTCTGCTTTGCCTTTTATCCACAGTACCTAAATAATTTCTATTTGTCATTCATGCTAAATAATCTTGTTACTTGTCAAAATCAAAAATCACAGAAGAAGAATCTGTTTTGTCATGTTTACAACTGACAATCAGTTGTTTTGATTTTCATACTTCATAGAGATAGTAGACGAAAAGTGGTTGAAAAATGGCGATAAAACTAAATTTTTTATAAATATGTATAAAATTTTAAATTTTTATCATCCTAATGTTAAAAATATTTTTTTAACGATTTATTAACTTTAAGATGCCAAATTTTATATGAGTCAATACAATGTCATAGTGGATTTAAACAATATATCATACGCATTATTTAACTTTTGTATTTCTTAACAGAAACTCAAAACACTGATATAAAATTACAAAAATCTGATATATTGAAAGATTTCTAGTTTTCAATTTTGTTATTCTGATAAAGTTTTTATTTAAAATTAAGAACACCTAATAAAAAATACGAAGTTAAGTCTTTATTTTAATATTCAATACTATTAATAAATTATTTAATTTTTTATAACCTCATGAAGACTGGTCTTTTTATCTTTCATATATTATTAATATCTAGCAGTCGGTACATAATATTAATGTTTGAAAAAGCTCGTTTTAAGGTCTCATAAATAAGACAATTGCTCTTCTTGAAAAACTATAATCTATGGTCGAGACGGGACGTTGAACGGCCATATTTGTTATTGTGCTCCATAAGAATTTATTTGGATCACTGAATTTCTGACTAGGAAGTGAAACAATTTTCTAAGATTGTGATGTATTTTACTTATATCTATATTGTTTTGAAAAATTTTACTGAGACCCATAAAATCTTTTATGTATAAGGGAGCATGCATATTTAGCATTGTGGATACCCCCTAGAAATAGTAATTCGCTGAATTTATCCAGCGAATTTATTTTTCAATTATTGAAATTAACATTAATAAAGTGGCGGGGGCATCAAATAATAATGGCAAAGGGGGTCGACCAGCCGCCCCAGTTGACGTGGGATCGCCTTTACTCGATTGGGAGGAAGGAGATCACTTTAGCTTCGAAGATTCGGAACGTTTTGAAGAAGATTCCTTGTGCAGCTGGACTTCGGAACCTGAGAGTCTTTGCAATAATTGGCGAGGATGGAAAAGACCAAACCCCCAAAATGCTTTCGGTACCCGTTCTACGAAAAAAACTGTTCAAGGTAAGTTTATACAGCTGATCCTTTGTTTCGATGTATAGTATCAGACATATTTGCATAAATAAACAGAATTTGCTATAATTTTAGTAGGGAATATAGTTAAATATTTATTTATATTTGATATCAATATAAATAAACACGATTATTTGCAGTTATTTCGTTTTCCAAACAGTTTTTCTTTGTGTGTGTTTGTATGAAGACAGGTGCCATGAAGTCATTTACCTTTGACTGGCTAGAGCAGTTAATAATAATAACCTCTTTTTCAAATCCTTGTTGTTTCTTGTGTGATAATTGGGTCTTATTGGCTTACATAATATGAATAAAATATTTAATATATTTAATATTAAGTGGTCTATTTATGTAACTTTCACAAACTTTCACTGACAAAATATAAAAGTGAATCTGATAGTTCTTTCACTTATCTTTATACAATAAAAACAAAAGAAATAAAATTAGAATTAAGTAATTTATATTTTGTTGTAAGTAAAATTAAATACAACTTTATAAGAAAAATGAAGTAAAATATTTTGTTAAATCTATTATTAACTAAATTAATATAATTATATTGTACATTAATCGGGGTTTTGTAGAAAAATCAGTGTCAACCCTAAGTGAATTGGCAGCAAAATGTGTAGCATGTCATATACCATTTGAACTGGTTGAACATGTTTATCCACCTGTGCCTGAACAACTGCAACTTCAAATTGCTTTCTGGAGCTTCCCAGACAGTGAAGATGACATCCGCCTATATTCCTGCCTTGCAAATGGATCAGCAGATGAATTTCAAAAAGGAGAGCATTTGTTCAGAGACAGAGCTGTTAAAGATGTTTTACAAATTGGTAAGTTTTGTATAAGTTACTTATAAAATTCTTCATTAGAAAGCTGAAGAGATTGCTTAAATTTCATTCATTGGTGTCAAAAATAAATGTTAAATTTTATTGCCAATTTATTGAAGGAGGCTATCTCATTAGACACTATATAGTTAGGATGGATATGTGCTATTTGTGAGATTTCAGTTTTCATTAATTGTAACATACAATTTTAGTGCAAGACATTTCATCCTTACCATAGACTCTATCCATTAATTTGATAAAATAGTCCACCGGACGGTCTACCTTTTTGCATTGTCAGTTGGTTCAATTACCCATTCAGGTCACCTCTTTAAAAAAAAAATAATTAAATGCAGTTATTCTTCTTTTTAAAAATAAAATAATTTTTCGTTTGACTGAAACTTGATATTTTCAATATTTAGGACACTTTTCTTCCAGGTCCTGTGCGTTTATTCCACGATGTTAGAGTTAATATGTATAATTTGTAAGATTGCATCGTTTTCTTTAATTCTAAGACACAATATTTGTTTAGGAGATTTTATCCTTCCCATAGACCCTATCGATTCATTCGATAAAGTAGTGATGGTGTCTCCTTTTTTGCATTTGTATTTTGTTTGATTCCCGGTTCAGGCAAGCTTTTTAAAAAAAAAAATTAAATGCAGTTATTATTATTTAAAAAAATAATGAAATGTTTCCTTTGAGTAAATCTTGATAACTTCAATTTTTAAGGTACTTTTCTTCCATGTTTCATCGATTTGTTCCACACTGTATGATTTAATAATATGTTTCTCTGTCTGATTGCTTATAAATACTTACATGTCTATATGAATTTTAGTTAATTTTTGCTAAAACGGCTAAAAGGTTTAGATGAAATTTTGCATACAGATACACCATAACCTAGACAGAGTAACACATAGACTACAGTTTGGCAACTAGGGACATAATAGCTCAAATCTTCTTAATTATGTCCTCTTTCTATCGGTGAAAACCACAAGAATATCCATACAGTAGTTCCATAGATTAGTCCAAACAAACACAAACTTAGTTTGGAAGCAGACTTTAATTTATGATATGTACTATAATATACAGTGAGGATTCTACTAATAACTATAAAACAAACCAAGAACATTTATTTATTTTGTGAGGTTTATAAGAACTGGATGTCTATATTAAATTTTTTGTAGGTTGTAGTAGGTAAAGTGTACAAAAACAGGAATATTGTACCTAAGATATTTTTACAGGTTTCCATCTATCAGCAACAGTTACACTCATCATGAGTAGAACTCAGTGCAATGTGGCAGTAACATTTGACCGACAGAAAATTTCTTCTTGTAATTGCACTTGTTCATCATCAGCACATTGGTGTTCGCACATTGTTGCTGTCTGCCTTTACAGAATACATTTAGTAAGTATCCCATGTATTTAACTAATAAAAAGTATTTGTGATTATTAAGAAATATTCTAACTTCATAAAATAGTTAGCAAGTGTCTCATTTATCTACTATATGTAACTTGCAAGGCTAGGACAATGGCAGAACATTAAATATGGAGCGTTATATGAAAAGTGGGAAGTATGATAATTGCTTAGTGTTATTTTGTATAGTATTATATATACTACTATATTTATGACCACCACCATATGAATAAACATAATATTTGTCTTAAATTTTCCCTTTCTGACCTGGTTTAGCAGAAATAATAATTGTGAATCATTAATATTGCTATACATAATAAATTATTATGACTCAGATAATCATATAATAATTAATACATTTTACAAGTCTTTCACAAATTGTCTGTTTCAAATATGATGTTAAATAGCTTTAATCAAATTATGTAACAGTTTTTGACTATGCAAGTTAAGCAAAATTCACTTTGTCAAGGTTAAATAGAGAATTGAAGGCTAATTCATAGAATCTTGTCATAAAGAGTAATCTATGTATTATGTTTGTACAATTAACTATGATAAAATACGAAAATTATAAATAATTTGCATTGAATTTAATTACATATGTTATTATTTCACTAGCCAACACAAGTATGTCTTCGTGCACCAGTCTCAGAGTCACTTCAACGGTTAAGAAGAGATCAGCTACAGAAGTTTGCACAATATCTCATATCAGAATTGCCACGTCAAGTACTTCCCACAGCTCAAAGAATTCTGGATGAACTTCTATCCGCTCAACCAAACCAGATTAACACGACCTGTGGTGCACCGGACCCGACTGCAGGGGCGTCCGCTTTTGAATATACATCTTGGTTCTTGGATGAGAAGACTTTACATAATAACATCAACAAGATTTTAGTCAAATTTTGTGTTCCAGCTCCAATTGTGTTTAGGTAAGTTTTAGTACAATTCTTGCTTCTAGGTACTAAACTTATGTCTAAAATTTCTTATGCAGAGTGGTTTTATGAGTATATGAAAACATTCTAAAGAAATCGTCTCAACTCTACTAAGAAAAATGGTCATGTATGTGATGTTAAGGTTGAATATCGCTTGGAGACTTTGGGTGCAAGAGAAAGAACGGGTGTCTGCTTCGAACGTGTTTATTAGACTAAACATTTAAAATGATACAAGTGCAACCAACATACCGCCCACTAAAAAGGGGTTTGACCTTTTTTTAATACAAAGAAAAATGAAAATTATGTAGGACATCTAAGTTAAACAATTAACAATCTCACAAACAATTAGTACCTACGAGTAAGTTTTACAAAATTGTACTTGCACAAGCATTTTATAATTATTAAAGCATTGATAATGATTTGATCAAGTATACATATTTATTATTAAGATAGATATATCATTAAGTATCTATTGGTAACAAACATAATTTTGTAACACAACGTTTTGTAATGTTATTTCCACTTTTTACACTATAAACTCTGGTAAGTCCGTCAGATCCTGGATGTTTTTGTATTATACGGCCTAAAGCCCATTTTCCAGGAGACAAATTTTCCATTTTTATTAAAACTATTTGGCCTATTTCTAGTTCATTAACCTTGTGTAGCCATTTCGGTCTTTGTTGTAGTCTTGAGAGATATTCCTGTTGCCAACGATGCCAAAAATCTTGCACTAGTTTTTGTGTGAATTGCCAACGTGTAAGGTAATTTATGTTTGTGTTTCTTAAGTCAGGTGATGGAATATTGATAGGAGCCTCGCTGATTAAAAAATGACCAGGTGTAAGAGGATTTAAATTATCACAGTCTGAGTCATCCATAGGACACAGGGGTCGTGAATTCAAACAAGCTTCAATCTGACATAATATAGTAGTCATCTCTTCAAAAGTTAAGTGAGTTGTCAAAATTCGTTTCAGGTGATATTTAATTGACTTCACCCCTGCTTCCCAGAGGCCACCAAAGTTTGGACTGTAAGCTGGAATGAAGTGCCACTGGGTTCCTTCATTGGAGAGTCTGTCTGCTAGTACGTCGTCAAACTGTAACTGTGCATCTTTCCAGGCTTCTGTAAGTTTTTTATTTGCTGCAACAAAGTTACGACCTTGGTCACTCCATAAGTGGGTACAACGTCCTCTACGCGCCACAAATCTTTTAAATGCTCCAATAAAAGCTTCAGAGGTAAGGTCGCCTACAAACTCTAAATGTATTGCCTTAGTAGACATACATATAAAGATACAGATGTAACCTTTACAAGTTTTGCTTCCTCTTCCTTTAGATTTCAATACTAAATAGGGTCCACAGAAATCAACTCCACTGTGTAAGAATGGACGGGCTGGGGTCACTCGGACCGCTGGTAAGTTTCCCATTCTTTGTACCTTTGATGTTGCTCTTTCCTTTGCACAAAGCAAGCATTTATGTATGTATGACTTAACTAATCCCTTAACCTTCAATATCCAATATTTAGATCTTATGTAATTTAGCATCAGCTGTATACCGCCATGTAAAGTTTTAATATGTGCGTCTTTTATGATTAAAGTGGTAAGTGGATTTTCTTTATTTAATATTATGGGATGCTTTGTGTCTTCATTAATATTAGCATGTTTTATTCTTCCGCCCACTCTGAGTACATTGTTGCTATCTAGGTAAGGGTTAAGGGTTTTTAATTTGCTTATACTTTTAACTCGATTTTTACTTTTTATATCTTGAATTTCTTGTGTAAATTGTTTCTTTTGTATTATAAGTATGCAGGTTATTAATGAATTTTCATATTCCTCTGTAGTAAAATTTAAATTTGTTTTTCTACTCTTTTTATAATTTAAAAATCTTTTACATATTATAATTGTTTTTAAAAGTTGTTCCAGTGTATCAAAGCTTTCAAACTGCGTGTTTATGTCTACCTCATCGTGGGATTCTATATGTAAGTTATTTTGTATATTTATTTCTCTTTTCTTTTCTAAATCTGTGACTATATTTTCTAATTGTGTATATATTATTTCCTTTTCAGATATCCATTTAGGCCCGTGCCACCACATTTGAGATTGTTTTAAATCCAGCAAGTAACATTCCTCGAGAAGCTATATCAGCAGGATTATCCTCGGATCTCACATGATGCCATTTTTGTGGTTTAGATTGTTATTTATTTCGACGACTCGGTTGGCTACAAATGATTTCCATCTATTAGGATCGCCAGCTAGCCATGAAATCACGATAGATGAATCTGTCCAGGCTTGGATTGCGATAAAGGTATTTTCATAGCTTGACTTACACTCCTCAATAACTTTGAGAGTAGCAGTGCTCCACAGAGTTCTAGTCTTGGAAGTGAAATTGTTTTCAGCGGCGCAACCTTTGTTCTAGCCGCTACAATATTGGTAAAGATATTTTTGTTTTCTACTACTCTTACGTAAACTACAGCACCATACGCCTTGTTACTAGCATCACTAAAACCATGTAGCTCCACTGTTTGATTCTTGGTTATTGAAGTCTTTAGCCATCTATCAACCGAAATCTCTTTGAATCCTTCGAAATCTGTTCTTATTTTGAGCCATTCCCTTTCTAAGTTTGAATTAATTCTGTCATCCCAATTTACTCCCGCTGACCATAGTCTTTGAATTATTAATTTTGCTAGAATAATGCTGGGAGCTATCCATCCAAGAGGATCAAATATTTTTTGTAAGTCAGATAGGATTGTTCTTTTCGTAAATGTATGTTTAGTAGGTGATAGATTGATTCTGTATTGAAATTGATCAGTTTTAAGTTCCACAGGACTCCTAAAGCCTTTACGGAACCGTCATGTGCATTAGATGATATTTCAGAAGGTTCCATGGATTTCATAAATTCGAGACTATTGGACGACCATTTTTTTAGTTCAAAGCCTCCTTTTCGCATAATATTAATTAATTGAGTTTTAGCTTCTATAGCCTTTTCTACTGTTTCAGCTCCAGCCATCAGATCATCAACATAAAAATTAATACGAATCATCTCCGCTGCTATTGAAAATTTCTCTCCTTCATCTTCAGCCAGTTGCATGAGCGTTTTTATTGCTAAATAAGGTGCCGAGCTTGTGTCAAAGGTAACGGTAAGTAAACGGTAGTCTTTGATTTCTTCATTATCATTTTTTCTCCACAGGACTCTCTGGAAATCAACATCTTCTTTGGTAAGTAATATCATCCTATACATTTTTTGAATATCTGATACGAATCCAATAGCATGCATTCTCCATCTCATAATTATACTTCTCAGGTCATCTTGCAGTACTGGTCCAGGTAAGAGTTCTTCGTTTAGTGAAATTCCATTAGTCCCTTTACAGGAAGCGTCGAACACAACCTGTGTCTTTGTGGTTTCCCTGTCTTCACGTACGACTGCGTGGTGAGGTAAGTATACTGATTTATTGTTTATCTCTTCTTTAGGTACTTCTTCTATGTGTTTTAATTGTATATAGTCATCTATAACTTTATTGTATTCTTCTTTTAATTTAGGTTGCCTTTTAAATCTTCTCTCTAATTGTAATAGTCTGTTTAATGACATATCTCTAGTGTGACCATGTATTGGTTGTGGATTTTCAGTATTAAAGGGCAATTTAACTATGAATCTTCCATCTTCTTGTCTTCTATGTGTATTGTTGTAAATATCTTCACATTTTTGCTCATTCAATGTAAGTATTCGTTTCGATTCTGTATTAATTTCCCAAAATGATTTTAATATTTCATCCACGTCTATTTGATTGTGCATAACAAGAAACGATTCTTCTTTCTGGTTTGTATTGATTTCTCCGAATAAAATCCATCCTAATTCTGTATTCTGTGCGCATGGAGTGCCTGGTACACCTTTTATTAAACCTTCATTAGTATTTTTGAATATTCCTTAACTCCAAGTAATAAATCAATTGAACTAGGCTTATAATAGTTGGGATCTGCTAAATTAAGACCCTTGATATGTTGCCAATTGATTCCTTTCACTGTAGTATGTGGTATTTTACTTGTCAATTTTTTGCTGAACACTTAGGCTTGAATATGGATAGAAAATTGTGATTCCCATCTTGGTGAAATTTGTAATTGAACCCTTTGATTTACGCTTGTTCTAGTAGAACCCATGCCTACAACATTACCTCTTGCAGGTTGTCTTGAAAGTTTCAGAAGTTGTGCAGCCTTCTCACTTATAAATGATGCTTCTGAACCTTGGTCTATTAGAGCTCTCAACATGATTATATTGCCTTCTTCACTTTTTGCTTTAACCTCTGCTGTAGCTAACATTGCTGAACTTTGTCTTCCATTGTAATGTGACGTCATCATTGCATTGATTTCTTCTCCTGACTCTTCTACATTTGCATAGACTGATACCGTTGGCTGTGCTTGTTTCTCTGATTGATCCAAGGTATTTGACTTTGATGGTTGATGTAAAAGAGAATGATGGCGCTTGTGGCATATGCGGCATGACATTTGTAAACGACATTTCTTTACTGAATGCCCAGGATGGAGACAATTGTAACAAAGGTTATTCTTCTGTATATACTCATTACGTTCTGAAGGTTGTAAACTTGTAAACTGCTTGCAATGACACAATGTATGTTTGTCTTTGCACATTAAACACGTCCTTTCTACAGTTGTATGAGGCGACCGAGTTTTTTCTGGTTTTGGTCCCGAGGTTACAGGTACAGGTGTGATAAATTCAAGAGTACGGAATTTTGTTTCAAGAAAACGTTTTAATTCGCTCCATAAAGGTAACTCTTCCAAATTTTCTTTATATGCAAAATTTTCCCAGTCCTTATGTGATTCTAGGTCCAGTTTCTGCACTATCAGAAATATTATTATAGGATCCCAAGAGTCAGTTGATATATTTAGTTTTGTAAATTACTTATGCATTCTGTTGTTACATCTAATAATGATTTTATGTGACTGGACGATTGATAATTTATTTTCTTTTGTGATGAAATAATCTTTTCAAAATTGATGTAAGTATAATACGCTTATTTCCGTACCTGTTTTTAAGGATATTCCATGCTTGTAAGTAATTATTTTCCGTTATTTGTATTTGTCTTAATAATGTTTCAGCTTCACCCGCAACACTCGATTTTAAATAGTGCAACTTTTGAACATTACTTATTTGCATATTATCATGAACTAACGAAATAAATAAATCTTGAAATGTTGGCCACTCTTCATATCTCCCAGTAAAAGTAGGTAAATGAATACGAGGTAACTTTACTTGACCGATCTTCACATCTTGAATACATGAACTCGTTGATTGTTCCGAATGACTTCCACTAGAAGACATTTGTTTTAACATTTCATTGATATCCGTCCGCATGCATAAGTACAAATCTTCGTATACAAAATAATCTTCATTCACGAAGTAATTCACCTCTTTTTTCTCGTGGTAATATTTTCGTTAAATTCTGATGAGTTCCCATAAATGTACTCCAATGATCTTCTATACACTTTAATCTTGCTTCTAAATAAGTTGAAGTTAATCTTTGTTTCGGACATTTTTTAATATTTATTTTCGTTTTTTGTAATATACTTGCAGTATCTTCCAATAATCTAATCATTTGATCCGGTGTAGTCATCTTTTATAATAGTTTTCTTCCAAAAAATAGTCTTCGAAATGTCGTAATATGCGTTTATAACGTTTATATTTCAATACTCATTAAAGTGCGTCGACTTGTAATTCTTATATATTGAATGTACATTTTTTGCAATGTTCGCTAATGACCCTTGATCCGGCTCGCAATTTGACCACTATGTATGTGATGTTAAGGTTGAGTATCGCTTGGAGACTTTGGGTGCAAGAGAAAGAACGTGTGTCTGCTTCGAACGTGTTTATTAGACTAAACATTTAAAATGATACAAGTGCAACCAACAGGTCACTTCAAAGAAGAAGATGAATGTAGTCTTTATTGCATTTCATTTTCTTAATACTTATTTTAATGTATAGTTTATATATATTAGTCTCTATACATTTTTAATAATTAGGCCTTATATTTTTTGGTTATAGAGTAATAATGATGCAGTATTAGATATTAATTAAACGTTAGCTAGCATTACGTTATCCAGTACGTTCCATCTAATATTAGAGCCATTAAATCAAATCGGAATGATCTCGTAACAATCAAAGATGCCTGCTTAAAAATAAGCAATGCTTAATTTCAATAAGTGGAATAAAATTTGTTGTAAGCTTCAAACATAAAGTGAGGCGATCCTCACTAGGCGACACTAGACGAGGGCTAAAAATAAATAAGTACAAAGCCTTACACACGGCGAATTGAGTATTTAATAAATTCACACAATCCAATATTACACAATAAAATATTATGCGAATTATAAGACTCTTTAAACGTATAACTACTACATAAATAATTATTAGAATAGCCAGTACTACCCATTAAAACCCAACAAAACCTCCCCCGTCTTAATGGGGCGTCGCAGGATCACTTACGCACTCAACCACGTCGCCCCGCAGGTCTGCCGAAACAGACCACAATAACCATGGGGTTGCTCCACAGTCCACTCTGCTATCACAGAAGTACTAGGAGCAGCCCGCCCACCACTCCGTCTACCGAGGTGGGCCTCCTAGTGCGTTTCTTGTCTTCGCGCCCGGTTGGATTGCCAGACGCTAATGAGGACCTTCGGACTTGCAGTCATATCGAGTAGTCCCAAGGCAGAAAAGTTACTAACAAAGTAATGAATTAAAAAAAAGTAATGAAATTTAAAAAAATGCAGATTATGTTTTGTCAATATAACTCGTGCAAAAGACAAGGAATAACTTGAAAAAATGTAATAAATTCGAAACAAAACCTTAATATATTAATATTTTATATATTTGACTACACGTTTGGCTCAATTTGTAGTGATTTCAGTTAGTTCGAGACTCGATGGAGGCATTCATTTGTGTGGTGAGCACGAATGTTTATCCAGTCATGGGTGTTTATATCTATACTAACATTATAAAGAGGTAAAGTTTGTGAATTGTGAGTTTGTGACGTTGTAGGCGGTAATCTCTGGACCTACTGAACCGATTTAGATGAAATTTAGTAAGAAGATAGTTTGAGACCCTGGGTAGGACATAGGATACTTTTTATCCCGGAAATTATCTCTTAAGGGGGTGAAAATGGGGATGTAAGTTTCTATGGGGAAACAAGCTAGGGACGAACCCGATCAAAGCGAGGGTGAGTCGCTAGTTTATAATATGTATGTATTTCACGTTATATATGTGTAGTGTATCAACTATCTAGTACCCATAACACAGGCCTCGTTGGTTACCATATGACTAGATGGTGCTGTGTGTTGTGTTAATGACCGAACATATTTATTTATTATATTTCAGTGATGTGAATTACCTTAGCACCAGCGCACCGCCGGCCGCGGCCGAGTGGTCGTCTCTCTTACGGCCGCTGAGAGGTCGCGAGCCGGAGGGCATGTGGAACTTGCTGTCCATAGTACGGGAGATGTTTAAGAGAAGCGATAGAAACGCTATACCATTGCTGGAAATAATCACCGAGGAAGTTATGGCTTGTGAACAGGTAATTTTTGATTGCGATATTCTTTAAATGTATGTATGTATATTCCCGTGAGTTCGTGCTAATGTCATGATTAAATTGGCATCCTAGGATAATCCAAACTGCAGGTACTTTATGGTTTTACAGAGATTGCGATTTTTATTCTTATTGATGCTTTTGTATTTGTATCTAATAAATATTGATATTTCATTATTTTATTTATCTAAGTTGTACAAAAAGAATATAAAATCTGTCTAGTTATGTGTTAAATGATTCATGCGCAAAAGTAAAAAAATAATATTTTGATATTTTCGAACAATTAATTTAGAAAGATAATATTATTAAAATACATTGCTGAACTATAAACGTCACATTTCCCTCCCACACATTTTATGAAGATAAGCATTCCTCTCCCTCTCTTCTAGTGGTGAACTTCTTTTATGAATGATCCTTAGCTTAGCTTAGCTTTAACCCTGAGATTTATGATTATGGATAATTCCACTATCCTCATTTATAAACATTATCTACACTAATATTATAAAAAGGTAAAGTTTGTAAGTTTGTATGTAGAGCGTAATCTCTGAAACTACTGGTTCGAATCTGAAAATTCACTAATAGGAAGCTATTTTACAGCCAAAGGCCTAGGCTGTTTTTCATTCCGATAAATACACAAAAACACATACATAATATGTACCAATTATTGTTGTATGTCAAGTATACATATGTGGTAACTGTCAGAAATCATAACAACTATAATTGAAATTGGAAAAACAACTGTTGGATTATTAGGCGCCTGATTGAAGCGAAGGTACTAGGTATTATTACATATTTCTATGTAGAAATGTGTTAGGAAGTTTATTTGCTCATGATCATTTAATAAGGAAGAGTTACCACTTACAACCAGAAGCACGTGAGTGAAGTGCCGGCCGTGTCCTTAGAAATAAATACATCATGTCTAGTTAAAGTGCTGACGTTACATAGTTTTGAATACATATTTAGTGTTCTATATACTTCCTTAACAATAAATTGATACTATTAATCTAGCTATAAGTCGCTCTTAAGATATGAGATAATAAATTTAACAACTAATATTTACAACTTGTATATCTAAGATATCAAAGTGCTTTGTGTCTGTATGAAATAAAAAAAAAAGTTAAACAGGTAGAGATTAATTAAAACTCACTAAGCTATTTCTGGAAGTACTTTGGCTGTACTTAACTATGCAAGTACAGCCGAAGTATCAACTTTATGATAGTGATTTCTTTTTGTAAAGTAGTCTAGTAGAGGGGTCTTCCTACCTTTATATCAGGTTCTTCTAAAAGTACGTATAAAAATAAAACTTTATGAACGACTTTGGCGTTTTAATTTTCATATTTCAAAAACTGCGCTAATTTATGTATTCAAATAAGCCAAATGTAAAAAAAATACTGGGTACTTTAAATAAATAGTTATTAAAACGTCGTTCCACTAGACTATAGATACCCGTGCTTATGGAAAAAAATCACTTTTTGTCATATTAACAGAATAGAAAATAGCCTGTAGCACACGGTGGTAATGCAGCTTTCTATTAGTAAAAGAATTTTCAATCGAATTAATAGTTTCGGGTATTATCCCCTTTACATCCATGGCGAAAGCTCTTAAAGCTTAAGCCATGGACGTACATAAATTGAAATTTGAAATTTATTTATTTAGTATCAAATTCTTGTAAGTATAGAGTAAACAACAATGGCTACGATGATACTGCAAAAGTCTAAACTGCGTTGCAGATATCAACGCCCGCCTCCGTACAACATTTAAACTATTTTATAAAAACTAAAAAACAATAAGATGATAATATAATAAATTTAAGTAAATGATATTACTATTCCTTTACAAAATTTACCTTTTTGTTGGGTAAAGATGAAAGGGTGAACTACATGGATCGCTAGCCCCGTGTAGGTTCTTACATCGCATTTGTGCACCAAAGACTTTTACACCAACACTGGTTGAATTGCTAAATTTTTATTTGTAAAAAAAGAGTTCAGAATGTTCATTGCGTTTCGCAAGATAACTTTGATAATTTTACTAAGACTTATTATGGAGCATTCCGCACACTCACCCCTTACCGTACACGGTCGTAAAAGTTTTTATGAACTACCCCCAGGTGAAGTATATTAGGAAATGACAGTATTATGCGTTCAGTACACACTTGTGTACCTAACATTCTTTATAATAATTGTGAATATCTCTTTTTAAACTGATCAATTCTCAATATCTACCGTGTCTTCTCCTTTTTCCACGACATTGGCGAAGTAAATTGTGCCCAAATGGCACATCTATAAGCTACAGAATAAAGAACATCGAACACATTATTTATAATATTTATTATTTACTGGTACACAGATAATAGTGTGGTGGTACAGCACGAAGGCGGCTCTAGTGGCGTGGGGCGGAGGCGGCAAGCACGGCGCGGCCGGCAACTCCGCCGCTCAGCACGCCTGCTCCTCGCTCTGCGACGAGGTGCTAAATTGTTTTTATTTTACTGCTTGTTACAACTAGATTGTAATAAAGATCACCGATGAAGTTTGAGCAAACAATATTAATTGTTGCTATCGATTCCAAGCTATCTTTCGGTTAATGCACCAAAGTGTATTTTAACTAATTAAGGAAAGTAATGAAATTTGGGCTTAGATTGTTAATAGCTTTTATATTGGAGCATATGCTCTGAGTTATTTAGTTTATTAATATTATAAAATTTAATACTCGTTAATGTATGTAAAAGTTACAAATGACTATTTACTTAAGTCACTTATTTAAGTTTATTGCTTATTTTTTGATCCACTAGGTCAAAGAAATGTGATGTTTGGTGAAAGTATATAAGACTTTCAGCAATATTTTATAGCTTGTATTGTGTTTAGAGTTTTTCTGAAGAAGAAACACTTTTGTTAACTGTTTTAGTATTTTTATTTATTAATATTGTCTATAATATATGAAATTTTTTCATATAGGTTGTAGTGCTATGGCGTCTTGCAGCATTAAATCCGGGCCTGGCTCCTTACGAACGTGATACCTTGCATGAGCAGTTTGCTCAGTGGCACATGAAAGTTCTGGATAAGGTAATAATAATTATATATGTTTATATAAACATACTAATTATAGTTATAAATCATTAAAATAGATTTGAAATGGCAGAAGATATCGCGTTATATACATACAAAAAGACAAATGTATTGAAAATTCTTCACGTTTTTTACAGTCGCTTAAAGGTAAAACCAAAAGTAGTAATAATAATCCATTTATGTGCATTTAAAATAGCTTTACCTGTTTCAAATGTATATTTATTGTAAGAGGCGTGTAATTAACTTGTCAATCAAATGGTATTTTGAAGCAGATGTTCCGATAAGTGTAAAAAATATAAACATGTATATATAGACGCAAATGCGCCTTCATCAGAGGTATTCATGGCTTGGCGTGGGTATAACACGGGTGAGGAAATACAAAACTCAACGTTTAACTGTGATCAACAAGATAACAATTTATCAGAAGCAATATAAATAAATTAAAACACAAAGATCGTAAGCTATTCGTCGCGTATGTGTTGCGCTAACGGCCGTCTTCTCGAATCTCTGCAAGATGGCTGCCCCGCTCTCACCATTGCGACGCTCCGCTAGAGTGTTGCCACTCGATCGGTAGCGCCATCATATATAATTATTTAGTAAACACAATTCTTATTTCTTGTATTTGAATTAATCGCAGTAGCCTAGACTCTAGGTGAAATATAAGTTATACATACTTATATATTTTTTTCTGAAGTTTTGATTACAGGCGATATAAAATAGTATAATAAATATGTAATAGATATAAGGGAAAGTTCTGTCGTTTTTGAACACGTGCACTTTTATGCGTTGCCGATCCTTACCAAGAATTCTGATCCGACTGAAACCGGTTTAAATAGTTAGATTAGTATATAATTGATGATTTATATACATTTTTTCGAATTTAAGTCAGTTTTTTTAAACTTTTAAAACTGTTAACATGAGTGAAGAAAAATTGGTCTTATGACATTGTATGTTATATGAGTTCCAAAAAGGGAATAACGCGATGAAGGCAAAAAAACCTGGTGTGACGTGTTTGAAGAGGACGCAATAATAGCTCGAACATGCCAAAGGTGGTTTGCGAAATTTCGTTCAGGTGATTTTTCTTTGAAAAATCAACCCAGATCAGGAAGGCCATCGGATGTCAATGACGAAGTACTGCGCAGTATGATCAAGACAAATCCCACGTTAACTTCCACAAAAATTGGCTTCAAGCTTGAAATTAATCAGACTACTGCTTTAGATCAAATTGAAATGCTTGGTTTCGTGTCTAAACTCTCTGTTTGGGTGCCACAAGAATTAAGCGAAAAAAATTTTATGGACAGAATTTCGATATGTTCTTCAAATCTTGCTCGTCATAAATAGGAGCCGTTTTTGGACCACTTGGTGACTGGAGATGAAAACTGGATAGTTTATAAATACGTGGTTAGAAAAAGGTCATATATTTATAAAGGGGAGACACCACCGTCCACATCCAAAGCTGGCGTGCATCCGAAGAAGGTTATGTTGTGTTGTTGGTGGAACCGCAAGGGTATAGTGCAATATGACTCGGTGAAAACGAATGAAACGGTCGATGCTGATCGTTACTGTCCGCAACTTGATGTTTTGAATAAAGAAATCCAACGTAAACGTTCATGTTTGGCCAGTTCTTCACCATGACAACGCTAGATCACGCGTGGCAAGAAAAACCGTACAAAAAATTGTAGAGTTGGGGTGGGAAACTTTACCTCAACCAGCATATTCTCCAGATATTGGACCATCTGACAATCATCTGTTTAAGTCGCTGTAATACTTTATTGATGGAAATAAATATATAAATTATGATGGTGTCCAAATAGCAGTAAAAGAATACTTCGCCTCCAAAAAAGAGGAATTCTTTTACACGGGACTATATAAGCTGCTAGATCGCTGGCAGACATTTGTAACTAATAAAGCACATTATATTTTGGATGATTTTTAATAAAAAGTGAAAAAAAAATTGGTCTTTCTTTTAGGAAAAAAACGACAGAACTTTCCCTTAGACCTTTTAGATAATATTTTCTTAGATTTATGCGAATATTTACCATTTTCTTACCTCTGTCTCACCTGTAACTATAATTAAAAAGCATTTGAAATATCAGGAAACAAAAACCAAAATAAAACCGTGATAAAATCTCCAAAGTTAGTTTTATTTAAATTTTCTCTATACAAAGTTTCATCCCCATTTTCAACCCCTTAAGGGATGATTTCCGGGATAAAAAGTATCGCTGTGTCCTTTCCAGGGTCTCAAACTATCTTCTTACCAAATTTCATCTTAATCGGTTGAGCAGATCCAGAGATTACCCCCTACAACGTCACAAACTCACCTCTTTATAATATTAGTATAGGTTAATATTTATTTGTATAAACATAGTAAATATTCCAGGTGGCGAAGAATCGCAACAACCACATGAACACGTCGTCGTCCCACCCGCGGCACTCGCGCGCGCACTCGCACCCGCCGTACATCAACGGTATCAGCGAGAACGAAGTGTTTCCAGGCTTCCACCCCGCTATGGAAGCATGCTTCCTAGAATGGGATGATTATCAGATACCAGGAGTCACTTACACAAAGGACTTGAACCCGCTATATCACAGTCCGTTCACTATATTCCGGCATACGGATAAGAATGATAGTGTTCATCAGGTATGGTTTTTTATTCGTGTGATTAGTTTATACATTTTACTGGTCTATTATATTTTTTACACTTCTTTAAAAGACGAATTTCTTATATTATTTCTTTGGGTACTCTATCAAAAAGTTTATATGAGGTTACCATAATAAATAAATACTTAATATTTTCTTAGATTTACGCGAATGTTTGACATTATTAAATAAAACTATCTTTTCGGATTATTTCGCGGATTTATTTTGATTTTTGGTTCCCGACGTTTCGAATGCTTTACAGCATCCATGGTCACGGGAGAGACTGAGGTGTTACATGTCTTGAATGTATAGTTGTTACAGACAGCCTACCCACAATTAACAAAATGAAAGTTGCACCAATTACATTACAATATTTTTTAACTTTAAACATTTTTATAATTTTAATTATAATTGAATATGGAAAATTATTTATTTAATTTTTGCTATTATTTTTATAATTATTACAATTTGAAAAATATTAATTAGTAATCTATATTTAGTGTTGCCATTATTATATTTATAACCATAAAGAAAAATATAAAATATAGTATTAATTATTTAAGCCATATAATTTAAAAAGTTAAAATTAATTAAGGATAATAATTTTAATTTAGTTTGCTATTATTTAAAAACAAATTACTAAGCAACACTATTAATATATACTTTTACAAATGAAAAATGAAAAATATTAATCAGATAAGCTGTCATTTTGATCTACACAGTATGAACTTACTACATCTGCCTGTCTGTTATGTTTATATTTATTATTAGATTTTATTATATTAATAACAGGATCCCATGATGATGGTAGTACCCAGCCATCTTCCCTATTGAAATTTGGATGTTTTTTAATTTCAATGGCTTCTCGAATCATTCTAGGGCGATATCGGTTTTCTTTCGCCAGGATTTGAGGTCTATCGAAACGAATGTAATGGCTCGGGCGGTCCTGGCTATGTTTGCAGACAGCAGATGTTGTGTTGCGACGGTGCTTCACATCAGCTATGTGTTCTTTGACCCGGGTTCTAATGGATCGCTTTGTTTGTCCAATGTAAGAGAGTCCACAATCACAATCAAGCTTGTAAACTCCTGCATCTTGTAGAGGGATGTGGCACTTGACAGGTGGTAAGAACTGACTAATTTTCCTTGGCGGCTTGAAGTAAGTTTTAATTGAAGCTCGCTTTAGAATGTAGCCAATCTTGTCAGTGACTCCTTTCATATATGGCAAGACTGCAGGGACGCGCTCGACTGTGGCTGGTTTCACTCGGTCACTGTGACGCAGGCGCGGCACTTGCAGCTTGTTGTCACGCAGAACTTGCTTGACATGTTGCAGTTCTCCGGCCAGGTGTTGCTCGTCACAGATCCCGCGCGCTCTCTGAAACAAAGATTTTCCCACGGTAGCTAACTGTGAAGGATGGTGGTGAGATTCACCGTTCAGGTACCTATCAGTATGGGTCTTCTTTCTATACACAGTATGACTCAAGGTGTTATCTGGGTTTCGTTTAACTAATACATCTAGGAAAGCTAAGGTATTGTCTGATTCTAATTCCATTGTAAATTGTATTTTAGGATTTATAGAATTAAGGTGTTCTAAGAATACAGTTATTTTATCAGATGGTAATATTGTGAAAGTGTCATCTACATACCGCTTGTAGAAACGAGGGGTCACGGGTGATGTGTTCAGAGCAGTCTCCTCGAAGTCCTCCATGAAGATGTCGGCTACGACGGGGGAGACTGGCGAACCCATGGCCACTCCATCCACTTGCCTATAGAATTCACCATTCCACAGTAGATAGCCGGATGTTAGGCAGTGTTTTAAAAGTTCAATGTATTCTATTGACATGTTGTGATCTAGTAGCTTCCTAGATATTATTTCAATACAGTCTTCCACTGGTAGGCTGGTAAATAAAGACTGTACATCGAAACTAACCATTGTTTCATTGTCCATGAGTTTTAGGTGTTTAACTTCAATTTGAATCTCACCACCATCCTTCACAGTTAGCTACCGTGGGAAAATCTTTGTTTCAGAGAGCGCGCGGGATCTGTGACGAGCAACACCTGGCCGGAGAACTGCAACATGTCAAGCAAGTTCTGCGTGACAACAAGCTGCAAGTGCCGCGCCTGCGTCACAGTGACCGAGTGAAACCAGCCACAGTCGAGCGCGTCCCTGCAGTCTTGCCATATATGAAAGGAGTCACTGACAAGATTGGCTACATTCTAAAGCGAGCTTCAATTAAAACTTACTTCAAGCCGCCAAGGAAAATTAGTCAGTTCTTACCACCTGTCAAGTGCCACATCCCTCTACAAGATGCAGGAGTTTACAAGCTTGATTGTGATTGTGGACTCTCTTACATTGGACAAACAAAGCGATCCATTAGAACCCGGGTCAAAGAACACATAGCTGATGTGAAGCACCGTCGCAACACAACATCTGCTGTCTGCAAACATAGCCAGGACCGCCCGAGCCATTACATTCGTTTCGATAGACCTCAAATCCTGGCGAAAGAAAACCGATATCGCCCTAGAATGATTCGAGAAGCCATTGAAATTAAAAAACATCCAAATTTCAATAGGGAAGATGGCTGGGTACTACCATCATCATGGGATCCTGTTATTAATATAATAAAATCTAATAATAAATATAAACATAACAGACAGGCAGATGTAGTAAGTTCATACTGTGTAGATCAAAATGACAGCTTATCTGATTAATATTTTTCATTTTTCATTTGTAAAAGTATATATTAATAGTGTTGCTTAGTAATTTGTTTTTAAATAATAGCAAACTAAATTAAAATTATTATCCTTAATTAATTTTAACTTTTTAAATTATATGGCTTAAATAATTAATACTATATTTTATATTTTTCTTTATGGTTATAAATATAATAATGGCAACACTAAATATAGATTACTAATTAATATTTTTCAAATTGTAATAATTATAAAAATAATAGCAAAAATTAAATAAATAATTTTCCATATTCAATTATAATTAAAATTATAAAAATGTTTAAAGTTAAAAAAAAATATTGTAATGTAATTGGTGCAACTTTCATTTTGTTAATTGTGGGTAGGCTGTCTGTAACAACTATACATTCAAGACATGTAACACCTCAGTCTCTCCCGTGACCATGGATGCTGTAAAGCATTCGAAACGTCGGGAACCAAAAATCAAAATAAATCCGCGAAATAATCCGAAAAGATAGTTTTATTTAATAATGTCAAACATTCGCGTAAATCTAAGAAAATATTATGTGAACCAGTACGGACTGGAAACCGCAAACAAGATACGCCGGTTAGAAGATCTAAAGACAAAGCGCGCAAGATTATTAACATCGTTAACTTTCTTGAAGAGATGTCGTGATCATCGTCTCATTCCTACGTGTGTGAAAATATCTTCCAAAAAGAACATACGAGGAAGCGCTAAGATCGTAAACCAGGCAAGTTTTAAGTTGTTACGGACAGTGATTCGACAAAATCGCCGCGATCTACGCAGAAACGACCGGGACATTGAACAGACGTCTAATATTGTTAAGACAGTATTGACACCATCTGATTTCAACGATTGCATTGACACTTTAAATAAGCGTGAAACAACCAAATATAATCAGTGCAAAATTAAACATATTTTAAAATATCAAAAACTCGTTGAAAAATTAAACATCAAAAAGAAAAAGAAAACCATAGAGCATAACGGAACGCGCCCGTCTACCACAGATACACACTCGTGCGGACCTCAAGCTGTTGTCAATCTGTCAAAACAAACGTTGGACGAACCTACTATTCGGGTACTAAATAAAGGTTTGAATTTTGCTGTAACGCCTACGCGCATTCCTTATGAAAACATTATTTGCGCAGTTGAAGATGCCCTGGCCCAAAACAATATGAAAACTGAGGATATGGAGGCCATACGTCAAGATGTTTCGTCTTTATTACGTCGTAGTACTAGGCCCAAACCAAACCTCAATAAACAAGAGTATTTAGCGTTGAAGAACCTACGCAATAGGTCAGACATCACTGTTCTACGCGCAGACAAAGGAAATGCAACCGTTGTGATGGATACATCAGATTATAATGATAAAATAAAACAACTTTTGTCGGACGAGAGCACGTACAAAAAGGTTAAAACGGATCCAACTACCACCGTTTTAAATAATACTAAAAAGCTAATTAAGGAACACTCCGACACATTAAATCTTGATGTTAAAAATCTTATTCCATCATGTGCAAAACCACCTAAGTTGTATGGACTTCCGAAAATACACAAGACTAACGCTCCGCTACGTCCAATTGTGAGTCAGATCGACTCACCGACTTACAAATTGGCTAAACTAGTAGCAAAAGTACTCTCACCACTCAGAGGATTAACAAGAGCGTTCACAAAGGACTCTTACCATTTTGTCAATGAAGTTAAACACCTAAAACTCATGGACAATGAAACAATGGTTAGTTTCGATGTACAGTCTTTATTTACCAGCCTACCAGTGGAAGACTGTATTGAAATAATATCTAGGAAGCTACTAGATCACAACATGTCAATAGAATACATTGAACTTTTAAAACACTGCCTAACATCCGGCTATCTACTGTGGAATGGTGAATTCTATAGGCAAGTGGATGGAGTGGCCATGGGTTCGCCAGTCTCCCCCGTCGTAGCCGACATCTTCATGGAGGACTTCGAGGAGACTGCTCTGAACACATCACCCGTGACCCCTCGTTTCTACAAGCGGTATGTAGATGACACTTTCACAATATTACCATCTGATAAAATAACTGTATTCTTAGAACACCTTAATTCTATAAATCCTAAAATACAATTTACAATGGAATTAGAATCAGACAATACCTTAGCTTTCCTAGATGTATTAGTTAAACGAAACCCAGATAACACCTTGAGTCATACTGTGTATAGAAAGAAGACCCATACTGATAGGTACCTGAACGGTGAATCTCACCACCATCCTTCACAGTTAGCTACCGTGGGAAAATCTTTGTTTCAGAGAGCGCGCGGGATCTGTGACGAGCAACACCTGGCCGGAGAACTGCAACATGTCAAGCAAGTTCTGCGTGACAACAAGCTGCAAGTGCCGCGCCTGCGTCACAGTGACCGAGTGAAACCAGCCACAGTCGAGCGCGTCCCTGCAGTCTTGCCATATATGAAAGGAGTCACTGACAAGATTGGCTACATTCTAAAGCGAGCTTCAATTAAAACTTACTTCAAGCCGCCAAGGAAAATTAGTCAGTTCTTACCACCTGTCAAGTGCCACATCCCTCTACAAGATGCAGGAGTTTACAAGCTTGATTGTGATTGTGGACTCTCTTACATTGGACAAACAAAGCGATCCATTAGAACCCGGGTCAAAGAACACATAGCTGATGTGAAGCACCGTCGCAACACAACATCTGCTGTCTGCAAACATAGCCAGGACCGCCCGAGCCATTACATTCGTTTCGATAGACCTCAAATCCTGGCGAAAGAAAACCGATATCGCCCTAGAATGATTCGAGAAGCCATTGAAATTAAAAAACATCCAAATTTCAATAGGGAAGATGGCTGGGTACTACCATCATCATGGGATCCTGTTATTAATATAATAAAATCTAATAATAAATATAAACATAACAGACAGGCAGATGTAGTAAGTTCATACTGTGTAGATCAAAATGACAGCTTATCTGATTAATATTTTTCATTTTTCATTTGTAAAAGTATATATTAATAGTGTTGCTTAGTAATTTGTTTTTAAATAATAGCAAACTAAATTAAAATTATTATCCTTAATTAATTTTAACTTTTTAAATTATATGGCTTAAATAATTAATACTATATTTTATATTTTTCTTTATGGTTATAAATATAATAATGGCAACACTAAATATAGATTACTAATTAATATTTTTCAAATTGTAATAATTATAAAAATAATAGCAAAAATTAAATAAATAATTTTCCATATTCAATTATAATTAAAATTATAAAAATGTTTAAAGTTAAAAAAATATTGTAATGTAATTGGTGCAACTTTCATTTTGTTAATTGTGGGTAGGCTGTCTGTAACAACTATACATTCAAGACATGTAACACCTCAGTCTCTCCCGTGACCATGGATGCTGTAAAGCATTCGAAACGTCGGGAACCAAAAATCAAAATAAATCCGCGAAATAATCCGAAAAGATAGTTTTATTTAATAAATAAATACTTAAAAGAAACTATAAAAATACGCTTTGAAAAACAATAATATATAGGAAGCGTCAAACTCTCGTATTTTTACTGTGTTAACATGGCATGATACGGTAGAAGTTATTTAAATATTAAATGTCTCACTATTAAAGCAATAATAAAGTCTTCATGTGCAACATAATATAATAGTACCGTCAATACAATAACAATCGAATCAACTATAATTGTAACTATATTATTTTGACGACACGTGTGGCTGTTTGTAGTGACCCTACTTACTATGCCGGCAGTCGCGGGTTCGAGCCCGCTGAGGGCATTCATTTGTGTGATGAGCACGAATATTTGTACTTCAGTCATGGGTGTTTATATTTATAATCTGTTTGTATTTATAAGTTATGTTTGTAGTGTATCAACTATCTGGTATCCATAACCCAAGAGTCGTAGCTTACCATGGAACTAGATGGTGCTGTGTGTTAATGTCCCAACATATTTACATTTATTATTATGTTTTAGGTGAACTCATCAAAAGCAGTATTGAACAACGAGATGTCGTTAAGCTACCGTCTCACGAACCCAGACCCGGCCCTCATCGGCCACCGCACATTGATACACAGGAACAACCGTATTACCGTCGACATGGCTGTGCCCGGACCTTCTAGTCAGGTAATTAAACAGAATGATACACTGAATTTGTGGCTATAATTAATGGTATAATAAATAATAATAGAGTGAGATAAATGTACATATTACTTGTAGTATTCTTCTGAATATATTTTTAATATTTTTTGTTCGGCATATTGTTATTATTCCAAAATGTTTAAGCTCGGTGTTGTCGCCAGTACAATATAATATATATAAAGAAAAATTTAAAACTGCATTCTAAAAAATATACACAAAAAAAAATATAGTTATTATTATTATTTAATAATTTAAATATACATTTCTTAATCGTAGCCATGCGGATCCGGCGAAGGCCCAAGTGAAGTTGTTCGGGACACTGGCCCTAGTGATGGCAACCATTCTAGTGTGTCATCTGAAGGTAATATTTTAATTGTACTTATACATTAACGGGATATCGAATTTCATATTTACATATATTAATTAGTTAGGTATTAATTTCATATGAATAGTATAGCTAACAAAAACTTTTACCGATATAGGATTTTGCGAGAACGAAGAAGAGATACTGCAGCAAAGCGGCGGCGATACCGACTCACAGGAGTCTAGCTCCGCGGGCGCGTCGTCCGACGACGCGGTGCGCCGCGTCTCGCACGACGACTCCGTATCCGACGACGACTGCAACCTGTACTACTACGACGCGGCGGCGGCGCGGCGCGTCGCCGTCGCCGTCGACGCCGGCGCTGGCCAGATACTTGCGCACACGGTATGTGCTATTTGGTTTGCTGGTTTGGGTGTTGCGTTGGTTTGAAAGTATTTGGTTTTTAATTGGGTTGTATTTTTTGAGATTAGGGTTTTTCCCGATATCAAAAAAGAATGGGTTCGTGGTGAATGGGTGAACGCATTTTATGATTCTTTTTTTTCAATAAATAGGTTATCCATTCATCCATCCTCGGTTGAGCCTCCTTATAATTTTTTTAAAAGTTCCATAACTAAGTCAGATCGAATCAAAATATTTTATTCGGCAGTAAATTATTACAATTTTTTACTGCACGTCATGAGTCTACTACCAGTTCGGAAAAAAGAAGCCTCAGACCTGAGAAGAACTGGCGAAAGAAACTCAGCGGGACCAATATCGTTTCTTAAAGTATAATCTTTTTTTAAAGTAAAATTATAATTTAAAATATTTCTATCAAGTTGAAGTAGCCTGGAGGCGATCATTTCATTCCCAAAATGTGCCATTTTCTATAAAATCATTTATTGTATAATAGCCTTTAGCACACAAACGTTATTTAACAATTTTTTTGAATTTGGCGATAGAAGCCTTTTGAATTTTCTGGGATCCTGTTGTACAAGCGTATACATTGTCCATAAAAAGTATGGTATGGTAAGTATGGTATGATTACTCTCAAATTAATTTTAAAGACTTTAGTTAAAATGTAATAACGTTAATATATGCAAATTCTATTGATCGTTGAATAAAATATACAAATTATGTGAATAAACTGCTTTTCCTATAAAATTACCGGTCACTTTAAATGTGGAAATACGTATGTAATCTTGATGCTAGTTCCTTTTTTTCCTAAAACAAATGAATAAAAACAGAGCGCAAGCGGCAGCGGGCGCGGGGCGAGCGCCCTCGCGAGCTGGGGCTGCGGCTGGGAGGTGTCGTTCGCGCGCGCCGAGGGCCTGCACGCGCACGGACACGCGCGCGACGCCTGCGCGCTCGGCGCCCGCCTCGCCGCCGACTTGCTGGCCAGTCCGCCTGCGCTCGGTATGTTGTCGGTCTTTTTTAATGTTGGGACGCTAATACAGCACCATCTAGTTCCATGGTGAGCTACGAGGCCTGCGCTGTGGATACCAGGTATTTGATACACTACGAACGTTTATATAATTTTAAATACGTACATATTATAAATATAAACACCTATGACTGAAGTACGAACATTCGTGCTCATCACACAAATGAATGCCCCCCAGAGGGACTCGACCCGCGATTTGGCACAGCGAGTGGGGTCACTACAAACTCAGCCAAACGTGTCAAATGTTGTTTTGTCTCTAGGGTTCCATACCCGAAGGGCGCCATGTATCTCACGACATACAGCCGATTCAGTATGGTTCATGAACTGTAAAGAGTAGAGAGTTGAAAGTTTTACAGTGTGTCATGTATGCCGTTATAACAACAAATAATAAAGAACCAAGAGGACGAATTTCAAAATGTTCACTGTGCTAATTAAAAAAATTGATTAGTACATAATGTTATACCTTGTATGATGGGACAGAATCCTTTGTGTGCGAGTCTGATTTTGCACTAGTGTTATTCCATTTTGCTTTGATTATTCAAACGAAAAATATTTTATGAGGCGAGTTCGCCTGCATTTGGGATGTTTTTAGATTATGTGCTATAGTTATTAAAACTTTATTTTGAATTGTTTTACAATTGCTTATTAATCGTCAATTCAATATAAAAATCTGTGTTATCTTGTCGTGGGTTCGTCCGTTACTATGTGGTGAATAATATTTTGTAATTAAGTTACCTCTAGTTTATCGATACTATGATAATAAGTGGACCATGTATGATCGTCACTCTTCTTCTCTGTCTTCGACGGGCGCGTTACGCGTTTCGCGAGGGTCGCTACTATTTCTAAAAAAACTTAATAGGTATACGGACTGAAATGAAGTTTTTCGATTTATGGTTCGAGTCACATAGTACACAATTTATAATTAAATAAACCGATAAGCGATAACCGTGTTAAATATACGAATGATAAAAATTAACTGTAATTATATAATCGTAGTTATCAATCGATCAGCTAACACTGCCGCGCACACAGGTACGGGCGGCGGCGCCGGCGCGGGGGCGGGCCCGAGCGCGGCGGCGGAGGCGCGGCGCGCGCGGCGCCGCCACGCGCCGTCGCCGCGCCTGTGCGCCGCCAGCCACCGGCTCTCGTGCCTCGCGTCCGCCACGCTCGCCAAGTGTGCTTTCCTGTGCACTGTTAGTAGAACCTGTATTTTGTTTTGTTATCTGTGTGTTATTACTTATTACCTCGTTTGAAAGTTTTTATAGATGTACTACAAAAATATTTTTTTTAAAGCGAGTAAAATAGACTGAATGCTCACATGATTATCGTATTTACGATGATTTTCGACGTAGACACTTTGACTTTACAAAATTATTATAATTTTTGTTTGACATTGAAACGATTTTGTAATTCAATATTTTAAGATTCTATTCATATTGTACATTAAGTACCTTTGACATTTTTAGTTCTCTTTAAATCAGTCTTATTTATATAACGTAAAAACTAGTTCACATTTTTTTGAATAATAAGTGTGTCTGTTTTTTTGTATAGGTTTTGGCAGAATTTAACGAACATCATGAGTTAGCTTTCCGAGTTGGATTGTACGCTTTAGAAATGGCCCGTCCGCCGGCCAGCACCAAGGCACTTGAGGTGAAACTTAACAACCAAGAAACGGAATTAGTTGCTCTGTTAAAGAAACTGCCCACTGGAGTAGAACAACTTGTGTTGGCAAGAGAAAAGGCGGAGCAGTTACGCGATGGGACCCTCAGGTAGTATATCATATGTTAAGCTTTACTTTCGCTGTATTAGTAAATGAATGATAAATCAATAATATTTATTTATATTAAAGGTTTAAATATACTATATGTGTAATGTATACAGATGAATTAGCAGTAAAAAATTATAATGTTTAACTTACATTCTAAATATTTACTATTAATATGATAAAAGGGACTACAAATTGTTTTAATAGAAGAGTATTTTAATTTTGGATAGATCATATACCACACACACTGCAGACACCGTAACAAGAGAGAGTGTTGCCAACATAACAAAAAATAGATACTACCAACCATATCATAAAATGTAATTACATCGCCACTTTAACAATATTAATTTTTACGATGTTCCGTTTATATATGGAATATAATTTTGGAGTGATGTTACATTCAAATTCTGTTTTTCCAGGAATCGTGGCCCGGCTTTGTTGCCGATAGCATTGGCTAGTTATCTGTTTGACGTTCTGGTACTATCTGCCACTGACAAAGAAAACAAACATCCTGTGAGTATTTTTTCATTTATAATTAGAGACGGATATTGTACTTTTTTATAATACTTTACTACTTACTTTTACTAGTCAGCGGAATTGATATAATATTGAATTAAAAATATTGTAAGTCGACATTTAAAAGGGCAGCTCTTGATTTTCTCGATAGCTCTTTTTTATAATCGGCGGTTATATATAGCTTTCTACTTGATATGGTACTACTTACTGAAAGACTAAATTTACTGTTTTTTACTTTATTCCATAGGCAAGGAGTCCTACAGACGAAGCGTTAGGTTTCGAAGCGGCGGTGGCGGCTCTAGGTCTAAAGGCAAATGTATCGGAAGCGGAACATCCGTTGCTATGTGAAGGAACTCGCAGACAACGCGGCGAACTGGCTCTCACTTTGTTGTCTTTCTATAAAGATGACCCGGTCAAGTTGGCCAGGATTATGAATAAGGTTAAGTTTATTATATCGTCTAATGTTTAAGATTTACTTAAGGAATGATATCAACTATTCATTCTGAACGACTATCGAATCACCACGATGCTAATTGGAGCGACTGTAGCCTCTCTCCCATATTGACAAATAAAACAATTATTGTTTTATTAGATTTTAGAAAACATTTCTTTTCTCTGAAAAAAAAAAACAACATCACGTTTTATTACACTAGCCAATAGATTCACTGAAAAAACTAACGGAAAACTCATTTTAAAAATCACAATTTTAATCAAATTTTACATATCACTTGGATAAACATAATTTATTTATTGTAAGTGATTTTTTAGTACACTAATAATAATAAAATTATTTATAGCTATTAGATCGAGACATCCACCAGCTAACAAAGGGGCCCATGGTGAGTATGTACTATACGAACAACCCGCGACTGGCCGCGTACCGCAGCGACGCCGCCGTGCACGGCCACCAGGCGCACGCGCAACACTCGGCGCCTGTGCAGCAATCGGTTATGTCGGTAAGTTGTTCTATTTTGTGGATAATCAAGTCTGTTGATATAATTGATTCATTTGATCCATTTGTGTATTGAATTATTGTTCAGGTTATTTAGAAGATTCTTAATTATTTTTTTGCCAATTTACGTCATAATCGTCGTACGTCTTAATATCTTATATATTTGTAGTATTGTATTTCGTATTTCATATATATAAAAAGTTTAAGATTGATACGACGTAATGTCGTGCTGAATGCACTTAAAAAATTCGTCCAGGAACATTTAGCTGTTTACTTAGTTATAAGTGAAGCTAATTAAAGAGTTATTAAAAACTAAATGTCTTCACAAATCCATCAAGGGGAAAAGTAATATTACATCTAAATAGAAAAAAACATTGTTTATAATACTATTTCGTCTTTACACAGGTATCAGCGTGTCCTTTAGTTGGTGAAATGGATCGTCTAACAGTGTCTGAAGGCGGACCGTCTCCGCCCGCCATGATGCACTTGACGCATCAAACACATCAAACTCATCAAGTTCATCAAACCCATCAATCTCATCAATCGCACCAGACGGCTCATCAATCACATCAATCACACCAGTCCCATCAATCACATGCACCTGGGCATCAATCTCTGCCAAGGCTCAAAGATTCCAGGTATTGAAAACTGTTAAATAATACTAAGATTTATTTATTTTTGTTAATATATTTTTGATAGTTATATAGAAATCTTTCACTTTAGATACAAGGGCAAGCGCTTGTACCCATCTGTACCCAACCAGCCATCTGAAGCATCAGCACACTTTATGTTTGAGCTGGCAAAATCAGTACTGTTCAAAGCTGGAGGGTCATCAAGTACAAGTCTCTTCACACAAACATCATGTGCTAGAGAACATCATGGGCCACACAGGTAAAAAAGTACTTTTTGCAAGTACTTTTTCTTATAGTTTTTTTGTTATTGAAAACAGATTACTGAAAAAGTTTAAACATTTCAGAGGATTACACATGGCCGCCTTCCAGTTGGGACTCTATGCACTGGGATTACATAATTGTGTTAGCGCAAATTGGTTAAGTCGTACTTATTCGTCACATGTTAGCTGGATCACAGGTAAAGTGAATTCTTTTTCCTATATTACTATTTTTTTATAAAAATATAAAAACATATTAAAAAACTTGTATGTAATCATTAGGCCAAGCCATGGATATTGGGGCGCCAGCAATTTTGTTCCTAATTGATGCTTGGGAAGGCCACCTCACACCGCCAGAAGCTGCAGGAATTGCAGATAAGGTAAATATTATTTAGTCTTGTAAGTTAAATCTGTATTATTATTTTAAAGAGAAAGCCTTTGATCGTGTAGATCATATTAAATTTCTTTTATTAAATTAAATAAATTAAAATGATGCTGTTTTTTTAGAACATCTAGTTACTGCTCAAAGTTTCACCCGCTTCAAAATTATTTACTTATTAGCTCTCAACACTGGAGAATGCCAACTATTGATAAGTTAAGAATTTAAAATTGACTTAGTACGCTTTTGGAAACGCAGTTCCGATATAAAAAGTCAGAAGTTGCTTTCAAACATCCATATGATACTGGCATTTTTTAAATTTAATACTTACTATACTGTTTTCATCGTTGCATAGGGCGAATAACACCTGTCAGTATGATAAGAATTGGAAAGTGACATAATTCAATCACTTGTATCGATTCACTTTTACCGATAAAGATTTTCAGAGTAGAATCTCAAAGAAAAAAATATTTTAAAACACTAAACTCATGTTTAATACTCTCTTTAATTAAAAAAAAAAACATTCAAATACAACTTTTTCTGGAGATCTATTACGTAATAAAAAAAACAAATGAACAAAATATGGCTAGATCAGTTACGTAGAACTTAGGTATGTAATTTAATTTTTCATTTTTAAATTGTTATTTAAGATCAAACATTTAAATATAACATGTACTAAAAGTTGTTCATTTATTTCTCGTAGCAATAATGCCCCATTGCTAATACTGTTCATTAGATGCATAACAAATCGCATCATTTTATTATTTATATTTTGTTCATCAGAACATTCAATGGTGAAAAGGAATAGTTTCTCTAATATTATCTAAACCATGGTATAATGAATCCGTATTATTATAATATTATAAATGTGAAACTTTTTGAGTATGTATGGATGTTTGTTACTTTTTCACGCCAGAACGGCTGAACGGATCTGGATGAAATTTGCCACAGAGATAGATTATAGTCTGAAATAACATATGCTACTTTTTATCCCGGAAAAATATAAGGTTCCCGAGGGATAGATTCGTGATTGTTTTTCTAGAGACGAACCCAAACGAAGCGAGGGCGAGCCGCTATTATAGTATAAATCGCTTGTAAAAGTTTGTTTAAGTAAATTATATTTTGAGTTTTACATAATAATAGTGTACAAACGTCGCGTCGGCATGGATAATGTTTCTGTTTCATTCTCAAAAGTCGAGTACTCTCGCTATTCGCCACGCAGGCGTCGTCGGGCTGCGACGTGCACATGGTGCGCGCGGCGGCCGAGCTGGCGCTGTCGGTGCTGCCGCACGCGCACGCGCTCAACTACAACGAGATCCAGCGCGCCGTGCTGCAGTGCAAGGAGCAGAGCGACGCCATGCTCGAGCGCGCCTGCCTCACTGTCGAGGCGGCGGCTAAAGGTCACCGGCATTATCTCTTTGTTTTGTATGTATTCAGCCCTCTTTGACGTCCCACTGCTGGACACGGACACTCCCTTCGATAGGAGGGGATCGGGCCTTAGTCCGCCACGCCGGCCAGGTCGGATTTCATGTCTTTTAATACTCGCTAGATTCTCTCAGACATGCAGGTTTCCTCACGATGTTTTACTTCGCCGCTGAGGCATGTGGTGATCATGTTGGAAATGATTCGCACATGAAAATATCAGAGGTACGACACCCGGGATTTGAACTCGCTTCACTCGGTTTCCCGAGCGAGCGCGTTACCACTGGGCTACTACTTTTATTTTATTGGACTACTATTATATTATTTGTGAAAGTTTCTATGTGTTCGTGCGTATGCTGTGTTTTGTCTCCTTCACGCTAACGTCAACGAATATGGATGAAACATACAGATATATAGAGTATAAACTATGGCCTGGAGTAATATAAGGAGTAATCTAGGGACGAACCCGACCGAGGTGAGGGTAAGTCGCTAGTTTATGTATATTTTTTTAATTCTCGCATATTTTTTCACAGCTTTTCTATATAAGTACACATTTCATTTTTTTGAGAATTAAACCTACGAACTTTATCAAGTGTTGCATATCTCTTGGCGCTTCGATTCAATAAAATAAAAAACTTTTTGGTACTATAAGTAAAGAAATTATTTCATGATTTCTGTTGTTGGAACGAAGTTCCTTATCGGGTGTTACAAGCTCTGAGCGGATGGGAGCGAGACCGAAAAAAGTGTAATAAGACTTTTTCCGACACTTCTTGCTATAGTTACAGCCGTGTATGAACTATATACATCGACGCACACAGCTCTCCCGCGCGCCGAAAGTCTCGAAGGCTCTCATCTCTTTGGCTTTTTTTAAGTTATTTATATTTTTATAGTAAATAATTAAACTTTACTTCTAAAATTAAAAAAGTATTATTAAGATTTATACAGTACTTAAATTTTTATTTGTTATTAAATTAATTATCCTAGATCATTCAGTATTTATTTTATACATAATAAAAATATTTTATCTTAAATTTTTTAATTGAACTCTATCAACTTGATATTTTATAATATAAATTATAATGGCTGTACAGCAAACGTCTACCAAAAAGCGAACGGGACTTCGTTCCGACCGGGGTTCCATAGACCCCTCATTTAATTTTTAGAAGTACATACTGACTACATAAAAAAAATGTATTTTTATTTAATTTTATTTCATATATAATATTTAAAAATAATGACATAAAGTTAACCTTTATAAAGCTTAAATAAAACTGTACATACAGGTGGCGGCGTATACCCCGAAGTGCTGTATACCGTAGCCCGCTACTGGCACGAACTGTACTTACGCCAGGCGAGCGAAGAAGGCGAAGGAGCACCCGAAGAGACGCAATACCGCGCCCCGCCCCCGCTCGCCGTGCCTCTGCCCTACCCCCTGCCCTACCCCTTTGCGTACCACCCCTACCCTCCACCGATATATCAGCTGCAGGTTACGCATCCCACACAGGTACGTATCGGAGTGGCCTTAGATACACAATACTGGCGTTGATGATAATATTATTCTGATATATGTAGAAATCTATACATATAATAAAATAGTAACTAAGCCAAATCTGTACATTAAATATTTTTTAGAAAATTTTAATGAAATAGACTTTATTATCGATACAGAGGCCGAATCTATAGTTTCTAGAATTTTTGTCTGTCTGTCTGTTTGTTCGTGCATCACGGGAAAACCACTGGATGGATTTTGATGAAATTCGGTATGATGATAGCTGGTTATCCGGGCCAACATATAGGATACTTTTTATTGCGGGAAAATATCTCATCTCTGAGAAATCTATACTAAGTTAAAATTAGGAGCGAGGATGAGTGGCTAGTGTTATATATATATATATATAACAAAGTCGTGTTTGTTACACCATTTATAATTTAGAACGGCTGGACCAATTTTTATGATATTAGATTTTTTGGGTTTCTCTTAGTCTGGAATAGTATTAAAACACCAGAAAAATTAACGGAATAATTAAAGTTTATATGGCTAACACTGGTTAATAACTATTCATATCTATTTAAAACGTACCTATAGCGATAAACCCGAGCAAAGCTAGGGTGAGCCATTAGTACTGTATAAGTTTGGTTTAAGTTTTAATTCTAAATTCAAAACGGAAATAAAGATTTGTATCGATATAAAGGCGGCGAGTGAGACTCAGAGTTGGCAAGAATATCTCGCATCATACATAAAAGACAATCGAACAGAGTACCTCCTCTTTCTCAAGTCGGTGAAAAACAAACGACAAACTTCCTAGTAGAGTATAATATTGCACACTCTTATATGATGATGATGCATACACACGGCAGACAACGATGGCTCCTTCTATATCATCGACTTCGTAGAGCTTACTTAGAGGCCCATAAGACTGAGTATATATCTTGTATATTCGTCACAGTACGGAGGGGCGGCGACAGCGCACCCGCGTGCGCAGTACGCGCTGCAGCCGTACTTCGTGCGCGGCATCGTGGCGCCCGCGCACGCGCACCCGCCGCACGCGCCGCACCCGCCGCACCCGCCGCACCCGCAGCCCATCGCTGTTAATGTCAGTATATTCATATTATACTTTACTACCATATGTATATATAAATAGGCAAAGACAAAACAGTTTGTCCACCGATTTTCTTTTTCTTTGTGATAACAATTTTTATTGAGAAATAAAAAAACTATTGTTAATGATTATGGTTGCTTTCGACCGTTGGGCGTACACTAATATATATAAATACATTACTACTTTTAAACTTATTTTTATATTGACAATAATAAAAAAAAAACTGTTACGTTTGTGATGAGCGATGATAATCCTAAAGTGTATATGGAGAAGACCTGGGGCCTTACCGTGAACTCTAATAGCATGAATACTATAATCTTACTTTGAGTTTTCGTACCATGACGTCTTAAAAGCGAGGTTATTATAAGCTTGAAACATTCTTACTTTCTTAGCAGTATTGTGACGTCACGACATCAAAATTACTAAGAAAATGCTAATATCGTTCATTCAATTCGTCCCATGAGGCGAATTTTGACAAATAGCATTCTTACTTTTCTGTCATAATTAGCAATCTTGTAAGAGTTGTTGATACGCGACGGATGTATTATTATTTTCAAAATTTATAATATAAAAGGTAATTGATTGTGCCAGATAAATTAAGTAAAACCTATTATTTTCGTAAATCTGTCGATTGATACACGTATCATGTAATTTTATTACTTCGGTAATTAATTTATACTTTGATTCTAGAAGTGTACCTAATAATTTCGAAATACTTATGTTTTTAAAAGCTTATAACGCACGTTAAACGCGGTTGTAGTACACGAAATCTCGTTTTCAGCTATGTTCCGAATGTGACCTTTGCGACATCAATTTAGAAGAATTTACTAAGTATTACCTATTAAAAAAATATAAAACAAACTCTGCAACGAGACTCTGCGCTGAGAATTTGCATATGCGAAGAAAATATGGTAAAGAAAAACACTTATAGAAACTGTGTTTGTAGTTTAGTAATTCCTTTAGTACTTTTACTTTTAGTCTTTCCCTTTCGAAATTTCGACCCCCCAACTCGCCTCACTTGATGCTTTCATTATAAAATATCAAGGCTTAGGTGTGAATACGTAACATATAATAAAAAAATAAAGAAAAGGTAGAATTACTTTCATTTATAATATTACTACTTATGACTTTATTATATTATCCAAAACTTATATAAGAAGTTTAATTTAAAGATTTCTATACGTATAATATAGGCCCCTTGGATATGAAACTCTAAAAGAACTTACAAAAATTATAACTACTGTTTATTTATAATAATATATTTATTTTTATAAAATAACAAAATATGTAATAAAGGAAACTCAATTACGGCCCCGTAGCAGTAATCAACCACATAATACATCCTTGATCAGCAGCAGAGTTAGGTAGAGATTTTTTCTCCACTGATTCAGAGAAAAGCATCACTTAAAATCCTAAAAAAAACAGTTAAAACTTTTTTAAAATATCTATTTTTATTTTTGTGTTTGCCTAGCTGAAACATTATAATGCTATAACTTCATAATATTAAAAAAGTGTAGGTGATGATAATATTAAGTTATATTGAGTATTAAATTGAAATAAATAAACCCAAAAATATTAAGCATTCTTTTCTTGCCTCTCGAAATGGTTCCTTTGCAAAATACTTTGTGAATTCACAATATCATTTGAATAGCCAATTGTAAACATAAAGTAGGTATAAACCCAATTATCTCTTCAGCTGCAAAAGTTAAGCATAGAAAAACATTAAAACCATGTGAAACAATGTAGGCTAGTATTTCATGGATTAAATTTTTTATTTAATGAATAAAAATTATAAGTGCAACCTACCTTGTTTCTTATTGTTAAATCATATATGTTGTATAAAATTTTACTAATAAAATAAGTTCAACTTGTTTTATTCTAATCTAAAAGCTCTCATAAACAAACTATCATCTCATTGACTTTTAATTTTCGCTCGTCGTCAAGCAAGTAAACAAATAGGCGGTTGTCAAGTAAATAATGTGTTCCGAATTTTGTGTCACAATCTAGCCATAATTTATTTTATTTTATTTTCTAATAGTTTTCCTAATTTTTAAAACTAAACTGAAATTATTTGTATAAATAGTATAAAAAAGACATAGATTGCGCATATTTGTTTGGTAAACATGTACTTTTGAAATTAAATAATATAATATTTTTCTTTAATTTTATCCTAGGTAAGTAGTAATCATATTTACGAACAACTATCGGTGTGACAAGGACAGCGCTATACAACTTATATAGCGCTATTTCTTTTCCTTTATAGAAGGAAATAGGCAAATCATTCGTTCTGTCGCATCACTAAACAATTTTAAAACAAGCTTGCTTTTTAAAGTTCATGGTAAGAATAAAAGTAAGATTATTGTAATCTTGAAACAAAACAGTCTTGAAGTAAGAATGTTTCAAAATAGGTGATGGTAAGGCCCCTGGTTAAAACTAAAATGTATTGAAATTGCTTTAGGCTTAATATATATATATATATATATATATATATATATATATATATATATATATATATATATATATATATATATATATATATAAAAATATTGCTTAGACTCCGCTCGCATAATCTATTTATGTTTAATTATTCTACTTCTGAAAGCTTCACCGTGGTGTTAAAAACTCTATGACCTCCATCAATTTTATACTAATATTTGAAGATAAAGAGGTTGTTTGTCTGTACGTGTTAATCTTTATAACTACGCACTGATTTATGATTTTAAGATATCTTTTCGCATTTTAAAGTCTATTTATTAAGGAAAGTTAAAGCTACCCATGTTACTGCAAAAAAATTGATATTCAAACTCATTGATGTATTTATTGTCAATTGTCGAAAACGGGCGATAGTTATAAAGTAATCGAACATTTCAAATTTTGTCCATAGGAAAACATGGTGTTCCAACAGCACCCAGCACCTATCCCGCCTCCCATGCCAGCGACACATGTGACTGTCCCGCAGCCGGGAATCAGCGCAGTGGGCGTCGCTGCCGTTAACGCGGTGGGTGCAGTGGGCACAGTGAGCACAGTGAACACGGTCAGCGGGCCGGTCAGCACGGTGGGCGCCAGCGGCGTGGGCCCGCCCGCCCTGCCTCAAGCGCAACTGCGCCGCCTCCTAGCAGCCTACCGTGTGGGCATGCTGGCTCTAGAGACCCAAGCGCGAAGGGTTCATGATGACCGTCCTCAGAATAAATTTGGAAGGTAATTCGGTGTATTGTTTCGTTCGTTCGTTCTTAAACATTCTATAGTGATGCTAGATAATTACAAAATATAAATGCCAGATATAATCTAATATATTTAAACGAGCAATATATATATATATATATATATATATATATATATATATATATATATATATATATATATATATATATATATATCAATCGATCAATATATAATCTGAATCTCGGAAACGGCTCCAATGATTTTCGTGAAAATAAGTATACAAGGGGTTTCGGGGGCGATAAATCGATCTAGATTAGTCTTATGTCTGAGAAAACGCGTGTTTTTGAATTTTCATGCGGTTTTCTTTTCCTTATGCCACGCAAAATATTATGTTTCTTACGCTCGGATATAAACATCATGGTCAAGCGGCTCAAGGCGCAATACTGAATAAGTGTCCAGGTTCGAATCCCGGTCGGATACAAAAATATAATTTATTTTTGTTTTTTTTTTTGTATTTATTACTTGAATAAATTTTGTGTTTTTAAAAAAAAGACGCAATATTGATAATCATAGGTGTCCGGGTTAGAATCCCGGTCGGATACAAAGGTATAATTTATTTTTATTTTTTTGTATTTATTCAAGTTTTTAGTTTTTTTTTTTAAAGAAAATTGTACTTTTTAACAAAAAACTCCGAGCTAAGTTCGGTGGCCCAGGTACTTTTACTCAAATTTTCAATTTTCTTATGTTTCTTTTATTCATCGTCACACAGGAATCCACCGTACGGCGAGCACGTGAAGTGGCTGCTGCGCATCTCGAAGCGGCTGGGCGCGCAGTACCTGCACCAGTTCTGCGTGTGCGCGGTGAACTCGGTGGTGTCGCCGTTCGTGCTGTACGAGCTGTGCGTGGAGTCGGCGCACTGGCTGGCGCGCGGCGGCCCGCACCACCTCGTCATGCAGCACCTGCGCGGCACGCTGGCGCCGCTCGTGCACAAGTGCCAGCAGATGTGAGTCCTGTTGTTACTTGTTACCCGACTGCGAGGGAACGGTCGTGTCTTTCGCGCCTATCTTTGTATATAAATTGTTTGTATGTAATATTCTTCATTCCCTCGTATCTTGCATACCGCTCGATGGATATCTTTAAGTGAAGTACCTATCGTTAGATTCGTCTCATCGGTCCGAGTGTTCTTAGATAAGTAACAAAAAAAATTAAATATGGGGGCTGCTAGATTCCATTCTACGATGTGAAAAATAAAAAAAGAATAATCGACGAACTATGTCGAGTGAGGTATCGTTGAATAGGTGTTTAAAAATCATTTTTAGATTTCTTTCATCGTTTTTCATTTTAAATAACAGTTTAGGATATATAATGAGTTTAAATTGGTTAACAATTATTCTCGCTAATTTTCCTACTTAAAAATACTTAAAAAGCTGTAAATAAATAAATATATTATAAAATAAAAATCTCGACTGCATAAAAACTAACTAAAAAGATGAAAACAAATTTACGAAAGAATAATAGTATTATGATTTTTTTTATTTTAAGAAAGATTTTAATGAAATTTGGTATGACAGTAGCCGCTTTTCCGGGTCAACATATAGGATACTTTTTACTGCGGTAAAATATCTCATCTCTGAGAAATCTATACTAAACGTTAAAACGTAAGTAGGGATGCACCCGAGCGGAGCGAGAATGAGTCTAGTTTGCCTTATAAGAACAGTATATTTACAATGTCCTTCTATACATAGTCGACTAATACACATTACACGTGACTTCTATTTGTTACTATTTGTAATGTTACTCCTTATCCTTAGACCCTTTTTTAATTTTTATATATTTTTTATTGAGCATTAAATATTAATTCATTATTATTAAACATGCTATAACATTTTCCATCGTCTTCTGACGTACGAATAATGTTGTGTTACTTCACATTTTCTGCTGTTATGTCGAAGAATCGAAGTGACTTTTTTGTATAGACTTACGCTACATTTAACAAATGTTGCCCACGTGATATTGATATATTTCAAATATTTCTTACTTTTCCTGATATAATAACAAATACTACCATTTTGTGTCAGGTATATTCAATGCATACATCAAAAGCTGTATCACTTGACGTCAGTGGAATATGAAGAGTTCGTGGGAATCGTACTGTCGGCGCGGACCGCCTTCCAGCTCACACCCGAAGGCAACACGCAATTTAAAGAATGGCTTGCCTCGTTACGCAGGTTAGTATACTTAATAGTTTATTCTATGTAATAATTACATATTATTCTTAGAATTACACTGTAATTGTTAAACTTTATTATTTTGATATTTATTCATGATCATTCAAGGTCGATGATTCAAGGTCTGTACGGTGTACATGAATATAGTAAAATTTAAACAAGGTGAAAAAATGTTTTTTTTTCTTATTGAAGTTAGATATGATGCGCGTGCGCATGATTTGAAAACAGCTGTTCGGATTCCAATAGGGCTTTATTCATATAGGTGGGTCTATATTAAAAATTAATCTTGGTCTCCTGTAAATCTATAGAATGTATCAAAACATACAACATGAGCTTCTCGTTTTACACGCTTGCATATAAAGACACGTTCAATGGTTGCGAAGTACAGGAAAATATTCATTCGTGCACGCGAGGTCGCAAGCCAGTTACGTATAAAACAGAAATTACATTGTTGTGTTTAAATATGTGTAAGTATATAAAAGTAATAATTTAATATATTATATACAATGCAATATAGCCTACAAGTAAGTCTTATTTGTAGGAAGCCAAAATTTTTTTAGGGAAGAAGATATTGGAATCGAAATAATTTTAAAGTAAAATTAAAACCACAATGGCTACACAATAAGTTTTGCATTTTCTACGTCGTTGAAGCACGCGTAAGACTTGTATAGCAGAAATAAGGGAAAAAAAGACTTATGTAATATGTGTATTAGAATGTTCGTTAAAAATTAAATATTTTCCGATGCCCCCTAAAAAGCTTCCTTTTGATGAAAAAAACGCGGGGATTTTTTTATTTTTTAATTAAAGAAAACTTGTGCCGCAAAACAATTTTAGAACATTTTTTGGTATAATCATAGAATTGTTCATTTAATATGCTATTATAATTATTTAACAATGTAATACGAGTATTATTATTATCAATGAACTACTAATTTACCAAGTAAATTTCCTATCGGTAAGTTATCTAGCGGGTTTATGTATAGTGTAAACTCGTACTGTACACTGTGTCGCGGCACGTGTTGTTTTTAATAAATAATTTTCCTGGCTTTTTTCATCAAAAAGCTTTCTATGAAACGTCGGAAAAAATATTTTTTAACGACTCATGTTCATGTGTCTGTTTGTTGTTATATCTGTTATCGTATAATGTATCGTTTACGTATGTAACAGATCAAAGTCGTGCAAGAAAGATCTATGGACGCAACTGAACGCAGCGCTGCAGACGAACGGCAAATGACGCCGGCAGCCGATAGTTTGTAGGATGCGGTGCGCCGCGCGCAAACTGTCACACTCCCGGCGCTGGCCGCGCTGCCCGCGCTGCCCCCGCTGCCGCTCGCTGCACCCCTCGCCCTAGCCCGCGCCCCCCGCACCCCCCGCACCCCCGGGCATTGGTTTGTTCATTCTATCTTCCGGAAGTTAACATATTACAGTTTTTACATATATATACCTACATAAGTAATGATTTCGAAAAATTCAACATTATGTAATGTCGTTATTTTAAGTTTATTTTTTATTATACTGGCTTCTGATAGAAGTGATGAAAGCTTAGAGCTATCGACTTACGATTCTAATAAATTTCTCTTAAACAGATGTTGGATTGTTGTGCAAATATGTTCAACTGGACAACATAGATGAAAATTACGTTAATTAAAATGTATTCCATTCCAACTTTACGTCAAATCAAAATTCCTTAGTAGTGTTAACCATCGCTTAAAATGACCGAAGAGAATGGTTCTCACCGTCTTAATATTCAGCAAAGTGCATAATGTAACCCAATGTCTAATTATTTGAGGTATTTGACACTAACAAAAGGAAGTATCAGATAAAATGCTTATTAATTTTGCTCCGTATTCTTCTATTAAACATTTACCTAAAATCACTCCTGATAATTTTTATCTTATAGCAAAAGATACATTTTACTTAACATTCAATGAGTCAACACATTTCTGAATTTAAACTTGTATATTTATTATAAAATCGTCGACGTCATCACAAAACATAAATACTAACTTTAAGGAGTTTGTGATTTTTTTATTCATTATTGATTTATTTTCAAGAAATTTTTGATCTATTATGTTTGATAAAAAAATATTTATTCTTAATGACGATGACGATTTAGTCATTGAAGTAAATAAATGTTGTTAGTGCAAGTTTTATGTGATTCTATTTCAGTGTAATCCCAATTTCAACCTTTTATTTGTAATTTAAGCACACTCGATGACATTATAATATCTAATTATTTACATGTTATAACTGTCTTAGATTTACGCGAATATGTGACATTTTAAATAAAACTATCTTTTCGCATTATTTCGCGAATTTATTTTGATTTTTGGTTCCCGACGTTTCGAATGCTTTACAGCAATCATGGTCACGAGAGAGACTCTCCAGAAAATCCGAAAAGGTAGTTTTATTTAAAATGTGATAAACTGCGTATACATAGGTATAATTTTTCAGTACTTCTGATTTGTATCGACTTATTGGGAAACCTTATTTGCATTTGTATGGGGAATATTAGGTAACGAAAATTAACTATTTTTATTCCAATTAAGGCATGTTGCATGTTTTTCAATTTGATTTTCAGGGAGTGTCTTCTGTTACATATATTATTCGTATACGGCGTCAGTTTTTAGGAATAGAAAAGATTTTTTTCTTATACATTATATAAAATTAACTTAACTCTTAGTGTAATTTAAATATTTTGCTTAATAGAAAGCGGAATATGTTTTCGTAGTGTTTCAGTTGATCACATCATCTGAACCTTAGATATCTTTTTCATATTATTTTGAATAAGATACTAATTATTTTGGTATATTAATAAAATTATTATTTATTTCTTCAATATTGTCTCACAGATTTGGTTTACTGGAGACCATTCTACTGATATAGATGAATTAATTAACGCGTTCAATGTTCCAAATCACGTCTATGATATTTAAATTACAAATATTAAGTCAAATTTAAAATACCTCTATTAGTTACTCGAATAAAATATGGATCTCAAATATAACAATGAAAATGAAAACCGTAAAAATGTTGCTAGCTCCGGGACGTTACGGCATATTTTTAAAAACGTTTTTGCCAATAAACTGTAGAAGGGACTTAGATAATTCTTATTTCCTGCGATAAGTGGTGGTGTCTGATATAGTTATTTCAATACTTTATTATTATAGTGTAAATTCTCCTATTAATAATAAGCACTCAAGGAACTGATGCATTCGAACATCTAAAGTTACTTAATTAAAGTGTGTAATAATCCTCTTTTTTTACATATTTGACTAACAAACAAAGCTCAGTTTAAGGTTGTGTATAAAGTATGTAGTATGAAATTGTTTCTATTCAAATACGTTTTAAGGTTCCATAGAAATATATTTCGCTTGAAATGGGAGCTCGCAACATTTCGCATGTTAACGTTTTTTATGCTTTTTTCCCCTGATTTCTGATATTTAAAGCCAGTTTGTTTAGATTTAATGTATGTATGCGTGTGTGTCATACTTTGAAATAGCACAAAGTAAGTTTTATATGATTAATTTCCGCATTAATCGGTACACGTTGATACTTAACTAGTCAACTTTTAAAACTCATCATAAACCTTTGGAGTAAGTTATATTGAAATATTAGCTTTTTTAAAAAAAAAAAGACTAAGCTTTTTAATACCTCGTTAAAGATCTCTCGCATTCCGCATCACACTGAGGTATTGAAACATGGTAAGTGATGGTAATGTTAATCTATGTCTTTCATTAATGTTGTTTTCGTTATATTCAATAAAATAGTTTAAATTTAACCTTTCAAAATAGACAACTTCATTTGAGTTGTAAAATTGGCGGGAAATTCGGCTTTATATTTTATATTAAGTGAATTTTCTAGTAATAATTTATTATTGCTCAACAAGTTTTCTAATCAAATGAAGGAACAACGATCAAATGAATTAACACTAAATAATATTACTAAATACGAATTCCTTTTTCAACTTTTTACAGTTCACTTATCATGAAACGCTGCGTCGCTAGTAGATAATTTGTTAGATCTCCCATACGTTATAGCTTTTAAAACTTATTGTGTTCGCATTTTACTCTTATATTTTAATTTTATTCTGACGTGTAAGCAGTAATTAAGGACGAGAATAAAAATTAAAATGTGTATTTTGAGAGAAGCGAATGTGACTAGTAATATTTTTAAGAATAATAGAAAATTTTAATGCAATTAGGCATGAGACATTGGCATCCGCAATAAAAGAGTGGTAACATCGTGAAGTTAAATTCACATTTTATAAAATTAGTGATTTTGTTCTTAAGTTAATTTAGAAATATTTAATTTATATTATAATTAAAAAAAAACAATAGCTTAATTTAAACCAATAAACACAACATACGTTCGTGAGTGAACAAAATAAACATACAGTCTACATATTATATTGCGAGAAATAAATTTTAAATATTTATTATTTTTAATAATCATTAATTTTATAGTGCGGATTCATTTTGATAGTGCGTTAAAAAGTTTTAAATCTAGCTATCATCGTGTGATAATATTCGTGCGCAATTGTTGACATTCGCGAAATTGTCGTCTTGAGTGGAGGCGAGTAAAATTCAAAATTTACAATAGTCCATTTTATATCGAGGATTGGCTAAGACGTTTCAAGTGACCTAAATAAGTCGTTAGACTACAGATTTATTAGACAGATTGTAGATGACAACCGTCGATTCACTATTTTTGATATAATCTTGTCGAAATTTGCAGTTTCATGAATGATTAATTAATAAGGTGTTGTGGAAATACACGTAACGTTCGTTCGATTAGCTAGAGTAACTTTATTTACAACTTTATATTGTAACTCACTTAGAACTAAATCGTATCTGTAGGTATAACCGTTCGGCCATGAAGAATGACATGCTGTTAGCCGATTTTATATACTCCGATATTTGAGTGCTTTATATATAGAGTATCTCATAAAAAGCTCGTGCTTTCAGGTGTGATTTTGTTCTATGGAAGTCATAACATGTATTATTATATTGTCGTAATACAAAGTAGCATCTTGAGAGCCTTTAAAATAAAACTATATATTAAAGAATAGAAAAGTAACCGGCAACAAATTGAGAAGTCATTTCAATGTTATGATTCACATCATTTATATCTGCGTAGCGTTCGACGTCTCTAGGTCCATGTTTACGTGTTCGATGTTAGATCGATCAATGGAGATCGAAAGACTACTAAGATCTTCCGCGGCCAAAAGCAATATTAAATATATCATCGTGTTAAAGTATTTGTAGGTACAATTTACGATGCACTATTTTATAAAGATACATTTTGGAAATTAAGGAATATATTTGCATTTTTATGACGGCATATACCTAGTCTTAATAAGTGGTTATATGTATAGAAAATTTTATCTACATGAAAGTAGAGTAAATGAGTACTTGTAATGTTTATGACGAGATATTCAACATTTTTTTTAGTTACAACAGCATTTACAATATGGACACAGTTCGTACTACTGAATATTACAGTTTGTATGTACATTTACTTCTTTTTTTTTTAAATTAATATTTCAAAAATTTTATTACGAAAATAACGTTTTTAAGTGATACTAGAAAATACATAAGTACCTACCTATTAAATAATCGTCCTTATAATAAGTCGACATGAGTTTCGCGACGTGCTTAGTTAATACACTTGCTATAAAGCTTAGACTTTCCACATAATGAAATTTAAAAGGTAACGAAGCATTGAAATGATGATAATTTGTTGCCGGTCGGCGTCGAGTAGTTTAGGTTCAATATTTTTATTAATTAGATGTTTGTGAATTCATTAAGCATGGATGTTCTTTGCATTCAGTAGGTAGTAAATTTTTAGAATGCTAGTTAGTATAAATTCACGTTTGCAATCATTGAGTGGATTGTTATCACGATCCTTGAATTCGGCCTTCTATTCAAACATAGATGTTTGATATTTACTCTCATAGAAATTCTGTAAACGACTCCAGTAGAGTACTTACGACCCCGGGCTTAAGTTTGTTACCGATTCGTTAATAATGCACTTTGAGATTACTGTTAACTGAACATTAAATTCGTATAAGATAGGATGTATTAGACATTATGCAATATAGGACAAATTGGGAAACTTTTTCGATTATAGCATTAGATGACAACACAAAAGTAAATATTTCGTAATGACTTGCCGTCCATAATTATTTTGCGAATCTATACATTAGTTGCGACAGCCTTTTCTCATCCTACATTTAAGAGAATGCATAATTTGCCATATATTTATATTTGAATATTTCTGAATTATATACATTATATGCTCGATATGCATTATTAACATTTTCTGGTACCTTTACAGCATCTTTTCACTCTCCGGCATGAAAAAATGCTTGAAGTAAATTCGTCTCAAAAAAACTATTTTTACACTATATAAACATATTATATAATATTAAAAAAAAGATAGAATATATCGTAGTTTCCTAATTATAAGACGTTAGTACGGAGCATATTTTAATTAGTCGTTTAATGCATGTCATAGTTTTAATTTGCCCAGTTTCAGGCAAGATTGCGAAGTTTCATGTGTTGTGGCAGTTTTATGCAGAATATTGATATTTTACATATCAGTTGATTTCTGCGACAGTACGTGCACTATATTTTTTATTCAGTATTTAAAATACTATCGTTTACGATCACAAATTTATATTCAGTACGATAGAAACAAATACTTGATCTATAAGCGATAATAGATTATATATTCAATAATATTGTAGATTTGGCATACAATAACTAAAATCAATTGTATATTTCTACGAAACTTTAAAAAAAAAGCTCAATCGGTTCCTGAGTTTAAATAAGCTGTGAGAAATTATCTATAAAAAGAAATATTTGTATGCCTTTTCTACAATTATGTATAAAGACGGGCCTCTCGATTTATTATATATAGGTAACGATATATATGATGAATGATGATAATTTACATACGAAAAGCACTTTATTTCTCTGGTTACAAAGTCATACCCAGGTGTATAAAATAACTAGTCGACCCCAGACTACTGAGAACTTTCAAAGAGCATAATGTATTAATTAACAAATCTACGTCACATCACAGTCAAAAGTATTACAATTAAATAGAACGAATATACTTTTCGATGATGCATAATTTTATACATCTGGATTGTAGTTTAATTATACACTTTGTAAGTGTGTTGTCCGCCTATTAAATGTGTAACCATTGCGATTGAAATGGCTACTTATTAGTGTACGTAATTCCTTTATATATAGTATTGTATCGTCCAAATCGCATATTTCCATTCGCAATCGACACAGAGGTACAGTAAATGAAAGTTATTGTCCGGTATAATTGAACATGTCTCCTCTCCTAGCTAAAATGTATAATACTAATTATTTGAAGGTAATTGTATAAATCCGTCACAAAGTTACATTCAATTAGTTATAACTGGCCTCCATGTCACTCTTGTTGGACTAAAGACTGAGAAGACCGCTATGCGAAATAGTCAAAGCGGAATCTTAAGTGGAATAAAATCGCATCTGAAAAAGGAATACTTAGTAAAATTATAGAAAAATTATAGTAGGTTTTTTTTGCATTCAATATTTCAAAATTATTTTTCTGGGTGATTCAAGAATTTTTATTTGCGTAAACGGTTAAACAAAGTTTTAAAAGTTTTCTATTAGCGGATACGTTTCTATTCCTCAGAGGACTTTGAAGTGTGAAGTGATACATTAAAGTCTTAAGGTCATCAGGATGTCCAAAAACAACAAAATCCTCCATGGTTCATTTCGATTTAAATCAGTTGATGCTTGTTTAACGACAACCTGTATATATATACATATATAGGAGTGCCCATACATTTTATATAATTATTGTAAGCACTAGTGCTCCGTTGTCGCAAATGGTTGTAATTATAAAGTTATAATTATTAGTAAAATGATAGACTGTTACGCACTATTTCTGGTTCGAACGTTTCAGCTGGTGTTGTCAAGTGAGTACTAAGTAGCAGTACGGCCACAATGTCTGTAACGACAAAACTGTCTTTTCGAAATATCGGGACATTTCGGACTTGGCAACACTAGCCTAACCCTACCATGCATGTTGTCGCTTTTCATGCAATTTCCTCATTCTTAACACTTTGTGATGACAAGTTCGTGTTGAATGGCTTGCGGTTGCATGCGGAACTACAACGTACGTGTTTATCAAACATTTGGTATATATCCTATTTGCAATATCTTTCCATATTTACTGTATGTTTTTACTCAAACTAAATATTTTGACCTCTAGATAATTTTAATGTTTACTTTTACGGATACACCTAAGTCTTTTTTGGCAAAATATTTGAAGTAACATTATTTAATTATTCAATATACTTATTCTATATTTAAGAAAAATGTGTTTTATTTCTTTTCTTTCATTAATTAGGTTAAAGTCTAAAACAGGTCATTGTTTGTTCCCTTTCCTTTTCGCCTATTTTTGTTACAGTTATTTCATCATGAATGGTCAATAAAATAGTTATATGGTTAATGATTTGGCTATAAAAGAATAATTCAGAGCTAATCAGATAATTTTGGACAAATTATCACGTTGGCAGATGTATGTATCTGTATTGATATGGACTTGCGAAGAGGGATAAAACGCATATGACGAGAAGAGTGATGGAAATGAATGTAGATAGATGAGAGGTAGAAGAAGACCGAAGAAAAGATGGATAGACTGTGTAAGTTAGGACATGAAAGAGAAAGGGTTGAACGATGAGGTGACAAGTTATACGAGAGAGTGGAAGAGGTAGATTTACTGCGCCGATCCCAAGTTTGGGAAATTGGCAGGAAGATATCAAGTTGACGGATTAAATTAACTACTACTACTTATATAAGCAACCATATTTCATTCGGCAAAATTATAAAATAAGGGATTGGGTTGCCCATTCTGAAACTATTACAATTTATTGAGCATTATTCACGCTCTAATGAGCTTCGGGCCTTAAGTAAGCAGGAAACACGGCTGACCTACCAACAGTTCAACATCTGTTTATTATTCTCCGTGGAAGATCTTAAAATTTCGCCTTGTTATATGTAGGTATGTATGAAGAAATTATTATTTTCACATTAATTTAAAGTATTCGCATAAATCTGCACAACACTTAGTAGATCATCTATCTAATCTAATATATTAAAACGAGCAATTCTTGTATATATATTTATATATCAATATATAATCTGAATCTCGGAAACATCTTCATGAAATTTAGCATACGAGGGGTTTCGGGGGCAATAAATCGATCTAGATTAGTCTTATGTGTGGGAAAACGCGTGTTTTCGAATTTTCATGCGGTTTTCTTCTGCATCTTCTACCGCATTTATCACAGGGAGTGTTCCGAGGAATTGTTCGGACTGATCCCGGCTGCTGAATTTCATCATCGGACATCGCGCCAAAATAGTAAATCCATCCACACCACCTCGATGTCCAGCGTTCCACAACAGTGCGATTTTTAAGGCATTTTCTGCCCCGCACAACCACTCTGTGGAACCAGCTATCGCCGGCGGTCTTTCTGAACCGCTACGACCTGGCCACCTTCAAGAAGAGAGCGTATTCCTTCCTTAAAGGCCGGCAACGCATCTGCAAGCCCTGCGGTGTTGCAGATGTCCATGGGCGGCGGTGATCACTTTCTATCACGTGAGCCTCCTGCCCGTTTGCCCCCTTAGTCCCATAAAAAAAAATCTCGGAAACGGCTCCAACGATTTTCATGAAATTTAGTATACGAGGGGTTTCGGGGGCGATAAATCGATCTAGATTAGTCTTATGTGTGGGAAAACGCGTGTTTTCGAATTTTGATGCGGTTTTCTTCTGCATTATTCCACGCAAAATATTATGTTCGATAATTTCGCACGCTCGGATATAAGCATCATGGTCAAGCGGTTAAGGCGCAAGATTGAATAAGTGTCCGGGTTCGAATCCCGGTCGGATACAAAGGTATAATTTTTTTGTATTTTTTTTTTGTATTTATTCAAGTTTTTCTTTTAAAAGAAAATTGTACTTTGGACCAAAACTCCGAGCTAAGCTCGGTGGTCCAGGTATTTTTAGAAAATGTCGTTTTATTCGTGTTTTCAATAATCAACTTTATCGATAATCATCTAAAACATAAACTTATTTTTTTTTTATTGGAAAAAAATAATAAAAAGGTGGCGTTTGGGTAGTCCTAATGTTGCCACTTAAACATAAACTGAAAAATAAAGACTCTTTCTGACATCTATTGACGAATAATAATACTATTTTATTTATTGTAATCTGAATCTCGGAAACGACTCCCAACAATTTTCATGTTATTTAGGAAGCAGGGGGTTTCGGGGGCGATAAATCGATTTAGATTAGTCTTATGTCTGAGAAAACGCGTGTTTCGAGTTTTCATACAGTTTTCTTTTGCTATTCCACGCAAAATATGGTCGGTAATTTGCACGCTCGGGAATAAGCATCGTGGTCAAGCGGCCAAGGTGCAAGATCAACAATCACAGGTTTCCATTTTTTTTAACGTTGGGAAATGCATTTACGCACGAGGTGTGGGACACCGGCAAAGCCAGTACTACCCACTAAAACCCAACGAAACCTTCCCCCGTCTTAATGGGGTGTCGCAGGATCGCTTACGCATTCAACTACGATGCCCCGACGGTAGGTCTGCCGGAGCAGACCACAACAACCATGGGGTTGCTCCAAGGTCCACTCTGCTATCAGAGAAGTACCAGGAGCAACCCGCATGGTATACCGCCCACCGAAGAGGGCCACCTTCCACCGCCCAACGAAGTGGGCCACCTCCCTGTGCGTTTCTTGGCTTCGCGCCCGGTGGATTGCCGGGCACTACTGAGTCCCCCCACCACGACAAGGTGAATGCACGTTGGGGGGGAATCACAGGTGACCAGGTTCGTATCTTGGTCGCATACAAAGTTTTTACTTTTATTTATTTTTAATATTTATTCAAGTTTTTAGTTTTTTTTTAAAAAAAAGACGCAATATTGACAATCATAGGTGTCCGGGTTCGAATCCTGGACGGATACAAAGGTATAATTTATTTTAGTCTTTTTTTTTTAAAGAAAATTGTACTTCTTAACCAAAAACTCCGAGAGAAGCTCGGTGGCCCAGGTACTGTATAATAAATCATTATACCTATATTTGTTAGTTCGTCCGCTTCTCTGCGACTCCCTGAGTATTATTTATATTATACTAGCAACTCACCCTTGCTTCGCTCGGGTTCGTCCCTAGGTACGTTTTAACGGTTAGTATTAAATACAAATCTTTGAATTTCACGGATTTTCTGTACTATAATATGCATGTATTATACATAAAAACGTTCCTCTTGAATCACTCTATCTATTGCTGAAAACTTCATTAAAATCTGTTGAGTAGGTAGTTTAAAAGATCTAAGCTAACAGACAGCGGAATCGACTTCATTTTATACTATGTAAAGTTTTATGTAAAGATAAATAATCTAATAAACGCTATGTAATATTATCCGTAAAGATAGTGGAAATGATACTTTTATTTGCTTCAGGTTTTGGTTCTGTGCTTTTGTTGTTTGTCTTTTTTCAGACACACGCGGAGACAACTACGTAATAATTGAAAATTAGCTTCTAAGCTCTATGACATAAAACTCATTTTTCTGATTATATTATTATTCAGTGGCGCCAATTTAAATTAGCAAAAATGCAGATAATAAAAAATATCGTTCATTTAATTCATTCAAGGTGAACAATTTTAAACCTTACTAATCTGTCTTCAGATTAAGTATATTTTTTCATGAGGAAACACTTAATAATCATTTTTTTAAAAGATGAGAAAATAATTACGAACAATACCTTTAAATTTAATCTTGAGATTAGCTAATCTTAAGATTAATTTCTACTTAGGTAACGGAAAATTAGCGAAGGTTTCGTGCAACTCGGCGTAAATCAATTCAGGTATTGGACCTCGGTGTAACGAGGTGCTATTGAGGGGCATCAAAAAGGAAGAGGATATATTTTATATGTTTTTGGTTGTTACACAATATATTAGCCGATTTTTATGAATGCTTTTTTTAATGAATAGGTATAATCTCGAGGGCGGCCTCATTTTGAAAAAGAAATCCGTAAGGGTTTTAAAGTGACTTTCAATTCGGTTTCTATTTTTAGCTAAAAAGTATATAATTTTACGGTAAGTATCTAACATATCTAACATATTTTATTTCATGTATAGAGATGTATCTATGTATTTGTAGTGATTGACTCATTTTATACTATATTTGGTCGGCTAACACTTCAATTTAAGATAAGAAAGCATGAACGGATCATGCACCGTAAACAGTCGTTATTGCTGCTTATCTATCGAAACATGACTTTTTGCCTATTTTTAGAGTCAAGAATTTTTGTAAAAATAATGCAGATAACAATGTACCTAGTACACAACAACCTACACCTATCTACATAATTAATCAATGATCACCAAGTTCATTTCACGGTCGCTACTTAGAATTAATATATTAAGTATGTAATTACGCATAGGTATGTTTCAATTGATATTAATCAGTATTTAAGATTTTTTTACTTTATTAGCAGTAAATAAAAGAATAATTTTTTATTAATTGTGAAAGTGTATTGGTTTTTTACCCGACTTCCAAAAAGGAGGAAGTTCTCTTAACAAAGTCGGTGCCAGCCGACAATATTTTAAGACTTGAATATCTAATAGGTAAGGGGCCATTCAAATATTACGTAAGCAGAATTTTAGTAATTATTAAACCCTCCCTACTCCTTGTCAGTAAAAGTAAGTAAAGCTCTTACTCCCCCCTCCTATGTTTACGTAAACATTGATACATATATTTTTTAATCTGTTCAAGTTTTTTATTGTTATTTAAAGCAGCAGTTATCATCAAGCCTAGAAATAATGTAATTATAGGCTATAGGGATATTTAGTGTACATTTATTATATTTTGATTGGACAAATTAAAATTACTATATTTGCTAAAAAAATCATAAAAATAAATAACTTGCTGACGTAATCACCATCCAGAACCCCCCCGTCCCTCGTGTCATCAAAAATAAGCAAAGCAAAGACCCCCCGCCCCCCTTTGGTGCTTACGTAATATTTGAATGGCCCCTAAATATGTGTTTTACGTATCGAAATATATTAAATTTGCTTTGCATTGGCTGGCACCGAGTTCGAAAATATCTGATTAGGTATCTATTCTAAACGAAAACCCCCGTTTAGTTATTTTTTACATTTTAGTGCCTGGAAGTCGATTTTTTTTAAGTTTTCATTTTTCATTCAGCAACGTAGCAACAGATTCATATGACTTGCAAAGATGGAAAGGAAACCTACAGCTTATAGTGATAGTACATAGAGTGACATAGACATGAAGTGGTTCCTGTGGGATAAAAGTATATTGAAAAAGTTACTGAAGATCGCGAGCAGCGCAGCATCATGAGCTAAGCGAAGTCAGATAATAATAGATAATAAAAGTTTATCTATGACCTATATATGTATATAATAAAACAGTAACTTAGCGAAATCTGTAACGTGAAATATGTTTTAAAAACAGTGACGGTAACGTATTGTGTACAGAATATAGACCCCAAAACAATAGTTATTAAAAATTTTGTTTATTTGTCTGTATGTCTGTTTGTTTGTGCGCGTTTCACGCAAAAAATACTGGACCGATTTTAACTATATTTTGTGTAGTGATAACTTATTAATTGGGTTAACATTTAGAATACCTTTTACAGGAAAATCTTTCATTCCCACGACAAAATATAATAACTAGTTCTATCGAGTCGTCCTTAGAAATTTATATGGGTAACGCTGACTAACCTTATGAGATACATCAAAACAATGTACCTAGTAGAAAATTGTAGGTCTTAAAAAATACAGAAAAAAATATGTATATTTACAGAAAAACCTGCAATAGATCTTTCTTCTAGAGTACACTCGCAATAATCATTTATATCTAATTAAAACGTACCTAGGGACGTATCCGAGCGAAGCGAGGGTAATTTGCTAGTGTTAAATAATATAACTATAAATAATATAACCTACTCATAGCGACTCGCCGTCGCTTCGCTTCGGTTTTGTCTCTAAACGAAAACAAATCTATCGCACGGGAACCGTATATTTTTTTGGCGAATATAATAAAATAGATGCCAAATTTCATCCAGATCCGTTCAGCCGTTCTGGCCTAAAAGAGTAACAAACATCCATCCATCCTCACCATATTTCACATTTATAGTATTAGTAGGATTAATTGAGGAACATTATACAACATCCAACACTACTCTTAGGAGCTAAGAAATTGATATTTTTTCTTTTTGCTAAGTACCAATTAATATTGCAATATAATATTGTGAGTTATCTATCAGCGTCATAAATACTTATTAAACAAAATATTGCCGTGGATATTAAAATAATTTTATTATAATATTTTTAATGCTATTCCTTATAACTTGTAATTTACTTAATGTAATGCTTATGCAAATGTTTAAATCGATATTATAATGCTAGAAATAACAAAAAAATAAAAACCGACTTCAAACAAAAGCACTAAAAAGTAAAAAATAACTGATTGGTAGTTTTCATTTACTATACATACTTAATCAAATATTTTCGAAGTAAATGTTTTAATACTTATTATCCTATTCCGGACTAAGAGAAATCCAAAAAATCTAATATCATAAACATTGGTTCAGCCGTTCTTGAGTTATAAATGGTGTAACTAACACGATTTTGTTTTATATATTTCTCTTCGTTAAAACTTTGCGTGTACGTTAAGGAACATACGAAAAAAAAAAATTAGCTGAATTGGTCGAGCCGTTCTCGAGTTTTGCGCTTAGCAACATTCATTTTCAACCGACTTCAAAAAGGAGGAGGTTCTCAATTCGACTGTGTTTTTTTTTTTATGTTTGTTACCTCAGAACTCCGTCATTTATTAACCGATTTGGACAATTTTTGTTTTATTTGAAAGGGTATACTTCCAGATTGGTCCCATTTAAATTTCAAAAAAAAATACCACCCCTAAGGGTGGAAAAACAACTAATGATGAATTTAACCTACTTCTAATTGTCATATTGACTTGAAACTTTGCAAGTATTTCTATTTCCGTTGATAGTACAGTGGTTCGGTGTTGTTGACCTGATCTGATGGCAAGGCCAAAAGGTGGATAGGTGGAACTCTTCACCGGCTAATAGTAGATACTTTGAGTTTGGGCTAATTTTGTTTGATTTGACAAGCCTAACACGTTAGAATCCTTACTTTGCTACTACTGTCTACACTAAAAAGGGAAAAATAAAAACTTTTTAACAAAAAAATAAAAACCGACTTCAAACAAAAGCACTAAAAAGTGAAAAATAACTGATTGGTAGTTTTCATTTGCTTTGTATGGGCTGGGACCGATTTCAAAAATATTTGATTAGGTATGTATTTAATAGGTAGGCTTTAATTACTTAGCCAAAGCACACCGACTTCGAAAATATTTGATTAGGTATGTATAGTAAATGAAAACTACCAATCACTTATTTTTCACTTTTTAGTGCTTTTGTTTGAAGTCGGTTTTTATTTTTTTGTTAAAAAGTTTTTATTATTTATAGATAGAAGATAATCGGTATCATGTTTTTACTTTGTTATATATGTATGTTTTCATTTTAATTTTGTATAATAAATATGTATAATAATCCATACTAATATTATAAATGTCAAAGTTTGTTTGTTTGACCTTCTTTCACGTCAAAACAGAGTGACGGATTGTCGTGATTTTTGTGTGGAGATAGTTGGAGGGCTGGAGAGTGACATAGGCTACTTTTTACTCCGGGAGATTAATTCCTTTCCACGGGAAAACACGCTATAATTATAACACAAATTTTTTTTACGATCAGTCTTACTTGAAACTTGGTATTAATACTCTACAAAAGAATTAAATAAATACGTGTTTTAGCATTTATCGAAATCTTCCCTTATAGGGGTAAAATCGGGGATGAAAATTTGTATGAAATTAACCATTTTAGAGGTATTTTTTTATATTTTGAGCGCGAGCGAAGCCGCGGGTTCTGCTAGTATATTATAAAATCATGTCAAGTTTTAGTTTAATACTAAGATTGTCCTCCAAACCTTGATTTTACACATGAATAACCGTTTATAGGTATGTCCACACCAGTGCGCTTTCATGTTCATCATGCATCTTCAACTTTCAATTCGTCTCCCGTAAAGTGTATGCAATATTGATTGCCTTAAGACGCATACAACTATCGTCTACACCTTGCGCCCTGGTCAGTCGACAAATGCGGCATATTTAGTCTTAATTATTTACAAGGAAAAAACGCGATACTAACACGATATTGAAAGATTTAGAGCTAAACAATGACATCCTTCTTTACGCGAATGTCTAAAGCCAGTTTTAACAAGTTTTTGAAAATAGTGGACCCAAAAATTACAAAACAAAACACTCAAATTATCAAGAAGCGATACCTGCTCAAATAAAATTAGCAATCACCCTTAGATTTTTGGCTACTGGGGACTCATTTATGAAAATAGAAAATATTTAACCAGTTATAATTAAATTTTAAAAATCGTTAAAGATTCAAGATGCTTTGGCTGTCGGTATCTCGCAAGATACTGGCTTTGACACTGGCTGTGTCCAAGATGATTGTCAAAGTCCGATTTGTGGTAATATAGAATACGCCGGCTCCGCCCGCGTTCATATGACCAAAACCAAATTCTTAGGTTTTATATATTAGTATACTCGTATTTAACAAGAAAACACAGTATTAAATCATCTATTTTAATCACAACAATTATACTATTACATTTCAACCTTAGCAAGACCAAACATTTTTCTCTTATAATAATTAGTAACTAAAGCTGGTATTCTCTCTTAGAATTAGTAACAAAAGAAAACAGTATAAGTCAGATATAACTATAAACTATTCCAATGCATTTAATTACAATTATAAGAATCTACATAAAGTATTCGAACAATAACTCTATTACAGTTATATACATATTTTTCTCTAACTCTGTACATATAATATAACTTTATGTGAACACTTCAAACCTTAATCTTACCACTACCGTTTAGCGTCCTCACCGGGCCAGCGGCTATTGCCAAAGTGAAATATATTTTCCGTGCTGACGCCTGAAGAAATGTCATGAAGTAACGTATTTACCGCCATTCCTTTTTGTCAAAGTTAAAGAGAGCGCCTCACACTAGAGTTGCCATAGGAAAAAACACCATGGCGACAACATCCGGCCGTCCTGCACATGCATTCGCCCCTGAGTGCATTATAGTTTGATGCAGGAGCTGAGAACAAAATATTAGCATTGCATTAATACAAATATCAAATATTTGTTTTAGTTGTAATCAGTGTTAGTTCCTGTAACACCAATTACCATCAACTAAAATTATTATAGTGTTATATGAAACTTCTTGATATGTCAGCGCTTTTACAATGGTTTGCTAAGCTAAATGATGTACATATCATTAGCCACCAATTACCATTTATCCAAAGCATCCTGTTCCGAGGACTTTCCACCATACCATCCTTCATTTCATATCTCACTACTTTTCGAAGCGACTGCATTAAACAATATCTATGTAATATACTCGTATATTTTGCATGTACATATTGTAAATATATATATATTTTACTTTTTTTTTTAAATATTTTACTAATATTACATGAAATTATATGAAATTTAACAAACTGGGAGATACGTATGTATTCTGAATAGCTTAGAATATTAAGATTATTGATGTTACCTGCATTTTGACAACATCCGGGCTTACTCATCCTTCATATTATTAATATGAATCCATGGTTTCATATTCTCAGCACAGGTAATCCCATCATAGCGTTTGGAACTTCTTTCAGATCCTCTCATATCCATAATTCTGTATCGATCATGACCTAGAGCTTCTACGACTTGAAAAGGGCCTTTGTACACAGGCATTAGTTTGGTACTTTTACCATCATTTGACTGACTGGAAATTTTTATAACTACTAAATCTCCAGTTTTATAAATTTTAGCCTCCTTTCGTCTTGCATCGAACGCTAGTTTCTGCTTTTCGGCCCCTATTTTTATTTTTTCATCCACTGTTTTTCTTAAAGTAGTAACATCAATCAAAGTCTCTGAATTGTCATCGTCAGCGATTTTATCACTATCCATTCTAATTCGATATCCAAAAAATATCTCACTTGGCACTGCTGATGTGGTTTTATTTATGGTACTATTTATACCCTGCTGTATCTTTGTAATATGTTCGTCCCACTTATTATTACTAGAATCCGCACCTAATGCCCGTAGGGCTTCCAGAATAGTTTGATTATACCTTTCTACTTGCCCATTTGAACGAGGCATAGCCGTAGCAATAACATGAAGTCTTATATCCCTATCATTACAGTAAGTCATAAATAAATTAGATGTAAAAGCTGTACCTGCATCAGATATCAGCCTTTTTGGATTGCCAAATACTTTAAATATTTTATCTAACTCGTTGAGAACAATTTTATTTTTTGTATTTTTAACTGCTGAAATGAACAAGAGTTTTTCCGTGTTGATTCTATAAAAGGGCCTACGTGATCTATATGAAGCGTATGGAATGGTCTAGCGTATTTTGGAATAGGATATAATTTTCCTGGTTTTTTTCCATGAATATTTTTATAATATATACAATTAAGACAATTATTTATATATTTCTGTACAGTTCTTTTTAGTTTCGGAAACCAATACTTTGATCTAATTCTCTCAACTGTTTTATCTACCGCAAAATGACCTACATTGTCATGATTTATACGTAATATTTGCCAAATACATGACTTTGGAACTACCCATCGTCGCCCATATTCAGTCGAACGAAATACTTTGTTACCTACTAGCTCATATTCCCGAAAAATACGTTTATTATTCTCGGCCTCACCTGACTGTAGGATATCTCTAATACTACAGATATTCGAATCTTGTAATTGGACTGCTAAAAGCCAGTCACCTTCTGAAATTGACATAATATTATCTACAGTTTGTACCATATCATTGGGAACTGGATTTCGGCTTAGCGCATCAACATGTTTCATTTGTGCACCTGGTCTGTGAATAACCTCAAATGTAAATTCCTGAGTTTGCAATACCCACCTACTAATACGCGGCAAGATTGTTTGTTTAGTTAATGCATAACGTACAGCGTTACAATCCGTTATAATTTTAAATTTACAACCTAATAAATAGTGTCTAAATTTCTGTAATCCTACTACTACAGCTAATAATTCAAGTTCGAAGGAATGATATTTTTTTTCGTCGTTACTAGTTTTACGACTATAAAAATATACGGGTGTTTCACCAGAATCTATGCACTGAACCAATATACAACCGATTCCATCGCGACTCGCATCCGTATATAAACATGTTGGATATTTAGGATCGAAAATACTTAATATGGCATTATCTATTAATGCTAACTTTAGTTTTTTAATAGCTTGCTCTTGTAGTGGACCCCATTGCCAGATTGAATCCTTTTTTAAGAGATTAGTTAAAGGCTTAGACAGCATAGCACAATCTTTTATAAACTTTCGAAAATAATTAATTAACCCTAAAAATTGTCTTAACTGGTGAATCGTTTTTGGGGTAGGAAAATCTTGGATAGCTTTTAATTTTCTAGAATTAGGACGTACCCCATTTTCAGAGATTTCATATCCCAAAAATGAAATATTAGTTTTAAAAAAAATACATTTATTCAAGTTAATAGTTAAATTATTTTGTTGAAAAATATCTAATACTTTACGTAAGATTTCTACATTTTCATTAATTGTTTCTGATATAATTAAAATATCGTCCATGTAACAGATGACTTTCCCAAATCTTAATTTTCCTAAAACTCTGTCCATTAACTTTTGAAAAATTGCCGGTCCATTACATAAGCCGAACGGCATTCTTACGAACTCGTAATGACCGTCCGGCGTTACAAATGCCGTTTTATGAATGGAATCAGATTTAATACAAATTTGATAATAACCACATTTCAAATCAAGTGAACTAAAATATTTACACCCTCTCAATCTGTCAATGAGGTCCTCAATGATAGGCATTGGATATTTGCCTTTTACAGTGATCTTATTTAATTGTCTATAATCTATGCATAAACGCTTTTCTCCAGATGCCTTATCTACTAGTAATGCTGGACTTGCATACGCAGAATTACTATTACGAATAATATTATTTTTTAATAAATCATCAATTATTTTGCGGGTAGTTTCTCTTTCGTACTCAGACATTCTATACGGTCTCTGACAAACAGGCCTACTTGAATTCAATTCAATTTCTAACTCAACTGCGCTAGTTTTACCTAAAGTAGCTAGATCTTTTGAAATACATTTACTATATTCCGAGAAAATTTTATGAAGAACCAAATCATTCCGATTTTCTATTGAAATATTATTATTATCTATAGCCGCGACATTAAACTGCTGAACTGGTGAAAATGTTAATAAATCACCTATACGTTTATACATAATACGCTTATCTTCTGTAAAATTTCGTCCAATCAAAATATTACAACTCGATAATGAATCAATAATATATAAAACTATACTAAGTTCAATGTCATCAACCTTTAAGCTACCAGATATAGCTTGCGAAACTTGAAAACTAGACTCACTAGTAAAACCTACCAAATTAATAGGTTCCTCGAGTTTAAACGTTTTGAAATTATACTTTTTAACCAAATCACATGTAATCAATGAACAATCACTACCCATATCAAAAAATGCTTCACTTTCTATACCATTTAAATATACAGTCTTATAAAACTTATGCTTTGTCTTCGAATCTACAATCATCTTAACTTCTTTATCGTTTTCTAGCTTAGGCTTTTGTTTCAACCTGCACACTTTTTCTATATGACCTAATTTATTACAAAAATTACACTTAACCTTATCATTGAGTGTACAATCAAATCTTCTATGACCAGATTCACCACAGCGATAGCACACAAAATTATTTCGTGAACTACCTTCATTATTAGATATGGATTCTATTTTATTATTAAGATTTAATTGAGTACTCAATGACTGTCGATTAAGAGGCTTAGTTGAAAAAATGTTTTTCTGTACAGACACTTTCTCAGGTTGGACATAAATTTTACCGTGCAAAAATGAAGCTAAATCATCACAATATTTAAAATTTCCTGCTTCAGCTGCTGTTGAAATATTAATATCTCCAATTGAACCTACTATAATTGCTATAATGTCTTGTTCTTTAAAATCTAACTGTAATTTATCTATTTTCCCTTTTTGTTGAAAATAAAACTCGTATAAAGATTGATTAGGTAATGGTTTGGTATCAATCAATTATTTAAGTAAGACGAACATATTTCTTTTTGTTTGAAATGTATCAGATAAAGTATCACGCCATTTTCGCCATCGCCACGTTGTCCAAGATGTCTCATATTTTTGCAACGAATCTATCCAAATTTTAGCAGAATTTTTTAATTTTTGCAATGCTTGATGTTTAATCATACTATCAGACCAACCAAACGCTAAAGAGTTTGCTTCAACCACATGTAACCACATATCTATATTATCAACTAATGGATCGAATTCTGGAATCACTGACGATAAAATGACATTTTGACTCACAGTTGGCGACTTCTTACGTATCCTTTTATTCCGTGTTCGTCGACTTCGTCCACTGCTACTGCTACTGGACGTGCTCGAAGAACTCGACGACGAATATCTTCGTGTACGCTTACGACGCGGCATAATGTAGGCATAAGTTGCTTCACACTTCTGATAACAAGAAAACACAGTATTAAATCATCTATTTTAATCACAACAATTATACTATTACATTTCAACCTTAGCAAGACCAAACATTTTTCTCTTATAATAATTAGTAACTAAAGCTGGTATTCTCTCTTAGAATTAGTAACAAAAGAAAACAGTATAAGTCAGATATAACTATAAACTATTCCAATGCATTTAATTACAATTATAAGAATCTACATAAAGTATTCGAACAATAACTCTATTACAGTTATATACATATTTTTCTCTAACTCTGTACATATAATATAACTTTATGTGAACACTTCAAACCTAATATCTTACCACTACCGTTTAGCGTCCTCACCGGGCCAGCGGCTATTGCCAAAGTGAAATATATTTTCCGTGCTGACGCCTGAAGAAATGTCATGAAGTAACGTATTTACCGCCATTCCTTTTTGTCAAAGTTAAAGAGAGCGCCTCACACTAGAGTTGCCATAGGAAAAAACACCATGGCGACAACATATTAGTATATTAGTTGACCCGGATAACCAGCTATTACCATACTAAATTTCTTCAAAATCCCTCCAGTTTCTGTGATGCGGTCACAGACAGACAGACAGACAAAAATTCTTAAAACTATAGGTTCGGCCTCTGTTAGCGATAATAATATGTATTTCAATAAAATTTTCCAAAAAATATTTAAAGCTCAGATACTGCTTCATTAAATTTTAATGTATCTATAGATGTAATTAATTTATAAAGCCAAAAAGATTGTTTTTTGATAATTTGAACACTGGCGGGGCCGCGGATAATTTAGTAGTAATTCTAATAAAATCATAGAAAGGTCGAATTTGTACATTAATTTTTTTTGAATTAAAACTACGTATAATGAATAAAATTACTTTCAACCTTTTGCAGGTATATAAGGAACAAAAAAGGTTGAAAAATCTTTATATAAATTTCATTAAAATCTGTCCAGTGGTTTTCTCATGATGCGGTAACAGGCAGACAGATAAAAATTCTAAAATCTATAGATTCGGACTATGTATCGATAATAATGTCTATTTCAATTACATTTTCCAAAAAATGTTTATGTACAGATTCCACTTAGTTACAATTTTATTATATATATACATATATATAGATTTCTGCAAAAACTTTTTGATATTCATGAAACTAGGGGAATATAATCTTCAAAATACATATAATAACCATTTTTTTAAAATCGAAATGTTATCCATTTATTCCTTCCTTTCTTAGACTTCAAACTTCTCTAAAAAGTATATTTGGCTTTGGGGGGGGTCATGACCCCCATGACCCCTCCCCTGGATCCGCGCTTGGACATACCTTTAAAGTTTTAATTCGAAGCCATTCGTTGTTTATAGCAACTATTTACTAATAACTTTGATTATTGATAGTGAAAAGATTATTGAAAATAGAAGTTTCAACTTCGTTAAGGCTTTCACAAAAGCAAATTTGTAATAAAAGCAATTCAAGATTTAATTAAAATTTGTTATAGTCACATTATTACTGTTAAATATTTATTTTAATCAGTTTCAAAATTAAAATAATTAGCAGGTATCTACTATGTTTACTTATTAAATATAAATTTAATTGGTTTATGCCCGCCGCTCTGCTCGCATTTTAAGCACACAATATTGAATAAGTATTGTATTTTGTACGAACATCTATACACAGCTTAGAAATTGAGTGGTTTTCTTCTTTCCTCTTCTTCGACTTACTTCCTGACTTACACACTGTAGTCATTGTTCTGCTCCTAAGGAACATAGCGTGATGTTAGAGAGCCTATATTCTTTCTTAATAAAGAAGGGAAATGCAAAAATCATTTTTCGACCGAAAGTTCCACTGATAAGCACGTTCAAGCGAAAAAGAAAACAAAGTAACAATCAAAAATCTTCAGCTGAATAATAATAGGAAACAGTATAGGTACTACTTAAGCGTTATAATATGTAAATAGGTACATACCTATTACAAATAACTATTAGAAATTAATATACATAAGATAAACAAAATTAAATTATGTTCTTTATTTATTTTATTTTTATTTATTGTTAGGGAAACATACAGTGTAAACACAAACAACATATAACAATAAAAATAGTACATACACCAATAAAGTTTCCACAAACAAACAATTCATACAGTAAAAGAGTAGAGATTTGACAAAACAACAACACTAGAATTATGTTATCAGAACATGCATTAATATAAGATATGGAGTTAAATTATAAATCTTTTAGGAGAAGTACATTCCTAATTTTCCTTTTGAAATTTTCTACAGTACAAGTTTCCTGGTGACAGGAATGCAAAACAAATCTCTTCGACGAGTGTTGAAGCTGGGACATCTGAATTGTATATTACTTAAAAGATAAGGGGAGTCAACAAAATTATTAATTATTTTATATAAAAACACTTGGTCTTTAAATAAACGACGGCTTGCGAGAGAAGATACAGCAGGGCAACTTTGATGTAGAGAGAGGCACCTAAAGTTCAAATGTTTAATAAACTTAAACTGGACCCTCTCGATTTCCTCAATGTAAGTTTTACGGTTGGGGTTCCATATTATTAATCCATATTCCAGAATCGAACGAACTAAGGTATTATACAGTAAAATCATTTTAGAAATATTTCTAAAGTCCTTACTCACTCTAAGTATGAAACCCAGCATTTTAAACGCTATAGAAGTCATTTGATTTATGAGGTATTTGAACAACGATTTGCTATCTAGAGTTATACCCAGATCACGCACTTCAGTAACTCGCGTTAATACTTCACAACCAAGTGTATATGGGAAATCTAAGCTAGAAAGCTTCCTACAGAAAGAAATACCGGAACACTTCCTAATATTCAGATGTAGATAATTATTGGAACAATATGAGTAAAGTCTGTCTAAGTCTTCCTGTAGTAGAGTGTTATTTGAGAGACATGAGATTTTTCTAATAATTTTTAAATCATCAGCATAAAGAAGAAATGAACTATTCTTAAAGACAACCTTAATGTCGTTCAGGAATATGTTAAAAAGCAATCGTCCCAGATGAGAACCCTGAGGAACACCAGAGGAAACAGGCACGAAAGATGACGTATGACCTTTAATAGTTACAACCTGACTTCCGTCCCGAAAATATGAGGTTATCTAGCGTAGCAGATCTCCGTGTATACCCATCCCTGCAAGTTTTTGGATAAGAAAATTCTTTTTGTTTTTATAACATCATTTATTTTTAAAGTTAAATGATAACCTCTAAGTATAATATGCTATAAAAATAGGATAACATTTGCTCCGCGCTATTATCTAAAAACATTAGCATTTGCTCATTTAAACTTCTGAAATAGATAATTAAAGTCATTTCAAAAAATATTCAACATTACCTACAGGTTTAAGATAAAATTTAATACTTTGGTCGGAACACACGTATTCTATTTTCATATTAGCCATACGTGTACCCACCTACGTACTATAAAGTTGCAACTTCAATCAGAGCAAACTTTAAGATCTATTTCAATTTATTTCGTAACATATTTCGGCTGTCAAATTAGGACATACCAAGTGGTTCTAAAACACTTCCGTCAGGAAATGCGAAGTGCCTTGCCCGCTGAAATGTTCATATTTCTGAAGATTTCAGTGCCGGCTAGTCACGTACGCGAGGGTCTCCTGCCGCGGATGTGTCATTAGGTATGCGGTGTTGCAGACTAACCGACAACCGCCGCACATCCGCCACCGCATTTTCATTTCTTTGTCTCTGATAAATAATAATTATTATGCTTATATCAAATGCCGCTTAGAATTTATTTGTTGATATTACTATGTTTTCTATTTATCAGGACTTTATGCTGGAAATAAAAACGGAATGTTTATCAATAGAATAATAATACAAAAATTAAATTACATACATATGTACATTTAATTTTTGTATAGTTTTATTCAGTTGAACATTCTGTTAGCATACTCTTGCAAATAAGATGTACTTAGGTGCTTGGCAGATATAATTAGATACTCGTAGCATAGGTGACATGGAAAATTCCATAAGGTAAGCCTTTAACAAATGTTATGTTTTCACTATCGCTAAAGGTGACATAATATAAACAGATGATCTATTTTGAGACTGCTCGGTACAATTTAGAGCATTTAATAAACAAATAAAATAAATATTATGTAAAATTATTAAACAAATAAAATAAACAATATGTATAAATGTATATGATATCTAAAAAACAGTTCTTATCTATAAATATAATAAAATTGCAACTAAGCCGAATCTGTACATTAAATATTTTTTGGAAATTCTTATTGAAATTAAACATTATTATCGATACCGAGGCCGAATCTATAGTTTTTAGAATTTTTGTCTGTCTGTCTGTCAGTTATCGCATCACAGAAAAACCACTGGAGGGATTTTGATGAAATTTGGTATGGTGATAACTGGTTATATTTTTTACCGCTGTAAAATACCTAATTTCTGAGAAAAAATACAAAAACTGCATTGTAAGAGTATACTAATATGTAAAACCTAAGAATTTGGTTTTTGGTCATCTGAACGCGGGCGGGGCCGCGGGCAATGCTAGTTACTTGTATAAAAACATATGTCATACGCACTATCACTTGTTATTCCGCAGAAATGTTTAGACGTTAGGCCTCTGTATCGATAATAACGTTTATTTCAATAAGATTTTCCAAAAAATATTTAATGTACAGATTCGACTTAGTTACAATTTTATTTTTGAAAGTCTTCTGTTTGCAGTGTGCAAACTAAAGAACTGACGACTTTCATTTTCGACTACGTTTTCATTTTCATTTCGACGATAACTTTCAAAAAATGAATTGCGTGCAGTTATTAAGTAGGTATATATGCTTGAAAAATTAGCTACGGGACGAATTAATTGACACATTATATTATCCATACAGGGTATTCTAAAGTTGTAAGATGGTGCGCTGAATTTTAACATGGAAGATCCACCAAAAATGATCTTCGCTCGGGTTGCCCCATAACGGTAGTGACCGAAGAAATGGTCAAAAAAGTCGAAAAAATTGTTTCAGCAGATCGTCATCAAATAAAAATTTCGACTGGTAGTTTTCATAGCATTTTACACGAACGCTTGGGGATAAAAAGTATCCGCGCTCTGGGTCCCATAATGCTTACCGATGCACAAAAACAAACCAGGTTGAACATTTCTCGTACTTATGTGGAACTGCTACAACAAGTTCCAAAGAACAAATTCGCGAGAAACGGTAAGGCAAACTGCAGAAATTATTTTGTTTCATCAAGATAACGCCCCGGCTCACAGATCCGCCGCTATGGTTGCAATTCGAGATGCTGGCTCGGAAATATGTATTTCATGCAGGATGCTCAAGTGAGCATCCTCCATATTCGCCCGACCTCGCCCCTAGTGATTTCTATCTATTTCCAAAGTGGTAGGAATCCCCGAGAGGACAGAGATTCGAAAACGATGAATCAGTAGTCGCTGCAGTACAGGAATTTTTAGGTGCTTAGGATAAAGAGTCTGTAAGCTTATAAAAACGATATTCCAATTGTATTATGCTAAAAAGGCGACTGTATCGAAAAACAAAATAACATTTATTGAACGCCCTTCGTATAAATATATGTAGTTATATTTTAGAATATTTGTATTTCATAAGATATTGGATATTTATTTCGGAATTTATAAAACCAATAATTATATTTTTTACTATACGATTACATGAAATTTAAGGCATTTCTTATTTGATAAATATAAACCCTTAAGCTTTCTATCTTGCGCTGAGAAAGCTTTAAAGAATATAGTTTAACTCTAATGCGCAAGGACTTTTAGACTAGAAAAACCAAAACCGAATTACGGAAAAAGGAAACTTTTTCGCTACGCATACTTTAGTCTTTATTATTTGCAAAAATAAGTTCGTGTAAGATCTCGTGTTCTTAAAGATATAAGGAAAACAAATTTAATTTTACCGATCATAACTCAAAATATCCAGTATCTTAAAAGATGTTAAACATAGATTACATATTCTGTAAATAAATTTTCATTTAAGCTATCATATAAACAGCACAACCCCCTTTTACCCTTTTATGGGATAAATTTCGATTACAATTTATATTTTTATTGTTTTATTTTTCATTTCAAATGTTAATACCACTTTCCGTGCATCAATTACAGAATTTCATACAAACTTTCATCCCCCAATTTACCCTGTCATGGAATGAATTTCGAAAAATGCTTTAAACACGTACCTATTTATTTAATTACATTGAATAGCATTAATACCAACTTTCAAGTAATTCAGATTATAAATAATTGTTTGCCCATATAAACTTTATCACCCTCTTTTACCCTCATTTTAAAGCTAAATATGTACCACTTTCCTTGCATTTCCCGTTAAGAATAACAGAGTTTCATACAATCTTTTATCTATTATTTTACCCCCCTTAGTGGATGATTTTCGAAAATCCTTTCTTAGCGGATGCCTACATTGTATGAGGAATATGTCCTCCAAATTTCACGTTTCTACGACCAGCGGTTTAGTCTGTGCGTTGATCGACCAGTCAGTCAGGACAAAGCTTTTTATGTATATATAGATGTTTTCAGATGTCTATTATTAAATTTAATTATGTAATGAACATTTAGATGAACAATCATATGATAAAAGTTTGAGGGAAACATGAGCATTGTCGTAATTTAAATTCTACTTAATACGGTAAATAATTTCTCTAAAATATTGTTTTCTACAAACGAACTGATTTTTTCTGCCTAAAATGGTTTTTAACCTACTTCCAATAACTAGGAGATTCTTAATTCGTCGGAACCTTTTTTTATGTATGTTCACCGATTACTCGAAAACGCCTGAACCGATTTGGAATTTTTTTTTGTTTCAAAGGGTTCCTAGGTGGTCCCATATAAATTTTATCGAAATCGATCAAGCGGTTTTTTTTAAATCAACAAATAAATCTTTTTTTATTATTTAAAAAAAAGATTTCTTAATCGAACATGTTATTAAAAAACTTTCGTCTAACAAATTACCTGCTTCTTACGCCTACACTAAAAATGGACAAATAAAAACTTTAAAAAAACCGACTTCCAGGCACTAAAATGTAAAAAATTACGAAACGGGGGTTTTCATTTAGAATAGCTACCTAATCAGATATTTTCAAAGTCGGTGACATTATTAAATAAAACTATCTTTTCGGATTATTTCGCGGATTTATTTTGATTATTGGTTCCCGACAATATTTTAAGATTTGAATTTGAAATTTGAAAGTCGGTTTTTTTTTAAGTTTTTATCTAGTTCATTAGTCGTTAGTCAAAAAAATCAGCGGGATGTAACTGTAACCCGCTGAAAGAATGTAATCAAAGATTCTCGTAAAACTCGCTCGCGACTTACAAGATCCCGTCAGGCCCCAGCGTTCGAGCGCACAAACTAAGCGCGATGGGGGGCCGCGATCCGCGCCTGTTGCTCTTCGCAAGTACATACATTCGTTTCCACTTTCCCAACTGTAATGTAATTGTTAAACTGTGATATTATATTGTCTCAGAAACACCTGATCAATAAAATTATATGTGATATATGGAAATAGGCAGACAAACATAAATGAGTGAGATCATTAACTAGGTCCATGAATAAGTCGATTTGTTGATTTTAAAATACCTGTGCCAAGAGAAAAAAAATTTAAAATTGTAACGTTGGTTTTTCCTTAGGTAATGTTGATGTTTAGGTACACATATTTTTATATTAGAAAAAAAAAACAAATATAAATATATTAGAGACTAGGAACAAAATGACTGCCAATTGTAACCACAAGCATCCACTCAGAACTTGAAGGCCATTTCGATCTCCGATACCCCCTCACACTCGGATAAGAATAGACGCGGAAGAAAATTATTATTTGATATCAGATGAGTAGTTCTTTATAAGTACTCGTAGGTACATATTTATAAGCGATTATCGTCCATCAATTTTGAAAATATGTACATAAAATTAAACCCTTTTTATGTCCCACAGCTGGGTACGGGCCTTGCCTAGTGCAAGGAAAATCAGACTAGAGACTTCATACATAATTTTCCTTTCGACAAATTTCTCAGGACTTGTAGACATGGATGATTGTAGGCATGCAGGTTTTTTCATGATGTTTTGCTCCCCGTATGATAAATGGTAATCAGTTTGCAAATGATTTGCACTTGAATTTCTCGGAGGTTCGAGTCCTGAGTTCGAAGTTTCACTTGAGCAACTAAACAAGCACTTTATTAATTATGGGCTGCCACTGCTATTCTGCTATTAGAATTTAAACGATAAGTAATATGAATATCTAATTATAATTAGTGGAACTATAAGAGGACCATGACACTAATAAATTAAAAGATATGATTAAAGTGTAATGTTACATAGATATTCTATATGAATAAATTGATTATTTATTTATTTATTTGGTAATCAAACAGCGTTACAGTATTAAGATTGCACATTGTACAAAAAAGAGAGTTACAATAAGGCCAACATTAAATTACACTAAAAATACAATAATAATGAACAACAGGCATTAAAATAGTAAAGCAAAATTTAGATATTCAAAAGATGTCTTAGATCTAAATATAAAATCTATAAATAAATTATGTTACGCTCTGTCAATATAGATGTAGGATGTACTTACAAATAGATGACATTTCTATACATGAGTTATCGTTAAGAAACAACATATTATTAACTAGCTGAACCCGCGGCTTCGCTCGCGCTAAAACTACAAAAAAAACTAAAAAGGTAGGCTTCATACAAACAACATATTTTACCCCTTTATCAGATGAATTTTGGTAAATGATAAAACACGTATTTATTTAATTGTATTAAAAAGAATTAATACCGAGTTTCAAGTACTTCTGATCATAAATATTTTTTTCGGTTGTAATATAAAGTGTTTTCCCGTGGGGAGTAGATGACCTTCCGCGGTAAAAAGTAGCCTATGTCACTCTCTAGACCTCCAACTATCTTCACACAAAAATTCACCCCAATCCATCATTCCGTTTTCACGTCAAAGAAGGACAAACAAACAAACACACTTTCACATTTGGACGTATGGATTATAATTTATAACATATCTGTTTAAAAGGATATTTAAAACTTTACTCTTTAGTATTAAACGATTTATTTTCAACGATTTCAATAGTGGCCAAATAACATGTTATCTACCACAAATGACATAATATAAGTAAATAATTCTTATAAATAATTAAATGCATAGGAAAATTCTCACGTGCATAATTAATTTGTATAAGAGGAATCATATTACTTAAATGGCATATCAACGCACATACACACTAGTTGCAGCCTGCAACTTGCAGGCCCAAGTACTTATAAAATATTGTAACAATTTACCATAATCTATACTAATATTTGTTTGTTTGTTTGAAAGCCTTAATCTAAGAAACTACTTACTAATCCGATTTGAAAATTCTCTTTGCATTAGATAGCCTGTGTATTGAGGAAGACTATAGTTTATATATCATTATGCCACAACCTAAGGGAGCGGAGCAGTAATCATAAATATCAACAAATCGGGCAGACTTCCATACGTTATTGTAAAACTATATTATATCTTATATATAAAATTTCCATGTCACAATTTTAGTTACCGTACTCCTCCGAAACGGCTTTACCGATTTTTACCAAATTTTATATGCGTATTCAGTAGGTCTGAGAATCGGCTACTATCTATTTTCCATACCCCTAAGTGATAGGATAAGGGTGGTCCTCCCGGATCCCACCCCAGGGACGAACCCGAGCGGAGCGAGGGTGAGTCGCTAGTATTATATAAAAACATAGCGACGAACCCGAGCGAAGCGAGAGTGAGTCGGTGTATAACATATTTTTTTGTAGATTGAACGCGGGCAAAGCCGGGAGTTCTGCTAGTGTTATTAATAAAAAGACGCAAATTTTATGTGTCGTCTCGTGACAAACAAATATAGTTTATATTATCATATGGATAATTGTACTAAAGTGTGTAGGTAAATAGCAAATAAAACTTTTGTTTTAGTTTTCAATAGTGGCATAGATTCTCAAATATATGTACCTATCATTCGGTCACAGTTCAGCATAACATATTAAGTAGCTTAATATGATCACTGTCTTTTACTTATAAAAACGCTGTGTACTATAAAATATTTATTACAAGCGACTCATCCTCGTTTCGTCGTTGGGTGTCTTTTATACAGTCTTATATTCGGACTACTAGTCACACTGAAATCGCTTAACGGATTTGGATGAAATTTTGTACACAGATATAGGTACTATGACCTAAAGTACCATATAGGCTACTACAAACATAGGAGCAAAGCGAGCGTAAGTCGTTAGTATTGTGTAAAGGCCACCTTGTGGAATTTTTTTTATCACGAAAACCTATAAGTATTTAAGTATATAGGTATATTTAGTAAAAAGTAAGATAATAGTTATAAAAATGTACATTATTAATAATTTAAATAATTTTGTGTTAACAAATTAATAAAATAAATAATAAATATTCTGATGACGTCAATTGGTGAGATCTTCCCTTTAACTAGCATGCATCGCGTTCATGGCGGCGCGGCATCACCCGCGTGGCCGGTGACTTCTTGTAACATGTGCGCTTATCAAGTATGCTATTGTACTGATAGTATGAATTCTTTTGTTTTCATTGGTCGCCCCGAGGGCGTGCGCGCCGCCGCCTGCCTGTATATAATAACTCGTCTTCAAATTTATTACAATTCACTACTTGCTCAAGCGCCGCACGTGACGCTTTATCATCTTATATTAACTTATCTGTTTTACTATATTCACGCGACCTTACTATATTTGTATACCGTTTTCTAATTATAAACTTCTAAGGTAAGAAACTAGGTATAATTGTATCATATTATTATTTATAATAATCATTTCATGAGTAGAGAGGCAAGTACTAAGGGTAGAGGTAAATATGTCCCACGATGTGAGCCTCTTTCCAAATATGTAACTGAAAGAAATATTTTGTTTTTTTTTTTTTTATAAAGCTACATTTTATTTATTACTATATTTCTATAAATAATCTATAAATTAATATGATATATTCCCATTAAACATTTTGATTTTATCCCGAAAAGTATATGATAGAAAAGCTGTAACGTTTTCATTTATACATATTAGAATTTAGAAGTCATAATTCAAAATACAAATAATATTAAATTAAATTGTATGATGTTAGTTAGATGATTTATCTGTTTTATTTTCAAATTTATTCGTCAACCTAATTGGTTCAATTGATGTATTCATACGAAGATTCGATTTAGAAGATGGCATACCAGCAGTCAATGCCCAAATCAGAAACCATTAAGCTGCGAGAAAAACACATTGGGTAAGTTTAATAGGACTTTAAATTCTCATAACTAGATATTAGATTCCTTGATAATAGGTACCTATTCTTAAAATATTAAGGCACGTTGGGGTAATACCGGATGGATTTTCGAGTAGTTGAAAGAGTACGACGAAAAAAATAATTTCTCGAGATCAGTATACGTCAAAATTCTCGAATATGGACTAAATTGTTAATGAAAATACGTTCTAAAGCTGTAAATTTTGCTGTCTTCGTAAGTTTAATAGTTCTAACTTTATACGTTAGTTATTTTTTACTTTTAAGTGCTTTTGTTTGAAGTCGGTTTTTATTTTTTTGTTAAAAAGTTTGTATATTTCCCTTTTTTAGTGTAGACAGTAGTAGCAAAGTAAGAATTCTAACGCGTTAGGCTTGTCGAATCAAACAAAATAAGCCCAAACTCAAAGTACTTACTATTAGCCGTTGAAGAGTTCCACCTATCCACGTTCTGGCCTTACTATCAGATCAGGTCAACAATACCGAACCACTGTACTATCAACGGAAATAGAAACACTTGCAAAGTTTCAAGTCAATATGACAATTACTCGTAGAAGTAGGTTAAATTCATCATTAGCTATTATTCCTTAGGGGTGGCATTTCTTTTTTAAATTTAAATGGAACCAATCTGGAAGTATACACTTTCAAACAAAACGAAAATGGTACAAAGCGGTTAATAAATGACGGAGTTCAGAGGTAACAAACATAAAAAAAAATACAGCCGAATTGAGAACCTCCTCCTTTTTGAGGAAGTCGGTTGAAAATCTGCCGGGTTTGCCGGATATTAAATTCGTACGATCTTACCCCAGTGCCGATCTTAACCATCCAACATACTTAATTGATTAATACATTCTTTCAAACGTCGCTTTTACAAAGGGTAATAAATAAAGTAAGCCTAACATTTATCAAGGCCGGTCTATCAGTATTAATAGCTTGTTCCGCTACGGTACAGAAACTGGGTGGAGATTTGAAACAGTAAATTTGTTCCAGCGCCGCCTGTCAGTTGTTTTTCCGTTCGTCTCCATTGAAAATAGTGCGAGGTGTAGCCCAATTTATGTATGACGAGACGGGCGAGAGATACCTCGACTGTATCAACAACGTGGCACACGGTTAGTAGCTTCCTAGTTCCCATTGTACCATTATGAGTGCCAGTAAGGCTATATGGTCTGTACATATAATATATGTAATACTAGCATGGCCCGCGGCCCCGCCCGCGTTCAGATGACCAAAAACCAAATTCTTAGGTTTTACATATTAGTATACTCTTACATTGCAGTTTTAATATTTTTTCTCAGAAATGAGACATTTCCCCGCGGTAAAAAGTATCCTATATGTTGACCCAGCTATCATTATACCAAATTTCATCAAACTCCCTCCAGTGGTATGGTCTGTGATGCGGTAACAGACAGACAGAAAAAAATTCTAAAAACTATAGATTCGACCTCTGTATCGATAATAATGTTTATTTCAATAAGAATTTCCAAAAAATATTTAATGTACAGATTCGGCCTAGTTACAATTTTATTATATGTATAGATGTAAAATAAACTATGAATTTTCAGTGGGACATTGCCATCCGCACGTAGTGGAAGCTGGAAGAAACCAGATGTCTTTAATATCGACTAACAATCGCTATCTCCATGACGAGCTCGTCATTCTTGCAGAGAGGCTCGTGAAGACTATGCCCGAGTCTCTTTCCGTTTGTTTTTTTGTCAACTCGGGATCCGAGGCCAATGATCTAGCCTTAAGATTAGCCCAAGTTCATACTAAGAAGAAAGATGTCATCACACTCGACCAGTAAGTATTTATAATTTTAATCTTGAAGTGTGTGAATGGTACAACTATCTTCTTTTGATAATAGAACTGGAATAGGTATATTTTGATACATTCTTACATTGTGAAAGTCAGTGAACTATTTCAATTGTATATACATTTATAGTTCTAGGTTGTTAAAATTATCATTTGTTGAAAATATACCAAGAAACTTATCTCGGTTTAAAGTACTTGTGCTCCAAAACCATTAAAATTCAATTAGTTCGAACATACATTATATATTAATTTAAAAAAAAACAAATATGCTAATACTATAATATATAATAATTAAAACAAATAAGTATCTATTAAGGGTGAGGAATGTATGAGTGTAAGATAGGGTAGAGTGTTTTGAGGGTGCTACTAGCGCCTGTTTGTTACAGTGCATATCATGGACACCTTACGTCTATGATTGATGTATCTCCATACAAACTAAACCTACCCGGAGGGCCAGACAAGCCAGATTGGGTTCATGTGGTGAGTTCGCCATATACCTTCCGAACGGGTTCTGGGATGACAATTTAGTATAAGTTACAAATAACAATCAGGTAAATTGGTACCTAACATTGACATTAGCCTCAGCCTAGTAAGGCTAACACGGAAATGTTAACTACAAGCGAAAAGTCAATTTGTATTAGCATTATTAGTTTCGCCGATATAGGGTACAAAATAAAACAGAAATTTCAAATTAATGTCTGCGTTTATTACAAGTGAATTCAATTTTCTTGCGATACGTACGTAAGAACATAATATTTTGTTTGATGAAAGTTTATACGTCCACCCGCGCTATATCCGACGACATAATATTTTTTATTGTTACATACAGGCGTTTGCTTCTTTTTCAACATTAATATAAATCAACAAAATAAAGGAACATATTTTCATAGAAATGTGACAATAATGAAACAAGATATTTTCTTTTCTTATTAGGCACCGGTTCCAGACGTATATCGAGGTAAATATACGTATCCGAAAGATTCTTTATCAGAAGAAGAGCTAGGAAGTATGTATGCAGAAGAAGTTGGCATAATTTGTGAAAAAGTTAAAAGAGAAAAAGGCGGTGTTTGCGCTTTTATAGCAGAGAGCCTTCAGAGCTGTGGAGGTCAAATTATTCCTCCGAAAGGCTATTTTAAGCGTGTGTACGAGTAAGTATTTGCAATATCAAACTAAGCGTTTCAATAGTAAATAACAATAATATAAAAATAATAATAAATACATTTTATTAAAATTGCGCATGAGACGTTTTATTCTTGAAGTAAATTCATTGTCACTTTTATAAAATTACTAATTTTAACATTACTTGTTTATCTACCTGTATAATTATACCTATATGTTTTTCTTTTCTGGCGATTTTCAATAAAGTTTCTTATTTAGGTACCTACTTTAAATATCATTTGTAATTTTAATATTTATATCATAATAGATATGTGAGAGAGGCGAAAGGGTTGTGTATTGCTGATGAAGTGCAAGTTGGTTTCGGTCGAGTGGGCTCCCACATGTGGGCCTTTGAAGCACAAGATGTCGTGCCGGATATTGTTACCATGGGCAAACCAATGGGCAATGGTCATCCAGTAGCTGCAGTCATCACTACTCAAGAGATCGCAAAAAGTTTTGCCGACACTGGTGTGGAGTATTTTAATACGGTAAGATGAATTTATATGGATAATTGCTTTCGTAGCCTTCTATACAGGAGACTTATACATCAATTTTTAAATGGGATGTTTTAATGATGGAAAATTAAAATTATAGGTATGTAGATTGTAGATAATAATTTAAAAATTGGAATTCTAATGAAATATACCTATAAAGATCACCCATGAACTAAGTCTTACCGACTGAAGCTCAATTTAAATATAATCCTACTAGACTAATATTGGAGTAGTTTGACAAAACTTTTTTAATATGTTTGACAAGTTACGGAAAAGTTTTAGAGTCGCTTTATTTCGGAACGCGCGCGGAAACCTACCTATGTAACTTAAAATTTAATTAATTTTTAAGCCCAGAAAAAGGACGCACAAAATCTAAGTCCTTCAGTATATACTTACTTACCTAACCTATTACCTACTATGCATAATAGTCAACGTTGATTTGACAATTGGAGATATTTTTAAGTTTGTTTGTTATGATATTTAATAATTAAACACCTGTTTAATAATTACAGTACGGTGGTAATCCAGTATCCTGCGCTATTGCAAACGCCGTTCTAGACGTAATAGAAGAGGAAAGTCTCGTAGAACGTGCGTGTAGAGTTGGCAGTTATCTTCTCACACGATGCGAGGCTTTAAAACGTAAACATAAGCTTATCGGTGACGTGCGTGGTAAGGGACTTTTTGTTGGAGTGGAACTGGTAACTGACAGGGAGACCAGGACACCGGCTACGGCTGAGGCCAAACATATCGTAAATAGGTAAATATTCTTTTCTTTTGGAAAAATTGCGTTAAGTGCTAATTGAAAAAAAAAAAAAAATTTTAATACCAATTAGTAAAAGGTTTATTTTTAAAGTATTTTTCTTTAACTTATACTGTTTTTCTGAAGTGAAACTTCTTTAGAATCGTTGATTACAGAAAATAGAAATGCAACACTATATTTTATGATTTAAGCCGGCGAGAGAATGAGATGGAGTTCATTGCCATGTTGCCATGGTAACCGTTATCTGTCCGAGGACACCTCGCACTACACCCTAGCGGTAACTATGCGCCGCTTGGACTCCCCAGCGCCATGCCCTGATGGCGGTAGTGGGTGGAGACCTTTCGTTGCGAAGCGTGGTGGGGGCCATGCTACGTGACGCGAGGTCCTGGTCGGCGATGGTCTCCTTTAGTGAGACCGTCATCTCACTGAAGGAGACGGCGGAGAGGGAACGCGAGGTTAACGCCTTAGCGGACCCTCTTCGTCGCCGTCGGCTGGGGGGAGAGGAGGCGCCGGTATGCGCATCATTTCCCGCCACCCTAGAGGAGCTATTGCGGGGAGGGGGGGGGGGGGGGGGCGTCTCTCGTTGACTCCCTTGCACGTCATCGGGGCGGTCGGGATGCTCCGTGAATCGAGGGCATCCCGATTTAGGCGAGGATGGCCCGCGAGGTACGGGCCGACCGCAGGGATGTTGTAGTGAATGCGCAAGCGATCCTGCAACGCCCCATTGCACTGCGGCGACGGGATCCGCTGTGGGTTTTAGTGAGTAGGAGTCTCACAGTACCTTGTCCGTTATGACGGCGGGCAGGGTCCCCGTGATGGGTTTCCTCAGCGTCAACAAAAAAAAAATGTATCTGAGATAGAATACATTACACGGGAAGTGAAAAATAATAAAATTAATTACTGAATAATATGTAATGTATATTTATGTCAAATAAAATGTGAAATAACTTTTAAAGTTTGGTAAAAATATTATAAAAAAAATAAACCTTATAATTATCCTACTCCTGATAACTTTATATTCATCTCATTATGTCATAGGTTACTTAAACTTTTCTGAACTTTCATTTCTACCAATAGTGTGAATTATAAGAAAAGACAGCCAATTTTTAACCATCGATAATAAATATTAAATAAAAACAATTTATATTATTTTTTTAGGATGAGAGAAGAAAAAATTTTGGTCAGCCGAGATGGACCAGACAATAATGTGTTGAAATTTAAGCCTCCCATGGTTTTTACTTCCACAGATGTAGACAGATTAGTGGACACTCTTGACAGAATTCTGTATGAACTGGATGAGAGTACTATACCAGTGAATGTTAAGTTAGAGGTACTTCAAAATTTCTTTTATTATACTATTGAATTATTATGCAACTTTAAAATAATATTTTTGTTACTACATTCTTTACCATTTTCTTCAGGTTTTGGTAACCCCTATCAGTGATGGAGTGCAAAGCAATGGCTTAAAATTGAAAAACAGCATACAACAACATATAAAATCTGTGTAATTATAACCTGATCAGAAATCTCAAAGTATTATTGAATAAGTTTGTAAATATATTTTGTAATTACTATACTACATTAAGTAAAATTAACAATAATTGGTTAAATAAAAGGTGTTTATAGTAGAAAAGATGTATTTATTTAAAGCCTATAGAGTATAATCACATGTTTTACTAACATACAAAATGCATGTTAAGGAAAGGTATACCTTTAGATAACCATAATCGAAGACCTTAAAATATAACTATACCTTAAAATATAACTATACCCATTGGAACTGGCTTATTGACATTTTTATATAAACTGTCACAATTCTCCAAAGTGACTAATTCTGTGCTCTTACATTTAATATACAGCATTTTTGTTTTCTTTTGAATTTGACTGAGCTGATGTTCTAAAGAGTCTGGACAACATGGACACTTTTTGAAGTTTGCAGTATGCTCACCTCCACAATTGGCACACTTTGAGGGTTCCTCGCTGGCATTTCTCTCACATTTTTTTGATAAATGACCTCCAGCATATTTTACACACTTCACTTGGCCATGGCAATATCTTTGAGTGGGACCCCACATTTGGCAATGGTGACATTGTTTTGTTTTATTATCTGGTGGTTCCAACTTCACATCAAAACCTTAATACCTTTTTAACTTTCAAAAGTTTTTTTCCATCCTCATTATTTGGTACCACAGCTAATATAAGAGATGTATCTTTTATATTTTCACTTATTTGCATTTTATGCAATCTTATAATAGGTATGGCAGCATTTTTAAGCTCTCTTTTCAGCTCATCTAAATCCATTTCTAAATTTTTCGGCAAGCCTCTAATGACTTTAAATTTACGCTTATTTGGATGGCCAAAGGTGTGATATGGTAATTGTTTACTTTCGAAACACTGAGTCAAAGCCTTGTCATCATTAAAAGTAGGACAAGTTATTTTAGTATAATATCTGCCTAGTGAAGGCTGATAAAAATTTATACCCAAAGAAGTTTTCGGACATGATGAGCAAAGTCTACAGGTTTGTGTAAAAAAATGTGGGGTACTTTCAGTTTAACTTTTGGCCATTGAGAAATGATAGCTGGGTCGTGATCTTTCATAATGACCATCCATTAGATTTATTTGAAAAATATGCGATGCGGCACTCTTATTACATAGGCCAATTTTTTAATTTTCCTGTTCTCTTTTGGGGGTATTGTCGATCTGAAATACATGTAATTTCATAAGTTAAAAGGCAACTATCGGTATAAATCAAAAACACATATGGGCTAATTCAAATAACATATATTTTACAGGAGGTTGAAAAACAATTTATACTTAATCATTATAACGAAATGGATTGCCAGGTAATGTTATCGTTTTTAAGTATTTATTCTTACGTCTCCTGTAGATGTGAATCAAGGTTGAAGACTAATTCAAAAATAAAAACAAAACGGAGTAGATATTATTTTTCACGTTTTTCAAATTTAAATCAACTTATTACTTAATGACAAAATGACATCGTAGTAACTAGTAAACATTATCTTTACTTAGTCTATGGTCAATATATAGTAATATAGCTGAGATCTATATTAAACAATATTAAATAAAATTATTTTACTTTGTTCTACGTAACTAAAATATTCATAATTATTGTAAGGTAAGGTAAGCTTTGTATCTACATGCATCGGTCCGTTTAACTATTGCATCTTATTAACACTGAATCAAATCTGCTCGTAAGTACTCTGTCTGTAGTAATCACAGAAGTCTAATTTTCTTCTGTGGTCGTAATACAATTGTTTCGTGTCCATCGAACTTGATTCGGGCCGTGTGGATCGAAAGCACCGGAATTCATAGATAATAAATTTATTTAAAGAGAAGGTAGAGAGTAGTGAGCACTTTCAAGCACCATCTATATCATTAAATTCATGTCATCATCATTTAATTCGTATAAAAACATAGATACACATTTTCTGACAAATATCTGTCTAGAAAGTGTCGTTGACATGTGACAGTCGTCGAGATGTGTTAAGTCAAACCAAAGTTCTAGTCATAGAGTATATTGCTACATATATAAAGTTCTAGTCTAAGCAAAAATTTGAACTTACGCTCCACATAAAGTACTTTTTTAAATGAAACAACGTGCGTTTTTGATGTTATATTTCCTTTGGGAGGTTTGGGAAAAATATTACAGTAAAATTATTACGATGCGCGCGCACACCGACGACCACAAAAGCGACATGATGAAGTTAGCTGATAACTAAGTATTTGTTGCCATGGTAATCGTTGTTATTGTCTGACAAATGATATATAATATTACTAGCTGACCCGGCGAACTTCGTACCGCCATATTTTATTTCTCTAATCGCAACTGAGGAAATAAAACCCTACCGGTAAAATCGAATTAGCTAAATTGAAAATAAAACTGGAGTACTCAATAGAAAAATTCATATTGTTGTACGGTAGACAACATATAAGGTAGATAACATTGATTTTGACCAATTGTTTCCATTTAAAAAATTTTTTTAATAAAATTGACAATTATCTCAACACTATTTTGTGCACAATGTTCTTGGTTAACCTTGTCTTTTGCTAATACAAACAAATTTGATGGTTTCCCACACCTGAACAGGCCACATACAGTTGTCCATGAGAGCTGACTGAGATGTTACTGAGACTGTCACTTACCGGGAGATAGTATTAATTCACTCGTTTAAAAAGGAACTGAACTGCGGTGACACTGCGCCAGTATTTATAACTGAACCTTGAATTTCCCGAACGTTTTAGTTCGCATGCTTCGAGACATGGCGATTCGATAGAATTTGATGGCCAGATCTTGAAACTTTGATTAAAATTTGGCGCCAAGGCTTTAATAATTCTCTAACAAAATAGTACAAATTTTTTTTTGTTATTAATAGTAATAATATTGTAACATAATACGCAGTATAATTATAAAAATATCAGTCACAAACCATTAAAATAATATGGTTATATCGTGAACATAAATAAATATTACGTGAAATAAAGTAATAGAATTTATATTCTAAGAAACAGAACACAGCGCCATCTATTGGGTGTATTTGCAACCTAGATGTCAAACAATATTGAAGAATTTTATCGATGAATCCACGTACACTGCCATCTATGAGAACTTCATAAAACTAAACAGTAAATAAACACTTGCTTAAGAAACAATTAATTTTTTAAGAGAGACATTTTTATGAACATTATCGTTATAATTAATTTGTGAAACATTTTCAACTGGTCTTTTTGCACTATATGATCAATAATTAGTTTAAGAACTTTATACCAGGCTCTGTATGAAATAAAAAAAACATATTTACACAGAAATAGGCGATTTTAATTACATACGACCTTATACTGGTTGCAAAAACGTCGTATCTTATTGTTGCGACCTTATGTTTCAAATCAGATGGATATAGACAACGCGTATAAAGTCGTAAGTTTAAATTACGACTTTATGCTGCGTGTAAAATCATCGTCATATCTCTGAAATAGGGGATCGTAATTGATGAAAAAAAGCATGACAAGTTTTAGCTCAAATTAACTTTATTAAAATAACTTACTTTTTTAAACTTACTTTTACTAAAATGATTAATCATAGGTATATAAATCAGTCCTCTTGCATCATTATGATCATTATATTAATGACTAACGTAAACTTTTATAAAAAAAAAAAAAACATAAATATAACTTTTCAAGAATTAAACAAAACTAAAGGCTAAAGGCTCATGGCATTTAAAAATAATCAAAATTATATGAACTGGCATTAGTCTGGCTTTCAAAGTCTGAGATTAATTATTTGGGTTTATTAATACAAATAAAAATAAATAAAAAAAGAATAATCTGCACCTTGTAAAATAATACAAACATAGGTAAGTAATAATTATAATAAATTTATACAAAAATTAAAAAAAAAATGATCTATTTGCAATTAAACAAGATTAAGTAAAAACCACTTAAAATGAAATAAATAGTTATTTTGTTCGTAATATTTATGACAGTATTACAACGGATGACAAAATGTAATCAAAATGTAATCCAGATAAATCGCTACTGTTCTGTTCTGCAAAGGTTCCACTGTGTGACAATTGTTGATAAAAATTATGGTTAGACTTAATAAATATTTAAATTTTGCTAATGTTACAGGTAAATAGTCAGTGTAATAGGGATTCAAAACTTCTGTATGTAATAGATTATTATTTTTTCTTCTTGAAGTATAGTAATTCTTCACCTTTTTTAGTTATTAAGCTCATAATATTACACATAATATCACTTGACATTACACGAACTTCTCTAAGTTTGGTCTATGATATTTTTTTTTGATATTTAGTAGTTTTAGCCCAATTTCTACCATCCAGTAAAATTTTATAGTTATAAAACACTCATTTCAATCACATTATAATTAGAAAGGTTGACTTTTGACCATCTAACTATGGCAAACCATTGTGCAGTGGCATATATTAGCTTATTTTTAGCGTTTGTCTTAGCTATAAAATGCAAATACAATTTGATTACGATTTTGACCGGTACAATTATTGGAACGAGATCCTGTTGCAAGATTGCTACGTTCATAGCGTATTTAATTGAAATCAATTTTATATACAATAATAAAAGGGACAATAAGTTTTGATCGGGGTGCCTATTCAAATGTGCCCGCTAGTATGTTTAATTAACTAAATAATAGTCGACTTTTTGGAACAAAAACGATGCATTTGTTATTACAATCAACTATACTCCACTTCACAGAACTATACGTGCTGCAACCTCTTCGCAGCCATGTATAAGCGGGTCATATTTTGATATGTTTATGCATTCATAGCGTACATGCATCATTTATATATCAAATTAAAGCTATTTTTTTTCTGTACATGATAAACTACGTCTGCCTATGTAAGAGTGGCCGCAAAAGTGGTTGCGAGTCATTAAAAATGTTTTTGTTACATTTATACGTTCATGGCGCATATTCATCATTTATATATCAAATTTAAGCAAATTTTTTTTCTGTGCATGATAAAATACCTCTCACCTATTTAAAAGTGGCCGAAATGTATAAAAAAGAAGAAAAGAATAATATTATGTATCATTTGTCAGACAATAACGACGGTTACCATGGCAACAAACACTTCGGAACCTAACTTACGGAAACCCAACTGTCGGCGACCTAACTTTCGGAAAACTAATTTTTGGAAACCTTACTATCGGTAACCTAACTTTCTGCAACCTAACTTTTGGAACCTAACTTTTGGAAGCCTCACTTACGGAAACCTAACTTTCGGAAAACTATTTTTTTGGAAACCTAACTGTCGGTGGCCTAACTTACGGAAACCTAACTTTTACCGACCTAACTTTCGAAAATCTTTCACCGACGTAAGTTTCGGAAATCTAACTTTCAATAACCTTACTTATGGAAACTTAACTATCGGAAACCTAACTTTCGGGAACCTAACTTACGGAAACCTAACTGTCGGCGACCTATCATTCGGAAAACTATCTTTTGGCAACCTAACTATCGGAAACCTAACTTTCAGCAACCTAACTTTCGGAACCTAACTTTCGGAAACCTAACTTTCGGAAATCTAACTATCACAAACCTAACTTTCGGTTGGTTAGCTGGCTGGCTGGCTGGCTGGCTGGCTGGCTGGCTGGCTGGCTGGCTGGCTGGCTGGCTGGCTGGCTGGCTGGCTGGCTGGCTGGCTGGCTGGCTGGCTGGCTGGCTGGCTGGCTGGCTGGCTGGCTGGCTGGCTGGCTGGCTGGCTGGCTGGCTGGCTGGCTTGCTGGCTGGCTGGCTGGCTGGCTGGCTGGCTGGCTGGCTGGCTGGCTGGCTGGCTGGCTGGCTGGCTGGCTGGCTGGCTGGCTGGCTGGCTGGCTGGCTGGCTGGCTGGCTGCTGGCTGGCTGGCTGGCTGGCTGGCTGGCTGGCTGGCTGGCTGGCTGGCTGGCTGGCTGGCTGGCTGGCTGGCTGGCTGGCTGGCTGGCTGGCTGGCTGGCTGGCTGGCTGGCTGGCTGGCTGGCTGGCTGGCTGGCTGGCTGGCTGGCTGGCTGGCTGGCTGGCTGGCTGGCTGGCTGGCTGGCTGGCTGGCTGGCTGGCTGGCTGGCTGGCTGGCTGGCTGGCTGGCTGGGCTGGCTGGCTGGCTGGCTGGCTGGCTGGCTGGCTGGCTGGCTGGCTGGCTGGCTGGCTGCTGGCTGGCTGGCTGGCTGGCTGGCTGGCTGGCTGGCTGGCTGGCTGGCTGGCTGGCTGGCTGGCTGGCTGGCTGGCTGGCTGGCTGGCTGGCTGGCTGGCTGGCTGGCTGGCTGGCTGGCTGGCTGGCTGGCTGGCTGGCTGGCTGGCTGGCTGGCTGGCTGGCTGGCTGGCTGGCTGGCTGGCTGGCTGGCTGGCTGCTGGCTGGCTGGCTGGCTGGCTGGCTGGCTGGCTGGCTGGCTGGCTGGCTGGCTGGCTGGCTGGCTGGCTGGCTGGCTGGCTGGCTGGCTGGCTGGCTGGCTGGCTGGCTGGCTGGCTGGCTGGCTGGCTGGCTGGCTGGCTGGCTGGCTGGCTGGCTGGCTGGCTGGCTGGCTGGCTGGCTGGCTGGCTGGCTGGCTGGCTGGCTGGCTGGCTGGCTGGCTGGCTGGCTGGCTGGCTGGCTGGCTGGCTGGCTGGCTGGCTGGCTGGCTGGCTGGCTGGCTGGCTGGCTGGCTGGCTGGCTGGCTGGCTGGCTGGCTGGCTGGCTGGCTGGCTGCTGGCTGGCTGGCTGGCTGGCTGGCTGGCTGGCTGGCTGGCTGGCTGGCTGGCTGGCTGGCTGGCTGGCTGGCTGGCTGGCTGGCTGGCTGGCTGGCTGGCTGGCTGGCTGGCTGGCTGGCTGGCTGGCTGGCTGGCTGGCTGGCTGGCTGGCTGGCTGGCTGGCTGGCTGGCTGGCTGGCTGGCTGGCTGGCTGGCTGGCTGGCTGGCTGGCTGGCTGGCTGGCTGGCTGGCTGGCTGGCTGGCTGGCTGGCTGGCTGGCTGGCTGGCTGGCTGGCTGGCTGGCTGCTGGCTGGCTGGCTGGCTGGCTGGCTGGCTGGCTGGCTGGCTGGCTGGCTGGCTGGCTGGCTGGCTGGCTGGCTGGCTGGCTGGCTGGCTGGCTGGCTGGCTGGCTGGCTGGCTGGCTGGCTGGCTGGCTGGCTGGCTGGCTGGCTGGCTGGCTGGCTGGCTGGCTGGCTGGCTGGCTGGCTGGCTGGCTGGCTGGCTGGCTGGCTGGCTGGCTGGCTGGCTGGCTGGCTGGCTGGCTGGCTGGCTGGCTGGCTGGCTGGCTGGCTGGCTGGCTGGCTGGCTGGCTGGCTGGCTGGCTGGCTGGCTGGCTGGCTGGCTGGCTGGCTGGCTGGCTGGCTGGCTGGCTGGCTGGCTGGCTGGCTGGCTGGCTGGCTGGCTGGCTGGCTGGCTGCTGGCTGGCTGGCTGGCTGGCTGGCTGGCTGGCTGGCTGGCTGGCTGGCTGGCTGGCTGGCTGGCTGGCTGGCTGGGCTGGCTGGCTGGCTGGCTGGCTGGCTGGCTGGCTGGCTGGCTGGCTGGCTGGCTGGCTGGCTGGCTGGCTGGCTGGCTGGCTGGCTGGCTGGCTGGCTGGCTGGCTGGCTGGCTGGCTGGCTGGCTGGCTGGCTGGCTGGCTGGCTGGCTGGCTGGCTGGCTGGCTGGCTGGCTGGCTGGCTGGCTGGCTGGCTGGCTGGCTGGCTGGCTGGCTGGCTGGCTGGCTGGCTGGCTGGCTGCTGGCTGGCTGGCTGGCTGGCTGGCTGGCTGGCTGGCTGGCTGGCTGGCTGGCTGGCTGGCTGGCTGGCTGGCTGGCTGGCTGGCTGGCTGGCTGCTGGCTGGCTGGCTGGCTGGCTGGCTGGCTGGCTGGCTGGCTGGCTGGCTGGCTGGCTGGCTGGCTGGCTGGCTGGCTGGCTGGCTGGCTGGCTGGCTGGCTGGCTGGCTGGCTGCTGGCTGGCTGGCTGGCTGGCTGGCTGGCTGGCTGGCTGGCTGGCTGGCTGGCTGGCTGGCTGGCTGGCTGGCTGGCTGGCTGGCTGGCTGGCTGGCTGGCTGGCTGGCTGGCTGGCTGGCTGGCTGGCTGGCTGGCTGGCTGGCTGGCTGGCTGGCTGGCTGGCTGGCTGGCTGGCTGGCTGGCTGGCTGGCTGGCTGGCTGGCTGGCTGGCTGGCTGGCTGGCTGGCTGGCTGGCTGGCTGGCTGGCTGGCTGGCTGGCTGGCTGGCTGGCTGGCTGGCTGGCTGGCTGGCTGGCTGGCTGGCTGGCTGGCTGGCTGGCTGGCTGGCTGGCTGGCTGGCTGGCTGGCTGGCTGGCTGGCTGGCTGGCTGGCTGGCTGGCTGGCTGGCTGGCTGGCTGGCTGGCTGGCTGGCTGGCTGGCTGGCTGGCTGGCTGGCTGGCTGGCTGGCTGGCTGGCTGGCTGGCTGGCTGGCTGGCTGGCTGGCTGGCTGGCTGGCTGGCTGGCTGGCTGGCTGGCTGGCTGGCTGGCTGGCTGGCTGGCTGGCTGGCTGGCTGGCTGGCTGGCTGGCTGGCTGGCTGGCTGGCTGGCTGGCTGGCTGGCTGGCTGGCTGGCTGGCTGGCTGGCTGGCTGGCTGGCTGGCTGGCTGGCTGGCTGGCTGGCTGGCTGGCTGGCTGGCTGGCTGGCTGGCTGGCTGGCTGGCTGGCTGGCTGGCTGGCATTAGGTTACTTTTTTTTTCTTTTTTTTTTGAGGTTTTTTATCGATCATATACGTACATGTGTTTTATAAAACCTTGAATTTTACTTTATTTTGTTATTTAATATTTTATACTTTTCCGAGGTCTTTTCTTTTTTGGTAACCTAACATTTTCCGTCTTGCCTTACGGAAACAGAACTTTCACCGACTAAAGTTTCGAAAATCTAACTTTCGGTAACCTAACTTTAGGAAACCTAACTTATGGAAACCTAACTTTGGGTGACCTGATTTTCGGGAACCTTACTTACGGAAACCTAATTTTTAGAAACTTAATTTACGGAAACCTAACTTTCGAAAACCTAACTTACGAAAACCTATCTTTCGGAAACCTAACTCGCGGAAACCAAACTTTCGGAAACCTAACTTATGGAAACCTAACTTTGGTTGACCTAACTTTTGGGAACCTAACTTTGTGTGACCTAACTTTCGGGAACCTAATTTTCGGAAACCTAACTTATGGAAACCTAACTGTGGGTGACCAAACTTTCGGGTAGCTAACTTACGGAAATCTAACTTGCGGAAACCTAACTTACGGAAACCTATCTTAGGGTAGCCTAACCTAACCTAACCTAACTTACGGAAACCTAACTTTCACCGACTGAAGTTTCGAAAATCTAACTTTCGACAACCTAATTTTCGGAAACCTAACTTTGTGTGACTTAACTTTCGGGAACCTAATTTTCGGAAACCTAACTTTCGGAAACCTATCTTTGCAAAACCTAACTTGCGGAAACCTAACTTTCGGAAACCTAACTTACGGAACCTAACTTTCGGAAACCTATCTTTGCAAAACCTAACTTGTGGAAACTTAACTTTCGGAAACCTAACTTACGGAACCTAACTTTCGGAAACCTATCTTTGCAAAACCTAACTTGCGGTAACCTAACTTATAGAAACCTAACTTTGCGAAACCTATTTTAGGGTGACCTAACTTTCGGAAACCTAACTTACGAAACCTAACTTTGGGAAACCTATCTTTGCAAAACCTAACTAACGGAAACCTAACTTTCGGAAACCTAACTTACGGAACCTAACTTTCGGAAACCTATCTTTGCAAAACCTAACTTGCGGAAACCTAACTTATAGAAACCTAACTTTGCGAAACCTATCTTAGGGTGACCTAACTTTAGGAAACCTAACTTACGGAAACCTAACTTTCACCGACTAAAAATTCGAAAATCTAACTTTCGACAACCTAACTTTCGGAAACCTAACTTTCGGAAACCTAACTTTTGGACACCTAACTTTGGGTGACCTAATTTTCGGGAACCTAACTTACGGAAACCTAACTTACGGAAACCTAACTTTCACCGACTAAAGTTTCGAAAATCTAACTTTCGACAACCTATCTTTCGGAAACCTAACTTGCGGAAACCAAACTTTCGGAAACCTAACTTATGGAAACCTAACTTTGGTTGACCTAACTTTCGGGAACCTAACTTTGTGTGACCTAACTTTCGGGAACCTAATTTTCGGAAACCTAACTTATGGAAACCTAACTGTGGGTGACCAAACTTTCGGGTAGCTAACTTTCACTGACTGAAGTTTCGAAAATCTAACTTTCGACAACCTAATTTTCGGAAACCTAATTTTCGGAAACCTAATTTTCGGAAACCTAACTTTGTGTGACCTAACTTTTGGGAACCTAATTTTCGGAAACCTAACTTATGGAAACCTAACTGTGGGTGACCTAACTTTCGGGAAGCTAACTTTCGGGAACGTAACTTTCGGAAACCTTACTTACGGAAACCTAACTTTCACCGACTAAAGTTTCGAAAATCTAACTTTCGACAACCTAACTTTCGGAAACCTAACTTATGGAAACCTAACTTTGGGTGACTTAACTTTCGGGAACCTAACTTATGGAAACCTAACTTTGGGTGACCTGACTTTCGGGAAGCTAACTTTCGGGAAACTAACTTTCGGAAACCTAACTTATGGAAACCTAACTTTGGGTGACCTAATTTTCGGGAACCTAACTTACGGAAATCTCACTTGCGGAAACCTAACTTTCGGAAACCTAACTTACGGAACCTAACTTTCGGAAACCTATCTTTGCAAAACCTAACTTGCGGAAACCTAACTTATAGAAACCTAACTTACGGAAACCTAACTTTGCGAAACCTAACTTAGGGTGACCTAACTTTCGAAAACCTAACTTACAGAAACCTAACTTGCGGAAACCTGTGTAAACCTAACTTTCGGAAACCGTCCCGTGGGGAGTACGGGCGCAACTGTGCTTACGTTAAGAATATGCTCCGTAATTTTTTTTTTTTTTTTTAAATACAAAATATAACCAGTTAAGTCTGAATTGCAGTGTTAAGTACAAATAAGTTTACAAGAAATGAGTACAATTGAAGGTAGTGGTTAAGACCTAATAAAAATATATATATTTAGAGCTTAAAATCGTGGTTTGTTCAAAAAATGGGCTGCGGTTTAGTATATGGGACGCGGCCACTGGAGAAGTGAGTGGTATTTTTAGATAGGGGAGGTGATAGAGAGTCCAAATATATGAAAATTATTTTTAGGAAACAAAAGAGTCAAAAGTTATTGAGACTTAAAGTTACAACATTTCCATACATTATTTAGACGTTACTGCCACTTAGACACTTGGAAATATCAAAATGTCACTTTTAATTGTCATAATGATTTTCAGATTATATTTTGTCGTGTTTTTAATTATATTTGCGTGAAATTTGAATTTTATAGTTTTCTAGTCATATAATAATGGCGTAGTGGTAACTGTTCTAACATAACCTAACCAAGATATGACGAATAATAAATAAATAACTTAAGTCTTAAACTAACCACGATGTCGCAAAATAAAACCCAAAAGTAAATAATACTTAAATTTTAAAAATAGTCTACTCAAGTTTATAAATTGTATTAATATCATCTGTTGTCATTTAAGCGGTAATGTAAAACAGAAATTAACAGTTGTAAAAATGTAAGATCATTTTGCTTATAATAGGTACTGTTGTGAAATTATAAAAAAAAAAAAAATTAATACAATAAAGCCTTAATTGTTGTGGAAATATGTATTGTACATGAGAAAGGAAGTTTACTATTAATTAAAGGTATGTTTATTTTTTGTAATCACATAGGTAAAGAAATGTATGGAAATGTATTAGTTATGTTGTAACTTTAAGCCTCAATAACCTTTTTATTCCTACATTTCTCAAAATTTTTTTTTTTTTTTTTTTTTTTTTTTCGCGGTTTTGGAGCAGTGATTTTGCATGAACTTGATCCTTCAAAAACAATTAAGATGAGCGCGTGGACTATCAAGTGGTTAGTCGTCTTGTACGACACCCTCGGAATATAGGGTTAGTGACTTTCAGTATTCAGAACACGGACAGTTACACGGACAGTTGCAATTACTAGCTTATAATAGGTACAAACCAGTTTTTTTTTTTTTTTTTTTTTTTTTTTTTTAAGTCGATAGGTTTCGGTTGGGTTAGGTTTGGGTTAGGTTTGGGTTAGGTTTGGGTTAGGTTTGGGTTAGGTTTGGGTTAGGTTTGGGTTAGGTTTGGGTTAGGTTTGGGTTAGGTTTGGGTTAGGTTTGGGTTAGGTTTGGGTTAGGTTTGGGTTAGGTTTGGGTTAGGTTTGGGTTAGGTTTGGGTTAGGTTTGGGTTAGGTTTGGGTTAGGTTTGGGTTAGGTTTGGGTTAGGTTTGGGTTAGGTTTGGGTTAGGTTTGGGTTAGGTTTGGGTTAGGTTTGGGTTAGGTTTGGGTTAGGTTTGGGTTAGGTTTGGGTTAGGTTTGGGTTAGGTTTGGGTTAGGTTTGGGTTAGGTTTGGGTTAGGTTTGGGTTAGGTTTGGGTTAGGTTAGGTTAGGTTAGGTTAGGTTAGGTTAGGTTAGGTTAGGTTAGGTTAGGTTAGGTTAGGTTAGGTTAGGTTTTTTTTTTTTTTGAAAATAAAAGACATAATTAGACTGATTGTGAACTCGCGGTGCTATCGGTTTACTCCGCAAGACACAACATGGTTAGTCTAGAGGCTATATCAAATACCTGAGGGGTCTGAATGATTTTGTTTTAAAAGACATAATCAGTTGTTCAACTTCTCGCGGTGCTGCAGTGATTACACCGCGAGGCACAATATTATTCAATTAGCAGCTGTATAATATATTTTAGGGTATTGATTTATTTATCTGTGCAAGATTAATCTCTCCATTTCTATAATTACCTAGTAAATGGCAATGTTTAATTACTTAATTACAAATATACTTTAACATAATTGTTCAATTGCCCTGTTTGCATTTGCGAGAGCATGTTATTACCGAACTAGTTCTACATTTACTAATAATTTTTCCATACACATTCGTTTGGCTATGTTTTGCTACAAATATTCTTTTTACACATTTTGTTTCTTATAATTGTCTATTTACATTATTTTTCTCAGTTTTATTTTACGGAGTTTAGTACGAACTAAATTTACACAAAATTTTACACATTTATTTCTTATCTGATTATTTATACATTCGTTTAGCTATGTTTTTGTTACAAATATACATTTTACTCATTTTGTTTCTTGTAATTGTCCATTTACATTATTTTTCTTGGTTTATTATGCTGAGTATAGTACAAACTAAGTTTTACACAAAATTTTACATATTTTACTTCTTATCTGATTATTTCAACTTATTCTAAATAATACAATTTCTTACTTAATTATTAGTCATTAGTGGTACTGGTTAATTTTTTTTTTTTTTTTTTTTTTTTTTTTTTTTTTTTTTTTTTTTTTTTTTTTTTCCAGTACTTTCTTTTTTTCTTTTAATCTTTTAATTTTTCTGTTTACCTTAGATATACTTAATTATAGTTACAATATACTAACTTAAAATAGTAATTATGTTACTAGGTATCGTGATACCTTGCGCTATCGGTTGATGCGATGTGGTTGTTGCTCAGCAGTAATCTACACTGGATCTTGCCAGTGCATCCCACTTAAGTCTGACCGGGCATGCGATGTCGAAGGCATTGTGGCTCGTATTAGGATGTTTTGCTGTTTGACAGTTTTTACAATTTGGCTCCTTTCCTGCTAACAGGCTCGGGCACTCCCCCCTCATGTGTGGCCCAGTGCAATGGCTACACAGGTCGGTGGTTTCCGTACACCATTTTTTACCATGTCCGAAGCCCAAACACCTCGAACACTGCACTAGCGGAGACAGGTCAAAAACTGGTACCCTTTGTAGATCCACGTAGATCCTGCCCTCCGAGGTTAAACTTTTCCAAACCATCGGGGAGACCTGCAGGACTATGTGGGTCTCCATGGGGTTTCTGGCCTTCCTTCTGTGCCGTACTTTCGCTCTGTAGTCTTCTTCTGCTATGTCCCGAATCAGGTGACTATTTTGCCTTTTAATTGCTATTAATATGTCCTCATCCGTGTTGCATTTATTTACGTTTCTTATTATTACTAATGGGTCTTTATTTGCTTTAGTTTCAATTTTGAATTTACTTTTTTGAAGTGTCTCTTTTATTTTTTCGAAGTCTTGCTTGCTTTCACTACCTATAAGAACCCTTTGGTCTTTTACTATCCTCATTTTTGAGATCTGCAGTCCTGTTTCTTTGGCCTTTAATACATCCCTTATCTTGTCAACAACATCCTCGCTAGTATCAATTGCATCTTCCGTACCTACTAAGAGGCAGTGGGTGGGTCTAGGTTTTACTTCTACTTGTTGTTGCAAAACTTGGGCATAGGTTTCCTGTGCCTGTGTTTGAGCTTCTGTTGGATTGAGCTGCTTTTGCGTTTCTTTTATTACTTCCTTCAGTTCTTCTATTTTTTGTTGGGTTTTTTCATTAATAATGTTTTGGCTTCGTAGAGCCTCCAACAGTTTTTCTTCATTATTAGGTCTTACTTTTGCCAGGTACCTCTTTACTTCGGAAATTTCCTCATTCAGGATCTGAATAACCTGCTGAGTATTTTGACTTATGTCGTTCTGATGTCCTATCGAATTCGCAAGTTTAAGTAACACCTTTCTATTACTCTCTTGATTAGAATTTATCCCATCAATTATCGCATCCGCTTTATTATCAATATCATATAGTTTTTCTGACTCCTCTACCCCGAATCCTTCCGTCTTGTACTTGTATAATTTGTAAATGATGTTAACAAGCTTATGTGACGATTCTAATATGTTGTTTTTTATGGTTCTCTTAATGTTGCCCGAATCATTTAAATTTGTTTTAATAAGAAACATCAAGTTCTGAGCTGCAGTCAATTCATCCATCTCATCCACCTCAACAACCTCATCCACCTCGGGCGCCGTCTCGTCAGCTGGCGGAGGGTCTGACATCATATTTACTGACTGACTTCTCGACGGGGGGGGCGTTCTATGCATCTTGATAGATTTGACTTATAAAGTATAAAATATAATATAAATATAATATATGTATACGAGTGTAGATGGCTCGTTTACAGTCTAAATTGCTTATGAATCTAAGTGGGTTCTAATATGGAATTAATCGTGATAGACACTGATACAATATTCTTACAATTTTGAAATTTCCGTGAAAAAATTTAATTTTCGAAAAGTGGGGGAGGGGAAGGGGGGGAGGTATCGGGGATCTGACGAAAGAGGGTTTTAGGGCTAACTGAGTCCTTTAATATGAGCCCAAACTCGGGGTCTTTAAGTCAAAATTTGACCAAGTTGGGCAAGAAAGTTGGTTTCTGGGGTTTAATGGGGTTGTTTTGGGGAAATTTGGAAATTTTAATTTTGATTAGGGTATGTCACGGGTCAGTCTGTTATATATATTTTTTAGTCCAAAATCGTAGGAGTGGGATTTTTTTAAAGGGGGTTTTTTGGGTTTTATTAAAAATTGGGGGTAGATAAAAATTTTCTTCCGGGGGTCCTGGAAGGGTCTTTCCAATACCTATCGCCCGACACCTATTTCATCAAAATCGGTCTTATAGTTTTAGAGATATTTGAATTTTTAGTAGAGGGGGGGTGGTGGGCGTGGGCGAGGGGGGGGGGGGGGGGGGGGGAGGTCTCGTGGGTAGCACTGGGGGGTGTTGGGGGTGTTGGGGGTCTTTCGGGGGGTGGGGGGTGATACTGAATACCCAAGAGTGGGCAAGCTGGGGTGGACAGGTTAAAAGTTGTAAAAGTCCTAAACTAAGGGGGGGTCGGGGAGAATTTAAAAAGACAAGATATTTTACTAAGTCCCTGTCCCTATAGTGCAGTGGTTAGTGATTAGTAGTAATGAATTCTATTTCAATAACAAAATTTTTAAAGTATTATAAAGTTCTATGTAATAGTCCCCTATGGTACAGTGGTTAAAGGTCTTAATATTGT